>CM062809.1:222462127-223143904 GCA_031772625.1 Pinus tabuliformis | reverse complement strand
GTGTGAAACCTCACCCTTTGTAATCATAATCTTGGTTACATAGTAAAACAAGAAATTGCATAAATTGGAATAACAGAGGAAATGAAATGGATATAGACTTGAAAAATGCAATGATAAGAAATTTATAAGTGATCTAAGATGTTGATAGATTGTATAAATGACCTACAAAGAACATTACCTCATAAAACTACCTACTTAAATAAGCATAAACTATCAAACTCTAATTTCCATAAATGTCGATTCAAGAGATAAACAAAGCAAATTCAAAGCATGAAAATGATAGTAATATAAATATAATATGGATTTGAAGCTTCTGTGGTGGGCCCAACCCAAGGATGCTCTAAGTCCTTGAGGAGGAACCAAGCTAGAAACTAAAATAATAAATTGCTTCCATTAACTTAGAATATGTCTTACATAAGGAAATACAATGCTGCAAAACTTGCTCAGAAATACTCAAAGCATAAACTTCTTTCTAATATGTTCTTTCCTTATGCCTCAAGGGCTAACTCGAATATCTTATTTAAACATCCGATGGAGGAGCAACCTCTTTGGGAGGAGGGAAGCATTCCCCCCCAAAAATCCTAAAATTAAGGGATCTTACCCCATTTCTAATTCATAGTAGTAGGAGGAGGCATTAAATGCCTCAATCCAACCAAGTTTGAGTCTTCCTGCAATAGAGAGAAAGTCCCTAGAATCTCTCCAATGCTGGATTCTTGAGAATCTACTCAAAATATTTCTAAATCCTACACAACAAACATATTAAGGCACATAAAGCATGAAAACCACATAAAATCCTATAGGAACTCATTAAGATAGTAAAATATACCATTAAGTGCAAAATGTGGGGTAAAAGCAGTTTCTTTATGTGCCTAGGAGTGAAATGATGGGCCTTATGATTTACCTATTTTGGAGGCCTATCATACCCCATACTAAATTTTTTGCTCATCCTTGAGCAACTCAATCTCCCTCTCTTCTCTACTCCTACTCATGTAGTTCTCTGATTGTTTGTTTAATATCCCAAGCTAAACTGATTATGGTTGTCCTTGTTGGATATAACCTTGCATTCTCCTCTATGTATTTACACACTTGATCATCCTCTTCTTGACTTTGATGCTCCTTTAGTCCTAGCAATAGAGGTGGGTTAAATTTGAGTCCACAATCCATTAAACCCCAAGCCTCTAGATGATTCTCTTATAAATATGAGTTTTTACTAATGTTGCTTGGAGTCTATCAGGAGATGATACCCCCTCATTTTTCATGCCATGAGATAAATCTTTCTGTCTTCTTCGATGGGCTTGTCAAATCTCTTCTCTCAAAATCCTAAAGGTGTCCTCAAAGTGTAGGATGGCTTCTTATTTCCTTTATTTCCAAATGGACTCTATCTCTGGGTCTTGTGCAAGAATGGCATGGGATTGAGCAAGAATTGCAAGAGATGGGTGTTCTGGTATGATCCACAATGGCTCTTTTAACTTTTCTTCCATGGTATTTTTGACTTATTCTACTCTATAATCTCCTCATGCCTCAACCAAAAAGATAATGCCAACAATTATGCATACCCCAAGTAGGCATATCAAATAGGACAAGGTTATGCATATAAAATTCATCCAATTTTTCTTTGTCCTCAATGTTACACTCTTGGTATAAGTCTATGATGTGCTTAGTGTCTTGCAACTGCATGGTGCTTCTTTAAGCCATCTAATTGATTTGGAACCCACACCATTTATCCTTTAAGAAATGTGAATATTCTTTGGATGGACACCTACAATTGGTAGCCTCTTAAGGAAAAATTTGCCATAGTCCCTAGTGATGTTTCCAATGTTGCAATCTTGGCATCATTTTTTCTAAAAAATCCTCATTTTTTCCGCAATTGACTCCCTAGATGTTGATTTTCTTTCTCAAAGTGTTATTTTCTATTGTATTCTCTTATTTTCAAGAAGGCCATTTCCTACCTTACTTTTTTGACTTTATCCTCCATGCCAGCAAGATCTACCACCCCTTTATCTTAGGAAATTATTTTCCACTTGTGGGATTCTACCTTGGCTTCCTTCACTTCAATCATTAGGTGGGGTACTAGATGTGCAGGAATCATTCTTCTTGATGCTACTATAATAGGAATATCATCTCTTAATGGCCAAGAAAATAAGGAAGGTGGTTTCCTTGGTGTAGGTTGCTTTGTCACTTTTTTTCCCTCGTAGAACTTTGTGTGTTTTTCTTGTAGCTACTTTGCTTCCTCTAGAAGTATCATTTTTTTTCCTTATTGCACCTATGTTCTTGTTTCATGAACCTCTAGTAGGATTTTCACTTCTTCTTCATGTTTCCCTTTCTCTTTGGGGCTAGGTGTTTTGTCAATATCAATGGGAGTGGCAGAAGAAATTTGAGGCTTTCCATTGGATCTAATTCTAGTGCTTTTCCTCTTTCATATACAATTTTATGGATAGGCCTTCTTACTTTGGCTTTGGTAGGGGTACTCAATCCTGCCAACGTGGATATTATCTCCTTTTCTTCCTCCCCCAAGGAAATTTTCTTATTTTGTTTTGAATGGATGGCTACTACCTTCCCCTTTCTGTTTTGTAGCTATGATCTTGTTAGGCCTTCTTACTTCTTCTTGTGCTTCCAAAAATTCTTGTCTCTCCATGTCTACAAAATTGATCCAAGAAATGGGATGTTATAAGCCTTCCATTTTTGATATCCCTCATCTTAAAGACCTTCTTATAGTTACATCTTTATAAGTTAAATTTTTGAAGTTAGTATCCTACATTAGAAAGACGGATAGATAATTAATTATCAGTGATTTTACTGATAATAGATTATGTATAGATATTGTTGTAAATTTGTCTTTATGTTTTATGTTATGAATAAAGATAAATTGGAAATTATGGCTAGGGACAAATGGATGAAAGAGAAAAAGAGGTTGCAAAGTTCAAAAAAAATAAAATTATTATTATCCATCAAAAGTCCTTGGCATCTAATCTGGGTGATTAGATAATTCTTAAAATTATTAAATGGCCCTTTAAATGTTCCTAGAATACATGAAGTTGTCTTCAAAAGTGGGAAACAAAGGCTCATAAATGAGCAGTTAACTACCTGCCACTTGTTGCTGAGGTGAAGACAATTAATAACCACCCAAAGAAGTGGTAGATGGATAATATATGAGAATTCTCTTGTTTTGTCTCATTATTTGGAGAAGAATAGAAGAGACTGAAGAGAAATAGAGAGAACATATAGATGAAAAAAAGAGTTACATGCCTAATTTGCTTGGGGGGACAAGCAAAGTTGTTGTGTCAAGGTTGGGAGGAGCCAACTAACTAGCCTTATAATTTCCAGAGTTGTTCAAGTATGTACTTCTTACTCTATTTGTTTTATGTTCTAGAATATTTTATGTTTGTTGTAAAATGTTAATTAGAAGCAAATGAGTAGTTCTTTAACAAGTAATGAATATATATATATATATATATATATATATATATATATATATATTCTTGTAGGTCTATAAGTCGACATTCAGGTTGTGAAGAATTCTAGGAGAAATTCTTGTTTAAAAAAAAGGTGTTTAGTAACCTTCTAACCTGATGGAAAAATGATTTTACTTGTTTCTTACCTAGTATTTGATAGTCGGAAATCCATAGTAATAAAGAGTAACCATGTTTAAGTATTATTATTGAAGAAATATTGATATTCATAAGAGCGAATACCAATGGAGAATATATCCTCCATTATGAGGAAGAACGAACAAATCTACCTATGTAATCTAGATACATACATTTAGTTTAATGCTAGAAGAGATAAAGAAGGAGAAGGAAACAATTTAGAGTAGAAAATAACCACAACAATGATATACTTTACTATGGAAGTCTAGTTTGAACAAATACATTTATCATAATCTATTTTAATAAAGTTCAAGAGAGATATAAATAACTTCGGGAACGTGGTGAGACAAAGATAAAAGTAAATATATTTGAAAATATTGGAACGATAAACTGAGAAAAAGAGAAGTTTGTGTGCGAACAGTGAGATAACACAAAGAAAAGAATCGATGGTGTTAAAAATCAAAGACAATTTACCCAGAGAACAACATTATATAAGTTAAGAGAGTCCCATCGTTCAATCGGCATAAACCAAACTGTTAGGTTGAATATGTATACAATATGTATTTATACAAATAATAATCTAATAGAGCATAGCATAATCGCTTGGTTTTGAAGGAAAATCCATAAAATGTATAAACCACTGATCTTTAAAAACATACATAGACAACTAGTTCAACTAAGAATTTAAGGGAAGAAAAATTTAACGAAAAATAGCTCAGCGTTATGAATAAAATATTTTGAAATATTTTTGTTAGGAAATTGTTGGACACCTAATCCTCAATGGGTTAGTGTGGAAGCCGAATGGACAAAAGGAGTCCAAGATACCTTGGGATATGGAACCCAACGGTCAAACAATGTACTATAAATGTATATCAATTGTTAATAAAAATGTATTGTCATGTTTTATCTTTCCTATTCGTTGTTGCCCATGTGTGTTTAACATGGTATCAGAGCAAGCGATTGCTAGTCCTGCTCCAATTTGAGCCACTTGTTTTGTGGTCTCTATATATATGTCAATTCTGCCCATTACCTGAAACGCTCCATTAATTCATTGTCTGCCAAAAATCTGCTGCCTCTTCTACTTGACCTCTGGCACTGTATACGCTGCACCTGACTCTGGCTATTTTAAGACTCTCTTCTGCGTTACCTGATCTCTATCTGACATTACCTGCACTCTCTGTCCATAAACGCTCCATTTAAAAGCGCTGCTCCATACAAAGCCTGCTCCGTACAATACGCTGCCATTACCTACCTATCAGTCATCTGACCTTTTCTGTCAAGCCTGATATCCTGTGTAAACACACTGCTCCGTTGAACGCTGGAGGAAAAGAACGCTGTCACATTGAAGAACGTTGCTCCGGTGGAAAACAACACTGCTCTGTTGAGTCTGTCCGCATGGCTATCTGATTCTTCTCATTCACGCGATCTGGAATCTGTAGATTCATATTCGAACAGTAGCAGCCTTAAGGTAATTCAAAGGGCTTTCTCTAAAAGCGAGCAAAGCCACGGGAATTCCACATAGGTCACATTTTCTTGGTAATCTCCATTGATGGAATCTACCGTCTCAGATCTGATGAAGTTATTAAAAGGACATGAATTGTAAATGATTGACGTCTATGAATTTCTGTAATGGTTAAAGAAAATGATTATGAAGCTCGGCTCAAGTTGTCTTTCGCTGTTACAGTTATTGTTAATACGTATATAGTTTTTCAATGAGGGCCTGCGGAAATGGTGTGACTTGAGGGGAGATGCTTGATAGGTTATTGCCCGAAAGCCTCCATATTTTCTGCCGCTCCTGCATGTTGAACTCCTAAACAAAACAAAAAAAATGATTCATATTTTTATGCAATGTTGAGAGTTGCGCCTATCAATAATCCTTTGCGCCCTTTTGGTTGAATAATATTAATTTTGCGGAATACACTGTGTGATTTGTTGCGTTGGCGTATTTGAAGACTGGTGTGGAGACTAAGCGTGATAGGTTGTGTTTGGACCTGCGTTAACCCTTTTTTTAAAACTGTGTTCTTGTTGTGTGTTGTGCGATGTTGAAGATTACATTGATATGCCTCAACTTCCTTGAACGTGTGCCTGTATAATTCGGTGTTCTCCATAATGCAGTACTCTTGGTGCTCTCCTTTTATATATATATATATATATGATTCGGTGCTCAAAAAGTCGTGACCTGTGTTGCGATACGTTGCTCTGGGCGCTGAAATGAATCGAAAGTTGGTGACCTGTGTTGCGATACGTATGGTTCATTTGAAGTGGTGGAACAGTTTGCATTATATACACAGTGTTTAAAGCATTGAACAGAAACTTCAATGAGTGTGGAAGTCAAGTCTGCTTTCTCAAGCGCTCTGCATATTTTTTCAGATATATATTTCTTCCATTAGGAAGGCTGAGTCACACAGAGCATCAGTGTGTGGGAGCTGCTACAACAGTGAAGAGGTTGGGTTTCTTGCTAGTGTTTACACCAATGAAAAAGGGTTGAACATAGCAAACAGAAAATTGTTTATTCTTGGCTCCATCTGACTGTCAAAGGCTGAGATCTTTGTGGAGAAATTACACCAGGTTTCCCTCGTCAAATGTTAAAGCTCTGCTATATTTTGTAATTTCTGAGTTATATTAAATGAAGGAACAAGTATGTTATGGCTAAAAACAGTTCTTCATCTAATTTTCCAGATCTGAAGTTTGAATTACATATCACAGGGTTTATGATCAGACAATAAGGGATGTATTATTTGTCACATTACCTGAGGATTGAGTTGTGTTTTCAGATTTAATTGTGCTCTGAAATCTCAAGGTGTCAAGGGCGAGTTTGTGTTCCAAATATATTGCCTAGGCCAAATTTATTAAGGAGTCAAATTGGAGGCTGAAATACTCATTATATCCATAGGTGATCTGCATCTAAATTGTATTCCTTGTGTTGCATTTGCGAAGGGGACAAATCCAGGGGCCATTGCTAGTTGAGGATTTGAAACCAATGATGCCATTACTTTGCAAACAAATGTTAAATTTGAAGAATTATTGAGTTTTGACCTTCCAAAAAGGGGCTTGACAAATCACTGCGTTAAAGATACATTGTTGATCGTTTCAGAATTTTCCCGATTCTAACACTGGGTGAAGATACTTGATTCTTTTGAAGCTTTAGTTCAGCGATGAGAAATCAGTTTGCAGGGTTCGATCTAGCTTCCTTGCAATTGATTGTATTTAGTATCTTGATGACACAAACCAGGCTCTACTAAGACTGTCGACAAATTTCATTTGCAAAGAAAGTCAAAGATTGACTCTCTTTTTCACAGTGTGAGTAGTTTGAATAATTTGAGAAGTACATTAAAGTAGCGAGTCATTTGCTACATTGAAATTGGTATTGTGTTGTCTGCTACAGTGACTTGGTGATATTGGTATCCTGCTACTCATCTAATAGTTGCAATTATTTATCATTTTATAGACCAATTAGTAGCTGAAGATAACATCACTTCTCTGATTATATTGGTCTAAAATGGATAAAATAGATGATGTATTGAAACTACTGAATAATTTAATACTTTCCATTGTTGATGAGATGGTTAAGATCAACAAAACCTCTCTTTCCAATATTAAAATTTGTCTCCAAAATGCACATGAGAATATTGAGTTTTTGCAACTTGAGACAAAGCTACAGCAGGAAGAATTACAACAGTGGAGTCATCATTCTGAACCTGTTTCTGTTCAGAAGATTGAAACAGACTCCCATAAATAGCGATACAATAATGTTATAGTTGGTTCAAATTTAATACCCAATGAAGCAGCAGTTGTACATGCAGATGTAGAAACTCAATCTGCACTTCCCAAGCCCATCATCAGACCTTGGGAACAGCTTGTCCACAACAAGCACAGAGCCGGCCTTGGATATGACAAGGACTTGTCCTTTCATATACCAGACTACGCCAAGCCCATTCAGTTTCAGAGTGCTGGATTCATTCATGACAGTTCACCTGCTCTTCATGACAGTTCACATCCAATTGTTTCAGATTCTGCCCCTTTTCCACAGCAACAACAACAACAGATTGTGAAATGCCAACATTGTGATCGAGTTGGCCATTTGAAAGATCACTGTCTTGATCTTCATCCATGTAAGCACTGTCATAAAACCAGTCATTCTTCACACAGATGCTTCAGAAATAAACGTCCTGCAAGAACAAAGATTCATCTTGGATGGATCGCTTCTTGGCAATGGGCATCAACAGCCAAGAAGATATTCCAAACACATGTCAGAACTTGTTCCAGAGTATTGAATAGTCTTGCAGTTGAGTTTTCTCCATCATCTCACCTTGTATCTGACAGGGGGGGAAATGATGGTCATCTACAAGCTTCAAAGTCACATCAAGCGAGCCTGAGCCACAACCTACCACACCAGTTTCAGAGTTGTAGCCAGAGACAAAGATGCCCGTGAACATGCCTTCAGTTGGTAATCTGGGACACTTCCTCTAGCAGAAGACTTCAGCTTCTTGCCAGTTTCGGAAGAATTCCAGGAACAAAATTGAGAACACTTCCTCTAGCAGAAGACTCCAGCTTCTTGCCAGTTTTGGAAGAGTTCCAGGAATTGCATTAAGCATTCCAGAGTTGTTGGTCATCCTTAAACCATCACAGGTTGAGACTTCCCTTTTCAGGTTGAAGTTCTCCCTTTTATGCGGGGTGAGACCTCCCTTTATTGGTTGAAGGTTTCCCTCTTCAAAACAATAGGAGCACTTCCTCTAGCAGAAGACTTCATCTTCTTGCCAGTTTTGGAAGAGTTCCGGGAACTGCACTAAGCGTTCCAGTGTTGGTAGTCATTCTTAAACCACCGCCCTTTATACCAACATTTTAGATAGCACATTCAGCCTAGTGCTGCCATGCATTTTTGCACATTTTGTATTACAGAGTTCTTCTTGGACTCATACATAACCCTTCGGATTAAGGGGGGGAATGTTGGACACCTAATCCTCAATGAGTTAGTGTGGAAGCCGAATGGACAAAAGGAGTCCAAGAGACCTTGGGATATGGAACCCAACGATCAAACAATGTACTATAAATGTATATCAATTGTTAATAAAAATGTACTGTCATGTTTTATCTTTCTTATTTGTTGTTGCCCATGTGTGTTTAACAAAAATGATGCCAAAATTATAATATAAATGTGAATTTCCTCCATTAAATTGCAATTGCCCTACTCCTTGAAATGATGAGGATGAACTAAAAAGAATTGATAAATTTCGCAACAGAGGTTTTTTTGTTGCATAATAGTTGCCTCGTTCAGGAACACACAGGAGTTATTGTGTAATAGTCTAACCTTGTAGCAACGAAAGTGTTGCATTAATGAAAAATGATACAATTTCGAATTAATCTTGTTGTCGCTCAATTCAGAAGGAGCGACGAACTATCTAAAAAAGAAAATGAAAAGTTGTAAAAATAACATATGATAGATTGTAATCTGGAAAACAAAGTTTACCAAAAAGGAATAACAACTGAGTTATACGTGCGATTACAAGAAAATTACTTTAGTGGTTGACCTGTCCCATAAAATGGAAAACATAAAATTACTTTAGTGGTTGACCTGTCCCATAAAATGGAAAACATTAAGGTGTTAAACTGTGTCAACCCAAGAATTTGGAGGAAAGAAAATCTTATTAAAAATATTCATAGAAAATCTAAAATTGGAACGAAACCCTCTCACATCTGTTAGGATTAAGGATAATGGTTTTTATTATATAGAAATTTGTAGGCATAGAAGTCACAGTGGTTACTCAAATCCTTTATATATATATATATATATATTCAAGAATATATTTTCTTTGGAGCGGCAACCATCTCCTAAACATGATAATAAAAAATAACCACAACTCGTCGTAAACCTAAGAAAACGTAGGATGGACAGAGTTGTAACTTATTACTGAAACCCCATAGGGTTCGGGGTCAGAAACCCTAACCGACCAACTTTTCAATAGAAAATGTTATCGAAGAAATCATCAAAACCAAACTAATTTAATGCGACCGGTTAAAAAAAAAAAAAAACCTACTGTAAGGAACTTTGATGGAATTAAACACCCATGTGAACGCGAAAAGTACAATACAAAAACCTCATATACAGAAAACATACGGAAAATTTCCCTAGCGAAAATACATCTGAATAACCCGTGTGTCGATAATATGTTGCATAATCTTCCAAGAATGAAATATGTGAGTTGCAGTAAGTACTTATGTGCTACAAAGGCTTCAAGACAAATTCCCTTTTCTGCCTATCTAACCCAGCAAAAACCTCTCCGCAATCCTGTACAAAAACAATGAAAAACCTTAGTGTATTCTTGCACCGAATACATAGAACAGTGAATCGAATGCATAGAATAGTGAAAACAGAATAAAGTAGTAGATTGAAAACGAGACTATGTAAGTAGAAAACCTGCTATAGTTACCGAACCCTATTTTCAACCTTTGTTGGTTTATCGACAAGTATTGAAGTCAATTGTTGATTTATAAACTTCGAGAGACCAATTTTCCGGCGGATATGATCCAAAATTTACACATGTTCATGTTTTCTCATAAGAAATGTAAGCTCCATTGAAACTTTAACGGAAGTCACAGCGCAAGAGATGACATGACGAAACCAAAAATGCATAACGGAAGTCACAGCGCAAGAGATGACATGACGAAACCAAAAATGCATAACGAGTGGGAAAGAAAATAAGTTTGGTAACCCTTAACCAATATGCAAAGGAGTTGTCTATAATGTGATTTTTTGGAGATTTCGGTGACGGAATCCGAGGGAAGAAATTGAGGTTAAATTGTTGCAGTTAAAATGGTTTTTTAACTACATATTTGGATTCAGCACCCTCAAAAACCTCTTGGACGCTTTCATTGTGCAGAAACTAGCTATCAAACTTGTGATTCCAATAAATTCCTACCCGCCGAAAAGACTTTCAAAAAGTCGCGTTATAGACTTTCAAAAAATCACGTTATGCAAACCCTAAACACAAAACACAAGGAACATCGTTGATTTAATCGTAGATCTGGATCGTAAATGTGGTCAAAGTTCGAGGAAGGGCTACATGACATGCTAAGAAAAATTATGTCAGTTATCGAACATATGGAATGTTCTTACATAACCCCACATTCGCAAAGGAAATATAAAATTGTATGTTTAAATAAATGCCCATTTATGCAATACAAACAACACATGGAAGTGAAGCCGTCGCATTAAAAAGATATGGTAGTGCGATTAGAAGGATATGGTTATATTTTGTGGATATTCCAACGATTATACTTTGATTAGGAGTCCACGATTTTATATAAGTAGAAGGAACCATAACTAAAAGTGATAAAAAATAACAGTATTCAAATTTGGATACCCAATTTCCTTTGAGGATTAAATAAATTCCTATTGAACAAGGTAGAATAAAAACTAATAGGACTTGAAAACTAAATACAATTATTCCATTTATTCGAAGTTTTTCAATAATAGTCAGATAAATGAAAATAAGTTTTTGAATAAGAGTTATTAGAAGTTTTTCAATAAGAGTAGTGAGATAAATGAAAATAAGTTTTTGAATAAGAGTACTTAGATAAATGAAAATAACTTATAGGATGTAAATATTCTATTTATTAGAAGTTTTTCAATAAGAGTAATGATGGATTAAGATAAATGAAAATAACGTATATGATGAGGATAAATCATGTCATGTTAAATACTTACAAAGATAAAATCAGTTATCTTAGTGTAAAGATTTGATAACTCAAAGTCTATTGAAGAGTGTAAATTCGAAGTTAAAGATATCCTTAGAATTTATATATATTTAATAAGCATACTAGCAAACAATTAGGTTATATGAAGAATCTATATTGTTTATGTTTAAAAAAAATGCGGTTGATAAAAGGTTTTTACGTGGTTAATCAAGGGTCTTTACAAGTTGTAAAGAATTGTAGTTATAACATTAGGCCTTTTTGGGTCCAGAAAATAAAACTACTATATTTGTTGTGAACAGATTGTGTTGAAGTCCAAATGAACTAGAAATGGTGGAAGAATTTAATGGTCAAACCTTTGTGGGATCACTTAGAGGTGAAGCAGACATGATACTGAAATAGGAATGGTTGGAGGTGGAACCACTAATATGGAAGAGAAAAATATTGAATTTTTGCAAGTAATAAGAGGTTTGAAAACTGAATCCTGATCAGGACGATATTAAAGAAAATCAACAAAGATTGGTTAAAGCTAGAGAAGACCAAGAAGAGATTGATGGGTGTTTGTTAAGGAAACTAGAGAAGGAAAATGTTGGTAAGAAGACTCATAAAAAGAAATATAGAATTAAATCTATTTGTACCACAAGAAAGAATAATTCATACTCTTCTGCTAACAATGAAACCAATGAGTTTAGTGATCAAGATGAGCAGAAATCAGACAGTATTACTTTATCATCTAGGAAAAGGAAATCGTCTTCTCATTTACAGGGAGAGTTCAAGAAAATCAGACCCCCCAATTTTGATGGTGAAACTAAACAAGGAGCAAAGGCATGGCTCCTCAACATGTCCAAATATTTTGAAGTATACAACTATCCAAGTAATGTCAAGGAAAGGTTGGCCACATACCAATTTACTGGTAAGGAAACTCTATGGTGGGAAGAAAATAAAGTTGTTAAGAAGATAAGAAGTAAGAATATAACTTGGAAGTTGCTCAAGAAGGAATTTAAGAAAAAGTACTTGATTGAAAGGTACTTTGATGAAAAGGCTAGAGAATTTCATGAGCTAAAGATGGGACAACTCACCGTGGATGAGTTTTTCAATAAATTCATGATCCTATTGAGGTATGTTCCATATTTGAAAGAAGAAAAGGCGAAAATCCAAAGATTTGTTAGTTTCCTACCTTTCTCATGCATAAAGACAATAAAATTTGATCATCCAAAATCTATGGATGGAGATATTAGCAAAGAAAAATTGTGTTATAACCAGAGTAAACAAAAAGGAGAAAGTTATAAAGGATGGGTGTCTAAGAAACTAGAAAAAATTAGCAATAAGAAAAAGGGGTTTAAAAATCCCACTTTCCAAAAAACATGCAAGTTGGAAATTATAACATAAATTTTAATTAACAGGAAAATACTAGATAGAAAGGAGGAATTGTCACAAGCAATAAAAATTTCAGTGAATCTGTGAGACCTCCCATTAAATGTTGGGGGTGTGGTGAAAATCACCTGTGGAGGGATTGTCCACATAATCCCCTGAAGAAGAAAATAATGTTGAATCAAATTCAGGAAGCATCAACAGTAAATGATGTAGCCTATAATATACCAAGGATTTGTGCATCACTAGATGGAAGAGAAGCAGATCATCAATCAACTATAGTAGAAGTTCAAGGTAATATATTTAACAATGATGTATTTATACTTATAGATCCAGGATCTACCTTAAGCTATGTCTCACCTGTTGTAGTTGAAAATTGTAAACTTAAGAAGGAAAAACAACATAAACCATGGTTGATATTGTTAGCTACCGAAATGAAAAGAAAGGTGTCAGAAATCAGTGAATAAAGCACTCTAAATCTTAATGGAATGAAAATTGTCCTCAATCTAAACATTTTACCATTAGAATCCTATGATGTCCTCATAGTAATGGACTGGCTAGAAAAACATAAAGTGATATTAAACTGTTTAGACAGTTCCTTTACCTATGTGGATTATGAGGGAAAGGCTTGCATGATTCAAGGTATACCATGAAACATTTATGTCAGAAAGATTTCTATTGTACAAATGAAGAAGTATGCTAGGAAAGGTTGTCCTGAATTATTCATTGTTCAAGTGCAAGAATGATCTAAAAATGACCAGCGACCATCAACAGATGAATACCCCATATCAAAGGAGTTTAAATATGTATTTCCAAAGGAAATGCCAAGAATCCCTCCAAGGGACATTGATTTCACGAATTATCTTGTACTAGACAAAAGGTACATCAGGCCAAGTTTGTCGCCTTGGGGAACACATGTTCTATTTGTGAAAAGGAAAGATGGAACATTGAGGTTGTGTATAGATTATAGATATTTGAATAAGATGACCTTTAAAAACAAATACACCTTGCTAAGAATAGATCACATGTTTGATCAAGATAGGGAGCATTAATATTTTCAAAGATTGATCTCAAATTAGGATATCATCAAATCATAGTTAAGGATGAAGATATACACAAGACAACTTTATGCACCTACTATGGACATCATAAATTTGTAGTACTTCCATTCGGGTTGACCAATGCACCTACCACATTCATGGGTCTTATGAAAAGTGTGTTAAGGCCCTTTGTAGATAAATTTGTCATTGTCTTCATAGACAATATTCTGCTATACTAAAAAAGTAAGGAAGAACATGATCATGTTAAAATCCGAAAGTTCTATACAGAAATTAAAAAATTCTTTGCAAAAACTTGAAATTTCTATGCAAAAAACTGAATGTATTTGTAGAAACTTGAAATTTCGATGCAAAAAATTGAATGTGTTTGCAGAAAATTGAATGTACTTTGCAGAAAATTGAATGTACTTTGTAGAAAGTTGAATGTAGTTTGCAAAAAATTGAATGTAATTTGCATAAAGTTGAATATACTTTACGGAAAACTGATTGTACTTTGCAAAAAATTGAACGTTCTATGTTGTTACAATTACTTAGAATGCAGATTTCTTCTTCACAACTTTTCAGATCAACAATTGTAGATAGAACATAAACTTAAGGATCATATGAAGACAACCAAGCACAAATATGAGACAATGAGAGTGTTGGAATTATGACTAATGTGTTGTCCTTGATGACAACCTACTTGATGAGTTGTCCTTTGATGGAAACCTACTTGATGCAGATGTCAAAAGGATATGTCTACATGTGATAGAAAAGGATTATCAGTTCAGAGACAGAAAAATGATAAAGATGAAGTTTGAAGAAGTATATGTAGGTTTGGTGAATCAAAGTCGAGTATATGTTGGTTCTATGAAGC
Organism: Pinus tabuliformis; assembly: GCA_031772625.1. Classification (NCBI taxonomy): domain Eukaryota; kingdom Viridiplantae; phylum Streptophyta; class Pinopsida; order Pinales; family Pinaceae; genus Pinus; species Pinus tabuliformis. The sequence goes on along the minus strand of CM062809.1, from coordinate 223,129,340 downwards.
AAAGTCGTATACACACTTAGGGTTTTGTAAAGAATATCCATGTACATACACGGGTATGAAGAAGAAAAGGCGTGTACATATTCTGCACCATGGTATTCCAAATACCAAAGGTCTTTACCATGGTATTAAGCCCAGCAACGGATATTTGATCCCATCCAAGAATACCATTGGCACTAGTATGGTTTTGACTTGTGGTATTGCCTAAGGGCTAAGCTATATAAGGAGATGAAGATCAAAGTGTTTGAGGTCTGCAAGTGATGAATTTTTCATGAATAGTTAGATCTGAAGTAAGTGTGCATGTAATGGGCTATTATTGATTTGTTTGATCTAAAACTAAGTATGCACTTAGGAATTTGATGATGGATCATATCTAATAGAATATTATTGATTTGTTTGATCTAAAACTAAGTAGGCACCCAGGAATTTGATGATGGATCAGATCCAATAGATCTGAAATGAGAATGTTGATTATGGGTTGATTTGATCAGTGATGAGAGTGTCTTGACGTGTGATTTTTCTATGTATGTCGAGATCTAGGTATCTCTGAAGTTTTGTTATGCAGTGAAAGTTTGTGCCATTAATTGCATATCTGTACGGGAGTTTGATAACCTGAAAGGAGTATACACACGCGAGTTTATACTGGTAAGTCGCATATATATTCATATTTGTACGCGAGTTTGTTTCCTAAAAAGTGTGTATAGACAAAGAATTGTTTTAAGGAAAGCACGTATATAAACTACGGTTTTGCTGAAAAAGATGTCTGATCAGTTTAATTAGTCTTGTTGTGTTTCTGTTGTCTGACAATGAAGTCTTACTTGATGATCTGGGCTTAATAGTGATGTTTTGATTGAGGATTGATTGACTGAAGAATGATGAAGCCACTAGTTGTTTGTGATTGAAGATCAGTGACGGTTCAGTGATTATTTCATAATGATCCAGTGGATATGTATATGATTCAATATTTATTTCATAGTGACAGTGATTTAGTTTCAAGGTTCAATGTTTTGAGATCTATACATGAGTATGCTTCAAGGAAGTCACGTATACATGCAGTTTTCTATAGTAAAGTAATGTATATATTGATCAAGGATTTCAGTTGATTCAGTAAGTTGATGCAGCGTTTGGGTTCAATATTAGTACTCTGGTTACAATGATCTAACTACTTTGTTTGTTTGAGAATAAGTTGATTGATTTGGGTTTCATTTGATTCAGTAATTGGATGATTCAGATTGGTTCAGTAATTGGTTAGTTCAATGGTTGAGTTATAGTGATCAGCTTTCAGTTTTGATATTTGGTATTGGGATTAAATGTTGGTAGTGGGTCCAGTCTAAAAAATTGATGAAAAGTGGCCTACAAGTTGTGATGTTTTGTAGCAGGTGGATCCAATATGAAAATTTATGAAATGTGGTCCACGAAGGTGTTGAGGGTTGGAGCCTTCAATGAGGAAGTTGAAACTTCCTTCCAGTGGTAGCTGGTAAATCAAATCAAGGGGTTGGAGCTCCCTTCCGGTGGGTTCCGATAAATGAGATCAGAGGGTTGGAGCTCCTTTCCAGTAGGTGCTGGAGAACGAGAGAAGGTTGTAGCCTTCTGCAGGTGGGTGTGTGTGTGCTGGTATAAGTCTGCACTAGTATAATATTATAATAAGTTTTTCTTTATAATAAAAAGAAGAAAGAGAAGATAGCAATGGTGGTTTTTTCCAACATTGGGTTTCCACCTAAAAATCATGATGTTCATGTGTATTGATGTGTTGCTTATGTGTGATGGTTTATTTTTGTTCTTAATGCACATGGTTACTATTTAATTCATGTTTAATGAGGTATTGATACATTGGATCAAGTTAAACAGATGATGAATTATCTGAAAAGTAAGTTTACTGGATATACGCTAGTTGTCTGCATAACAATCACGTACATACATGGGTTCCCTTAAGTAAAGTCGCATACAGAAAAATGAATATGAAATTGAAATGTTTAGTGATTTGAAAATACTGTTTCACCCCCCTCCCCCCCAGCCTCTTAGTATTTTTCCCAACAATTGGAATCAAAGTCAGGTTCTTCGGAAGAAGCTTGATCGCTTGAAGGAAGATTCATCAAGATGAGTAGTAAAGAAGGAGTATCTTCTGTCAGGCCGCCTATATTTAATGGAACTAACTTTGTCTTTTCAAAAGTTAGGATGAGATCATACTTGCAGGCATTAGGAGCTTATGTATTGGAAATTGTTGAAAGAGGATATCAATATCCAGCCTCCATTCCCACAGATATTGCAGGAAAGAAATAGTATGAAATCAATGCAAAAGTTGTAAATGCCATCTTGGGAAGTCTGGTTGAGTCTGATTTTGTGAAGGTAATGCAGCTGAACACAACAAAGGGGATGCAGGATAATATTATCTAGAGTTATGAGGGCGACACCAAGGTAAAAAGTGCTAAACTCCAAACATTCAGAATACATTATGAGACACTGAAAATGCATGATGATGAAAGCATTGCAACATTTTTTCTTAGAGTAGATGAAATTGTTAATTCCATGAGAAATATTAGTGAAGAAATAAAAGATGCTACTATTGTTGAAAATATTTTGAGATCACTAACTTCGAAGTTCGATTCCAAAGTCTCCGCTATTAAAGAAATGCAGGATCTGAAAAGTCTCACACTTGATCAACTCCATGGAATACTGACAGCATTTGAGATGAGGAAAGGTGGTCCTTTAGACATAAGAGAAGTGGAATGAAGAACTATTTAAAGCATTTGAAGATGTAACACCACCTCCAAGATCTACCACATGTCACCTTAAGGAAGTGGAATTGGTGGAACATCACATACAGTCATCCAACATCATCAATAGACCCCTCAAGAGACAAGTCAGCCACTCAAACAACCTGTCCCTGGGTCCCACTGCTATTCTTTAGCTCTTAGCCCTCATTCGCACTCATACTATGGGCAGGGGAGTGAGCAACAACTCAAAGTCACTCTCACAAGCCTGCCTTCCAGCGACTATGGTCCAGAATTTCCATTTTTGTGCTAGCGACTCTAGGATTTGTGCCACTTTTTTAACCCAGAATCCCAACCTCCACCCAAAACTTGTTGTAACTTTCAGAAATCATTAACTAAACAATAACAATTCTGATCAATCAAAACCACCCTCAGGACTAAGCCTAAGCATCCCCAACAGGGACTCACATTATGTCAAACACTTGGCATCAATGCAACCTATAGGTCTAGGATACAAGACAAAGTATAAATGACTGAAACAACTTACGAAACATCATCAGGAGGATCACCTCCTTCTCCATTGAACTACTAGATCATAAATTAGGTCTTGTATCCATCCATTTAACAGTTACAAGAAAATACATGAAATAACCATGACATAAACCAGTCACATAACCATGCTTATAACCAACAGTAAACCATGTAAATAGCAGAGATAGGATATCGATTAAATCCATATATAAATTAGTGCAAAAGTAAGAGAACTTATCTTTTATTAATCATACGCAAATCTGACAAAGTTCGGGACTTCCACGTACCACCCGACCTGTTGACGATCCTGGACCTGCCAACATGTCAAGTGGATCTCCCTAGTAAGAAGTCCCAATTAGACCTCAGACTGTTTGGTGCAGGAGTCCCAGTATTGGGTCGTATGGTACTTCCTTGACCACGATTTCGCACAGAGGCAAGTAAGATAACTCTGTTGGTAGTAAGGATGTGACTGTTGCAGTGAGTCAAGGAAGGTGCATGAGAGGTTCTAACACATGTGGGTTGAGATGAGTGCACCCCTTGGCAACCTGTAACAGTACTTGGATGGGAAGGGAACACATGAGCGAAGATGCATCACAAGCTGGAAAGCAAGTCAGCCGACAATCCAAAGTGATGGTTAAACCAACAACACATATGCAACAAGATTCATACAATTGCATACAAAATAGTTCATACACAACTACGTAAGTTAAACAACATACATTGCTACAACAACTGGAATAGTCCAACTACAATAACAACATATGCATGAAAACGTGTTGGCTTTGTTTTATTAAGAAGTGTAAGTTCCAGTCATACAATACATCCATGTAAACCCGCTAGCTCCAACAGTGGAACGTTACAGCCACATCTGCCTGCTCCTCCAAAGAGATGTACTAGCTCTGTGCAGTGGAGAAGCCAAGGCACGTTACAATACTCTCCAAACTTTCTCCAAGATATTCTTATCGGAAGCTTGGTTGACCAAAAGCCTATACAATGAGTTATGAGGGACTATTTATAGCAAAGGGTGGGGTGGCCATTAACATTCCCCTTTGTGACCATTCAACTACCCTCATGACTCTTCACCTACTCTATGACTGTTACATCCAACTATTGACACTTGACTTACACTTGACATGACTTAACATTACAATGCACATGTACCCATATGAACAAAATGGCTTGAGCAAGTCAAGCTAGACATCACTCTGACTTAGACAACCATGGAAGTCCAACTCCTCAACATCCTCATGCTGATCAATAGTAACATATTGATGCCAAGATCTGTACTCCTTGATGGTGTCCGTGTGTTCTTCGGTGACATCCGTCTGAAACCAAACTCTTGCCTCCATAACATCCGAGTACACTGCTCGGGCTCCTTTGTCCAACTCGTCTAAATGCATGCGCATCATTGTCTTCAATGTGGTCGGACCAACAACATACTTGTGAATGATGTTTGCATTGATGGGCAAGTCTAGGCTGGTGGCAATGCGCATTAACTCGTTGAAGTACGAGTCAAGCTCGAGTCAGACCTGTTTCTTTGTCTTCGCCTGGATGAGAGTCCCAAGTGATGGGATTGCATGTGTGCACACCACAACATCCATACTCTTAAATACTCGTGCATGGGAAGCCTGTATACTAGTGATGAACTGCGGGAGCTCTTCATAATTCCGGATTTGACTCCGGATACGTGCTTTTAGCTCGACCACATTGACCCTCATCATCTTAGGCAAGTGAAGTGGGGCTCCATTGTATTTCATCGTCCATGTTTGCATGTCATCAACAACAGCATGCAAGTTCATAAAAATACATGCTCTTCTAGCACATCGTTTTTGCCATCCATTGAAATAGATGATTGCCTTGTGCACGGTACCAAACTTGGAGTACAATGATCACATAACTATGTCAAGGGACAATACTTCATTTAGTATTTCCTTCTTCAGTTCAGCTCGGGTGAACATTGTCACCAAGTATCCTCCTTGCTTGGCTGTTTGTAGTTCCTTTTCCATTCGCTCATTCTCATCTATTAGGAAGCGAACACTTGAGCTAGTGGCTTCGGCATACACTCTAGTTGCATCAACCAAGGCAGCTAGATGTTTGCGCACATAAGTCATGATCACTCGTTCCTCAATTTGCTCAGGAGACGTATGATCCTCTAGATCTGACACTGTGTGAGACTGCACAACTCTATGTTGGGATTCATCAAACGAGATGTTATGCATTTCTTCTTCCGGTTGATCACCAAGGATCTCAGTGCCTCCTTATTCATTCAATATTTTCTCATCATCTGGATGCATTGAAGTGGGTGAGTTGACCTCTTTGTGGTGAGGCATTAGGTTGGTGTCATGTTCCAACTCATGTTGCTCCATCTCTGCATCCAACTGTTGAAGTGCTTGTTCTATCTCATGAGCGAAGTCTTGCCCCTGTGATGGTTCACCATGTTCGCCTAATGCCAGTTGTTCAGATGAATCAACTACTTGTATGGGCATTGCTTCGTCTGTTTGCACATGTTGCACCCCCTTCTATATATGTTATTGTTGCGCTTCCCTCTCCTGTTTGCGCAGCTCTTGTTCCTTTCGGAGTTGATCCCTCAACTCATGCAACTCCTTCTCTGCTTCTTCCATTCTCTTATTATCCCTCTGCCTTCGCGCGATTCGCTTGTCGCACTACTGCCTCTTTACCTCTATAGCCACAGTTGCTTTCTCTACAAGTGGGTATGCTCAAAACTTGCAGCTTTAACATAGTTACCGATCAAACGGGAACTATTACCTCAAAATGGGTACTCGAGCCCAAAAATCCCAAAAAAACATGAAAAAACAACCCAAAAATAAAAAGTGTTGATTCTGCATCACCATTTTTTTCATAGTAAATTTTCAATATTTTTTAAAAATAACAGTAAAAAACAATAAAAGCCATTTTCTTTGGTGCAAAAAACACCTTGAAATCAAAAAGTGTTGATGCTGAAATAACGTTTTTTTATGGTACATTTTCAACATTTTTTAATAATGATGTTAAAAACAAAATATCGTGACTCTAAAAAACTTTAAATTTCCAATGATTTTCAAGCATGACATTAACAATAAAATATCACGTCTTTGAAAACCCTTAAAATTCCAACGATTTTTAAGCATGACATTAAATTTAAAATATCATTTCTTTGAAAAACCTTAAAATTCCAACAATTTTCAAGCATGATGCTAAGAAAAAATATTTATAATTATTTTCAACCATAACATTAAAGATAAAATTTCACGACTTAGAAAAACATTAAAATATTGACAATTTTTCAACCATGGAATTAAAACCAAATTTTATGACTACAAAACAATCTTAAACTTTCAAAATATTTCAAGCATGACATTATGGAAAAATTGTAGAATTTCCCACAAATTCTCTACAAATCTACCTCTGAGATCTATGTAGAAATTCTGACTGTAGATTAACTCGATAATGCAATATACCAAAGCAAAATACTATAATCTATTTCTACTATCAAACTTGCGGAAGCTTAAAGATCTAGCTGAATCAGAACTGAACACATATAACCATAACAAGAAGAATCAATACACATGAAACACAGAAAATACTCAGGGGAAAGCCTCAGCTAAAAACCCCACTATCTGTATTATCATACAAGGTGGAAATACATCAAGATTACACAAATCTTTATCTCTCACAGTTGGCCAGCTCTCAGTACAATCCTCTTGGATGCTCACAGGCAAACAGGAAAACAAGGCTTCTCACAAACCTTCTCCTCTGCCCTCCAAGCCTCCTATTTCCTTGCGTTGTTCCTCTGGGATGATTCACCTTCAACCAAGTGGAACATTGCTCTTACACATTGTAAAACTGCGCAATCCTCAAGGAACCTTATTCCTTCTGCATGGATGAGTTTCCTTTATAGGAAAATTCCTCCAACTAATACTACAATTTCCCTGTCTTTAATCTCAACTGGGTCTTTGTCTGAACTGACATGCATGAGTTATTTATGAGAGAATATTCAGTTATTTGGAGAACACTAGTTGCATGCATGCATGCATTAACTGACTGAACTCACAATTAGTTCCTCAAACTGTTTGGAACTAATTTAACTGGACTTAGCTCAGTTAACTGAGCTAACTAATTACAACTCAAATACAACTCATCCATATCTCTTTAATTAAGTGATAACTTCCTTAATTTAAGGGATAACTGTTGCATGACTTCACAAAGACTTCTAACTTGAATTTCTCCAACTAATTAACTCACGATGAGTTAATTAATTATTTTTCAAACAGCTGGTGAGACTAAATTCGGATTTTAATTCAAGGACAAATTAAAATTGGAATATACCCTGAAATGATATCTATAGCAATTCTATTTTTAGCATTTATATTTTTAGCATTTCTTGTTGCTATTTTCAACACTCCCTCTCAACAAGAAAGGAATTCAACTCGATCTCGATCCTGAACCTTTGGAATGTCCTACATGCAACACTTCCCTCAAGTGTTGTGCTCCAACAACTCTAGAAACAAAAAGATATCCAACCTGAATCAGAATGATGCCTCCGTTATCAAAGTCTCTGATTGTTATTGCCTCTGTCAACTAAAAACTCTGCACCTCTGTGCTCTTCATTATCTGACTGCTTTGGCCTCTGTCACTTTGATCTCTGACTTCATCAATCCCACTTATTCCTCCTGCTACTATGTATTTTGGGATCCCGTAGCAAGGTACAATCCATGAGATAAAACCTCTCAATAGACCCTGCCCAATTTCAGTCTTCTTGAGGCTATCACTTCATATCGCCCCACCTCACACCTGGAGGTATGGCTGCATGTGATCCTCTACTGACTTAGCTTGCAATTTCCCCCTACTAGAGGTCTCTGCATGAGTGGATGCTTCCACTCATTCTCCTCTCAGCATCTCTAATTGTGGCTCCTCCACAATTGTCTGAGACTTCTTTTGGGGTTGCATGTTGAGAGGTAATGTACTCTCCCTCTCAACCACCAAGTCTCTAATATTGGTCATGCTCCTCAAGGCTTTGCATGCATCTTGAACCTCAAGAGCATACAGGTTCTATACTCGTGGACTGATCTGTTTCACCTGTTCTGTGGTGATGTGTCTAAGGAAAACCTTCCCCTTACTGAAGACAACATCGTAGCCTTTGTCCTTCAACATCGCGATCGATACCAAGTTCTTCTTCAGTCCAATCACATACTTCACATCTATCAAGGTGATAGAAGCTCCATGATCCCTCTGAAAAGCAACCGTGCCCACCCCTGAAACACTATACCTTCATCATCACCCATCTCTATGAGTATCTGATGTCTTTCTCCTCCAAGGTACTGAATAAACTTTTATTGTCAGTAATGTGGAATGAGGCTCCACTGTCAAGAAACCAACCACAACCCATCATTGAAGACACCATGCATGTGATGAGAGTGAAGTCCATCTCAAACTGAGAGGCCAATGCCTCACCTTCAGATCCTTCCAAGGATCCCTTCTTGGACTTCTTCGATGGGCAATTAGTCGCATAATGACCCATCTCATGACAATTAAAGCATCTCACTTTAGATTTTTCACCCTTCTTCCCTCCATGAGAAGAACTCGATTTGGGATGAGAATCCTTCTCCTTCCCTTTCCTTGCCTTACTCGCTAAGGCCAGATTTTCTTCATCCTCCTTGGATGAAGAACCATCTCGTGTGCTCCTCTTGATCTCCTCCTACATCAGATCCGACCATAGTTGTTCCCAATCCGATAGTTTCTCTCTTCTATTCACTGAGTCCTGGTAGCTATGCCAGCTCTTAGGAAGACCGAGGAGAGCAAGACTCACCATATCATCATCGGCTGTTGTGATTCCTACACTTCCAAGCTCATCTCTGCAGGTGGTGAGCTTGTTCAGATATGTAGAAATCGTGTCGCCCTTTCCACACTTGATTTTCCGAATCTTGTCCTTGAGCGCCAGCTTCCTCTGGCCATTGTTGTTCTGATATTGGTCCTTCAATGTCTTCCACATTGAAAACGGAGTCTCCTTCCCATGGAGACTCAAGACAATATGGTCTCGAACTCCCTCTATAAGAATCCTTCTCGCTCTTGCCACACATTTCTTCCATTTCACCAATTCTTGGGCATTAGCTGTTGTTGGCTTGGGGACTTCTTGATCAATGAAATCCTTCAAACCATTGTCTTGTAATACCGCTTCCATGCGATCCTTCCATGCTATGTAATTGGAGCTGCCATCCAGGGCATACTCGAGTCTCAAGCCATTGAAAGCTATTGGTGAACTTTGAGATGTGATAAGAAATCGATTTTGTACCTGCAATCAAGAACTTCAAAATTCAAACTTATCCCTTCTCAATATGTTGCTCACAGCTCTGATCACCTTTACTCCGATACTGTGTAGAATTTCCTGCAAATTCTCTACAAATCTACCTCTAAGATCTATGTAGAAAATCTTACTATAGATTAACTCGATAATGCAATATACCAAAGAAAAATACTATAATCTACTTCTACTATCAAACTTGTGGAAGCTTAGAGATCGAGTTGAATCAGAGCTGAACACCTATAACCATAAGAAGTAGAATCAATACACATGAAACACGGAAAATACTCAGGGGAAAGCCTCAGCTAAAAACCCCACTATCTGTATTATCATACAAGATGGGAATACTTCAATATTACACAAAGCTTTAGCTCTCACAGCTATCCAGCTCTCAGTACAATCCTCCTGGATGCTCACAGGCAAACAAGGCTTCTCACAAACCTTCTCCTCTGCCTTCCAAGCCTCCTATTTCCTTGCGTTGTTCCTATGGGATGATTCACCTTCAACCAATTGGAACACTACTCATCCACACTGTAAAACTGTGCAATCCTCAAGGAACCTTATTCCTTCTGCATGGATGATTTTCCTTTATAGGAAAATTCCTCCAACTGATACTACAATGTCCCTGTCTCTAATCTCAATTGGGTCTTTGTCTAAACTGACATGCATGAGTTATTTATGAGAGAATATTCAGTTATCTGGAGAACACTAGTTGTATGCATGCATGCATTAACTGACTGAACTCACAATTAGTTCCTCAAACTATTTGGAACTAATTTAACTAGACTTAACTTAGTTAACTGAGCTAACTAATTACAACTCAAATACAACTCATCCTTATCTCCTTAATTAAGGGATAACTTCCTTAAATTAAGGGATAACTGTTGCATGACTTCACAAAGACTTCTAGCTTGAATTTCTCCTACTAATTAACTCTCGATGAATTAATTAATTATTTTTCAAACAGCTGGTGAGACTAAATTCAAATTTTAATTCTCAATTTTAATTCAAGGACAAATTAAAATTGGAATATATCATAAAATGCTATCTATAGCAATGCTATTTTTAGCATTTCTTGTTTCTATTTTCAACAAAAATTTTATGACTAAAAAACTTTAAAAATGAACACCTTAATGAAAGAGTTATTATACCAAGAGTAGAAGCGGAAGGTGTTGGAGAAAAAATGGTCTGCAACTTGAACTAGGGTTGAAGTCGGAACTAGGGTTTTGACTTTGGCAACCATAGCGGGACACGCAAGGGGGAGTGCTGCTCCCTCCTACATTCAGGTAGTTACAGATGGAAGTAAGGACATGGAAAAGCAACATTTTAAAAAACCTCTGGAGAAGGTATCAGAGGCAAGAATCAAAGGAACATTGGGAAGAAACGGACTTCAAGAACACGAAGGGGATCAACCGAAAACAAATAAGGAGAAGGAGAATGGAGGCAGCAGTGGAAAACCTAACTCCATAAGGACAACTGGGGTCTGCAAACCCAAGTCAAGCATTATTCCCTGGGTCATATTGAGCGATCCAGTGCTTCAAGCACATAGGGATCATATGACGGAACATGAAATCATATGAAAATTTATGGGGTTATGGCTGACAGAGAGGGTGTTACTCACCTGGATAAGGAGCCATTGGAAGCCAAAGGGGGAAATACATCTACATCTAGGTTCTAAGGGCTTCTTCACAGTGGTGTTCATGAGCCTAGAGGATAAAGATAGAGTTTTCAAGGGAGGACCATATTTCTACGTTGTGGCAGGGCTCTATATGCGGCCATGGATGATGAACTTTGTCCTGGAACATGAAACATTCACATCGGTATTTGTATGGATTAGACTATACTCCCTTCCTTTGGATTATCGGCTACCAAAATCTCTAAAAACAATAGGCAACAAGCTGGGGAACTTCCTAAAAATCTCAGAGGCGACTCTAAAAGGAAGATATGCCTCCTTTGCCCGAATATGTGGGGAAATGGACTTATCTGGAGCCCTTCCGGAACTGATAATTTTAGAAGTATATGATGAAGAATGGGTGCAGAATGTGGACTACGAGCACATCCCATTTAGGTGCCACAAATGCCATGAACATGGGCATTTATTCAGAGACTGCCCAGCAAACAATATGGAAGGAAATGCGAAAACTACTGAGGATAAAAATCACGAGGGTTTTACCAAGGTTGGGAGCAAAGGGAAAGGTGGTAAATTCCCACAAAATAATATGAATGAGGATAAACATTCAAGACACAATCATTTCAAGATCCTAGAGGAAGAAGAGGGGAACAAGGAAACAGTCCAGGATATGGAGAACATAAACAATGAGAAGGAAAAGGAAGCTGACATGGAGGATATCATAGTAAACAACCAACAAAAGGATGATCTACCAAGTTGTATGGAGATAAGTAGGGACCATGAGATGACTCCAAGTGAAGCGGGAATGGAGGACCATGAACTACAGGAGATTCTAGATAGGGAAAATCTAGATCTAGAAAAATTTCTGGAACAAGGGACGACCATAGGAGTAGATTCCCTGCCAAAAGAGGATTATGACAGGGTGCAACAAATCTTTCTATGGAGATCATAATCGAAGGGAATTGGAGTCAAAAGAAATCATGAAATCCAAGAGCATAGTGGGGTCAAAATGATGGAGAATGTACAGGCACAATCTCCAAAGAACTCAGGTAGGAAAAGAGGAAGAAAAAGACAAAATGAGCTACTGAACGAATGTGGGAAACTACTGATTAACTCAGGTAAGATGAAAGATCTTACCAGTTATTCCTTTACTAACCTTTCTTAATGAAGCTCACAACCTGGAATATTAGAGGCATAGGAAATAGAAGGAAACAAAGGAATCTCAGTAATAGAATTAAAGAAGAAAAACCAGATATGGTTTTTATTCAGGAGACAAAATGTTTGATGGACAAGATTAGAAAAATTCATAATAAGTGGCTAATCAAGTATGAGTATCTAGAGGTTAAAGCAAGCAACTCGGCGGGGGGGATTCTCACGCTATGGGATCCACAGAAATTTGGAATCCTGGATGCTGAAGCATCCAGGAACTATCTTTCTTTGGTTTGTCAACCTGTAGGTGATAAGGAAATATACATGATCACAAATGTTTATGGACCTCAAAAGCTAGCAGACAAACTCAAGCTTCTCATCTCCCTTGAGGATCTAAGGGCAAGACACCCCAACATGCCCTGGATCGTTGCTGGAGATTTCAATATGATAAGATCTCTCTCAGAGAAAAAAGGTGGCATTAGACAGTTAGGAAGAGACTCCATGGCCTTCCAGAACTTCATAATGAACATGGGGCTTGTGGACACTAAAACAATAAATGGAACCTTCACCTGGAACAACAAGAGGGGAGGGGCTTCTCAAGTTGCCTCCAAACTAGATAGATTTATTATTTCAGAGGACCTCCTTCTCATAGGCCCTACCATGACAGCTTCTATTCTGCCCTTTGGAGGATCGGATCACTGCCCTGTACAGCTAGAAGCCACCTTTATCGGCACACTAAGAAACAGACCTTCCAGGTTCGAAAATTCCTGGCTCTCTCACCCTACATTCACTAGTAATATTGACAAATGGTGGAGAGAGGATTTGAACATTCAAGGCACTAGAATGTTCATGCTCCAATAGAAACTCAAACACATCAAATCCAAACTTAAAGATTGGAACAAAAAAGAATTTGGTGATATCTTCAAAGCCAAAAGAGAAGCTGAGCAGAAGCTCCAGGAGATCAATCAGATCAGCATCACATATGGCTTTACCGAGGAGTGACAAAAGCTAACTGACTCTTTGCAGGGAGAATGGGAAGAGCGATGCTTGCAAGAGGAAATATTCTAGAGACAGAAATCAAGGATACAGTGGATTAGAGAGGGAGAAAGGAATACAAAATTCTTTCACAAATCCACCATGGCTCACAGGGCACATAACAGAATCACAAAGCTCAAAGATTCTCAAGGGATAGAGCTTGTCTCTCACAATGATATGGAATGGTCCTTGTACAACACTTCCTCAGTATAGCAGAGGAACCTCTGGAGGATAGATCCAGGTTCATTGACCAATTCACTCAGTATATCCCTCAGCTGGTCACCAGAGAGGACAACCACAATCTTAACAGGCCAGTGTCGGAAGAGGAGGTCAGTGGAGTGATTAATGAAATGCAAAATGGAAAAGCCCCAGGCCCGGATGGGTTCAATGTAGACTTCTTCAAAGCCTGCTGGGAAACAGTCAAACAGGATATCCTTGAGGTTGTGGAAGACTCAAGAAAATCCAAAAAGGTTTTGAAGGCTCTTAATGCTTCCTTCATTGCTTTGATCCCAAAACAGGAAAATGCCATGACTCCAAATGGCTTCAGACCCATAGCCTTATGTAATGTGGTGTACAAAATTATTTCCAAAGTGATAGCTAATAGACTCAAGCCCCTTCTACCATCTCTCATCTCGGAGGAGCAAACGAGCTATGTGGAAGGAAGACAAATCCTCAACAACATCATCCAAGCTCATGAGGTGGTACACTCTCTCAAAAGCAACAAACAAGTTGGCATGATCATTCAGTTGGACCTAGCGAAAGCCTATGACAAGCTAAGTTGGTCTTATATAAGAGCAGTTCTAAAAGCGTATGGCTTCGACCAAAATTGGATAACATGGGTTATGTCACTTCTCACCACGACTAGTTTTTCCATACTGCTTAATGGAGCTCCTTCAAGAACCTTCACACCCTCCAGAGGTCTCAGACAGGGATATCTGCTCTCTCCTTTCCTCTTTGTTCTCATGATGGAAGGGCTAGGTAGAGCGATCAAAATGGCAAATGTTGAAGGTCGGATCCAGGGTATCAAGCTCGCCTTGGATGGAGTAGCAAATAGTCATCAACAATTTTTGGATGACACTACGCTGCAGGGCATACCCACAGTCAGGGAAGCCAAATAAATAAAACACATCTTAAATGACTTTGCTATGGCAGCAGGGACAGAGGTAAGCCTCAAAAAATAAAAAGTTTTTTTTCTTTAACACTAACATTGCCATTCAGAGAAATATTACCAGAATTCTTGGGTTTCAAAGGGAACAGCTACCTTCCAAGTATCTAGGCATACCCCTTACTGATAAACGTCTAAGCAAGAAAGTGTGGGAGCCAATAATAAACAAACTTTAGGACAAGGTCAGAAAATGGACATGCAGGTCACTTAATTTGGCAGGGCACCTTGTGCTCACACATGTGGTTTTGCAGGCAATTCCCATTTTCATGTTCTCGGCTCTAAATGTATTAAGCAGCAGATCAAGAGCATACAAAGGGATTTTCTGTGGGGCAGAGGAGAAGAGAAGAAGAAGTGGGCTTTAGTTGTCTAGGATAAAATATGCAAGCCCAAAAGCCATGGTGGCTTGGGGCTGCATGACCCTGACACCCTCAGTAGAGTTGCGGGAGCAAAACTTTGGTGGAGATGGATTAAGGAGTCGACAGCTCCCTAGGCTAAGCTTTGGAAACAAAAATATGCCAAGTATTGGCAGGAGAAGGATCACATCAGAATGTCAGGGCAAATCAGGGGCTCCCATATTTGGAACCTTGCCTGGGAAAATAAAAGTATTGTTTAGCAACATAGCTTCTGGGAAATTCGAGCAGGGAAACTAGCATGATTTTGGGAGGACTCCTTCACCTATCGTTGTGCTACATTTCGTCATCTTGTTGCACCTCACCGTCTTGCACCATGTTGCACCCATCATCACTATGTTGCATCTCATCATGCTTCATTAATCATGATTGTACCCATCATTGTACTGCATTATGTGCCATTGTTGCACCATGTTGCCATACTGACTTATGCATTGGTTGCATCTTGCTTGCTTGTTGTCCCTAGCTTGCATGTTGTCCCAATCATGCTTTTTTTTTCCTTTGCATTCTTTTTGTTGCATGCTAGTTCGACAGTTCCGACTTTTGCCCTCTGTGTCAGCTTTCCTGGTTGTTCCGACTGTTCCCGGCAATTCCAGCTATTCCCGGCAGTTCTGACAGTTCTGGAAATTCCAACTATTCCCGGCAGTTCCGGCAATTCCGACTTCTTCCCTCTGGATTAGGGCAGCGTTATCCCTTAGGATCTCTCCTCCTACTAAAACCCAAAGACAAGTAGAGAGGAAGAGATCCCAAGTGTGTTGAAATGACTTGAAGTCAACCTTTATTTATACTAAAACGTTGAGCATAAGTGGGGTTTATTTGGTTGTTGGTTGACCTTGACGAATTGTCCCATAACACAAATAAATTCATATCTCCATGAATACTTATCGGAATCAGATGATCTTTAGATCAATCATACACCTCTCGATGAGAGGGATCCAAGAAAAATATCAGCTTCCATTAATGAGATGACCCACATGGAGTTTGGCCCTAGTTTCCAATTTCAACAGGTTTGGTCATTAATATTCTGCCAATTATAGTCTATGCTTTTATTCTTACTTACTTTACCCCCTTAATTTACTAGCCTATACCCTATTTCCTTTCTCTTCATACATACACCCCTTCATATATGTTCCCATCCCATATACATTTGCATACCCCCCCCCCTTTCATTATAAACCTATTCTGTAATTCTACTACTATATTCCTACATTCACCATCATTGTACACCCATGCCAAGTCAAGCAAGCGCTAAAGGACACATCATCACTACAGGAGACCTTAGATCGATCCACAACAAAGACAGTGACACATAGAACAGAGATACAACCATTGTAAACTAGTGTTGCGCAACCCTTGTTTTCATTTCCCAGTGCTGCACAAATACTCTGTTTTAGCCATCCTTTTACAGATCAGTTTCCCATTATATGGAGGTGAATTTTGGGAAACGCCAAGACATTTTTCTCAAGGACAGGTCAAACAACAATAACCTCTTCCATTTTTTGCACAGGTGTCATTTTTCAGACTATGTAAATTGCATGTTTTAGCCATTGTTTTGCAGAGGATTTTCTAAGGAAATGGGGAAGAATTTGAAGAAACTAAGAAAGGTTTTTCTTCACAACAAATGCATCTACAAAAACCTATCTCATATTTTACACGTGTAATACTATTTTGGAGTTACAGGTGTTACTTGGAGACCCATTTTTACAATTTCTTGCAGCCAAAATTATGAAGTTCTCTAAAATTCAATTTGTGAATTCAAATTTTTGAAAGGTTTGAGACATCAAATGGGTCCTAGTACAACTCATCGAATTTCGACCTTGATATTGTGATGCTAGAGATAATGATAAAATTAATGGATAGGCCATTAGCTAGGAGATAGGATAAAGTACTTTGTGTTTTTTTTAAGGATAAAAACTGCAGTTTCTATGTTAGCTTTGTTTAGTTTTTATTGTTCAAAAAAACATGAAGTTACTAAGTTAGTTTGATTTGATCCACTCAGTAGATAAGTGATGCAATTTATCTGGTCATATGGGCCTGTTGTGTTGAAAATGTATTTAACACCACCAAAACTAATGAAGAAGATTGATCGGTAAATACAAGAGACAAAATTTAGTGTATGTTGTGATATTTTTTAGTGATTAATGAAGAAGACCAGAGTTATTTCTTTCAAGGATTCCTGTGTCAACTTATGTTGGTGATGTGTTTTCCTCTGTTCTTATATGTCCTTTTTCTTTCAGTTAATGATACTCCATTTCTTTCAGTTATTCATAAATTGATTCTCTCTATTATTTGAAAGAGGTTAATGAAAACAGATATCATCTCAAATAATATTCATGTTATTCATCTGAAAATAAGTATAAAATTCATCCCTAGATGCTTTATGACTAGTGTATTGTAATATTGTTTTCCTCCACCATATACTACGACTGATTTTAAAGATCTAAGGTGTTGGCTATCTTTCCCTTAGTAAAGAACTTCTCACTGTCCCATTTTAATCACTAAGATTTTCTAAACAAGGATTCGCAATGCATGTCTCTGTCACTTTGTCATTAAACTTTTAAAAACATAAAACAAATTCATTTCTCATGTGCTTAAGAGCTAGCCTAAAATCTGAAAAACTCAGTTGTTTAATTGACTGAAAGACCCTATAAAGAGAGCCCTCTCTAGACCAGAAGGGCTTGATTCTGGTCCAAAAGAGGTTTGTGGTACCTCTGGGATTTCTCTCCCCAACTTGGATAAATTTACGGAGTGCTAACATAGTGGTGTCGTTGTCGAGGAGCGAACAATTTCATATTCCTTGGGAAAGATCATCATAGTTTAGATCTAATTGCTGATGGTGGACAACATTCTAACACATAAAAAAGGTTGAACCATTCACCTGGTGACTCCAAATTAAGTTTCAATATGATCTGAAGACTCCACTGGCAGCAGGATCTAAGAATCAAAATGGGTTCAATTGCAAGAACAAATGTAGGGTATGCTCCCATGGATAGATCTCATATTCCTGGCTTTCCAAATTCAATGCCTCGTGTCGATTGATCAACTTATCTCCCAATATTCAAAGATGAGGATGGAGAGGACGTTGCTCTACGTCTCGTTAAATTTTACATGCATGTACACAAGTTGAGGGTTCAACTTCCTGAAGATTGTATGATGAAGATGTTCATGGCAACCTTGGAAGGAAAAGAACGGACTTAATATGAAGGTTTTCCATCTGCTAGTATTTATTCTCTTAAAGATTTTCATTCAGCATTTTTTGAAAAATATAGAGAATCTCATCCATCTTTGTCATTGGTTGAGGATTGTTGTGAACATTTTGAGGTTTTCATTCAAAATTTAGAGAATTTTTATGGTGATGAAGATTTTGTTGAAAACAGCAACAAGAAATGATAAAAATAGAATCTAGAAATTCCAATTTTAATTTGTCCTTGAATCAAAATTGTGAATGAAATTCGAATTTAGTCTCACCATCTGCTTGGAAATAATTAATTCATTCATTATGGATTAATTAGTTGGAGAAATTCAAGTTAGAAGTCTTTCTGCAATCATGCAACAATTATCCCTTAAATTAAAGAGATTATCCCTTAATTAAGGAGATAATATTGAGTTATATTTGAGTTGTAATTAGTTAGCTCAGTTTACTAAGTTAAGTCTAGTTAAATTAGTTCCAAACTATTTGAGGAATTAATTGTGAGTTATCAGTCAGTTGATGCATGCATGCACTCAACCAGTGTACTCCAAATAACTGAAGATTCCCTCATCAAAAACTCATGCATGTTTATTCTGAGAAAGACCCAGTTGAGCTAAATGTCAAGGACAGTGTACTATCAGTTGCATGTGTTTTCCTATAAAGGAAACTCATGCATGCAGTCAAGGACAGTGTACTATCAGTTGCATGTGTTTTCCTATAAAGGAAACTCATGCATGCAGTCAAGGTAAGGTCCCTTGAGGATTGCGCAGTTTTACAGTGTGTAAGAGCAGTGTTCCACTAGGTGAGATGAGAATCATCCACTAGGAACAGCACAAGGAAATAGGAGCTTGGAGGGCAGAGAGGAAGGCTTGTGAGAAGCTTTGATTGCCTGTGAGCATCCAAGAGGATTGTACTGAGAGCTGGCTAGATATGAGAGCCAAGGCTTTGTATAATTCTGATGTATTTTCACCTTGTATGATAATATAGATAGTGGGGTTTTTAGCTGAGGCTTTCCCCTGAGTATTTTCTGTGTTTCATGTGCATTGATCCTTCTTCTGGTTATATGTGTTCTGCTTGATATTGCTCAAATATTTTAAGCTTCCGCTAATTTATTGTAGAAGTAGATTAAAGTATTTTTCTTTAGTTATATTTCATTATCATATTAATCTACAGTTAGAATTTTCTACATGGTATCGGAACCAAGTTTATCGGAGCAGTGAATAGTATACGGAGAAGAGAATTCAAAGTTTGAAGTTCAGGGTTGCAGGTGCAAATCAAATTCATCTCATACTTCAAGTTTGGTCAATGGCATTCTATGGCTTGAGACTCAAGTATGCCTTGGAAGGCAACTCGAATTACATAGCATCGAAAGATCACATGGAGGCTATATAGAAGACAATGGCTTGAAGGATTTCATTGATCAAGAAATCCAAAATCCAGCTTCAACTAATGCACAAGAGTTGGCTGAGTGGAAGAAGTGTGTGGTGAGGGAAAGACGGATCATCATTGAGGGAGCTCGAGACCATATTGTCTCGATTCTCCATGGGAAGGATACTCCATATTCAATGTGGAAGAGATTGAAGGACCTCTACCAGAACAATAGCGACCAAAGGGAATTGGCGCTCAAGGATAAGCTTCAAAGAATCAAGATGGAGAACTGTGATACTATTTCCAAATATCTAAACAAGCTCACTACTTGCAGAGATGATCTTAGTAGTGTGGGAATAATTATTGTTGATGATGATATGGTGAGCCTCACTCTCCTTGGCCTTCCAAAGAGCTAGAATAGCTACCAGGACTCTTTGAATGGAAGGGAGAAACTGTCGGATTGGGAATGACTGTGATCAGATCTCATGCAGGAGGAGATCAGGAGGAGCACACGAGATGGTTCTTCATCCAAGGATGATGAAGAAAATCTGGCCTTAGCAAGTAAGGAAAGGAAATGGAAGGAGAAGGATTCTCATTCCAAATCGAATTCTTCTCATGGAGGGAAGAAGGTTGACAAGTCTAAAGTGAGATGCTTTAATTGTCACGAAATGGGTCATTATGCGACTAATTGCCCATCGTAGAAGTCCAAGAAGGGATCCTCAGATGGATCGAAAGGTGAGGCATTAGCCTCTCAGTTTGAAATGGACTTTACCCTCATCGCATGCATGGTGTCATCGATTGTGGGTTGTGGTTGGTATCTTGACAGTGGAGCCTCATTCCACATGACCAGCGATAAAAGTTTATTCAGTGCCTTGGAGGAGAAAGACCTCAAGATGCGGATAGATATGGGTGACGAAAAAAGGTTTAGTGTTTCAAGAGTGGGCACAATTACTTTTCAGAGGGAGCATGGAGCTCCTATCACCTTGACAGATGTGAAGTATGTGCCTGGACTGAAGAAGAACTTGGTATCGGTTGTGATGTTGGAGGACAAAGGCTACGATGTTGTCTTCAGTAAGGGAAAGGTTTTCCTTAGACACATCACCACGAGACAGGTGAAGCAGATTGGTTCACGAGTGAAGAACCTATATGCTCTTGAGGTTCAATATGCATGCAAAGCCTTGAGGAGCAAGGCAAATGTTGGAGACTTGGTGGTTGAGAGGGAGAGTAAATTACCTCTCAACATGCAGTCCCAGAAGAAGTCTCAGGCAATTGTGGAGGAGCCACAATTGGAGAAGTGGGTAGAGGGATCACATGCAGCCATACCTCCAGGTGTGAGGTGGGGCGATGTGAAGTGATAATCCAAGAAAGTTGAAATTGGGCAGGGTCCATTGAGAGGTTTTATCTCATGGATCGTACCTTACTATGGGAGCCCAAAGTACATAGTAGCCGAAGGAATCAGTGGGATTGATGCAGTCAGAGATCAAAGTGACAGAGACTAGAGCAGTCAAATACTGAAGAGTGCAGAGAAGGATTGACAATAGTGCAGAAAGGCAAAGTCAACAAAAGCGTAGAGTTTTCAGTCAACAGAGGCAATAACAGTCAGATACTTTGATGACAGATGCATCATACTGATTCAAGTTGGATGTCTTTTTGTTCTGGAATTGTTGGAGCAACAACACTAGAGAGAAGTGTTGTATGCATAACATTCCAAAGGTTCACGATCAGGATCGAGTTGAATTCGTTTCTTGTTGAGAGGGAGTGTTGAAAATAGCAACAAGAAATGATAAAAATAGAATCCAGAAATTCCAATTTTAATTTGTCCTTGAATTAAAATTGTGAATTAAATTCGAATTTAGTCTCACCAACTGCTTGGAAATAATTAATTAATTCATTATGGATTAATTAGTTGGAGAAATGCAATTTAGAAGTCTTTCTGCAATCATGCAACAGTTATCCCTTAAATTAAGGAGATTATCCCTTAATTAAGGAGATAAGATTGAGTTATATTTGAGTTGTAATTAGTTAGCTCAGTTTACTAAGTTAAGTCCAGTTAAATTAGTTCCAAACTGTTTGAGGAACTAATTGTGAGTTATCAATCAGTTGATGCATGCATGCACTCAACCAGTTGATGCATGCATGCACTCAACCAGTGTACTCTAGATAACTGAAGATTCCCTCACCAGAAACTAATGCATGCCTATTCTGAGAAAGACCCAGTTGAGCTCAATGTTAAGGACAATGTACTATCAGTTGCATGTGTTTTCCTTTAAAGGAAACTCATGCATGCAGTTAAGGTAAGGTTCCTTGAGGATTGCGCAGTTTTACAGTGTGTAAGAGCAGTGTTCCACTAGGTGAGGTGAGAATCATCCACTAGGAACAGTGCAAGGAAATAGGAGCTTGGAGGGAAGAGAGGAAGGCTTGTGAAAAGCTTTGATTTCCTGTGAGCATCCAGGAGGATTGTACTGAGAGCTGGCTAGCTATGAGAGCTAAGGCTTTGTATAATTCTGATGTATTTCCACCTTGTATGATAATACAGATAGTGGGGTTTTTAGCTAAGGCTTTCCCCTGAGTATTTTTTGTGTTTCATGTGCATTGATTCTTCTTCTGGTTATATGTGTTCCGCTTGATATTGCTCAAATATTTTAAGCTTCCGCTAATTTATTTTAGAAGTAGATTAAAGTATTTTGCTTTAGTTATATTGCATTACCAGATTAATCTACAGTTAGAATTTTCTACAGATTTTATGGAAGAAGAGATCCTAGAGGCTTTGTATGAGAAACCTTTCCTTCACCAGAAGAACATGTGTCTTCTCCCTTGGATGAAAGTGAAACCGAACAGGATCTCAATGATGACAGTCATGGTCCATCTTTCATAGCTGATTACAATTTGCAGCAGTCTTGTGATAAGGAGGGAGAACTAGTAGAGTAAGATTGTTAGTTTCCATGTAACCAAAACAAGGATGAAGATATTGTTTCCAATTTTCCTTCATGTCATTCGTTCTCTCAATTTGTAGCCCATGAAGAAAATTATGAAGAACAAATTTATGAAATTGCATGCACAAAACTTTAGGCAATGAAATCGTTCACAGTGATAGCTACCCAGGATTGCATTAAAATTATGAAGAAGAGTAGGTTGTTTCGGATCTCGTGGATATGGACATCCCTATTGTTGATAAGGTGGCTACCTCAAATGTAGATTTTCAAAAACACACTTCTATTTTTCTTGATGCAAGGGAAAAACTTGATGAACATATTGTCTTCTTTCATTCTAAAAAAGATTTTGCATTGGAAAATGGAGTGCTTATATTTTTGCTGACATTCAAGACATGGTAATGTTCCTTCTTATTGAAGATCCTTTTGTTAATTTGTTGCAACCATAAAGGGAGATTATTTTTATCGTATTTATGGATCATGAGAAGATAAACAGTGGATAGTTTGAGTTTCCATTTTCAGAATTTTCCTTTATGTCTAGTGCAGTTGAATACAAGCATAAGTCAGACAGTCATTTGCTTGATTGGCTACACTGGAGGGATCATTCGCATGATAGTATATATATATTTTAAGCAGGTGGGAAGTCTTCATTAGGATTTGAAGCCTGAGGCAAAGGCCCTAAGATCCCAATGGTATGATGCCATAAGTATAGTCAATCAGTAGTCGAAATTTCTAGTCTGTCAGTTAAGTTTAGTTATGAATGCTTGACTCCATCGCCCAATGGTTTAGGCCACTAGTCTGTGATTTTGTTCTTGGCACCTCGCTGGGAGCTACCATCCCCATTGGAGCCAATGTTAGGGTCATAGGTTTTTGTCATCAAATATATTTTCCTTATCCATTGACTTTCAGTTTTTGAGCAACAGTTTAGCTTATGACTATTGTTGTTGTCATAGTCTCAAAGCCATTGTCTGACATAATTAAAATTGTGGAAAAACCTTAGTCAGTGGGAGTTATGAGGTCTCATGTGTATAAAATAAATCCAGTTTAAAGGGGTTATGTGTCAGTATTCATCGATTAGAACCATTCGAAATGAATTTTTGGTAGTCTAAGGTTTTGTTGGTTATGAGGTTTGGTCATTAATATTCCACCAATTATGGTCTATGCTTTTATTCTTACTTCATTTACCCCCTTACTTTCCTATCTTATACCATGTTTCCATTCTCTTCATACATACACCCCTTCATATATGTTCCCATCCCATATACATTTGCATACCCCCCCCCCCCACTCTTTCTTTCATTCTAAACCTATTCTCTAAATTCTACTACTATATTCCTACATTCACCATCATTGTACACACATGCCAAGTTAAGCAAGCACTAAAGGACACATCATCACTACAAGACACCTTAGATTGATCCACAACAAAGACAATGAAACATAGAATAGAGATACAACCATTGTAAATCAGTGCTACGCAACCCCTGTTTTCGCTGCCCAGTGTTGTGCAACCCCCGTTTTCACTGCACAGTGCTGCACAAATGCTTTGTTTTAGCCATCCTTTTAAAGAACGGTTTCTAATCACATGGAGGTGAATCGTTGGAAAATGAAAGAGGGTTTTCTCAAGGATGGACCAAATAAAAATAACCTCATCCATTTTTTTCACAGGTGTCATGGATCGGGAGATTTGAATGCATCTTCAAAGCATATTTTTTGGACTGTGCAAATTGCTTGTTTTAGCCATTGTTTTGCAGAGGAATTTCTGAGGATATGGGGAAGAATTTGAAGAAATGGAGAAAGGGTTTTGGGAGTTATGGGTGTTACTTGGAAACCCATTTTTACAATTTCTTGCTGCCATAATTATGAAGTTTTTTGAAATTCGATTTGTGAATTCAAATTTTTGAAAGGTTTGAGACATCAGATGGGTCCTAATCCAACTCATCAAATTTTGACCTTGCTATTGTGATGCTATAGATAAATATAAAATGAATGGATATGCCATTATCTAGGAGATAGGATAAAGTACTTTGTGTTTTTTTTTAAGGATAAATACTGCAGTTTTTATGTTAGCTTTGTTTAGATTTTCTTGTTCAAAAAAACATGATGTTACTAAGTTAGTTTGATTCGATCCACTCAGTGGATAAGTGATGCAATGTATCTTGTCATATAGGCATGTCGTGTTGAAAATGTATTTAAGACCATAAAAAGTAATGAAGAATATTGATCAATAAATACAAGAGACAAAATTTAGTGTATATTGTGATTTTTTTAGTGATTAATGAAGAAGACCAGAGTTATTTCTTTCAAGGATTCTTGTGTCAACATATGTTGGTGATGTGTTTTCCTCTATTCTTATATGTCCTTTTGCTTTCAGTTACTCATACTCCATTTGTTTCAGTTATCCATAAATTGATTGTCTTTATTATTTGAAAGAGGTTAATGAAAGCAAAATTCATCTAAGATAGGTGCTTTGTTTTCCTCTCAAATAATATTCATGTTTTTCATTTGAAACTGAGTATAAAATTCATCCCTAGACTTAGTGGACTGTAATATTGTTTTCCTCCAGCATATACTACAAATGAGTTTAAAGATCCAAAGTGTTGCCTATCTTTCCCTTAGTAAAGAACTTCTCACTATCCCATTTTAATCACTGAGATTTTATAAACAAGGATACCCAATGCATGTCTTTGTCACTTTTTCATTAAACTTTTAAAAACATAAAACAAATTCATTTATCCTATGCTTAAGAGCTAGCATAAAATCTGAAAAACTCGGGTTTTTAATTGATTGAAAGACATTATAGAGAGAGCCCTCTCTAGACCAAAAGGGCTAGATTCTGGTCCAAAAGAGGTTTGTGGTTACCTCTCGGATTTCTCTCCTCAACTTGGAGAAATTTATGGAGTGCTAACATAGTGGCGCCATTTCCAGGGAGTGAATGATTTCATGTTCCCCGGGAAAGATCATAATAGTTTAGATCTGATTGTTGATGTTGGAAAATATTCAGACACATAAAAAAGGCTAAATCATTCACCTAGAGACTCCAAATCAAGTTTCAACATGATATGAAGACTCCACCCGCAGTAGGATCCAAGAATCAAGATGGGTTCAATTGCAATAACAAATGTCAGGTATGGTCCTATGGATAGATCTCATATTCCTTTCTTTCCTAATTTGATGTCTTGTGTCGATTGGTCAACTTATCTCCCAATATTCAAAGATGAGGACAGAGAGGATGTTTCTCTACATCTCGTTAAATTTCACATGCATGCACACAAGTTTAGGGTTCAACTTCCTAAAGATTGTATGATGAAGATGTTCATGGCAACCTTAGAAGGAAAAGCATGGACTTGGTATGAAGGTTTTCCATCTGCTAGTATTTATTCTCTTAAAGATTTTCGTTCAACTTTTTTTGAAAAATATAGAGAATCTCATCCTTCTTTATCATTGGTTGAGGATTGTTGTGAGCATTTTAAGGTTTTCATTCAAAATCTAGAGAATTCTTATGGTGATGAAGAGATCCTGGAGGCTTTGTATGAGAAACCTTCCGTTCACCAACAAGAACATGTGTCTTCTCCCATGGATTAAAGTGAAACTGAGCAGGATCTCAATGATGGCATTCATGTTCCATCTTTTGTAGGTGATTATAATTTGCAGCAGCCTTGTGATCACGTGGGAGAACTAGTAGAGCAAGATTGTCAATTTCTGTGTAACCAAAACAGGGATGAAGACAGTGTTTTCAATTCTCCTTCATGCCATTCTTTGTCTCAATTTGCATCCCATGAAGAAAATTATGAAGAATGGAATTATGAAACCAAATGCACAAAAACTTTAGGCAGCGAAATTGTTCACAGTGATAGCTACCCAAGATTGCAGGAAAATTATGAAAAAGAGTAGGTTGTTTTGGATCCCGTGGATATGGACATTCTTGTTGTTGATAAGGTGGTT
The DNA here is from genome assembly GCA_031772625.1 of Pinus tabuliformis. Classification (NCBI taxonomy): domain Eukaryota; kingdom Viridiplantae; phylum Streptophyta; class Pinopsida; order Pinales; family Pinaceae; genus Pinus; species Pinus tabuliformis. Next base: position 223,102,981 of record CM062809.1, on the reverse strand, counting down.
GCCTCAAATGTATATTTTCAAGAACACACTTCTCTTTTTCCTGATGCAAGTGAAAAACTTGATGAACATACTGTCTTCTTTCATTCTAACAAAGATTTTGCATTAGAAAATGAAGGGAGTGCTTATATTTTTGCTGACATTCAAGACATGGTAATGTTCCTTCTTATTGAAGATCCTTTTTCTAATTTGTTGTAGCCATCAAGGGAGATGAGTTTTATTTTATTTATGGATCATGATCAGATGCATAGTGGATAGTTTGAGTTTCCATTTTTAAAATTTTACTTTATGTCTGGTGCAGTTGAATACAAGCATAAGTCAGACAGTGATTTTCTTGATTGGCTACACTGGAGGGATCATTTCGCATGATTGTATATATATCTTCAGTAGGTGTCCAGTCATCATTATGATTTGAAGCCCGAGATGAAGGCTTTAAGATCCCAATGGTCTGCTGCCATAAGTATAGTCATTCAGTAGTCAAAATTTGTAGTCTGTCAGTTATGTTTAGTTTTGAATGCTTGACTTCGTCTCCCAAATGTTTAGGTCACTAGTCTGCGATTTTGTTCTTGGCACCTCGCTAGGAGGCTACCATCCCCATTGGAGCCAATGTTAGGGTCATAGGTTTTCATCATCAAATATATTTTCCTTATCCATTGATTTTTCAGTTTTTAGCAGCAATTTAGCCTATGACTATTGTTGTTGTCATAATCTCAAAGCCATTGTCTAACATCATTAAAATTGTGAAAAAACCTCAGTTAATGGGATTTATGAGGACTCATGTTTATAAATTTAATTTGGGTTAAATGGTTTATGTGTCAATCTTCGTTGATCAGAACCATTCGAAATAAATTTGTGGTAGTCTAAGGTTCTGTTGGTTATGAGGTCTAGTCATTAATATTCTGCCAATTATGGTCTATGATTTTATTCTTACTTCATTTACCCCTTACTTTCCTATCCTATACCCTATTTCCTTTCTCTTCATACATACACCCTTTCATATATGTTCCCATCCCATATAAATTTGCATACCCCCCCCCCCTCTCTTTCATTCTAAACCTATTCTCTAAATTCTACTACTATATTCCTACATTCGCCATCATTGTACACCCATGCCAAGTCAAGTAAGCGCTAAAGGACACATCATAACTACATGAGACCTTAGTTCGATCCATAGCAAAGACAGTGACACATAGAACAAACATACAACCATTGTAAACCAGTGTTACACAACCCCTATTTTCGATGCCCAGTGCTGCACAAATACTCTATTTTAGTCATCCTTTTGTAGAACAGTTTCTTATCATATGGAGGTGAATTTTGTGAAATTTGAATTTTTTTTCTCAAGGACGGTCCATATAACAATAACCTCTTCCATTTTATACATAGGTGTCATGGATCGGGATATTCAAATTCATCTTCAAAGCATATTTTTCAGATGGTGCAAATTTCTTGTTTTAGCTATTGTTTTACAGAGGACTATTTGAGGAGATGGGGAAGAATTTGAAGAAACTGAGGTTTTTCTTCAAAACAAATACATATACAAAAACATATCTCTTTTATTACACATATGCTATCGTTTGGGAGTTACTTGGAGACCCATTTTAACAATTGAAACTGGAAGTTTTTTTCTCAAGGACGGTCCATATAACAATAACCTCTTCCATTTTATGCACATGTGTCATGGATCAAGAGATTCGAATGCATCTTCAAAGCATTTTTTTTAGACTGTGCAAATTTCTTGTTTTAGCCATTGTTTTACAGAGGACTATTTGAGGAGATGCGAAAGAATTTGAAGAAACTAAGAGACGTTTTTCTTCAAAACAAATACATATACAAAAACATATCTCATATATTACACATATGCTATCATTTGGGAGTTACAGGTGTTACTTGGAGACCCATTTTTACAATTTCTTGCTTCCAGAATTATGAAGTTTTTTGAAATTTGATTTGTGAATTTGAATTTTTTAAAGGTTTGAGACATCAGATGGGTCCCACTCCAACTCATCAAATTTCGAACTTGCTATTGTGATGCTAGAGATAAATATAAAATGAATGGATATGCCATTAGCTAGGAGATAAGATAAAGTATTTTTTGTTTTTTTAAGGATAAAAACTGCAGTTTTTATGTTAGCTTTGTTTAGTTTTTCTTGTTAAAAAAAACATGATGTTTCTAAGTTGTTTGGTTCGATCCACTCAGTGGATAAGTGATGCAATATACCTGGTAATATGGGTCTATTGTCTTGAAAATGTATTTAAGACCACCAAAAGTAATGAAGAATATTGATCGGCAAATACAAAAGACAAAATTTAGTGTATGTTGTGATTTTTTCAGTGATTAATGAAGAAGACCAGGGTTATTTCTTTCAAGGATTCTTATGTCAACATACATTGGTGATGTTTTTTCCTCTGTTCTTATATGTCCTTTTTCTTTCAGTTACTCATACTCCATTTCTTTCAGGTATTCATAAATTGACTATCTTTATTATTTGAAAGAGGTTAATGAAAGTAGATTTCATCTAAGATAGATCTTTGTTTTCCTCTCAAATAATCTTCATGTTTTTTTATCTAAAACTGAGTATAAAATTCATCCTTAGATGCTTTATGCTTAGTGTACTGTAATATTTTTTTCCTCCACCATATACTACAACCAATTTTAAATATCCACAGTGTTGGTTATCTTGCCCTTCATAAAGAACTTCTCACTATCCCATTTTAATCATTGACATTTTCTAAACAAGGATGCCCAATTCATGTCTCTACCACTTTGTCGTTAAACTTTTAAAAATATAAAACAAATTCATTTCTCATGTGCTTAATAGCTAGCCTAAAATCTGAAAAACTCAGTTGTTTAATTGACTGAGAGACCCTATAGAGAGATCCCTCTCTAGACCAGAAGGGATAGATTCTGGTCCAAAAGAGGTTTGTGGTTACATATAGGGTTTCTTTCCTCACCCTGGAGAAATATACGGAGTGCTAACACCACCCGCATTATATTATACACCATTTGTGAAAGACTCAACTACGACTTGACTACAGTGGTTCCGTAATCATTTGGATTTAGTTGGAACTCAACCATCGCCATTAAGATTGTATGAGGCACGCATTGGTGTTATCCCTCCTAAGCTTGCTATAGAGTTACTTTCCCATTTAGACTCCCAAAGTTCGTTGGTCCCCTTGATTTATAATGACTTGCAGGAAACAAGTAAATATTGTCCTAGATATCTAAAAGTCTTCTTTGCGGAAACAAATAAGCATAATAAAACTTATAAAATCAACTAGAAAACATACAGTGCCCAGGAAGGTTACAAGGAGATCAATATACCATAAATAATTAGGAAATTTCCTTCCTAGTTCGATTTACAATCATAAACCATATATTCAGGGTCAAGATTAAGAATATTACAAGCATATAGTTATCACATTCAGGTCGATGCAATTTTCAGGCATAAACTACACAGCTAGTCATAAAACAAACATTAATACAGGCCCGAAGCCAACATAAATGAACAGTCAATGCTCACATCACATACAATGGGATTACTCAGTGCATATAACACTTACACATATGGTTATATGTGTGTATTTTCTACATAAAGAACATTAGTGCAACATTACAGCAACAAGGCACACATTCATCAGAGCTTTACCATTCCAGTCACAGTGATTCATGATCCACTCATATAGTGAATACAACACCACCCTAACAGTGCAATATGAACTCAATAACCGGGAATGCATTTATAAATACTTATCTATAATCAATACTAGAATTGGTGATTGATATCGAGACTACAACCCTCTAGCCAACCATAGACCACTGAAGCCAAGCCTTACTTGCAATTGTCACCCTCGAATTGAATTTCAAGCTTGAGGTGGAGTGCTTTTGAGTGTTTTCAACCAACCTATTAAGAAACCAACCCACAAAAAGATAGAAAAATAGATCAATTACTTCATAATCATCCTCTTCGAGGGGGCAACCTCCTTTACATTACACAAATGAACAATTCTTGGATGATACAAATGACAAAACCTTATTTCTATATATAAGAGTCTAAGAGGTCATAATATAATCAAAGCCAACATAACAATAATAATACAAGGGCACAACAATAACAATAGTGGGCTTCTATGGGTCACAATAATAACAATATGGGGACAATAGGGGCACAACAATAACAATAAGGGCTACAATGAAAATAGTAATGGGGGAATCACTAGTATTATAGGGACCTAACATTCCCCTCTCCTTCAAAAAAGTGTTGTCCTCAACGCTTGAGTAGTTATGGATGCTTTTGTATAAAAGTATCATCCTCCCATGTGGAATCTTCAGCGGGCAAGTTCTTCCACTTGATGAGATACTCCGAAATTGATCGATTTCGTAGTTGTCTAGTTCTTGTTTCTGTGACTGTTTCAGGTTCCAATATTTTTTTTCCTTCCTCATCAAGTTCTAGAAATATTGTTTGAGCTGGGATCTTGAAATAACCTTCTTTAAGCATGAAACATGGAAAACTGGGTGCACACGGGAAGTTACAGGAAGCTCCAATTTGTATGCCATAGTACCAATCTTTTGCAACACCTTGTATGGACCATAATATTTTGGTGATAGTTTATTATCCTTCTTAGCTTGCTTGAGGGACATTTTTTTATATGGTTGTAGTCGTAGAAATACCCAGTCACCTACATCAAAACTTCTTTCACTGCGATGTTGATCTACCTGTTTTTTCATTCTATTTTGTGCCAAAGTTAGGTTATTCTTTAAGAGTTGTAGAACTTGTTGTTGATGCTCGATGTGATCTTCCACTACTTGAACCTTAGAATTTTATCGTAAATATGATGTGAAGGATGGTGGGTGATATCCATAAAGTGCCATAAATGGGGTCATTTTTGTTGCAGTATGGAAGGAAGTGTTATACCACCATTCAGCCAGAGATAACCATTTGACCCATTGTGTATGTTTATCAGATACAAAGCAATGAAGATATCCTTCCAAACATTTGTTTACTATCTCAGTTTTCCCATCAGATTGAGGATGATAAGATGAGCTATGAGCTAACTAAGTACCAAGACAAGAATATAATTTGGTCCAAAAATTTCCAGTGAAAATGGGATCTCTGTTGTTTAAAATAATCTTTGGGTTTCCATGTAGCTTTTGAATTGTTTCCATAAATGCAGTAGAAACTGTATTGGCTTTAAATGGATGAGATAATGCACAAAAGTGTGCATACTTGGTAAGTATGTCAACTCCCACCATGATGACACTCTTTCCTTCAGACTTGGATAAACCTATGATAAAATCCATTGAAACCTCCTCCCAACATTGACTTGGAATGGATAAAGGTTGTAATAGACCCGAGGTCTTAATTGATTCAAAATTATTTTTTCAGAAAACCAAACATTCCGCCACAAACTTTTGAATATTAGATTTGAGGCCATCCCAAAAAAATCCTTCTTAACCTTGTGGTAAGTTTTTAAAAATCCCAAGTGCCCTCCTAAGGGAGAGGCGTGCAATTCCATAAGAATCTTTTGTTTGAGTTGGGAATTCTAACATAGGTATAAGCAATCTTTGTACCATAACGAATCATTTTTCCATCTAAATGTATCAGATGTACTAGGATCTTGTTGTAACTTTTGAATGAGTGCCCACACATCTTCGTCATTCTTCCATTCATCCCTTGCTTCGTTTATCCAATCTGGTTGGATAATAAAAATGGCACAAAGCAATGCTTCCACATCCTCATCCTTTCTTGAGAGTGCATCTGCCACAACATTTTGCTTCCCTTTTTTGTAGATGATTTCAAAGTCATAAGCCAACATCTTTGTGACTCATTTTTGTTGCTCTTCTGATGATAATCTTTGTTCTAAAAAAGTATTTAAGGCTATCATGATCCATTTTTACCTTGGAGTGTCTTCCCATTAGGTAGGGTCACCATTGCTTAAGTGCATGTAGTATTTCCAACATTTCCTTCTCATAGATAGCTTTGTGTAAATACTTTCCTTTGATTGGATGACTTTTGAAAGCAATGAGTCTTTCTTCTTGCATTAAAACAGCACCAATTCCATTTCCTAAGGCATCACATTCCACAATAAAGGTTTTTGTGAAGTCTGGCGTAGCTAAGACCGGTGCTTGGCACATTGCCTCTTTAATATGTTCAAAGGCCTTCGTTGCTTCTAGAGTCCATAAAAATGCATCTTTCTTCAATAATGTTGTTAGAGGTGTTGCTAGTCTACCATAATTCCTAACAAACTTGCGATAATACCCTGTCAACTCAAGAAATACTCAGAGAGGATTTATGGATGTGGGGATTTTCCATTCTTTAATAACTTTAATTTTGCGAGGGTCTACCTTAACACCTTCATGAGATACAATATGACCCATATATTCCACCTCTTATACTCCAAAGAAACATTTGGAGATTTTTCATATAATTGTTTCTCCTCAAATAGTTTGAGCACACTGTCAACATGTTGAACATGATCCTTGCAAGACTTGTTATAGATTAGTATATCATCCAAAAATACTAACACAAATTTTCTAAGGAAGGGTTTGAAAATGGAATTCATCAAACCTTGAAATGTAGAAGGTGCATTGGTAAGGCCAAAAGGCATGACCAAAAACTCATAATGACCCTCATGAGTTCTAAATGTTATTTTCGAAATGTCTTCAGTCTTCATTCTGGTTTGATGATATCCTGAACGAAGATCCAACTTGGTGAAGTAAATTGATCCATGCAATTCATACAATAGTTCATCAATGACAAACATGGGAAATTTATCTTTAATAGTGAGCTTGTTGAGCTCCCTATAATCCGGAAACATGTGCCATTATCCATCCTTCTTGTGCACCAATACTACTGGACAAGAGAAAGAACTTTGACTAGGTTGAATTATACCAACCTCTAGCATTTCTGCAACCATACATTCAATTTCACTCTTTTGGCCATAGGGATATCTGTAAAGCCTCATGTTTGGAGGAACACTTCCTAGAATCAAATTAATAGCATGATCATGATCACGAATAGGTGGGAGACCTTTGCAAGTCTCAAATACATTGGAATGATTGTCCAAGGCTTTTTGGAGATCTGGAAAAATAGATTATTTCGATGTGGAAACCTCTAGAGGACATAATTTTGTAATTACGCCTCATTGTTATTCCTTTAGAAGCTTTGTCATTCCATTAGATCTAATTATCTTTCCTGGTTTCCCTGTGATACCTCTTAATTCAACTTCCTTTCCTTCCGAAGAAAATTTCATGAAAAGTTCTTGAAAATTAAAAGCTATTGTACCCAAGGATGGTAGCCACTAGACTCCTAATACAACATCAGCACCACCCATTGGAATGGAAAGCATTGGGTTATTCAATACATATTCTCCCATGGATAGCTTGATATTATGGAACTTTCCAGAGCAATTTATGGTTCCTCCACTTGCAACCATCACTTGACACTTTGGTGCTAGATATAGGAAGAAATTCAATTCCTTAGCTATCTTACAATGAATAAAGTTATGGGTACTGTCCGAATCAATCAACATTATTACCCTTTTCTTCTTGATATGTCCTTTTATCTTGATAATTGGAGGAGTGGTAATTCCGGCCAATGAATTACATGATATGGTCGAATTCATTTCTTCTTTCTCTAGGGTTTGTTCCTGGTGTATATCCTCTTCTTTTGACATTTCTTGTTCCTTTTCTTCCTCCTCTTCACAATCTATATAAATTAGTTTCTTCTCAGCACACTTATGACCTTTAGTGTATTTCCTATCACCACTGTAAAAAAAGCCCTTTTGCTCTTTTTTCTTCCAATTGTTGGGGCGTCAACCTTGTAAGTTGTGGAAGGCTATGGGAAACAACACTTCCATCCTTATAATTGTGAGTGGTAGGCTTCCTTGTCACCATAATTTTGTTTTCCATTTTTCTTTCCAACCTGAATGCCTTCTCCAATGAGTCAGGTTCCCAAAGGTGAACCTCATGTTGGATGTTATCCTTTAAAGTCCCTATGAACACATCAATCCTATGCTCTAGAATATTTTTTATCCTTATATTCAATTTTTGGAAGTCCTCAATGTGCTCCATCATTGAACCCTTTTGTTTTAGATTTATCAATTGGCTAAAAAAATTGTTGCTTTTTGTATCCTCATAATGTGCTATCATTTCTTCTGTAAAAATTGCCCAAGTGACAATTTGTTTACGAAAGCAAAGCCATCGATACCATACAAATTGATTTGGTTCCAAATATAAAGTTGCAATGCGTACCTTTTGTGTGTTTTTCACATTATGGAGATTGAAATATTGCTCCATCTGTAGTATCCATGTTATGGGATCCTTGCCATCAAACTTCCTCATATCGATCTTTGGAACATGGTGGATCTTCAATCCAACATTAGAGTCTATGAAATCATGATTAACATTTCTTTTATTCTCATCATGAGTTTCCTTTACTACCCTTTCACCATTAGTAAGCATTTCTTGTAGAAACTTAGTCAAATCTATCTTCAACTCTTCCATGTCTCTTTTCACTTTTTCTTCTATACCATCCATCTTAGCGTCCATGCCATTCATCTTAGCTTTCATGCCATCCATCTTAGCTTCCACGCCATTCATCTTAGCTTCCACGCCTTTCGTTAAACCATCAATCTTAGCTTCTGTTATCTTTTGTGAGAGTGAAATTTGTTGCACTTGGTCTCATAATTTTGATATATCATGTTGCATTTCTTACTAGGTGTTTCCATTTTCTTTCTTTGGGGCATCAATTAATGATAACTATGCTTCACTATGCCCTTTGAACTTCAAACTAATTTTTCAACCCAAACTTATGCAAACTTTTAAAAAGACTACACACCTTTTTTTTGCTCTGTAGAAGCTCGATATTGAATCTGTTGTATCTCTGTAATTTCGAATATCCAAGGTCTGAAATTACTTCCTGCGGTAGCCTCTGCGTCCTCTTTCCAATGCCACCAATCTAATCAAAATTGGATTCTCCAAGAAAGAGTTATGCCCAATCTCCCAAGATGACCTGATTATATAATTTTCAGTAGAGAGAACTTGTACGATGTGCCACATGTTACTGTTTTGACCTTCAAATCTAAAAAAGATACACGGAAAACTATAGTCCGTCCTCTTTCTGTAACTTCTTACGAAATTTCAATATGATGCTCAGAGAGAAAGTTATGATGATTTTCCCAAGGTCACCTGTTTGGAATGTAATTTGGGAGTCTGCAAAAACCCTAACTTCCTCAGATCATATCTCCGAAAATATAGAGACAAGATCTGAAATTCGGACCCGAGGTTCAGAACGATTTCGGATCAAATGGGTTTTTTTGTTTGCTTCTAAAACTTCGTAGAGAAAAAGTTATAGCGAAAATTCCACAATGACCTATTTGGAGCAATGAAACCCTAGAATCTAAACCTCTAATACCAAATGTTAAGAAGCCATCACACAAAAAATAGAAAAGATAAATCAACGACTTCAAAATCAGCGTCTTCGAGGGGGCATCTTTACATTACACAAATGAACAATTCTTGGATGATACAAATGACAAAACCTCCTTTCTATATATAGGAGTCTAAAGGGTCACAATATAAACAAAAGCAACATAACAATAATAATATAAGGGCACAACAATAACAATAGTGGGCTTCTATGGGGCATAATAATAACAATATGAGGACAATAGGGGCACAACAATAACAATAAGGGCTATAATGATAATAGTAATGGGGGAATCACTATTATTATAGGGACCTAGCACAATCGAAATAGGTGAAACATGATGTCACAAGGTTGTGTTGCCTTCATCCACCAGCTAAACTCATTATAACTCACATTATTTAGGCATATTCCTTTTCATGCCAGAATTTCACAATACAAAGAACTCCACCTCACTTTCAGGAGAAGAGTTCACTTTCTGGAAGGTTCATGAGGGTTAAGCTATTTATGGGTAAAGGAATCACTACTTCGGGTGGTTCCTTAGTGAGTCAAGCACCAGAGATTCAACCCTAAGGAAACTCCTGATGGTTCATCAACCCTCACAAACACTTGAATGATTCTTCATATTCCAACAAGTTCATCAAACCACAAGCTTCCAGTGGGTTTTTCAGCCTTACAAGAAATCCATGCTCTATGAACCAAATCACCTAGCAAACCTCCCTCAGATGTTTCCTCGGTCGGTGCCTTGTTTCTAGGATTCAATTTAATGTCAAATATCACATGATCTCCCTTCCAGCCCTACATTCTTACATAGCAATTCTGAATGTTGCATTCCTCTACTAATGCCTTCCCTCCCATGTATGAGCAAGCGAGAGTGCATCTATGAAATTGATTAATTAATTGCCTCCTTCCTTTCTTTAATGGACAAACTAACCAACTTTTCTTTTCCACAATTTGCACAACAGTCCACAACCTAAGAGCGTAGCCCATGATGCTCTTAAATATGTGTCCTACATTGCTTGTTGTTTGAGCTGAAGGACACTTGGACTCGATGCACAATCAACACATTAAATTCTTTCAACCAACCTGGACTGATACTTAAAAACAACCATTTCCTCAAGCAAATGAATTGTGTCCCTTTCTCATCCATTTTAAAAATAACTAAAAATATTTACAAGAGAGAAAATGTTAACCAACAACATCATATTCCCCTCCCCCTTGAGGTGGAACATCGTCCTCGTTGTTCAATAACCATAAACAAGACAATTGGTATGGAACTTTATACACACAGATTTATACAACATTTACAATGCATTTATAATTTTCCTTACTTAGCAAATAGGAAAGGATATGCTGCCCTCATATGGTCAGCCATTTTCCACATGGCTTCCTCGGGCCCAAAGTGTCTCCACTGCACTTTTCCTTGCTCTATTACTTACTTCTAAAGCGTGAGCTATCTCTGATACAAGATGCATAGAGGTTTTGGCAAGAACTCTCTCTCTGGTTCCACCTATAATATAGTCCAATAAATAACATTATTAGTGTCCTATACATATCTTTTAAGCAATGAAATGTGGAAAAATTCATGGACTTTTACTTATGGTGGTAAGCCTAATCTATAGGCCACTAGCCCAATCCTTTCAAGTATCTCAAAAGTCCCACAGAATCGTGGTGCCAACTTGGCTCATGACCCAATCCTCAAGGAACTTTTCTTGGGTTTAACTCTTAAGTAAACATGTTCCCCAACTTGGAACTCCTTATGCAACCTATGTTGATCCGCATAACTCTTTTTCTTATCCTGTGCCACTTTTAAATTATGCCTGATAGTTTGCATTTGTTGCTCCATTTCCTTTAGCATATCAATTTCAATAAGGACCCTATTAATTGGATCGTTGGACAATTCCTTCCATATAGTGCCTCAAACAGGCTCATTTTCAAATATTCTTGGTACCCATTATTGCATGCAAACTCCACAAGTGGAGGAGAATCTTCCCACTTCCTTGGCTAGTGCATTACATACATCCTCAACATGTCTTCGAGGATTCTATTTGTCCTCTCCATTTTCCAATCCATCTGTGGATAATAAGATGTATTGAATGCCAATTCACTCCCAAGCCTGCAAATAGTTCCTTCCAAAACTTTGAAGTGAACTTGGCATCCCCACCTGAAATAATATTCTTGGGAACTCCATGTAACCTCACAATATCTATTATGATAATTTGAGCCACATCACTAGCTGAATTGGTGGACTTGGCTACTACAAAATGTGCCACTTACTCAACTTGTCAATGACCACTATAATATCATCATGTTTCCTAGATTCTCTTGGAAAACCGATGATGAAATCCATGGAGATCACTTCCCACTTCCATTCCGAAATAGGAATGGGTTGTAATAAACCCGTTGGATGTTTACATTTGGCCTTCACCTGTTGGCATTCCATGCACTTACCAACAAACTCAGCAACTTCTCTTTTTAAATTAGGCCAATAATAAAACCTCTTGATGATCGTGAGAGACTTTTGGTATCCTGGGTGGCTAGAATATGGCTTAGCATGGAATTATCTCATTAGGAGTGCCTTCAAATCTTTATTGTTCGGCACATAGATTCTACTTTTGAATCTAACTAGCCCATAATATGAAAGTTGATATGCTTCATTCTTTCCATCCTCTTGCTACAATTTTTCTTTTATTTGTTGATATTTCTCATCATGTTGTCTTACAATTTTGAATTATTTTCCTAGTTCCATCCCATAAGAACTTATGGCTGCTAAATGATTTAATTGCACCCTCATGTTGAGTGCATCCTCTACTTTGTTATCCTTTCCTTTTATATATTTGATTTCAAAATCAAATTCGTTGAGCATGGGTAGCCATTGAGCTTGTCTTACATTTAACTTGGGTTGTCCAAATAAATACTTCATCCCTCCATGATTATTAATTAGGGTAAATTTTCTACCAAGAAGGTAGTGCCTCCGCATCTTTAGCACATGGATGATGGCACTCAATTCCAAATCATGAGTCACATATTTTGTCCCATGTTCATTTAATTTCAGTGACTCATAAAAAACTTCTCGTCCCTGGAAGTTTGTTTAGGATCTAGAACCTACCTTGGGTTCAAATCCACTTGTATAAATCTAGGTGAGTCCATGAGGTATGTAAGTGAGTGAGAATGAGGAATAAGAGGCCAATGAGTAAACCAAGAGTTCTCTTGTCAATATCTTAACAGCGATCTCATTGTGGATAGTTTTGTTTCAAAATCCTGTACAGAGGAGCATTTGAATTTTTTTTCAGCTTCTGAATTTGTTGAAGATGTGGAAACACTACAAATTCTAAGCCAATTCCACTCCCCGTACTGAAAAAGCCAAAGCCATGATATGAAGGAGAATAAGTGCGATCAAAATCCATTTATCAATTCAAACAGATTTCAAGAATCCATGAATGAATTTCATACGACAAATATTTAGATAAAAAGGAGTTCATTCTTCAACTCGAATAAAGAAATATACGTGTGAATCCTTCGAGTCTAACAAAATCATTTTTTTTTGGTTTCATTCATTTTAATTTTCAACACATTGCTTTACAAATAAAAAAGGAGGTGAAATTCCCTAGACAATTTTTTTTATGCGGTAAAAGTTATTGAACTGTCGATTGGGTGAGCTTTGTTTAAGCACTTCGTTTCATTGTTTATGGCTGATGGATTATGTTGTAGGTGCCTTGTTGATAAAGTTTTAGAATTGATATATTGGTTCCTTGATAAAAATTCTTTGGTGGTGCAAGATCTGACTCGGATTTTGAGGCCTGGGTATGAAGGGCTAAAGTGTCGTATAAAGTGCCATTGTGAAGCTAACTTAAGCGCAGCGGAAGCATGGTGAAAAGTATGAGAATTGTGCAGTAACTTGCTGCCATTGTGAATAAAGCGGTCGAATGTGTTAATTGATTCAAGCACGAAATATCGTGAAGCTTATGTAGCATAAGTAGAGAATTCTTTTTATGTGGTAAAAGTTATTGAACTATCGATTGGGTGAGCTTTGTTTAAGCACTTCGTTTCATTGTTTATGGCTAATGGATTACATTATAGGTGCCTTGTTGATAAAGCGGTCGAACGTGTTAATTGATTCAAGCACGAAATATCGTGAAGCTTGTGCATCGTAAGTCAAGGGCGAGGTTGCTTAGATCAAGGAGTTGTATTTGCACATCATTCTTGTTAAAACAGGAGTCTCCCGTCACTGTTTTAAATGAGAATGACCTGTTGTGTCATAATTCTTCTTGCTGGAAATTGACTAGGAGAGGTGAAAAGATCTTATGTGAAAGGTAGAAAAAGTTGTTGTTGAATAGTCGACGGGTGAGAAAAAAGATCTCTTTTTAAAATTAGCTAAGGTACCTTGCACGTGGCTCAATAAAGCCAAGCACCAGATTTATATAGAATTTGATAATTTAAAATTTCTATAAGTGAGCCTGTAGATTTATATTGTAGTATTTTTTCACAACCAACTTTGGTATTCAGCGTTACATTGGGTGAATATATTAATACTCAATATCAATTATTTTGAAAGTAAATAGTAAAGGTAAAGGTGAAAGTAAATGGTAAAGGTAAATTGGTGTTGTGTAAGCAGGTAATAAAGCAGGGTGGTTTTTACAAAAATAGAAGATAAGTGGTTAAGGAATGAGAAAATCATATGGTTGGAATAAATCTTTAATGATAAATGGTGAGTTGTTGCACATAGTTTCGAATGGGTGATATATGGTTTCATAAAACCATGTGTGGGTTTGAGAATGCATAGCTTTATTTATTCACAGATTGTAATGATGGTAGTGTATGAAATGGTATATGCACATGATTTATAAAATCATGAATAATATATATATATACCATCAAAAAAATTTCAAGGTATCTAAATTTGCATATGGGTTGAAATATATCTTTAATTGAATGAAGGGTGTATGTGATGGTGAACATGATAAAAGAGATGAAGATGACTATGGATAGTTATTTACAAAATTCAGGGAAACACCATATTGATGCCATAGCAGTTGGCGCACATGACGAAGAATTTGAGGAAGAGATTGTTGAGTTGCAGGCACGACTTAATGTGTTGGTGGAGCTGCTACAGAATCAAAAACATGGATGGATAATGAAGAAGATGGCTAGATGGCCAATCAAGTGGTTGATTGCAAGAGCACAAAAACACAAGTTGAAAGTTTTGTTAAAGGAAGTGGAAAAACTCCAGATAACTGAGATGAATGTATGCATCTGTGAATGAGAAAAAGGACTGATGCTTGGTGAGGACGATGATGATATTGAAATGAAGTCTGTTGATGTGAACATGGGTTCGATCCCCACAGATGGCACAACAAACTATGTAGAAGATCTGCATATGATGATTGAATCATCGATGGAAGATAACAATTATGTTGGTTTTAAATCTGACAATTGGTGTGTGGATGCAAGATGCGTTGCAAATGATGGAAAGGACATTGATTATGTTTCATGTAGGGTTGAAGACCAGTCTCTTTAAATGATTTTTGAAAGAGACTGTAAAATGCTAATGAAATGTGAAGAAGAATTACATTTTCTAGAGAAGATGCTGATGAAACCTGAATCTAATGAAGTTGTGGATAAAGAAGATAAATATTCAAGCAATAAAAATGTGGAACCTGAGATAAAATGTATTTTACAATTTATTTTTGACGATGAAAGTATAGAAAATGGTGATGAATATGAATTAATGTTCCAACATAATAACAACAAACATCAATCAGAAACTAGATTGGATATTGAAATTGAAGAATTAGGGAAATTGATGGAAAAAACACATAAACCAAGATATTTCAAGATGAGGCAGAAGGACAACAACAAGATACATTTAATTGCACAAGTTTACATCAACAAAGAAGGAGGAGAATTGCAACATAAATTTTGGAAACTCAATGAATTAAAAGTCACAACCATTGAAGCAAAACAACAAACAATGTATGAGGAATTTTGATCAGCTTATAAAGACATATGGTTGGGAGACCATGAATTTCTTTTACCTGGGGAGTCTGATGCAGGTGCATCTAACCTAGGGTTGAATGTTTACTAAAGGAGTTAGTTTCTTAAGTTAAGATTTAATTATTAAATGTAGTTTCCTATGGTTTTAGGAGAATTGTGTGAGAATGAGAATTATTGTAAATAGGAGAAGGTTCGAGAGTATTTTGGAAGAATTGAGATATTTTAGGGTTATTTAGATATTATCTAGAGATAAGGGATTAGATGAGATATTTTATGGATCATGACAGATATTTTGGGAGCTTGTTTAGGATCTAGAACCTACTTTCGGTTCAGATCCACTTGTATAAATCTAAGTGAGCCCATGAGGCATGTAAGTGAGAAAGAGTGAGGAATGAGAGGCCAATGAGTAGCCCAAGAGTTCTCTTGCAAATATCTTATTTCTTTACTGAAATATTTATGACATTTTATGTGCATAAGTATTGTGTGGTTTTCAAAATTATGTTGTGTGTTAATTTTTAATTTATAGGCCCCATATGGTTTTTTGTGTCAAGACTCCACTTAGCCCCTCTTTGCAGGAATTTGTATAGACCATGAAATCCTTATCTAGATCTACAATCCTCAACATTAGTATATCGGTGAGAAACTGCTTCAATTGCTCAAATCTTGTTGCACATTCAGTTGTCCACTCAAATTTCATTCCTTTCCTCTGCAAGGTTGTGATAGGATGACCTATCATCAAAAAAAAATGATGAACCTCTTGTAGTATCCTACCAACCCCATCAATGGTCTAATCTCGTTCACATTCTTCAGTGTTTGCATCTCCAGGATGGCCTTGATATTCTTTGGATCAACTAATATTCCTTCCTTGGACACAATGTGCCCCAAATAATGTATTTGTGATTGGAAGAATTCACATTTGCTAAGATTTGCATAAAGCTTGTGTTCTCTCAATATTTGTAGCATTGCAGCTAAGTGCTTTTCATGATCCTTTTTAGTCCTTTAATATACCAATATGTCATCAACAAATACAATCACAATTTTTTCCAAATAAGGATGCAACACACTATTCATTGAACACATGAAAGTGGTAGGGGCATTAGTAAGCCCAAAGGGAACCACCACAAACTCGTAATACCCATACCTTGTCCAAAATGTAATCTTATGGATATCCTCTTCCTTGATGTGCACTTGATGATACCTAACCTCAAATCAATCTTGGAGAAGACCGTTGCTCCTCTCAATTGGTCAAATAAGTCATCAATATGTGACAACGAATACTTGTTCTTAATGGTCACTTTATTTAGTTGCTTGTAGTCAATACATAGTGTAAGTGTAACATCGTTCTTATTCACAAACAAAATTGGTGCTCCCCATGGAGACACGCCAAGCCTTATATAGCCCTTATCAACCATTTCTTTAAGTTGTAATTTCAACTCAACCAATTCAGGTGTACTCATTCTATAAGCGATTTGGATGTTGGTGTTAATCCAAGCATTAACTCAATTGAAAATTCTACCTCTCTACGAGGAAGTAATCCAAGAACTTCCACTGGAAATACTTCTACATACTACTGCAACACTGGCTATCACTTCAGTAGTTCATTTTCCTCTTCATCGACTTTCTTATTAGCTTTTCCATTGCTGGAAATTTGCACTGTGAATAAATGGCAGCCTTTCATGTTGCTTCTCTTGGCTTGCATGGTTGTGATCAGCCTCACCAACGTAGCATTTTTCTTCGCAATATCCTTCTTCCTCCATGCTCATCCAGGAACTCAATTACTTTTTCAAAATATTCAACCTTGGTCCTGTGTGCATACAGCCAGTCCATGCCCAGCAACATGTTGTACACACCTAATGGTAGCACATTAAGTTTTTCCACTGTTGGCATTCCATTTAATTAAATTGGGAAATCCTTCACCTAATATCCAACCCTCTTCTTTATTCTCGGGGCTAATTGAACTAGCAAGGATTCCTCATGTGGTTCTTCTTTCAAATGACATCATTCCAGAAGCATTGGGATAGTGTAGCTATAATTATAATCGAGTTCAATCAAAGAAGAAGTAGTTTGATTACAAATATTTCCTTCCATCTCTATTATGGAAGCCTGATGATCTTCCTATCGATTGTCTGGTGTTGTGTATATCTTAGGCATACCATGTGCCACATCTCGCACATTTTGCGCTTCATGTGCATTATACAGCCTTAGACCAATGTGTTAGTGTTGTGGGAAATCCTTCCTCAAGTGGTTTCCTCCACACATCCAGTACTTATAGTGTGGCTCCTTATTTAACAAATTTTTCCTTGCCTACAATGTTGAACTTTCGTTGACTCCCTTGAGTAGCAGGGGAAATATGTGATTCCTTCATTGTTTTCTACCTCTTTCCTTTGAATTTAACATTATTTTTAGACTTTTAATCAGGTTTAAATTTTGGCCTGCACCTAGATTGAGTATAGCAATGTTCAGCTTGGAATCATTCAATGTCTGAGGTTCATGGATATTAATTCGATCTCTAAATGATAGAGGCAACCCATTAATAAATCTTTGAACTTTTTCCTTCTCATCTTTAAGATATGGCACATATCTCAGCAACTCCAAGAATTTGGTGAATATTAGTCATCTGTCATTTGTCGCATCCTAAGCTCATAAAATTCTTTGGCTTTGTTGTTATCATAGTTGTCTAATAAATATTTTTCTCTGAAGAGCCTTTCAAATTCAATCCCTCTTTAGTTATGCCTCTAACATTCTTCAAATATTCACAACATATGTTTGATTTTCCTTTCACGCTACAGGTGGCTAACTTTTCTTTCATGTTCTCAGAATAGTTATGGATTCTGAAGAACTTCTTCATTCTAAGCAGTCAAGCTTCTGAATCTTTGGATTTCTTCATCTCTTTATCAAATTTGGGTGGTTTGGACTTCTTAAATTCCTCAATCATATGGTTCCTTTCTCTCTTTCTTTGATGGTGATGGTATCTCCTAGTAGTAGAACTATAATGTCCACCAAAATGATGGCCATAAGTACTAGTCCTTCTCTCTGGGGTGCTGAATGGTGCATTTCCTCTTAATGTTTCTTCACTTTCCTTTTTGTTCCTTTTCATGGACCTGCTACCATCTACCCCATTTGTTCTCTCTTCTGAATCTAGAGGGCTCTACCTATCTTTATGACTAACTCCTAGCTCATAATGCCTTTTTCTCTGCAAATCTAAGAGACTTTGTAGTATGACTACATTTACCTCAGCTTGTTTTTCATGAGCCCTTACCAATATTTCATTATCAGCCTTACGGATCCTGATCTCATCTACCAGCTTGTTTTTCGTGAACCTTTACAGATCCTTAAGGTATCCATCCAGTCAAGAGAGTTTTCCCCTCCACCTTGGCCAACTGATATTTCTTATTCATCTGTCCTTGCTTCTTCATATCCATGTTGTGATTGATCAGAGCTATCTTGCACCATTCCTATCCTCATTTCCTCTGTCTCTCACTACTTGTGATGCGTTTTCATTCACACACAATGTTAGCCACATCATAGTAAAATTAATTAACAAAGCCATGCCGTTGAGCTTGATTTTGGGGAGTTGTTATGGTAGGATTGGTTGTAAAGATTCCATGTTAGAGAATCAATACAATAAAGTCATAACAATCATTAATACCATAGTATATGATTAAGTCACAAAGTAAGCACATCCATCATGCATAAAATCAACCAATCCTAGACTGACTTTAACACCTAAACATTGTTTAGTTAATTTCTAAAAATCATTATGAAGCCCCTTGCTTTGTTAACCCTGTAACGGACTACCGACTTATTTTTCCCATGATAGAGCCCATCAAGTCCAAGTGTTGAACTTAGATGCTCTAATACCACTCTATAACACACCCCCTCTTAAGTCCCACCAAAACACAACTTAGAAGAAGGTGGTCACTATGTGACACAAGATCCAAGGTAGTGTTATGGAAATGGGGTCTAAAATTTCAATATTTTTAAACCTATTCAAAACATTGAATATACATTAGTGATGCATTCATCTCATCGACACAATTGTGGTTATGTAATTTTTGTCCCAATCTGACCTCCGGATCGAGGGATGTGACCACTTGAAGCTTAAACAAATCAGATGGTGCAACATCATCAACCTTCCACATGGTGCCCACGTGGCTACCTAGCCAACCTCCTAGCGCCACTTGGAAATGGCATATTAGTTATTGGCCTATTTATGGCATCGTTCCTCAACATATGTGTGTGTGTGTGTAAAATTACCCGTCGACCCACTCATGCCAGCCACATATAATTGTATGTACATTTATATGTTTAATTGATAGGTTGTCTATCAACGACAAAATTCCCATTCCTTGGGTTCTATTACCTAGCCCTCTTCACCTTGCACTTTCATTAAACACTCTCGGGTTGGTCTTCCAAGCTTACCTATAACGTGGGTCTGCCCTGCACCAATACAATGATAGTCAAGATCACATGGAGGTCACCATGTCCTTGTGTTGAGTATCCCCACGCTTCTCTATGTATTTTATTTTTTACGCCTATAGGCATGAGAACCTTTGGGATTACATGTATGGTGGGTCCACTACTATTCATGGCCAACACCTTTGATTTGTCCATGGATCCCACTCTTGCATAATCTCTTTAGTGACCCCACCCCATGTGTCCTTCTACACCAAGCAGCAGTAGTCCCACATCCCAGCCTACTCCTACCACCACTCCCTAGTGTCGACACATCTCAACCCATGTTTAAGCATTGTGAAAGTACACCTCTGGGAGACAGACACTGGGATGGGGAATTTCTCGCTATCTTTTGCATCGATTTCCCATCTAAACAAGCCAATATCAGGCCTTCTAACAAGGCAAAATGGTCTTCCTGCATGGGAAACTTGTTCTCCCAGTTCCCAATGACCAAGATCCAACTCACTTCAGTCTCTTCCATGCCAACTGTTATGCTAATTCATCTCAGTGCTAGTAATCCTAGGCCTTCCTTTGTGTATTTGGTTATGAACTCTTGGTAACGTGACCTCTGGGACAAGTCACCCCAGGTTCCTTCCTTTATATAAACTCTACATAGTTGCACGATAAGGTTTAAATGAATAAGGCCTATAATCTTAGGTCTTTCTCCTGCATTATATTGTACACCATTTATGAAAGACCCGACAATGGATCTACTATGGTGGTTTTGCAATCATTTGGATTTACACCAAAACTCAACCATCACCATTAAGATTGTATGAGGCATGTGTTGGTGTTATCCCTCCTGATCTTGCTACAAGATTACTCTTCCTAGGTTCTCGATAGATGAAATGTATAATGCATTCCAAGGACTTACCCATTCATCCTACCAGAGGTCATGGTCCCCTTAATTCGTATTGACTTGCAGGAAACAGGTCAATATCATCCCAAATATCTATAAGTCTCCTTTGGGGAAAAAATAAGCATAATAAAACTTATTAAAGAAACTAGAAAGCATATAACTCCCAACAAGGTTAGAAGGAGATAAGTATTCCCCAGATAAACTAGAAATCTCCTTCCCAATTTGATTTACAAGCATAACCCATACATTCGGGCTCAAGATTAACAATATTACAGGCTTATAGTTATCACATTCAGGTTGATGCAATTTTTTAGCATAAAAGACACAGTTGGTCATCAAACAAGCGTTACTACAGGCCCAAAGCCAACACAGATGAACATCCAATGCTCATACCACATACAATGGTGTTACTTAGTGCATACATCATTAGCACATATGATTATATATGTGTATTCCTGCATAAAGAACATTAGTGCAACATTACAACAACAAAAAACGCATTCATCATAGTTTTACCATTCTAGTCACAGTGAATACAACACCACATTAACAATGCAATATGAACTCAATAATGAGGAATGCATTTACAAAAAATTATCTGGAATCGATACTGGAATTGGCAACTAAGATCAGGATTACAACTCTCCACCCAACCATAGACAGTTGCAGCCAAGCCTTACTTGCAATTGTCACCCCCTAGCCGGATTCCAAGCTTGAGTTGGGGTGCTTTTGAGTGCTTTCAACTAACCAAAACAATTGAAACGGGATGTCACAATGCCATATTTCCTTCCTCCACCAGCTAAACTCATTATAACTCAAATTGTTCAGGCACATTCCCAATCATGCCATCATTTCAAAATACAAATAACTTCAGCTCACTTTTAGGAGAAGAGGGTCCACTATCAGGAAGGTTCATCGATGGTTAATCTATCTATGGATAAATAAATCACTACTCCAAGTGGTTCATCAGTGAGTCAAATACTAGAGATTCACCCCCAAGCCAACTCTTGGTGGTTCATCAGCCTTCACAAGCACCTAAGTGATTCTTCCCATTCCAATATGTTCATCAAACCACAAGCTTATGGTGGGTTCTTTTGCCTTACAAGCAAGTCATGCTCTCTAAAACAAATCACCCAACAAGCCTCCCTCAGAGGGTTCCTCAGCTGGTGCCTTGTTTCCAGGGTTCGATTCAATGTTGGAAATCACCTGATCTCCATTCCAACTATGTGTTCTTACACAACAGTTCTTAACATTGTGTTCATCTGCCAACGCCTTCACTCCCATGTATGAGTCAGAAAGAGGGCATGTATGAAATTGATTAATTAATTGCCTCCTTCCTTTCCTTGTTGAACAAACTAACTGCCTTTGCTTTTCCACGATTTTCATAGCAGTCCACAACCTAACTGCGTAACACATGCTACTCTTAAATTTTTTTCCTTTCTTGCTTGTTGTTTGAACTGAAGGACACTTGGACTAGTCCTTTCTTTTTCAGTTAAATTCAATGCACATGTATCACATTAAATTCTTTCGACCAACCAAGATTAATATTTAAAAAAAAAAAAACATTTCCTCAAGCAACCTCCTACCTCAAGCAATGGAATCTATTTCCCTTTCTCAACCATTTTAAAAATAATTACAATTATTTATAAGAGATAAAATTTTAACCAGGAGATGAGGCATTAAAATATTAAATATGGATTTACAATTGTTAGGGAAAATACTGAGAGGGGGAGGGGGTGAATCTGTATTTTTAATTCACTTTAAATTTCAATTTCACATTCATAATTTTGTATGTTATTGTTATTCATGTAATCTACATGTGTATGCAACTCTAGTGATTTCAAACAGTGTATATCTAGTTTACTTAATTTGTCATATCTTTCATCAGTGAGTTAACTTAACCATTGCATTATTAATTCATTCACCAACTAGAATGCAATAAAGAACATATAAATCATAGGACATAAGAAACACACATAGAACAACAAGATTTTAGATGGAAACTCAATGTGGGAGAAAACCATTGTTGTTGTCATCTATATGTTCTTTCTTATTATAAAAATAAAATCGTCATTACACTATGTACTGGTGCATACTCTTATCAACACGCAACCACCCACCTGCAGGAGGCTACAACCTCCACTCATTCTCTAGAAACCACTGGAAGGGAGCTATAAACCCCTGATATTGTTTACTGACTCCTACCTGAAGGGGCATCCTACCCCCTCACTAAAGGTTGCAACCCTTAGCATATTGTGGAAAACGTTTACGAATGTTTCACACTGGATCCACCTGTCAAACAACCTGTAGGCCACCTTTCATCAAATTTTCTCACTGGACCCACATCCACAATAAGCCCAAACCAATATACCAAAATGAAATATTGAATCTCAAAATATGAAGCATTGAAGCACTGGAAACCAACTAAATCACTGAAGCATCAAACCACTAAATACTAAAGCAAACCAATCACTAAACTAAACCTCAACTAACCATTGCAACCAAATCAAATCAATGCACAACCAATTCAATCAACACTTCCAAATACAGATAAACATAATTGATAGACAACAAAAATAGAACATAACTTGTCATCATCAAGCAACATTGCAAACTCTGATCAGATATTAACTTCAGAATATATACGTGTATGTTCTAAGGTATAACCGCATATATATGTGATTCCTCTAAATGCAACCTATGTACATATCTCAAATCATTGAATGCTAAAATTGAATCACTGCATCATTCCCTGAGTTAATGTCATACTGAGTCACAGTGGAAACTTAATCACAGATCAACATCTTGTAGCATCATCACTAACCAATATTCCAATCCACAATCAAATCAACCCAATCAACATTGTTAGATACAGACCATGCATATCAAGATAGCATTGACAAATAGAATCAAATAGAACATATATCATCAACTATCATCATTAGGAAGCAATTGAAAAACATGGTACGTATACGCGACCTCCATGAAATAGATATGTGTGTGTACGCGATTACCATGCATAACACCCCGTATATATATCAACATACTGAATAAAATATCACAGAATTTATATGCAACTTTGTTGAACCATATCTACATGTGTACGCACTAAAGAAAACCAGCGTACGGATCTTAAAATTACTAAAGCAAATCTTCACTGCAAACCACAATCATACTTTTTGAACATTTTACTGTTAAATCACATATCGCTTCAAACACATTCAAATAGATCTTACATCATTAGATATTCAAATATACACATATTAGACAAGTATAACCATTGGTACTTAATGCACTTTCATATCTTCCATATCTGAGTCTTCTCCTTGCTCCCTGGTGCACACCTTTTTCAGATCAGATCACACATGAAAGACTATTCACTTGCACACCCAACACCTTGATCTCCATATTCTTATATAGATTTGTCCTTAGTCAATACCTCAGGTAAATCCTTTAGTAATGTTGATGGTATTCATTGATGGGATCAAACAGAGATTGTCACCACAGTCACTATGGGAAATTACCATGGGAATGACCCTTGGTATCCAGAATTCCATGGTTCTAATTATGAACGCGACTTTTGTTCATAGGACCTACGTATGTATGTGACTATCCTTTACAAGAACTATGTATACTTCTTAAACTTAACATTTTTCATGCATCATATGACTGAGTTGCCAATTCTCTCCCATATCCTTTTTAATATTTGTACTAATATCCTCATATCTGTATTAGTTACATATCTATCATATTATCACTATGTTGACATCAAGAAGATCTTTTTCAGGCAAGTTTCCATCAAGGACAACACATTAGTCATAATGCCAATGACATGGTCGAGGATGACAAAATCATGTTTGGTTTTTCAAAACATTTGCACTGTATAAGGCTAGGCGTTGAGGTTTTCTCAACCTTTAGAAAATTCCACTAAAAACTTTGTAGACTTGTAGGAAAATGTTGTATTACTTTTGAAAACAGAGTAAATATTCAGTTGTCAGGAACGGCCTAAAAATGAAGAAGTGGGATAGAGGATACTTATGTGAACTTATATTTCATATTAGGTCAGTTATACTCAACAAAGTCATGGCTTGGTCTGGCCCCAATTACAGGTCACCTATATAAAAATTGTATCATCTTTTTTTTGTTGATGTCTCATCAATGTCAATATGTTTCAAAGTCTAGTTGGTGCATGTTTCAAATACACATTGTACACCCCTAATAATTATTTGTTCTTTATCAAAAGAAATTTCTTGCATTGCATACTAGTTTCTCCAATAACATGATGCCCTAGTCATAAATAGAAGGAGTTTGTCATATGTTGTCATATTGTGTTTATTCTACAAAAGTAATCACTTTAATCCAATGACATGCATGGAAACTCTTCATAAGCTTAAATTTATTGTTTCAGTGTAGAATTCCAAGTCAAGATTCTTCTTTTACAGATGTAGAATATGGGTTTAGCCTTTGTTACTTATTGAGTAATTGGAAACAAATAATGGATTGTAAAATTGTAGTAGCTCGTATCACTTCATTTTTTTTCAGATATGGGAGGTTAGAGAGAATGCATTTGGGAAAAGCTATAGCAGGGCTTCTTAATAACTAATATTATATACTTACATCTAAAATCTTATTTGAACATCACTTTTTATCTTAGTGTAATTCCATTAGTTACACCAATAATTATCTATTATTGTTGTTCCCCATAGAAACCCACTATTGTTCTTGTTGAGCTACATTATTATTGTTATGTTGGCCTTCATTATATTGTGACACTTTAGACTCCTATATATACCAAGGAGGTCTTGTCATCATCCAATAATTGTTCATTTATGTGATGTAAAAGGAGGTTTCCCCGTCGAAGAGGCTTATTTTCAAGTCATTGATATATATTTTCTTCTATTTTTGTGATATAGTTACATAACATTTGGGATCAAAGCTTTGGATCCTAGGGTTTTGCTCCTTCAAACAGGTCATCTTGAAATTTTCACAATAATATTTTTTCTGAGAGGCTTTAGAAGTTAAGATTTTGAACACATGGGGGAGATGGAGGAGATCGCTAGGCGTGTGAGCAGTTAGGGTTTCTAGGGTCTCCACGGCTCTGCCCTGACATCCCTTCTAGTGTACTACCAAGCAAAGCACTGCAAAACTGACCTGCGGCGCACTACTGAGGAAGCATCGAATGAAATGGCAAGGGGGAGAGATCCCCTCCTATAGGAACATTGCAGCAGGAGAATCGAGCCAGCATGGAGCAACTAGCGGCAATGGAGGAAGAGGAAAAGGAATACATGCCTTGGGAGCTAAATGGCAAGCGGGTTTGGGAGGAAAATGCCTGCCAAGAGCTGCCAAAAAACCAAGATTCGTTATCTCGAACAACAAACTGGAGGAGTATCAAAAATACATGAAGGATCATGCCCTCATCTGCAAGTTCATTCGGGCATGGCCGTTAGGAGTGATTAAATGGATCCATCAAAGATGTAAACCAAAAGGCCACATCGATCTCAAGCTTGGGACAAAGGGATTTTTCACAGTGATCTTCTCAAATCTAGAAGACAAAGAAAGGGTTTTCGAAGATGGGTCGTATTTTTTCAACAATGCAGGACTCTTCATTAGGCATTGGGAAGAATGCTACAACCCAGATCAGGAGAAACTCCTGGCTGCCCCAATTTGGGTTCGGCTATTCGGCTTACCAATGGACTTCTAGGATCCAAATATCTTAGAAGGAATCAGGAACTCTATTGGCACCTTTGCTAAAGTGGAAGATTCAACAAGAAAAGGTAGATACACTTCCTATGCCTGGATCTATGTTTACATGAATATTATGGAGCCACTCCCATATTATATAGAGCTGGAATATCATGATGAGATATGGCTACAATCTTTAGACTACGAACATATACCTTCCAGGTGTCGTTGATGCCATGAATATGGCCACTTGTTCCGGGCATGCCCCCTTAACCAGAAAAAGAACCCCTCTACAGAGAGAAGGGCGGGGGAAACGATGGCAAAGGAAGATGTTGAAGCGTTCTAGGAGGTGCAACGAAGAAAATGGAACCAGAGACAACCAGGGAACAAGAAAGCAAGCCAAACCGAGAAAGAACAAAGACCCCAAAACCGATTTTCGATGCTACATGAGGATGACATGGGAGAGCCCATGTTGGACAGCACCCGGGAAACGGGAGGCCAAAATGACATAGAATCAGAAGGAAACAAAATGAAGAAGATGGAGACAAAGGTAGATCAAGGAATGATGAACTCCATGCAAATGGTGGAACAAACCCTAATGGAGATTGATAATTAGAAAGAGGACTTAAGTGTGGAAGAGCAAGTCATGAAGTGTCTACTACATGAATGGAGACATTTGGATGAAATATTCATCCTTGAAGACCATAAACATCTCTATAAGGACACTTTTCAACAATATAAAGACAAACAGGGCTCAGCGATAATAATCCAACTAGACCATTTAGGGTCCCAAGTTAGCCAAGGGCAAGAGGCAGGAACACAAGGAAAAAGGGGGGAAAAGAGGAAGGAGAATGATGAATGAATCCATCCAGATGGTTGGGGAGATGTTGGTGAATTTTGGAAGAGTAGTTCCATTGTCAGAAGTTTTCCATCAACCCCTAAAATTGTTGAAATGATTATTACAACCTGGAACATTAGAGGCCTCAATAGCAGAGGCAAACAAAGGTACCTTAAAGAGAGATTGAAAAAAGACAAGCCAAGTATTATGATAGTATAGGAAACTAAAATCAGTGAAAGAAAATTGAAAGAAATTATGGAGCACTTTAAGCCTGAGTATCAGGTCATGGCTCAGGATGCCAATGGCAGCGCAGGGGGGCTAGCGATTCTCTGGAACCCGGAGGAAGTCTGGTTTGAAGACTGGGTCAGCTTACCAAGAATTCTCACAGGAAAATTTTAGAATATAGGATCCAATGAATGGATTTTGTTTATAGGGGTATATGGACCTCATATCCATGGAGAAAGAGGAGCCTTCTTACAAAAGTTGGTAAACCTAAGGAAATTATACCCAAAGGGCTTGTGGATAGTGAGAGGGGACTTTAACATGATTACAGCCCCAGGGGAAAAAAAGGGAGGAATGAGAAGGGTGGATGCAAATATGGAAGCCTTCAGTGAAACCATAACAAATTTATGCCTTGTCGATATGCCCACAAACAATGGTGTTCACACTTGGAACAACAGAAGATGAGGGACACATCAAATAGCATGCAGACAAGATAGGTTCCTACTCTCGAAGTAGTTGATAAGCTGAGATATTTTTATAGAAGCCTCGATACTCCCATGCATCGGGTTGGACCACTGGCCAGAACGACTAGAGGTGGACCTAAAAGAAAGACCAAAGAATTACCCCTTCAGGTTTGAATCCTTCTAGATTAGAGACCCGTGTCTCCTTAAAGAAATAGAGGAATGGTGGACGCGAAGTGAACAGCAGGGCAGAAACAGTATGCACACCTTCCAAATGAAAGTTAAAGAGCTAAAGAAGAAGCTCGGAAGTGGAATAAAGAATAATTTGGACACATTATCAAGGATCAAAACGAGATAAACAAACGTATGGCAGAATTCCAACAACAAATTATCCAGGAAGGGAGGTCTGAAGAACTAGTCCGAGAAGAAGGACTATTGATAAATAAGATGGAGGAAAGAAGAAAGCAGGAAGAGATTATCTAGAAATAGAAATCCCAGATCCATTGGTTGAGGGAAGGAGAACGAAATACAAAATTATTCTACAAAGCTATGCTGCACCATCGTTAGCACAATAGAATATACTCCTTAAAGGACGAGGAAGGATAACACAAAGTTCATCATGAAGAGATGGAAGAACCCCTGGTCAACCACTTCAAAGACATTCTCTCAGAAACCCCTGAGAATAGAATGGAGCCACTCAAAGAATCACATAGCACATACCCCATTTAATAACTTGAGAACAAAACATGGCCCTGATGCGCGCAGCTACCCTAGAAAAAGTGGAAGAGATAGTCAAAGGAATGCAGAAGAACAAAGTCCTTGGACCCGATGGGTTCACTGTAGAATTATATCAAGCCACCTGGCAATTCATGGGGCAAGATATCCTAGAGGTTGTGGAGGAATCGAGACGTAACCAAAAGGTATGTCCCAGTCTGAATTCTACTTTTATAGCATTGATTCCTAAAACTGCGAAGTCTAAAGATCCTCAAGGATTTCAGCCCATAGCCTTATGTAATGTCATTTACAAGATTATTTCTACTCTTCTTGTAGAATGTCTGAAGCCTCTTCTACCCGACCTAATCTCTCCTTGACGAACAGGATTTGTTGAAGGTAGAAAAATCCTGGATGGTTTCATCACGTCTCAAGAAGTATTCCACTCTCTTAAGACCCAAAAGTTTCCTGGTATGATGATAAAGTTGGATTTATCCAAGGCGTATGACAGACTCAGTTGGGGGTACCTGACAAGTATCCTCAAAGCCTATGGCTTCTTCCAAAGATGGATAAACTAGATCCTTGCCATGATATCTTCCCTGGTTTTCTCTATCCTACTGAATGGGACACATACCTCAACGTTCAACCCAACCCACAACCTTAGGTAGGGGGACCCTATATCACCCTTCTTTTTTATCATAGCAGCAGAAGGACTAGGCTAGTTCATAACACATGAGGTTCGAGAATCCCGTCTTCAAGGCCTAAGGATATGGGGTAACGACATGCCCATAACCCATCAGCAATTCATGGATGATAGTATGATTTTCTATCAAGTCTTCTTGAAGGAAGCCAGCCGAAGTAGAGAAATACTAAACACATTTACGGGAGCCTCAGGGAATATGATAAATAATGAAAAATCTTGCATTTTCTTCTTCAATACCCAAGGGAATGTCAAGAACTATCTAGCCAGAACCTAAGGTTTAGTACTGGAAATTTACCATCCAAATACCTAGGCATGCCCCTCTCTAATAGCCCTTTAAGAAATGCTTGTTGGTAGAACATTCTCCACAAATTACAAGGAAATCTCAATTATTGGGCTTTTAGATTTCTTAACTTATCTCGCAGAACAGTTCTTCTCAAATTCATGCTACAGTCAATTCCCATATACCAACTCTCAGGCATGGCTTCCCCAAAAGGAGCGTGTCCCAAAATGGTGGATATATTCAAAAAAATCCTGTGGGGCAGAGCACAACAAATCAAGAAATGGGCACTTGTATCGTGGCAAGGACTGACCAAAGATAAATTGGTGGGCTAGGCCTCTGAGACCCCTACACCCTGAATCAAACCATGGGAGCAAAACTTTGGTGGAGATGGATGGGAGGGGGAACAGATCTATGGAAACAAATTTGGACAAGGAAATACAATATGCCTGAGAGAACAGAGGATATCCTGAGATATCAAGATCCCCCAAAAGGATCGACAGTGTGGAAGCTGGAATCCCGCAACAAGAACCTTATTAACCAATATGCTTTTTGGGAGATACGCAATGGAAAAATAGCAAGATTATGGATTGATTCATGGCAAAAAAGAGAAAAAATGATAGAGAGACAGGAGCTCAGGGACATATACCAGTATACTAGGGACAAGAATAAGCATGTGGTGGAACAATTCTGGAAAGAAGAGCAAGGAATGGGAAGCTGGAGGAGATGGAAGACAAAGGAAGATTGGGACCAAGCAATAGAAACAAAACAATGGAGAGCTCTTGACAAAGAATTGAGGACAAGACAGCTAACGATCCATCAGGATCCAGACATTTTGAGATGGGGACATACCACTAAAGGAACCTTTACTATAAACAAAGCCTATGACATCCAAGTAAGACAAGATCAGGATAGACAAGATATCATATGGAAAAAAATATGGAAGGGAGGATGGTGGCCCAAGGTAACCCATTTCCTTTGGATGGTTTGTAAAGGGTGCATCTTGACTTGGGACCAATTGCAGAAAAGAGGATTTCAGAGGCCTTCCTTTTGGTGGATATGCCATCAACACAGAGAAGATATGGAGCATATCCTCAACACATGCCCATTTGCGGAGAAAAAGTGGAGGCAAATGCAAGGAGTTTTCGATAGAATGGATCGAGACCAAAATAGCATAAAAGGAACAATCCTCCTATGGTGAAATCATATTTACTAAAGCCCAATAGTAAATCGTGCATGGGGTCTGGCCCTAGGATTCACCCTCTATGCGATTGGGAAAGAGCGAAACCATAGAATCTTTAAGAATAAAGCAACTACACAGGAGAAAGTATGGGAAGGTATGGTCCAGAATATCAAGGAAACAATTCTTGCTGAGTCATGGCACCAAGAAGACTGGCAAGTGCCTCCCCAAGAAGCTTGCATCCTCCAAAAACTCAATTTAGCTCCATGAATGATTTCTACTATGGCGTGGAAGATAAGTAGGGTAGGTGTGACCTCTTGGTCTCATTTCAGCCCCCCTGAAAAAGGCTTCATGAAACTTAACTTCGATGGCGAGTCCAAAGGGAATCCAGGGGAGGCAAGTCTAGGTGGCCTCTTCGGGGACCCCTAGGCTAACACTCGGCTTATTTATGTTGAAAGTTGTGGGATAGCCAATAACAATGGGGCAGAGTTTGCTATAGTGCGATAGGGTCTCCTAATACCTGTCAGAATAGGATATCAAACAATGGAACTAAGTGGTATAAACTCAGCCAGAGCTGGAGGATAGAAAGACTCATCCAAGAGATAGGCGAAATCATCCCCAAATTCGATTACATTCAAGTCAAACATGTAAGGAGGGAAGGAAACAAAGGGGTTGACTTCCTGACTAACTAGTGGTATAATCATCAACAGGAAAGATTAGAAAAACAATGGCCAGTCTAACCCTGGGATGAAAACTTCAAACCCCTGGAGGTAATACTGACTTAGGACTTCAGACAGAGCCGAAAGTAGATTCCAAGCAACTCATGATTCTGATCGGGATGCGGGCCAACAGTTGGGACATCCTGGGTGCAGTCATGAATGGTACCTGGGCACTTAATACGGGTGTCCGCCACATGCTCAAGGCAGGGGGTGCGGTGACCCTTAGCATGAATGCATGCTAGGGAGGTCAACAAGGTGGTGGGACTGGAGGTAAAGCAAGGTATATTTGCAGGAGAGGTAACTCAATGTGCAGTGTTAGAAAGAAAGCTTGTGGAGAAGGGTGGTGTTATAGTGCAATGGGAGGACACCGGAACGTGAAGAACCAAGGCCAATGACAAATGCTTGCAAACCTTGATGTTCTAGAAAGCAGGTCATCACTCGTGCTAGAGAGGTAGTGGGCATGGTAGGAGAGGCTCAGTGCCCAAGAAAGATAAGGATTCAAGCACATCGAACCACCCAAGGATCGGAAATCAGTAGAAAATATCAACACTGAAGCAACAAAGGCTTACCGAGAGGGGACGGATGCTGGAATCCAAAAATTGCTAGAAGAATGGGAAGAGGAGGTAAAACAAGGAAGCGAGACAAAGGAAGAAATGGATAACTGGAGGACCCTAGTCCCGGATCCGGGTAACACCCGTGGAAGAATCACACAATTCAAGAAAACCATGTACTTGTACTGGTTAATGAAGAGTTTATTAGGCAAGGCAATGGAGCAGATCTCCGTGGGTATGGCGGTGACACTATAGGGAATGCCGAACTATAAGAAGGATATGGAGAAAATCCTCTTCCAGCTGCATAAACAGGATATTAGGTTGGACATAATCGACTGCCATATCCCTTGCATACTGGAGTTGTATGATATGCTAGGAGCATCCGCCAAGGATCCAGCACCCGTTGCATCTGCCTAAGAGGATCAGAAGGATTAGACTCTTACCCATGCATAATTTTGTCTTATGCGTTAGCTTTAAATTTCTATGTTGCAAATATTTGGTTTTACAGTTATGTAGTGTATGGACATGAGATAGAGACATATCTAGCTTGGCTGGAAAGATTAATACAATATTGTTTTTGGATGGCTTACAACACCAACCAGTGGCCAATAGAATTGGTTTCCCTTCGAGGCAAGTTGAGGTCACCTGGTTAATCTGTGTGGTGTAAGCTTCCTTATTTTATAATAGAAAATGGAGTGAACCTGCCAAGATTAACAAAAAAAAAAAAAAAAAATTGAACACATGGAGTCAAATTCTTGATACACATTTTTCAAAAATTGCATAGCTTGGTTCTCTATATTTTCTAATATAGGGTCCAAATAAGTTAGGGTTCCTGCATGCTCCATAATTTAGTCTAAAACATGTGTTTTGAGAAAAATCATCATAACTTTTTCTTCATGCATCATATCTGAATTTCGTAAAAAGTGACTGAAATTGCACTGACATTAGTTTCTCTTCTATCATTTTCAAGGATGAAGGTTGAAATAGTGACACATGGAATCTTATACAAGTTCGCTTTAGTGAACTAGTCCATAAGCAAGCCATTGGGGGAGATTTGGCATAACTTTATCTTTAAGAATCCAATCTCGATATGACTTGTGGAATTGGAAAGAAGACTCAAAAGGCTACCATAAGACGCAATTTAATACCTTGGAGAGCTAAAACTATAGAGATACAATAATTTCAAGGTGTGTATTTTTTAAATTTGCATAACTTTTGTTTAAAAAATCAGTTTGAAGTGATTCAAAGGGCATAATGAATCATAGATATCATCATTTGGTTCCAAAATGTCTCGAAACAAAACAATGGATACACCTAGTAAGCCAATAGAAATCTTTATTATGACACATGAAGAAGAGGAAGAAATGCAACATGATATATCAAAATTACAGAACCAAGTGCAACAAATTTCACTCTCGCAAAGCTTAACCAAAAATGAATTGGAAGCTAAAATGGATGGTTTATAAGCAAAAATAAAATGAAAAATGGAAGGTTTGAAGGATGGTTTAAAAGAAAACATGGCAATTTTTAAAGTAGATATGGACGCGATGAATTTCAAGTTGGAAGGGTTGACAAAGTTACTCCAAGAAAGGCTTCCTAGTGGTGACAAGGTAATCCATGAAATCATGATGACAACAAAAAGAATATGAAATATGATTTTAGAGACTCCAATGTTGGGTTTAAGACCAACCAATTTCCAAATATCAATATGAGGAAGTTTGATTTCAAGGATCTGGTAACATGTATATTACAGTTGGAGCAGATATTTTATCTACATGACGTGAAACACACACAAAAGGTATGCATTTCTTATTTACATTTAGGACCCAATCAATTTGTATGGTATTGATGGATTTATTCTTTTAAAGCACTAGTCACTTAGACAATTTTTTAATGAGGAAGTGATAGAACATTAGGAGGATACAAAGAGCAATGCATTCTTTATCCAATTGATAAATCTCAAATAAAAGGGTTCATTTGGGGAGAACATTGAGTACTTCCAAAGATTGAATATCAAGGTAACTGATATTTCAGAGGAGCATATGATTTATGTCTTCATAGGGACTTTAAAGGATAACATCCAATATGAGTTTCACCTCTGGGAACCTAAGTCATTGGAGAATTCATTTAGGGTGGCAAGAAAAGTTGAAAGAAAATTTATGGAACAAGGAAATCTACCTCTCACAACTATCAAGATGGAAGTGTTGTTGCTCCTAGCCTCACACAACTTACGAGGTTGACACCACAACAACTGGAGGAAAAAAGAGCAAAAGGGCTTTGTTACAGTTATGATAGAAAATACACTAAAGGTCATAAGTGTGCTAAGAAGAAATTATTTTACATATATTATGAAGAGGAGAAAGAAAAGGAAAAAGAAACATCAAAAGAAGAAGATATACACAAGGAACCAACCTTAGGGGTTGGAAAAGAAGAAATGAATCTAACCATATGTTGTAATGCATTGGAAGGAATTACCACTCCTTAAACTCTCAAGATAGAAGGATATATCAAGAAGAAAAAAAGGGTAATAATGTTGATTGATTCATGTAGTACCCATAATTTTATTCATTTTAATATAGCCAAGGAGTTGAATTCCTTTGTATATACAACACCAGAGTGTTAAGTGATGGTTGTAAATGGATGAACTACAAATTTCTCAAGGAAGTACCATAACATCAATCTAACCATGGGGGAATAGGTATTGAATACTCCAATGTTTTCCATTCCAATGGGTGGTGTTTATGTTGTATTATAAGTCCAATGGTTACAATCTTTGCGGATGATCTTTTAATTTTCAAGAACTTTTCATAAAAAAATTCTAGGAAGGAAAGAAAATTGAACTAAGGGGTACCACAGGGAAACCTAGGAAGATAATTAGCTCTAATGGCATGACAAAGCATTTGAAGAAGGAACAACGAGTGGTAATTGTGCAATTCTTCTCACTAAATGTTCAAACATCTAAGCCATTTGTTTCTCTAGATCTCCAAAGAGTCCTTGACAATCATTCCAAGGTATTTGAGACTCCTAAAAGGTATCCCACCTATTTATGGTTATGATCATACTATTCACTAGATTCCCCGAAGTGTTCCTCCAAACATCAGACCTTACAGATATCCCTATGCCCAGAAGAGTGAAATTGAACATATGGTTGTAGAAATGCTAGAGGTAGGTATAATTCAACCTTGCCAAAGTTCCTTCTCTTCTCTAGTAGTATTGGTGCATAATAAGGATGGATCATGGTGTATGTGTCTGGATTATGGAGAGCTTACTATTAAATATAAATTTCCCATTCCTATCATTGATGAATTGTTGGATGAACTACATTGATCAATTTACTTCACCAAGCTAGATCTTCGCTCAGGATATCATCAAATTATAATCAAGACAAAAGGAATTCTGAAAACAGCGTTTAAAACTCATGAAAGTCATTATGAATTTTTGGTCATGCATTGTGGTCTTACTAATGCACCTTCCACATTTCAAAGTTTGATGAATTCCATTTTCAAACCCTTCCTTAGGAAATTTGTGTTAGTATTTTTTTATTATATACTACTCTACAATAAGTCTCAGAAAGATCATCTTCAACATGTTGACACGATGCTCAAACTATTGGAGGAGAAACAATTGTATGCAAAACCCTCCAAATGTTTCTTTGGGGTATAGGGAGTGTAATATTTGGGTCATATTATATCTCCGAAGGGTGTTAAGATAGACCCTAAAAAAATTAAAGCCATAAAGGAATGGACAATCCACACAACCTTAAGGCCTCTTCGAGGATTTCTCCAGTTGATATGGTATTATCACAAGGTTTTTAAGAATTATGGGAAAATAGCAGCACCCTAACAACATTACTAAAGAAATATTCATTTTTTTGGTCTCCGGAAGAAACTAAGGCCTTTCAACATCTTAAAGAGACAATGTGTCAAGCTCTGGTCTTAGTTACACCAGACTTCACAAAAACCTTTATTGTGGAATTTTATGCCTCAAGAAATGGAATTGGTATTATTTTAATGCAATAAGGAAGACCCGTTGCTTCTAAAAGTCATCCAATCAAGGATAGTATTTACACAAACCTATTTATGAGAAAGAAATGTTGGCAATACTACATGCTATGAAGAAATGGCGTCCTTACCTAATAGGAAGACACTTAAAGGTAAAAACATATCATGATAGTCTTAAATACTTCTTGGAACAAAGATTATTTTAAGAAGATCAACAAAAATGGGTCACAAAGATGTTGGGCTATGACTTTAAAATCATATATAGAAAAGGGAAGCAAAATGTTGTTGCAAATGCAATCTCAATAAGGGATGATAATGTGGAAGCATTGCCTTGTGCCATTTCTATTATCCAACCTAATTGGATAACTGAAGCAAGGGATGAATGGAAGAATGGCGAAGAGGTTCAGGCACTCATTCAAAAGTTGCAGCAAGATCCTAGTGCAAATGATACATTTATATGGAAAAATGATTCATTATGGTACAAAGATCACTTATATCTATGTAAGAACTCCCAAATCAAACAAAGGGTTCTTTTGGAATTGCACACCTCTCCTATAGGAGGGCACTTGGGATTTTTAAAAACTTACCACATGGTTAAGAAGGAATTTTTTTGGGATGGCCTTAAAACTGATATTCATAAGTTAGTGTTCGAATTTTTGGTTTTCCAACAAAATAAAGTTGAGACAATTATGACCCTAAATATTTTACAACCATTAGACATTCCAATTCAGCATTGGGAGGAATTCTCAATGGATTTTATCATAGGTTTATCCAAGTCCAAAGGAAAGAGTGTCATCATGGTGGTAATTGATATAGTTACCAAGTATGCACACTTTTGTGCACTAAATTATCCTTTCAAAGCCAGTAAGTCACTACTACATTTCTGGAAACAATTCAAAAGATACATGGAAACCCAAAGATTATTGTAAGTGAAAGAGATCACATTTTCATTGGAAATTTTTGGCCATAATTATTTTCTTGTCTTGGTACTAAATTGGTTCATATCTCCTCTTATCATCCTCAATCTGA
Source organism: Pinus tabuliformis (assembly GCA_031772625.1). Lineage (NCBI taxonomy): Eukaryota > Viridiplantae > Streptophyta > Pinopsida > Pinales > Pinaceae > Pinus > Pinus tabuliformis. The sequence continues at coordinate 223,065,874 of CM062809.1, read as the reverse complement.
TGGGAAAATTGAGATAGTGAACAAATTTTTGGAAGGATATCTTCATTGCTTTATATCTAATAAACAAGCAGAATGAGTCAAGTGGTTACCTCCGGTAAAATGGTGGTATAACATTTCCTTTCATACCATAGAAAAAGTGACCCCATTTATGACACTTTATGGATATTGTCCACCATCCATCACATCGTCTTTAAGAGACAATTCTAAGGTTCAAGCAGTGGAAGATCACATCGATAATGAAGAACAAGCTCTCCACCTCTTAAAGGATAACCTGACTCTTGAGCAAAATTGAATCAAACAACAAGCAGATCAGCACCGCAGTGAAAGAATTTTTAATGTGGGTGATTGTATGTTTTTATCGCTATAACCATAGAAAAATATCCCTCAATCAATCGAAGAAGGATAATAAATTATCACCCAAGTATTATGGCCCTTACAACGTACTGTAAAGGATTGGTACTATGGCATACAAATTGGAGTTGCACGCATCTTTGCGAGTACAGCTAGTTTTCCATGTTTCATGCTTAAATAATATTATCAGTGACAAGCTCCCACTTCAAACTATATTTCCATAACTTGAAAGGAAGGAAAAATCATATTGGAACCTAAATCAATCACAAAAACAAGAATCCAAAAGATACAGAATCGATCGATTTCATATTATCTCATTAGATGGAAGAACTTACCTACTAAAAATTCCACTTGGTAGGATGAGTATTTCATACAAAAGCATCCATAAATACTCAAGCACTGAGGACAACACTTGTTTGAAGAAGAGGGGCATGTTAGTTCCCTATAATACTAGTGTAGCCCCCATATTGGTATTGTTGCGTGTTTCACATTGGATAAACCAACACTCCCCATGTGTTTTGTGACATGGACTAACTGCCTCTCGTGGATCCTTATCTCTGGTGATACGATCATTGACTAACACCTGTGAGTTTTGGTGTAATGGAAATCGTGATTCCCAACAAGTGGTATCAGATTGTAGGTCATGAGTTTAATACACACTTGTCTCATGTTGAGGGAAATATTCTCGGACATTGGATAAACCAACGCTCCCCATGTGTTTCGTGACATGGACTAACCGCCTCTCATGGATCCTTATCTTTGGCGATGTGATCGTTGACTAACCCCTACAAGTTTTGGTCTAACAACAATTGTGATTCCCAAAATTGTGCCCCATAGAACCCCCATATTGTCTTTTTCATTCTCCATAGAAACCCCATATTGTATTTTTCATGCCCCATAGAACCCCCATATTGTTATTGTTGTGCCCCATAGAAACCCACTATTGTTATTGTTGAGCCCTTACATTATTATTGTTATGTAGGCCCTAATTATATTTTGACCCATTAGACTCCTATATATACCAAGGAGGTCTTTTCATTTGAATCATCCACTAATTGTTCATTATGTGATGTAAAACGAGGTTGCCCCCTCGAAGAGGCTTATTTTCAAGTTATTGATCTATCTTTTCTTCGATTTTTGTGATCTAGTTACATAACGCAAAACAATTTGAATAAATGCATGACATATTACAGTGGCTAAGCTCATTAAATAGAGGTGTCTCGGCCTACCCATATGATGGCCAATCCCCATTCCTTCCACGAATACTTATTCTATTTAAAAGAGTGGAATTCAACCCATAAATATATAGATATAAATATATATTATGAGGATGAGGATACAAGTTCAAGATGAGAGTGAAGTGGACACCCTGCTAAACAATATAGGTGGAATTAAACCCCGAGGAAGTGGCCCAACCCGAACTACATATTCAGGTTTGTCCAAGCTAGTTTCGATCCCCGACCATAGTAGGGGTATCACAAGGTTGTTGGCAATACGATTCACATCCAATCTCAGTTACACACAATTACATTCATGAATGTGATGTATTCAATAGTATAATTTAGTCCTTCAATTTCCTTTTCAAATACCTCCATGCATAATTCTATAGGGTTTGTTTCGGTTTTTCTAACTGAAACAAATTCTTTTGTGTATCTCTTCCAAGGCACTCCAACTCTTAATTTTGTGGAACTTGAAGAGGGAAATGGTGTCGTGTGATTTTCTAAGGCGTGTACATACAACTTATGAATTTTAATTATATAAATAAGGCAAGCAACCAAACCCCCATTTCTAAAGTTGTTGAGGGAATAAGTCCCCTATGGATTTGGGTCAAAACCCTATCAGAGCAGGAGTAATCTACAGCAAGAAACAAGCATTCAACTCAGACAACATGCTTAAACAAACTAACTATGCGAGGATGAACATACCCGAATGTCCTTCATTTGGGTAGTTCCAGCCAGGGTTCAAACCCTCTGCAACTCCTAATGATATTCAAACCTGCAAATCAGCGAATTCGAATACACATAACAGCATATAGATAAAGCATTTTAGTGAAATCAACTTTATATCATATAAATAGATGGTTAGTTATACATTGAAATAGTCATTCATATATAAACCATAACAATAACATCTAATGTATAAACAAATTCGATATCAGGAACAAGACAACGTTTCTTTTTATTGTAGAAAACTATAATAAAACATGGAAAGAGTTCACCTAAGTCTTCCTCTTCCAGCTCCCAACGGAACCGTCCTCTAGGTCCATCCAATACCAGTCTTCAACAACCTCCTTCCATAACCAATACCATGATATCTCCAAGCATGTGAGAGAAGGGTTTCCTGAACTTGGGGAAGTGCTTGAAGCATAGGGATACTTCAGACTTGATCAGGGGATAATCTCAATATAGTAATTCTATCATTTCTCTCTTCTTTAAGGCCTTCTCATTGAAGTCTTTTTATACTTCTCCCAAATTAGTTTTTTAGTTGGGAAACAGTTGGGCCATGGGCACTAATAGGTAATCGACAGGTAAAACCCATGATCTCCGCCCATAATTAAGGAAATTTTTTTTTTTTTAGTGTTTTAACACATATACGCGGTTTGGGTATAGACTAACCTGCGTGTACACGCTTTTAACACAGGGAAAAGTAGCGTACAAGGATTAAAACATTGTTTTTAAAATATTTGGACCAAGTCTGGAAGGAGGGGTTGCCCTAGGCCATAAACCAAGCATCACAAATACAAAGGGTGATATTTGGAGCTATAACAAAAGGGTCACAGTAGGATATGCAAAACAAGGCACAAAATGATCAAAAGTTTCAAATAAATTTGAGATGGGAACCTATTTATGGGGATTCTTATAGAAACAATGTTGTAGAACATACCAAAGTTGTGTCAACACTTGGCTTTGGGGCATAGGATTGTATTTGGGGTATTTTTAATGGGTTAATTACCATTTTATGTCATTTCAATCGTATATTCAAATTCTCTTTATATCCTTGAGAATAGTTCTAGGCTATGTTATTCAATGCCTGGTTTAGAGTAATGGGTTCTAAATGAGAGACTGCCTACCAATGGGAAGGCATGTTTTCAATGGATGAGTCTTGTACTTACAAAACAATGAGCTCCCACACATTAGAATTAAGGGGGTATAACAAATAAAGTAGTTTATTCAGAAACAACCCATCCAAAAGTTTTAGGTTTTCAACTTCACATAAAATGTTTAGTAAGTACATCTTAACTCCCATAAAATCTACACATTTCCTCAAAATGAAGATATTGACTAGTATCTATACAATGGATTTTGATCCAAGTTAAGATTTCTCATAAATTAAACACTTTAATGCCCATGGAGTGGGAGTTAAAGTTGACATGTTAACTCCTCATCTATTTAGATAGGGTAATTTGTGTGGTTACACTTTGGATTAATGTCATATACTCTTGTTGTAGCGACTACAACCACCCTCCAAAATTTTTCCTATGCTTCGTTTTGGAGCCTCCCTTATAAATTACAGCATCTCATCTTACAGTGACCTAGGTACTTGTGCTTTAATTCAGGCTCATCTTTGCATCATGACTTGTGTTTGCTTAGTACATTTGTTGGCTAACCCACAAGTCGATCTCTTGACTTGGCTTCTACCTAGTTTCAGGCTTGCCTTAGAGAACTGCGCAATCCTTGAGGGAAACCAACCTTGCTCTTGGGAATTGTGCAATTCAAGATGACAGTGAGCCTTCAGCTCCAAAATTGCACAGAGCTAGTTGACAGCCAGCCTTTAGCTGGGAAATTGCGCAGAGCCTGAGAGGCATCCTAAGCCACTAAGCCTAGAAATTACGGAGAAAGCTCTTGCTCAGAAGTTGCTTAATGCATGAGCTAATTGGTTGCCCAGTCCTTCCCATAACCGTGCAATCTCTCTGGGCAGTGCCTGACAGCTTTTTTTTAAAAACAAAAAACAAAACAAAAACAAAACAAAACAAAAAAACAAAACAAAACAAAACAAAACAAAACAAAACAAAAAAAACCTAAATTGGCCAAATCTATTTAATCGACGCAGCTAGAGCTCATTTTCACATTTGATATTGGAGCTATGGCATTCTCGGTGAGATCAAGGAACCTTCAGTGCGATCATCGATGCTTTTCCGGGTAAGTCTTGCTTTTGTAGTCTTTTGTCGCTTTTGCTTGTTTAGCTTGTGAGAGTGTTGTTTCACTTGTTTTATTGAATGACTGCTGGAGTTTTAACTTGTTTTAGCTTGTAGAAGTGTTGTTTTAAGTTATGAATTGTCTTTCCCAAGTGTCGCATGCATTACCTAGTTTTTTCACTAACAGTCAGCATTACGACAGCGCTCTCCACGTGCATCATTTTCCTTCAGTTTGATTGATTCTTACACTTGTTTTACTTGCATGAATCATCACTTAGTTATATCTGTACTTAGAATCTAATCATCCTTCAGATCTTCTCATTTTCACACTCCTCTTGGGCAGATTTCGGCTTCCCTTGCCCGGATTTCACCATCCCTTGAATCCATTGCACATTCTAGGAGATCAAGGCCCAGCCTTGGCTTCTGGAATTTCACAGAGGCAGCCTAGGCCTAGCTCCAAATGCGCATTATGCAGTTCCAAGAGCTAGTCTCCCAGTCTTGGCTAGTGAGACTGCACAATACGCAGTCTCTCTTGGCCTATGCCTAGAATGGACTGCACATTGCACAGTTCCAGTTAGCAAGCCTCCATCGTTGACTGTTGGGACTGTGTATTGCACAATTCTAGCAGGTAGCCAATCACCTCTGTGAACGAAGATTGCACAATCCCTCCCAACATTTTCCCAATTTGTTGCTTGATATTTTATTGAAGTGCTTTTTTTTTAAGCTAACATTTGCATGCCATGAGTATCCTCTCTATCTTGAGGTACAACAGTTGTGGAGAATCTCTCTAGAAGTTACATTTAACATGGCTTCCAAGAGAGTTGCATAAAAGGAAACTGTCGAGAGTAGTACTGGGGAAGTAGTTGAGCAGGTGTCAGTTAAATTGCTAGTTTAAGCAGACACTGAATTGTTCATCATGAAGTTGACATGGCAGCAGATTAAGGATACCTTTGCAGATGACTTCAAGGAGGACTTAGAGGATTGGCATGTTTATATCAGTATCTAGTGGTCAGGGTTTTATAAGGTTGCATGCAGGTACCCCACCTTCCCATGTGCAAACATTATTAGCTGGATTGTCTCACATATAGATCTAGATACTATGACATTTAGCAGTGCCAATGGGAAAGAGATTTCCACTTTTAGGGTGGAGAAATATCATCGGATGTATCATCTACCTCATCCAGCGAGGTGCATGGACACACTTTTCTATGCCACCCACAACCAGGTGAACGTGAGAGATATAGTCAAGAGAAAGGTGAAAGAGTCATCAAAGTTTAGATAGACACCCAATCATGTTTACAAGTCAAAGTATCTTAGGAAGACCTGCCAGTTCTTAATCATCTTTGCATGCCAAATATACGGTCAAGAGAGCACATAGACCTTTCCTGAAGGTTGGGTAGCTGTATTGGACTAGTTGGTGAATGATGGAAAGTCATTCAACTAGTCAGACTTGCTAGCTTACCAGTTGAAAGTCCATGTGACCAACGCCTAGAATCTGCCCAAGGATGAGTAATAGAGATTCTACATGTCTGCATACTTAGTGGATGAAATTTGTGCCCAGCACCAGTTTCCTAGCATGAGCTGGACATGGACACTAAAATAGACTATCGTCAATATTTATTGCAAGTTACTTTCTGACTGCAACTACTGAGGGGTAATGGTGACGTCGATTGACCATTTCATCATCTTGTTGTACAAGTTGATATTTGAGCAGGATCCACCTTGCATGTCCCAAGAAGTGATGGAGGCGATACTTAACATTACAAATTGGTATGCCTCACCCGACGGTACCTTCATCAGAGTGTTTAGCGAAGAGAAGCCTCGGCATGTTCTACCAAGGTATGCCACGGACAAGTTGGCCATGAAAGAGGTATCATACCACCTCTCCATAGGGTTATCATCAGGAATGCACAAGAAGAAGAAGGCACCATGGCCCGCCCTTCCTTTACGGATCGGATTGTAGGAGATTAAGAGCTTAAAATATGTTGATGTCGAAGCTAAGGAGAGATTGAAGTTCGAGTTCGGCACCAAAGACTTTAATCTGTATGATCCCAACGATATTTTCAAGAACCATTGTGCAAAGTTGTATTATCCATGGATCCAATGGAAATTCCACTGGAACGAGGAGGACACTTGGAGATATTGTTACAATGCCTCCAAGCTCCACAAGCCAGTCAGTATAGCCACAGCTTGGAAGGTTGCTCTACAGGTAGCAGCGGCGCAAGAAGCACCAACAACAACAACAATAAGCATCAATCTGGTGCAGGACAAAGGTAAGAGGAAGATTGGCGAGAACCCATAGGTTGAGAAAAGCTACAAGATGAGAGCAGATCCTATCACTGAGAAAGAATATTTGGCAGCAAAGGCAAAGAGGAAGCAACAGCTAAAGAGAGTAGATTGAAAGAAGAAAGAAAAGAAAAGGTTGGAGGAAGCAGAATGGAATTTGCAGGAAACTGAGAAGAAGTTGAAGGAAGAGAAGGGATTGAGAAGGAGAGAAAGGGAAGAGAATTAGAAATACGAGGAAGAAGAACGACAAGGCATGATAACAGAGCAAACAATGCCCATACAGGTTGAGGAGTCAGAATAGTTGATAGCTGATGAAGAGGGTGAAAAAATGTAGGATTGAGAGCTTGCTCAGCAGATTGAGCAACTGATTGAAGTGACAAACATGGAGTTGGGGGATGAGCCATAGAATGGAGACAAGGCCTCATGCCAAGAGCACCTAAGGTCACCTATTAGTCCCCTCCACCTCCAATCCCGAGCAAGCAAGGAGAGGTTGTTCTCCTTGATGATGATCTAGTTATGGATGTGTACAATCTTTCATTTGATGAGTTGCAGAAGAATATTGTACAAGCACAGAGAAAACATTTTTTGGATGATCACGTGTCACTTGCATTCAGGAAGGAAAGGGTGATAGTGTGAGATTTCAGACAGTATCCAGTTGCCAAATCTGATGCTACCTTGGCCTATGAAGGAGCCACAACCTCTAATGTTAATTTCATGTTAGCCGAGAATGAAAAAATGGCAAAGAACTTGCAGGCGGCCAGGCAAGAGGCAGAACAAATCAGAGAGCGGAGAACAGTTTCCATAATGGCAAAGATGAGGAAAGTGATAATTGATGAAGTATAAGTAGTTGAGACTACCATGCAGAAGCTCTATGACAAATTCATCACCATGCATAAAGAAGTTGTCCATGTGCATGGCGTATAACAGCGGAGCAAAAAGTTTGTGCAAATTCTCAGAGACATACATTTTTCCATCGCCCATGTGCAAGATTGGACAATACAGTACAAAGGGGCCCCGCTTCACTTGCTTAAGATGATGAAGCCTCAGGTAGAGCTGGAGAAAGAAAAGTTTTGGATGTTGATCCAGAACTATGAGCAGCTTGCCCCATTCGTCACTAGCATATAGGCCTCATATGCACGATTTTATAAGAGTTTGGATGTCATGGTGAGAACGTACAAGATCCCTTCAATTGGTTCCCTCACTGAGGCTAAACATAAGAACCAAAATTGGTTAGATATCGACAAGTACATGGAGCAACTAAGGTGAGAGGCCACAGGGATGACTTCGAGGTCAGCACACATAACATGCAGAAGTACATTGGTGGTCTCGTCATGGTCAAAACCATGTTGCACATGCTTCAAGATGAGTTGGATACAGGTTCCAAGACCATATACCCGAATGCTATGGAGGCAAGAATCCACTATCAAAAATACACCATCAAGGATTTTGGAGACATCATCTCACAGTACCAAGCTTAGCATGAGTACATCACCAAGAAGCATCAAGTGGAGGTTGCCAAGTTGATATTTCCCCAAACTTCAGAGTCATAGTGTTTTTTCTTGTTAGGTTGTTTCTAGCCTATTTTGTCTCACATGGGTACATGTGGAAAATGTAATATTATTTGTAAATGAGTTATAACTGAAATTCCAAGTGTCATTAGTGGAATATGAAAGGTCATCCTATTATGTAATGATTTGTTTGTAAAGAATTCAAAGAGTCACAAAGTGGAATGTCAAGGGTCACCCCACCCTTTGTTATAAATAGAACCTCATAACTCACAGAATAGGCTTTTGTGAGCCAAGATTTTCGCCAGGCTTAATCTTAGAAAAGGCTTGGGAGTATTGCGACAAACCTTGGCTTCTCCATAGTGTAGAGCGAGTATACTTCTTTGGAGGAGCATGTGTTCTTGACTCTAATGTTCCACTATTGGGGCTAGTGGTTGTCAATGGTGTATGTATGGATGGAACTTTCACTTATAATAATAATAATAGAGTCATCATGCCTTCAGGCATTTGTTGTTATTGTAGTTGGACTATTCTGGTTGCTTTAGCAATGTATGTTTTTTAACCTATGCATTTGCTTATGAACTACTTTGTATGCAATCGTATGAATCTTGTTGAATGTGTGTTGTTGGATTAACTCGTCACTTTGGTTTATGGACTATTCCGCATTTCATATTGTGATATCATTATGCTCGTGCATTCCTTCTAGGTTGCGTACTATTATAAGCTTCTAAGGGGCACACTTCCTTTTCCCCTCCGTGTCTTAGAACCCCCATGCATCTCACTTGACTTGCCACAAGGTCACACACTTGCTTTAGCCCAAAGTTATCATACTTATCTTTGTGTGTTATCATTGTCAAGGCATTAGATTACCACCCACTGTTGGGACTTCTACTCCAAACGGTCTGAGGTCTAGTTGGGACTTATTACCGAGGAGATCCCCTAAACGTTGGCGGGTCCAACACCATCAACAACTTCTTGATTAAAAAAAAAACCATAAAATAAAACACACTTGCTTCAGCCCAAAGTTATCATACTTATCTTTGTGCGTTATCGTGTTTAAGGCATTAGATTACCACCCACTGTTGGGAATTCTACTCCAAACGGTCTGAGATCTAGTTGGGACTTCTTATCAAGGAGATCCCCTAAATGTTGGCAGGTCTAGTACCGTCAACAACTCCTTCATATTATAAATATATATATATATATATATATATATATATATAATAAAACATGTGTAGGCATATGAATTGCACTCTTATTGCATAAATTGTATTTATTTCTATATTTGGTCTTGCTACTTCCTTAATAATTTAACTTATTATTCTTTAGTTATTTCTTGTGTTGTAATATGTATATCATAATAGTATTTTATTGAACTGAACTTTGGCCCCTTTTTTTTCTTCATTTAAGGATCTTCTACAAGCGGGTCGAAGTAGCTAAGAATTATTCTGGTGGGTTTATTGTCCATATTTTGAACCTTGATCTAATACCACTTGTGAGGACCCAACCGTAGGCATATGAATTACACTCTTATTACATACATTGTATATATTTCTATATTTGGTCTTGATACTTCCTTAATCATTTAACTTATTATTCCTTAGTTATTTCTTGTATTGTAATATTATCATAATAGTATTTTATTGAACTGAACTTTGGCCCCTATTTTTTCTTCAAGTAAGGATCTTCTACAAGCAGGTCGAAGTGGCTAAGAATTATTTTGGTGGGTTTAATGTCCATATTTTGAACCTAGATCTAATACCATTATGAGGACCCAACCAAGGTCCTCTACCCAAAACTAATTTAACCATAAAATTTCACAGAGAAAGAATGATTTATTTGCAATCCAACAATTCAATTTATTTAAGTATACATTTACAAAATAACATATTTATTAAATGACAAATTTTATTTACAACCAATCATATGAACTAAATCACAAGAAATACATACCTAGTTACGATATGGTGGCTCGATTGTGGTGCTCCTGTTTGGACCACCTAACTAGATATGCCACCCTGCCAACTAGGAATATTTATCCGACTTCCTAGCCTATGAAACCTCCACGGGTTCCCTAGCCCTTCGAGCCCAAGTTCATTAGTAGCATTAGTGTGTCTAAGTTAGATCCAACACTCTCAACCCACAAACTAATCTTTGATTTCTCCTTTCTCCTCAATAACAAAAGATCAAAACCAAAAACCCAGAGAGTCCTCTCGCCTCCATCCTCCCTTTTTCATCTTCTAATTCAAAACAAACAAAAAAACGCAAAAACCAAGGAATCCCCTCATTTTATTCTTCGTTATATGATATATTCTACTATGGTTCTTGACATGTTTTGATAAGTCATTGACTAGATGATGAATGCATGGGCTAACAAGTGTTATTGCAGCTACCTATAGAGGGCTTGGATCCTTCTTGGTGATTCTCATATGAAATTCATAAGTTTATGATCAGATATGCATTCATGACTTGTAGCTCACACATTCACCATATGTTTGACGAAATGTTTATCATGGATTAGGAATCTCTAGGTCAAGTCATTGCTTGAGTTTTGAATGGTTAGCATTGTTAGCATCTTGTTTGTGCTTCTTGAAAGGGAAATTCTGGGCAATCGTCTAGAGGCTAGCCAAGAAAAGTGGCTCGGATCTTGGAATAGTTGGCACAGAACTAGAGTTTTTGGGTGATAACTGCATGGAATAAGACCTATGCATCTAGTTGGGACCACATAACCACACTGATGTTGTCTTGTGCATGTGGTTGGGGATTTTTCCTTGTGAAAAGAACACCAACTCAGGGTTAGATCACTTGGGGTGGTTTTCAGGTTGTTGAGTGGTATGTATTCCTTAAGGGATGTATATAAGTTGTCAATGTGTCCCATGTTTACCTTGGAGAGACTTTAAAAGTGGGTAAATATGGGAGGAGACGTTATAGGGTGCTATCAAAACGAGTTTCATTCTCTTTGGGTGATATTTGATACCACAGGGTGGAATCAGAGCTTCTAGGTTCAAAGACTTAGACTCGATCAACTAAATGTGATTTTTATGTATGCATATTAATTCTCAATGTGTTTTTGTGCATGCATTGTGATGGTTATGGTTATACATGCATAGTAGGTTAGACATGCATCGTGGTGGTCATTATTGTGGTTTGTGTCATCATGATGATGTTGGTATGTGTTATGATGTATATATATATATATATATATTGATTGTGCTAATCTAGATTAAATGTGCAAACAAGATAGCCTCCCGCAAAAAACACTAATGTATGACTGATTATGTTTCTATTTAGTTTATATAGTATGGCATGTTTGCAGGAGATAGAAGATTACAGATGACGAGCATAATTGTGGATTACAATTCACATGACTCTCCCTATCGATCAATTGAGCAGCAAGGAGATGAGTATTCTATTGATTTAGCATATACACTGAGAAGTTTGAAGGCATAAATCAGAAGTTGTGAGACAGATAATAACATGCTAATTGAGTCACGGGAAAGGATTTCTAGAGATTAGGAAAAGAAAGTAGAATTTAATTTCATCATCCTTTAGATACTATCAAATTTGTAGAGATAAGAATAGTTTAGGATCATCCATGGGCAGGAGGAAAGGACTAATGGTGCATATAGTAGCAGGTCTTAATCAAGACACATGTTGGACATGGATGATACAGTTAGAGGTGGTAGATAGTTGGATACATCTGATAGGAGAGGTAGTGCTTGTGGGTTTCATTCTAATTCTGGTTCAAATAGAGATCATTTTCATTATTTCCATCATCCTTATAGGAGGAGTGAGAAGAAATACTTTCCAGAAGAGTTTAAGAAAGACAAGCCTCCTACTTTTGATGGGGATGTGAAGAAACAAGAAGATGCAGAAGCATGGCTACTTGGGATGAAGAAGTTCTTCGGATTGCATGATTATTCAGAAAATAGGAAGGCAAAGAAAGTTATTTGCAGTCTCAAGGGAAGAGAATATATCTGATGGGAAGATGTGAAGCGTGTAAGAGGCATCAAGATAGAAGAGTTGAGGAGTTTAAAAGACACTTCAAGAAGAATTACTTATCTGAGAGATGCTATGATGGGAAATCCAAGGCGTTCTATGAGATGAATATGGGTTCTATGATAGATGAAGAGTATATGACTAATTTTCTAGAGTTTTTGAGGAATGTGTCTTACCTCAAGGATGAGAAGACAAAGGTCCAAATATTCATCAGTGAAATTTCCTTTAGCATTTAAAGATCAGATTGAGTATGATGAGACTCAGTCATTGGAGGAAGTCATCAGGAAGTTGAAGCATTGTTATGAGAAGTCTAAGCATACGTTTGAGCCTAAGCGAGATTAGAAAGGTAGTGACAAGACTAAGGGAAAGTGGGCTACGAAGTGAGGAATAGCTCGGGATGCAGGCGATAAAGAGAATGTGGCAAATTATAAGAAGTTCAATGAAGTCGGCAAAGGCATGGGTCTCGGTGTGAGAAGAAAAACAAAGGCAATGGAAGGAAGCCTTTACAATGTTGTACTTGTGGTGTAGAGCATTGCAAGAGAGATTGTCCATCGCATCATGGTGGCAGACCTTATATTTATAGTGCTCATGAGGCAAAGACAGTTGGGGATGTTGAACAGTGTATTCCTCATATTTATGCAACGGTGGAGAATAGGTAGGTTGATCATTGGACATCCATTATCAAGATGTAAGGTAAGATTCGTGATCAATTTCTTTCTATTTTGATTAATCCTAGTATAATTATAGTTATATCCATGACCTGGTGGATACATGTTGTTTGAATAAAGAAGTGCAAGCATAATCTTGGTTGGTGTAGTTAGCTATAGGAACCAAGAGAAGAGTTCATCATTGGGTGAGATATTATGTATTTGAGTGGAATGGTATGCCTACATCAGCACATCTAAATGTGCTTCATTTGGGATCATATAGTATTCGTTTGGGCATGGATTTTTTTTTCATTCACGAAACTAAGGTAGATTGCTATGACAAGGCTATTTAGTGATTAGATGATGATGGTGAAAGAAGATTCTTGCAGGGAGAGAAGAAGCCTACATCAGTGAGAATAATTACAGCTATACAGGAAAAGCACAGTTGCAAAAAGGGATGTGTATTATGTGTAGTTCATTTTTTCAGAGACAAAGGGAAGGATGTTGAGAATGATGATGTATTGAAGAGGTATCTTGTTTTGTAGTAGTTTCAGGATGTGTTTCCTGCAGAGATTTCAGAGTTGCCTCCTCATAAAGAGGTGGACTTTTCTATTGAGTTGATGCTAGGAGTAGCGCTAGCATCTAAGGCACTAATGAGCCTCGGTATTGCAACAAGAATGGTGCAACTCCCAAGGCTGCCAACTTTAATTATCAACCCGGGGTTCGTACAAACTTAAGCGGTATCGGAAATGTATGTGCAGCATACAATGTGTCCTTACTTCGTTGTCATGATGTTATGGAGTGCATGTAATGAAATCAAATCCTAAACCAATTGTAGAAAATGAAATGCTCGAAATGGAAACCTCAACCTATAATTGCAAGAAAGAAAATACAAGGAAAGAAACCTATTCTAATTGCTTAAAATAAATATCATGAACTAAATGTCAACCATTACATTTCAAAGAGTTTATATCCATTAACAGAGTTCATTGGATGTGGCAATCAAGAAAATCATCATTGTATTATCCAATCCATAAATTTGTCCATTAGCCCAAATCATTGAAATGTTTTATATGGGTAAAGAGGCAAGTCTTAAGTGGTCTTTAGTCTTCCTTAATCATTGATTTAGAGCCTAGGGGTCATGATTCAACCCTAAGGGACAAAAACCAATATTTTTGAGCAAATATGGGCAAGTATATACACGCTGGAATAGTACTATAGGAAACGACAGGTTTCCTACACGAAACTATAATTCACCGAATGACCAAGAAAATCAAATCCAAATTGTATGGTACAAATTTTTTTATTGACTAGGATGTCTTAGGTCTCCATTCCAAGTGGAATCACTCAAAAATACCTCTGTTAACCCATGCTAAAAAATAGCAGAAAATTACTAGTCTAAAATCTAGAAATTCGAGAATTAGTGAGCTATTAAATCTATCAAATGTCTAACCTAGTCAAGTGCAAATGCAATGGGGTAATTTTTTTTATTAACTATAATTTTTTGTGATATAATTAAAGTGGAATCAACTCGATTGAAGCTCTTTAGCATGCTCTAAAAAATAACAGAAATTTACTTTTATTTGCCACAAGGAACTTCCAAAAATCTAGATTTTGGAATAAGCAAGCTAATCCAAGTAGCTAAGTGATTACTATGATCTTCCAAAGCTATTAAAATCATGAAATGATGCTTGTTATCCTGCAAAACAACTTAATTCAACTATTTAACCCAATCCTACAACAAGAAATCATTAATACTAAATGTAGAAATAGAAAACAAGAATAAGAGATGCACGTGAATAAGAAGTGAAAAGAAGAAAAGTGAATGATACAAAAAGGCTCTCAGGCTCCTGGGATGGCCAAGCCCAAGCAAAATCATATTCCTATGGAGAATACCAAGATTTATAAGCTTAACATGGCACCAATCTTCATTATTTCCATGGATACAATTACATCCTTGCAAGAAATGACAGTGGAGCTACAAAAATATGAGTTCTCTCCACAAGAAGACTAATAAAAATCAACCCCTAGAGGAAAATTTGGCTTGGTACTTATACAAAATGATTAGGAATCATTCCCCATGAAAGGAGGAAGCTTTCCCCTCTAAAATCCCTTGATTAGTGGATCTGGTTCCCAATATTAGGAATCTGCATTAAATGGCAAGGAACACATTCCTAGATTTTCTCAATCATTGGAGCTACACAATCTGTGACATAATTCCAAAATATATTGTTGATTTATTTTTTAATATTGATCCTCCTGTAGTAAGGATTAGGTCCCTAGATTATCTCCTCCTCCAAATCGCCATAATATGTCCAATATTCTCATAATATTCCACAAAAATATATAATATCAGGCACAAATATGAAATTATCCATAAACCTTCCTAATGAACATATTAATGTTAAAAATGCATTATCTAATGCAAAAAGAGAGGTTTAATGTGCTGAAGGATGGTCAAATGGGCCTTAATTTATGTCTAATTTAGAGGCCCATCAAGCACCGTACGGAATGTGTACTCTAGAGTTGGTGGAATTGAAGTTGCAACTTAATGAAATGCTTGATAATGGTGTTCCCAAGAAGATCATATCAGACAAAGACGCCAAGTTCACTTCCAGGTTTTTGAAGGAGTTGTTTGTAGGCTTGGGGACAAATTTAGCTTTCATGATGACTTATCATTCGCAAAGAGATGGACCAACAGAGAGGGTTAACATGATTCTTAAGGATATGTTGAGGATGTGTATCATACATCAGCAGTGGAAGTGGGAGGATTATCTTCCACTAGTGGAATTTGCATATAATAATGGGTATTAGGAATCCTTGAAGATGAGTCCATTTGAGGATATTTATGGGCGGAGTTGTAATACTCCTATCAGCTGGAGTGATCCAGTGAACAAGGTGTTTATTGTATTAGATATGTTGGATGAGATGGAGTAAGAGATGTAGGTTATCAAGAGGAATTTAAAGGCAACACAGGACAGGAAGAAGAGTTATTCGAATCAACAGATAGCATTCAAGGAGTTTTAGGTTGGAGAACATGTGTATTTGTGAATCAAGCCCAAGAGGAGCTCCTTGAGGATTGGATCATATGCCAAGTTGGTACCTTGTTATTATGGGCCTTTTGAGATCCTGGAGAGAATTGGACCAATGGGCTATCAACTTTCACTACCACCAACAGTTAATGTCCATGACGTTTTCCATATTTCATTACTTAAGAGATATGTCCAAGACATTGATCATGTGATTGATTGGTCTGTATTGAAGATGGAACCAGAGGGAGAAATCCAGCCAGAACCTAAGTGCATTTTGCAACAGAAACAACTCATGCTCTAGAACCGAGCAATAGAGCAAGTTAAAGTGTAATGGAAGCACTTTTGGCCCGATGAAGCTACATGGGAGATAGATGATCAGATGTGAGCTTTGTATCCTTCCTTATTTGTTGGTTAAGCATATGGGTTTGATTTATGTTTTATGTTTTATGTTTTATGTTTTATGTTTTATGTTTTATGTTTATGCATATGTGTATTGTAAATGCTGCAATGAGTTGTGTTATAAACATCCAATAAGTAGTACATTGTAAGCACTGCATCAAGTTGTGTTATAAAGCTCCAATAAGCAGTATGGTGTTCATGTTTTAAGCAGTTGGTATGTTGAAAATGTTGCATTGAGTTGGGTTATAAAGCTCCATGGACAACATGTCTTTGCTGGTTATAAATGTCATTGAACACCAAGGATAGTGTCCCCTCAAGGAGGAATGGTTTGCAATAGCCCCTAGTTGATTTTCCATGTAAATAAAATAAGACCAAGGTCATGGGACACGTATTCCAAGATGAATGGTGTGCAAAACATTATAGTGGGCATCACTAGTGGATTAATAATGGCTATGGAAATTAGCAAAGGCATTGGAAAATGAAAAGAGGCATTAATTGGCATTTAATTATGAAAATAAAGGAAAATAGGAGAAAAGGAAAGTGAAGAGACACAGATTTGCATGCAAGGGGAATTAGAGGAAAAAAGAAAGAAAATGAAGAAAAAAGAATACTTCAGTGATAAAAAGGCATCAAAAAAACAATCCACAGTTTTACACAACCCTTTGTCAGTTCTAGCTTTGCTCTCTCATAATCTTACATACTTAGAGAATTCTTGGAGCACTTTGGCATTCACTTAGATAGGGGAAAGAAAGCGAAGGAAGTCAAGACTGTGCAAGGGAACAATTGGATCAGCAGCTATAGTAGGGATACTTTGCAAGTAACAGGTTACATGGTTGATTTGCTTGTTTATTTCTAGATGCATGGTATATGCATTTGACTCCTTGGTTATATGTTGTCATTGGCATGGAGATTTGCTTGGATTGATAATGGCTTTAGTGCTTCCTTTCCAATTCTTGGATAGCCATGGTGTTTTGGGTTTCCCACTTGTTTTTCTAATTGGTGCTCAAGTTCCCTATGGTTGTGGGTTGGAACAAATGCTCTAGAAGCCCTGGAACAGTTTGGGTTCAATTACTAGTTCTTATAACCTGCAGGTTTGGACAAACACTCTGGAGCATTATGGGTCGATTTACTAGTCCCTGGAGTCGTGGGTTGGAACAAAAAAATTTGGAGCCTTGGAATGTTGTGGTTTTAGATACCTAAAGCCCTAGACAACTTGGGTAGAGATCGTTCTAGTTGATGTTAGTGATTTCTAGACCGTATAGGTCAGATGACTATGGTTGAGGGTTGAGGTGGTTTGGCCTCTGGAAGCCCTGGTTTGGTTTTGTTTTGGTTTAACCCATGAGATCCCACATTCATGCTTGGAATATGGCGCAGGGGTGATTGGATGAAAGAGAGATTTGATTCAGCCCAATCTATGGTCGGGTGGTACTTGGAAGTCCCCAAATTTTTTTACATTTTCCTATTGTGATCCATGAGCATTTGTAGTGATTATGTTGGTGATTTTATGAATGATTTTCCATGGTTTCCATTATGTTTATATGCTAGTTATATGTTGGTTATATGTTGTATTCTACCTTTGGCTCTTGACAGGTTTTGATAAGTCATTGACCAGTGGGTGAATGCATGGGATAACAAGTGTTATTGTAACTAGCTAGAGAGGACTTGGAGCCTTCCTCATGATTCTTAGAAGAAATTCAAAAGTTTATGATCAGATATGTGTTCATGACCTATAGCTCACATGTTTAACATATGTTTCACGAAATGCGTATCATGGATTAGGCATGTCTAGTTCAAATCATTGCTTTAGTTATGAATGGTTAGCATTGTTAGCATATTGTTTATGTTTCTGGAAAGTTACAAGCATTTTTGGGCAATGTTCTGAAGGCTAGTCGGGAAAAATGGATTAAATCTCAAAATTATTAGCACAAAAGTGGATTTTTTGGGTGATAACCAAATAGAGGCTTGCATTGATGTTGTGTTGTGCACGCAGTTGGGGATTTTTTCTTGTGAAAAGAACTCCAACTCAGGGTTTGATCACCTCAGGTGGGTTGTAGTCTCCTGAGTGGTCTGTAGTCTCTAAGGAATGTCTATAAGTTGTCAGTGTGTCGGCCCCACTTCCATAACGGGAACTTGAAGGTTGGGTCATATCATAGTGACACTAGTCTCACGTTTACATTGGAGAGCTTGTAAAAGTGGGTAAATGTGGAAGGAGGCATTACAAGGTGGTATTAGCATGAGTTTCATTCTCTTTGGGTGATATCTGATACCACGGGGTGGTATCAAAGCATATAAGTTCAAACACTTGGACTCGATGGGCTAACTATGATTGTTATGTATGCATGCATAGTAGGTCAGACATGCATCGTGGTGGTCATTATTGCAATTTGTGTCATCATGATGATGGTGGTATGTTATGATGTTATGATGTTGATATGTTGATGTCATTATATATATATATACAGTGCTAATCTAGATTTATTGTGCAGACGAGATAGCGTCCCCTGAAAAACACCAAGGTATGACTTGATTATGTTTTTATTTAGTTTATATAACATGGCATGTTTGGAGGGGATAGAAGATTAGAGATGATGAATAGAATGTTGGATTATAGTTCACGTGGCTCTCCTTACCAATCATCTACACAACAAGGACATGAGTATTCTCCTGATTTAGCAGATATGTTGAGAAGTTTGAAGGCAGAAATCAGAAGTTGTAAGGCAGATAATAATAGGCTAATTGAGTCATGGGAAAGGCTTTCCAAAGCTTAGGAAAAGAAAGCAAAATTTAATGTAGTCATTATTTAGATCCTATGAGATTTGGAGAGATAGGGACAATTGAGCATCAGCCATGGGCAAGAGGAAAGGACTAATGGATCATATGGTAGAAAGTCTCAATCGGGATACGAGATGTACAAGGATGATATATTCAGAGGTGGTAGATGGTTGGATACACCTGAAAGAAGAGGTAGTTCTTATGGGTTTCATTCTAGTTTTGGTTCAAAGAAAGATCATCATCACTACTACCATCATCCTTATAGGAAGAGTGAGAAGAAGTACTTGCCAGAAGGGTTTAACAAATCCAAGTCTCCTAATTTTTATGGGGATGTGAAGAAACCAGAAGATGTAGAAGCATGGCTACTTTGGATGAAGAATTTCTTTAGATTGAATGACTATTCAGAGAATATGAAAGCCAAGATAGTTATTTTTAGTCTCAATGGAAGAGTAGATATCTTGTGGGAAGATGTGAAGCGTGTAAGAGGCATCAGGATAGAGGAGTTGAGTTGGCATGAGATTAAAGACTCTTTAGGAAGAAGTACTTATCTACGAGATACTATGATGAGAAATCCAAGGATTTCTACGAGTTGAAGATGGGTTCTATGACAGATGAAGAGTATACGACTAAATTTCTGGAGTTTTTGAGGTATGTTCCTTACCTCAAGGATGAGAAGGCAAAGGTCCAAAGATTCATTGGTCGATGAGACTCGTTCATTGGAGGAAGTCATCGGAACGTTGAAGCATTCTTATGAGAAGTCTAAGCGTAAGTCTGAGCCTAATGATAAGACTAAGGCTAAGGGAAAGTGGGCTAAGAAGCAAGGAAGACCTCGGGATGTAGGCGATAAGGAGAATGTGGCACCTTATAAGAATTTCAATGCAGTTGATACAAGGCATCGGTCTCAGCTTGAGGAGCATAGCAAAGGCGATGTTAGGAGGCCTTTATAGTGTTGGATTTATGGTGGAGAGCATCGCAAGAGAGATTTCCATCGCATCAGGGTGACAAACCTCAAATTTATAGTGCTCAGGAGGCACCAATAGTTGGGGACGTTGGGAAGAGAATTCCTTGGATTTATGCAGCGGTGGATAATAGGCAGGATTATCATCAGAAATCCATTATTGAGATGGAAGGTAGGCTTCATGATCAAGTTGTTTCTATTTTAATTAATCTGAGATCTAACTATAGTTATATCAGTCCTGACTTGGTGTATAAGTGTTGCTTAAATAAAGAAGTGAAACGAGAATCTTGGTTGGTGCAGTTGGCTACATGGACCAAGAGAAGAGTTCATCATTTGGTGAGGTATTATGCATTTGAGTTGAATAGTATGCCTACATTAGAACATCTAAATATGCTTCCTTTTAGATCCTATAGTATGTTTTTGGGCATGGATTAGTTGTTCATTCACAAGACTAAGGTAGATTTCTATGACAAATTTATTGAGTGCTTAGATGATGATGGGGAAAGAAGTGTCTTGCAGGGAAAGAAGAAGCCTACATTAGTGAGAATGACTACAACTATGCAAGCGAAGCGCAGTTGCAGAAAGGGATGTGTATTGTGTGTAGTTCATGTTTCCTGTGAAAACGGGAAGGATGTTAAGGATGGTGAAGTCTTGAAGAGGTATCTTATTTTGCAGCAGTTTTAGGATGTGTTTCCTACAAACATTTCAAAGTTTCCTTGTAGAGAGGTGGACTTTTCAATTGAGTTGAAGACAGGAGAAATACCAACATCTAATGCACCATACAAGATGAGTACTCCAGATTTGGTGGAATTGAAGTTGCAACTTAATGAAATGCTTGATAAGGGATACATAAGGCCAAGTGTGTCACCTTGGGGTGCACTAGTATTGTTTGTAAAGAAGAAGGATGGTACTCCCAGATTGTGCATTGATTACAGGAAGTTGAATAAGGTGACTATTAAGAATAAGTATCCATTGCCTTGGATTGATGATTTGTTCGATCAATTGAAGATAGTAGCATTGTTTTCAAAGATTGATTCAAGATCAAGATATATTCAGGTGCACATCAAAGAAGAAGATATATACAAGATTGCATTTCATACCACGTATGGGAATTATGAGATTGTGGTGGTTCCATTTGGTCTTACTAATCCTCCAGACACTTTTATGTGTTTGATGAAGAATGTGTTGCATCCTTATCTAGACAAGTTTGTGATAGTGTTCATTGATGATATATTGATATATTCTAAGAATAAGGAAGAGCTTGCCGAGCACCTAGAAGCAATGTTGAAATTATTAAGAGAGCGTTAGTTATATGCCAAGATTTGCAAGTGCAGTTTCTTTCAGTCTCAGATTCACTACTTGGGACATGTTATTTCCAAGGAGGGAATATCAGTGGACCCAGAAAATATTAAGGCTATCATGGCGTGGCTAGCTCCTAGGAATGTGGATGATGTCAGATCATTCATGGGATTAGTAGGTTATTATAGGCAGTTCATCAAGAATTTATCACGAATTAGTCATCCTATTACATCCTTGCAGAGAAAAGGGAGGAAGTTGAATGGACTAAGGAATGTGTAGCTAGTTTCATGCAGTTGAAGAATTTGCTTACAAATGCTCCAACCTTGAAGACTACAGATCCTGATAAGGAGTTCTAGTACGTACAAATGTTTGCAAGGAGGGACTTGTTGGAGTCTTGATGCAGGAAGGGCAGGTGGTATGTTATGAGTCGAGGAATTTGAATGAGCACGAGTGGAACTATGTGACTCATGATCTTGAGTTCACAACTATCATTCATGCATTGAATATGTGGAGAAATTATCTTCTTGGAAGGATTTTGTTCAGATGAGTGATCATAGTGTACTGAGGAACTTGTTTGACCAACCCAATATGAATTTCAGGCAATCTATATGGTTGGATACCATCAGTGAGTTTGAATTTAATATCAGATATGTCAAGGGCAAGGAGAATCAAGTTATAAATGTTGTCAACAGGAGAATGCAGGTAATTCACATTTCAGCTATGATATCTTATGGGATAGATTTGTAGGAGTTGATATTTCATGTAGGGCAACATGATGAGAAGTAATAACAGCTGAAGCAAAGATTGCAGCAACAAGGTGAAGGTCATAGAGATGAGGAGTATCACCTCATGACATATGGCCTGGTGAGATTCAAGAACGAGATTTATGTGCCAGATAATAGTGAGGTCAATAAACTTATCTTGAGTGAGTTTGATGTCAAGTTGTATTCATGTCACCTAGGATAGCATAAGACTTTGACAGCAGTCAAGAAGTTATATCATTAGCCAAATTTTAAGAAAAAGGTGGTTGAGTTTGTTGCTAGATGCTTGGATTGTCAGTAGTTGAAATCATAATGTAAGCATCTAGTTGGTTTATTACTGCCTATTCTAATTCCATAATGGAAATGGGAGGTCCTTTCCATGGACTCAATTACTGGTTTCATCGAGACAACATGATTCCATCATGGTTGTGGTTGACAGGTTAAGCAAGGTAGCTCACTTCATTGCAGTGAAGTCTACTAATTCATCTAGTGAGGCAGCTCAAATATTCATCAATGAGATAGTGATATTGCGTGGTGTTCCCAAGAAGATAATATCAGACAAAGATTCCATGTTCACTTCCAAGTTTTGGAAGGATTTATTTGTAGGCTTGGGGACATAGTTAGCTTTCAACACAACTTATCATCCGCAGACAGATGGACAGATAGAGAGGGTTAACAGGATTCTTGAGGACATGTTGAGGATGTATGTCATGCATCAACAGAGGAAGTGGGAGGATTATCTTCCACTAGTGGAGTTTGCATATAATAATGGATATCAGGGATCCTTGAAGATGAGTTTGTTTGAGGATCTTTATGGCCAGAGTTTTAATACTCCTATCAATTGGAGTGATCCAATGAACAAGCTATTGATTGGACTGAATATTTTGGCTGAGATGGAGTGGGAGATGAAAGTTATCAAGAGGAATTTAAAGGCATCACAAGATAGGAATAAGAGTTATGCAGATCAGCAAAGAGAATTCAAGGAGTTTTAGGTTGGCCAGCATGTGTATTTATGCATCAAGCCCAAGAGGAGCTCCTTGAGGATTGGATCATGTGCCAAGTTGAAACCTCGATATTTTGGGTCTTTTGAGATCCTTCGTAGGATTATCACAGTGGCCTACCGACTTGCACTGCTGCCAACAGTGAAAGTCCATAATGTTTTCCATGTTTCATTGCTTAATATATATGTCCAGGATGTTGATCATGTGATTGATTGGTCTATATTGTAGGTAGAACCAGATGGAGAATTCTAGCCAGAACGTCAGTGCATTTTGCAACGGAAAAAACCCATGCTCTGGAACCGAGCGATAATAGAGTAAGTTAAAGTGCAGTGGAAGCACTTTGTGCCTGATGAAGCTACATGGGAGATGGTTGATCAGATGTGGCCTTTGTATCCTTCCTTATTTGTTGGTTGATTACATGGATTTGATTTATGTGTTTTGGTTTATGTTTATGCATATGTGTAATGTAAATACTACATTGGGTTGTGTTACAAAGCTCCAATAAGCAATATGTGGTAAGTACTGCATCGAGTTCTGTTATAAAACTCCAATAAGCAATATGGTGTTCATGTTTTCAGCAATTGGTATGTTGTAAATCATGCATTGAGCTGGGTTATAAAGCTCCATGGGCAGCATGTGTTTGTTGGTTATAAGCGTCGATGAACACTGAGGATAGTGTCCTCCCAAGGGGGAGGGGTTTGTAACAGCCCTTGGTTGATTTTCCATGTAAATAAAATAAGACCAAGGTCATTGGACACGTATTGCAAGCTGAATGGTGGGAAAAACATTATAGTGGGCATCACTTGTGGATAAATAATTTCTATGGAAATTTGCAAAGGCAAAGAGGAAATAATTAGCATTTAATTATGAAAATAAAGGAAAATAGGAGAAAAGGAAGGTGAAGAGACACAGATTTACATGCAAGGAGAATTAGAGAAGAAAAATGAAGAAAAAAAGGAGACATCAATGATAAAAAGGCATCAAAGAAATAGTTCACAGTTTTACACAGCTCTTTGTTAGTTCTCGCTTTGCTCTCGCATACTCTTGGACACTTAGAGCATTCTTGGAGCACTTTGTCATTCACTTGGATTGGAGAAATAATGAAAAGGAAATCAAGGGAGCACAAGGGAGTCGTTGGATCACCAACTACAACAAGGATACTTTGCAGGTAATAGGTTACATGTGTGATTTCCTTGCTGATTTTTTTATGCATGGTATATGCATGTGATTCTTTGGTTATATGTTGTCATTGGCATGGATATTTGCCTGGGTTGACAGTGGTTTCAACCTTGCCTTTCCATTTCTTGGATATCCATGGTGTTGTGGGTTTCCCACTTGTTTTTCTGATTGGTGCTCAGGTTCCCTATGGTTGTGCGTTGGAACAAATGCTCTGGAATCCCTGGAACAGTTTGAGTTGAGTTACTAGTTCCTAGAGCCTGCAAGCTGGGACAAACACTCCAGAGCCTTGTGGTTTGAGTTATTAGTCACTTGAGCCGTGGGTTGGAACAAACACTCTGGAGCCCTAGAAGGTTGTAGGTTGAGTTATTAGTTGTTTGATTCCTAGACAGCTTAGGTAGAGATTAATCTAGTTGATGTTAGTGATTTCTTGACCATATAGGTGAGATCACTCTGGTTGAGGGTTGAGGTGGTTTGGCCTCTCGAAGCCCTAGTTTGGTTTTGTTTTGGTTTAACCCATGAGATCCCACATTCATTCTTGGAAAATGGCAAGGGGGTGATTGGCTGAAAGAGAGATTTAGTTCAGCCCAATCTATGGTCGGGTGGTATGTGGAAGTCCCTAACTTGGTTGGAATTTTCACATGTTAATATGAGATATTTTCCTATTGTTATCCATGAGAATTTTTAGTGATTATGTTGGTGATTTTATGGCTTATTTTCCAAGGTTTCCATTCTATTTATATGTTGGTTATATGATGTATTATACTTATGGCTCTTAACATGTTTTGATAAGTCATTGACTAGTTGATGAATGCATGGGCTAACAAGTGTTATTTCCTCTAGCTAGAGAGGTCTTGGAGCCTTCTTGGTGATTCTCAGATGAAATTCAAAATTTTATGATCAAATATGCATTCATGACCTCTAGCTCACATTTTCATGAAATGTCTATCATGGATTAGTCATGTCTAGGTCAATTCCATGCTTGAGTGTTGAATGGTTAGCATTGTTATCATCTTATTTATGTTTTCGGAAAGTTACAGACAGTTCTAGGCAGTGTTCTGGAGGCTAACCTAGAAAAGTTGCTCAAATATCGGAACTGTTGGCACATAACTAGAGTTTTTGGGTCATAATTGCATGGAAGCATGCTTATGCATGTAGTTGGGACCTCATAATCAAATTGATGTTGTGTTGTGCGTCCGGTTGGGGAATTTTCCTTGTGAAAAGAACTCCAGGTTAGGGTTTTATCACCTCGGGTGGTTTGCAGGATCCCAAGTGGTCTGTAGTCCCTAAGGTATGTCTGTAGTTGTTGGTGTGTTGGCCCCACTTCCATAACTGGAACTTGGAGGTTAGGTCATATCATAGTGACAATCATCTCATGTTTACCCTGGAGAGCTTGTAAAACTGGGTAAATGTGTGAGGAGGCATTATAAATGAATTCATTGTTGAAGGCATCCTAGAAGGAATTTAGGGAATATTTGAAGTCTCCTTAGAGGTCTTGAAAACTTCAAGATAGTTGGAGATATCATCTAGAAGGACTCTTGGTTGAAAAGTAAGTCTTATACCACATGTCTCAATCTACAGATAACATGTATTCATTTTTCAAGGAGAGCAACAAGCTTGTTGGATCAACAAATTTCCTAACATGGAAGAAAAGAAATGAATTGGCACTCACATAAAATGAAGTCAAGGACTATGTTCTTAGTGAAGTTATTGAACTAAGAAAATAAAATACTCAAGAACTAGAAAAGTATAAGAAGGGAGAAGTAAGAGCACAAAGAATCATTGTGGAAACATTAAAAGATCATCTTGTTCCTTTTGTTGTTGATTTGAAGACATCTAAGGGTATGTATGATAAGATAGTAAAGTTGTATTCTATAAGTACATAAGGTCAAAAGGTTTCCTTGAGAAATCAACTATATATAATAAGCAAAATGATGAAGACATTGCCACATATCTGATGAAGATCTCTCAATTAAGGGATCAATTGCAGCGGCTTGGGGAGACTATTTCCGATTCTGAAATGACTCTTTGTGTATCGAATGTTTTCCCACCTAACTGGAGTAGTTTTGCAACAAGCATCTACTCAAAGAAATATACTAAATCCTTTAATGAATTATCGGTTCAATGTATATTAGGATCAAGGCAAAGGATGATATTGAATCAAATGAAATATCTCAAGCCTTCATTGCAAGAACTAAGAAGTTGAAGAAAGGAAAGTTTGGAAAGTCCAAAAAGAAGACAGAATGTCCAAGATTCAGTGCTTTGGATGCAATGAGCATGGACACTACAAAATGGATTGTCCAAACATCAAACTGAACAACAAAAGAAAGGAAATAAGTGAAGATCACATAGTTGAATAAAGGGGAGAACCTGAGAAGAAGTCAAAAGGATAAGATCCCAAGGATCTCTACTATTGTAGGAAGTCTCATCTCTGTCAAGTTCTTTATGAATTTTTGTTTTTCTTTTATTTGAGTAGAATGCAGAGTATCATACATTATTGTATACTCTAGAAGAGTCTTGATTTTGTGAAAAGCATGGAATTTTAGATAGAAGCACATGATAGTAGAAATATTAGAATCTACTTGTTTAATTTTCTTTGGGAAAGATCATCTAGTTTAAAATAGAATGAGAAGTTTGGAACCATTTTGCATATTGTAGTTCATTCGATCATTTTATAACATCATGTTATATGTATTTATTTTGCAAAGAAGGATCTTTAAAATCCTATAAGGATCATCATTATGGAATATTCTTGGTGGCAACATTATGACTAGTATGTATTCCATATAGTATGGAAACAATATTTCTATAGGATGAAGGAATTCTAATGGTCAAGTTACAGTATGAAATACATAATGAAATTTTTTCTTTTCTTGGAAAAGGAAACCTAATTTTGACAGGTATAAAAAGCAAGCTCGATCAAAGGATGGCTAGATGATTATATGAAAGCAAAGGTATGCATACTTGAAGTTATTCTTCCCTAGAGCATGGTTCATATCTACAAGAATCATGAAGGAAGAATTAGTTATGAATGTGCTTGGCAAGTCTTCCATATGGCTACATGATACTCAAAAGAAGAAACTTGACATACTTTGGAATGAGTGAAGATCAAGACTCTCTCAACATTGCATGGCATATGACAATGTTGATCAACATCAAGTATAGTCTCCAGAAGAAAGAAAGGGAGTTAACAATGACAACTCCAAGGAAGATATTATAGCTTGGTAATCAAGCTTTGATCCATGTGAACTCTGATGACAGTATGGAGAAAGATTCATATCGAGATGGATCATGCAAAAAGATGTTGATATTGAAGGACTTAAGTAAGTTGATGCTTTTATAAGAAGGGCCATCATGACAAGGTAAGTATGATATATAATATTTGATATTGGTTATCTAGTTAACATATTGTTTTGCTAGTAACCTGAGAGGATATTGCAAGAATGCATGATGATAGTTGAGGCTAGTTCAACTATGGGTGTTGAACTCAATTCAACAAACACATTAATTTAGTATAAGGCTTTGGCAATGAAGAAGTCAAGGTGTTCACATCATCACCTTAGATTGAGAGGTAGAAGTGAAAGAAGATAACCCGATGTTCATCAACCAAGATCACTTTCATGAATAAGTTACGCCTAGATTGAAGTTTGACAAGGTTCAACATAATGCCTTCATGATGATTAAAGGAAACTGATGTGCTAAGTTGTTGGCATGAATTTTGTCACTAGATTTAAATAAGAAGATGGATCCATAATATCCAAGAAGGAAAGAAGCTCAATATAATTATATGCAAATGGAAAGAGGGAGCCATGCAGCTATGAAGAACTGATAGCTGATGCATTTATGAATAAAGCTAGAGAGTTTGTGATTATGACTTCCCAATTGAGAGGAAGTAGAAGAATCTCCTCTATATTGGAGAGAGAGTAAAGGAGTCTCCTTTAATAGGAGCAAGGATCCATTTCCTAATAAATAAGGAATGGATATCTACTCTCTGGTTGAGAGGGAGTGATGTTGGACATCACATTATTTATTCTATTCTTCATGTGTCATGCACTTAACCATGACTAATAGTCGGAAGTATAAGTGAAGTCCTTCGATGAAGAATGGTGAATGGAGGATTGGATAAGCATATGTGATTTCCTTGAGGATAGAAAAATCCAAGATAGGACACTCTCTGAGGATTGGAAAGATATCCAAGGCAAGAGTGGTCGAAGGGTAACAATATTCTTTGAGGATTGGGA
The DNA here is from genome assembly GCA_031772625.1 of Pinus tabuliformis. Classification (NCBI taxonomy): domain Eukaryota; kingdom Viridiplantae; phylum Streptophyta; class Pinopsida; order Pinales; family Pinaceae; genus Pinus; species Pinus tabuliformis. Next base: position 223,037,312 of record CM062809.1, on the reverse strand, counting down.
ATCCAAGATAATAATAGTCTTAAAACGGACATACCTAGTGAACATCTAGATGGGGTATGTGCCTTATAGAGGTCGTTTGGTATCTCACGTAAAACCTCCCAACATTTTTCTCTTGTATATGAAAGAGCTTGTCAAAGTTAAGGCCTTAATACGTTGACAATGTTGATCATGATGATGATGCTTAAAGATGGATTATGAATTCGACTCTTCTTATCAGAACTCTTTAGCTTGAGAATGATGTGTGCTAGGTGTAAAATTATGAATACCTCCCTAGTTAAGAGGGAGTGTTGGAAAATGTAACTAGTTTCGGTCTTCATAATTGTTATTGTACTCATGTCAATATGTATATCTTATGTAACAAATAAAAGAAGAAATAAAAATAATTATTTTAAAGCATGGGTTCATTCTTCTTGTTGACAGCCTTCTAGGTAAAATCAAGTTCTTCATGTTTCTATGGTTTGTTAGGTCATATGATTTATTTTCATGATTCAAGAGAGTCAACCTCATGATTATAAGACCCGTATGGGCAATATGTACCTTGTAAAATAATTTAGTTTGAGTCAAAGAAGTCAAAATAAGCCTCCTAACACAAGCTGGCCCTGCAACAGACAAGGCGGCCCAGAGAGAGGTATTTGACCCACCCAATATCATTCAAATTTAATTTGGACTTCCCATTCATAACCAAGTCCCAAATCGAAATTCATGGGAGTTGTTGTAAGACAAACCAGTTTTTAGTCTTTGGGATATTTTTTTATTTAATTAATCTATATATATATGGGCATATGTTTACCCTGTGGCCCAATTTTAACTTTTGGTTAGCTTTGGGCGTGCCCATTGAAGCATGATTAGATCGGTGGTGGAAAAGTTATGTTGGGCTCCCTTGAGTGTCTAATGTTTAACGAGGGGAGGGGGGGTTTGAAATCATGCTTGAGCGGTTTAATACTAAGACACATGCCATCCACATAACTATCCCCCCCCCAACTCGAGTTTTCACATTAACTATGACATCCCCACGATACCTCTTGGATGACTTGATTCATTGGACCCTTGTATGACAACAATGCATCACATCAATCAATGGCATAGGTCTAGTGCTCGATAAGCATCCAGGTGGCACAATGGTACTGGTCCATGTTTCAATAATGTGGTAATGATGTCAGCATAATAAAGGAGTGGGAGTCAATTATATTTTTCAAAATAATAAAATATTTATGTCCACTCAAATTTTGTCGTGTGTATCAATAGTTGGGTTAACCATTAAAAGGGAAAATTGGTTTCTTGTCCTCGTTATCCTTGATGCGCTAAGAAGTTTGTAAATAAACCAAAATGTCGACAATTTGCAGAGCTCACACAGGTGACTGCAGCTAGTTACTATGTTATCTTTGAAGCCTCATTTTATTTCGTCTTTAGTCAAAATGAAGGTTAAATTCACAAATCCCCAAACTTTAGATTCTTCATGCCTTATTAATCTTGAAGATTTGTTGTTAATAGATAGGGAAGAATATTTACATGAAACATGTTGTGAATTCAACCTTTATGAGCTATGGGACTAGGATTTCTAGCATTTTAAATATTAGTAGGAAATTGGTTTGACTTGGGAATATTATTTGGCATAGTTTATCATCCATCAGACACACCCTTACCCAAAATTTATTTCTTAGTGTGCTAAAAAATAGCTCCCCAATAAACAAGCTATCATGTTTTATATTAATCCTGCATACATTCAAGAGATGTTTAAGATGGTGCTCTAAAATCAAACCCAACATTTGAATGAAGACTTCTAAATTCGGTCTTATTCTTTGATGTAAAATTCTCTCCTGCAGACATAAGTGAACTCCCTAGATCTAGTGGCTTGATCAAGAAACAACAAAGACAAAAGGCTCATATTTTCCTTAAAGAAATTAGAAAATGGAGGAAAAGTCCTACCTGGAATCCAATGCAATTCCTCCTCTTCTCTTGGTTTGTAAAATTCAGCTCCAACTCCAATTATTGTAAATGGAACCTGCAAAAGAATTATAGCAAGAAAGATAACTACAATATACAAATAGCATCAACTAATATCTCTAATCAATGAGTCAAGGAGGCATTTAAATACATATGCATCAAATGTACATAAGTATAGGAAAACAAAGATTTTGTATTAATGAAATGTGGGAGAATATTAAGACCCTTTTACACATCTTCACTATGTAGATGTCTCCCACCAAACTTATCCTTCCTTAGCCACAAAGAAAGACTTCAATCACAACTCATGGATGGTAATGGATCCTTAGATAAAAAGCAGTAGCATCAGGGCATAACTAAGAGTCTCCAAAAGCCAACCTAGACTCTATGGGAGGCAGTGAATTCATAGGATAAATAGGGTATGTTGGATTTTACCAATCTCGTAATTAGATCCACATATGAAGGAGGATAAGCTCTAGGGATAAGAGATAAGACCTCTAGGATAGGAATTCTATATCTCAATTCTTAGGAAATGGTTAAAACTACCTTAGAAGTTTTTGGAAAGAGAATATTTGAATATATATATATATATATTATTTTTATTTTTTCTGAAATTCTAGACACCTTGCACCTGCAGTAAAGGCAACATGTGTTGGTCAGTGTAGTTTCTTAGTTATGCAACATGCAACAATGCAGATTGCTAGAAGATAAAGTGTGATGGGTCCAAAATATAAGTTTTTAAGCTTATTAACCCAGAATATTTGGAATTTTTGGAGATATAATGCTTAAGGCTTTACAAAGGGATGATTGCAAGGTGTCAAGGACGTTTATTGATCAGGTTTCCAAGCCATTTGAGCAGATGTGAAAAAATGACCTGTAACAGATTTCCCCCTAAAGTAAAAAGTCAAAAACAGTGGTGGAGGACTGAAGTGCTTTACTTTGTGATAAGTTCAGATCAAGAAAAGGTTGGTTGAGATCATCATCTGTTACAATACATTATCATCATGATATCATTGTTAAGGTAGGCATACCCATACTCAGTACATAAGCCAATATTGCATGTACAATAATCAAAGTCATGTACATTGATGAAAAAAGGTGGACCTAACTTTCTAAATGATAATAGTCATCATACTTTGTGATCTTGTACGAATCCTGAAAGTGCAACCTAGATGGATGAAACTAGATTCAGGGTCTTCTACCTCGTCACTCGATGGTATAAGTCTAACCATGCGAATAAATGAGTTGGAGTCGAATACAGTACACACCATCTGATTACCGATCAATGATGTAAGTCATTAATAGACGTTGAAGTTGAACATCACACAGAATATTTCAGTCAAAATCCAATGATGATAACCTGTTGCAGAAAGCGAGCAAATCTACCATTTAGGTATGCAAGTTCCAAGGCACTAAAGGGAGTTTCTAAGTCAACTTTCTGAATAATGTGCTGATGTCGACAAGAAGTGATTCATCACAGGAGGGCCCTAATGTATCCCTCATCAACAACATGAAACGAGTATCAAGATTTGAGACAAAATGTAATGATGTAAAGTTGTTTTAGGAGAGGCAGACATGAAGTAATTCCTAAGGGTATTGTAGTAGATGTCAATTGAGTGTGGTCTTTCTCTTGAACATATTGGTGACACTGAATGGAGTTGGCAACATTGACTCAAAGATCCATGATGAAAGTGTGACCAACATTGAGGCAAGTGGATTCCCCAACCCAAAACAGTCTTGGGGGTGAAGTGAAAGAGTCTCATGTTCAAGAGCGACTCGCTGCCATTAATAGGTAAAATGCCTTGTTTTCCATATTTCCCAACCATTTCTGGCCAGTACCTCTTTATTTTTTATAAGCTTGAGGAGGATAACATATGCTTGATCTACAAGTTTATCCTTCGGATGAATCCTTCTGAGTATTTTTAACGAACCCTAAGAAGAAGTGGTTTGATCTCATCATGCTTAATGAGTCCATCGTTGTTTAATAATGTTACAAGTCCACCGACTCATTTTTCATGTTTAGCGAGTTTGAAAAAGAGGCAACAAAAAAAAAACTCCAAGAGGTTCATTTTCGTAAATTTAGTCTCTTGGGCCCGAAAAGTCGTAAAACGATACCCACGAGAACCTTTTATCCATGTTCGACTAAAGTATTCATTTTTCGTAAATAGTCCATCCAAGTCCAGAAAAGTGTTAAACTTATACTGGGCACACATCTTTTCAATTACTTTAACGATTTCGAAAAGACAAGTTCTCGACAATATTTTCATGTTTGGGAGTCTAAAAAGAGTTAAAAGACGACTCCAGAGGGTTCCTGTTTCGTAGGTTTAACCAGCCCGAAAAAGAAATAAAATTGTACTCATTCATCAAAATGACTTGTATTTAACTTATAATTTGCATCAAATCCTTCAATTACCTTTTAATTTGCTCAGAACACCACAAAAGGATTAAAAATACATGATACATGGTAAAAATTAGGTCAAATTATTGAAATATATTAAAGTAATTACTAATTTGACCATAAAAAGTGAAAATGTAATTTTATTTCTTACCATTTCCATTTTTTCCAACTTGATTGAGCTTTGAGTGGGTTTTACCTTCAATCTTCAGCAGTTGATTGCGGCCAACCTGGTGGACCATTTCCAGTACTGTCAATTCCAGGTAGGAGATTTATCCTTCCTCTTCATTTTTACAATTTCCATTTCTCCTTTCATGCATTTATCAAGGAAAATTTTGAGTTTTTAGGTTTAAAAATTCAACCTCTTCCCATCGTGCTCCTCCTATATCACGATGTGTGATGGGTCAACAAGATTAACAAGGATAAAGGCGACCCAACACACTCTCCAGTTGGGGTGAGTGTGATGGTTCACTCTGCCCAAGAATAGATAGTGTGATGGGTGCAACAAAGATTTGGAAATTTTGATTTTAAGTGATTTCTCCCCCAAAAATTTCCAAAATATTGATTCTATATCTTTCTCCACATTATTTCTTAGACATATATTGGAGTAAAATGAATTTAACCTAAAGAGAAATAGAACATCAAGCTAAATACGTGGTTGTTGCCAATGATCCAACAACTATACAAGCTTTGAGGAACAGTGGGCTCTTAAGGTTCTTTATTATTCTAGGTATGAGGGCCTAGTTAGAGCTACTGGAATATTTTGTGAGATGTTGGGACACACAAGGACAATACTTTAGGATGGGAGTACATATTGTCATAATATATGTTGAGGACATCTATTTCCTGACAGAGCTATCACGGAGAGGAGCCCCCATTTCATTATCTTGATTTAGGAGAGGTGGGGAGATAGTGAAGGATTACATTATTGTTCATTGTTTACCTTGCTCTAAAGTGACCAAGGATGGGAAACTTGAAATAAAGGATGTCGTGTAGCTCCCCATCAGGACAATCCTTTTTACTATTACCTGACTGACTGGTAGTGTTGTTTTACACTTTGCTACCAAGACCGAAATGCAGTATGCCTTGGAATTCTTGGAGCCTACAATATTCAACTAGTGTGAAGGGGTTCTAATCAATCTGAAGGAACAACTCAATATAGAAAATATTGGATGATTGAATAACTTTAGATATAAGTCCATCGTGGTATCATTTGATTTACAAAGAGTGCCATTGTTACGACCTTAGTGGATAGACCATGAACTTCTCGGACCTAGAGAGCCTCGTATTAGGCAATGGGTAGATTTGATGTCCAGACATGAAGAAGTGCCCATGATGACATGCACTCCTATATTTTTTTATTGGTTGCAATAGAACCTAATTATGATTTGGGATTACCCATATGATGGAGCAAACTTTCGCGGAGATCCAAAGCTCATTTTACTTGAAGGCGAGCAATGGAACAATATACGTAAAACAAAGTCATTTTGAATACTTTTAGTATTTTTTATTTTACAAAAAAAAAATTAAGTGTATCAAAGACTAACTATCAGTTTTTACATGAAGATATTGGACCTGTACAATCAGTAGGAATGTTTCCTATGCATTGATGGGCACAACCACATCTGGTACAGGTTGAGGCTGCAAGGGCATAGGAGGAGATGATTGATCCTGACACAACAGAGATACTCATTGAGTGTGATCATCATTTCAAGGGTTTGACCTGCAGTGTTCCAGACACAAGGATTAATGAAGTCCCTATATGTTTGCAGTGGTACACTATAGGAGTACCAAAGCGTATCAGTCATTTCCTATGTAAAGTTTCTTGGACGATTATATGCGATCAAGAGCATCATATGGATTAGTCACCTAGGAGGATTTTGAGCCATATTTTGTCTACATGTATTTTGATATTATAGGTCATGTGGCCATATGTGTCTCAGACACAATTTTTGTAAAACCAAACACTATATACAATTTTCTATCTATGGATGTCTTCTACTTTTATTCTGCTTACTTACACAATGCATGATGATGGTTTGTGTATTTACATGTGTTACAAATTTTTGTCTAACATAATTGGCTAATGCATCTGTTAATGTATTAAGACTCCTAGGAACATGTTGATATTGGATGTAATCAAAATTTCGTTCTAAGAGGCGAATCCTTAAAAAAAATCATAACAAAGTTGGACTTCTTACTGGAGAGACATTGTTTAAATATTGTACCACAAGTATTAAATCGATCCTGACAACTAAATAGAAAAATCCACGTGAAATAGCATCATATAAAAATTCAATAACTATGTTATACTCAACAATGTTATTAGTCATGTGGTCAATACAAATTTCTTGTAGACTCACTAACTCGTCATCAGGAGCATAGGTTTCCCACATTGTGGAAGAAAGGTTTCGAGTACTACGACTAGCGCCATCAGCATAACAAACATATAGCTAAGGGAATGTTGACATTTGAAAATCAAATGAAATTCAAGATGAGCATAGGCGGTAGAAAACTATAGAAAACCACATTGTAAACACACTAGAAAACCTATACAGTATGTACACAGTGACTATGTAGAAGAAATCTAAGCATAATATTTTTTCAGGTACAACCCATTTCAGATTTGTGACAAGGGAATTCCATCAAAGTCAACCAGTTCATAGGCCCCTTTTTCTAGTACACACTTGAATATATATGGACCTAACCATAATGGTTCAAACTTTCCAGCTCCTAATTTGTTATCTTCCTGGTCGTATAAAAGGACTAGGTCACCTTCTCAAAATGCACGAGGTTTAACACTCTGGTCAAATTATGCTTTGAAACATTTTTTGTGAGCATCGTTGGCCATTGCAACGTCGCATTGGGTCTCACCTAAGCGAGCTAGATGCAAAAAATGTTCTTCTTCTATGGAAGTTGCAGGAAGAAGCTCGATGGCTAGTTTTAAGGATGGAATCTCACATTCAATTAGGAGAACTACTTCTAGACCATACACCAACTGAAAGGGTGTGAATCCAGTCATTGTTCTGGAAGATGTTTAGTATGCCCATAAAAAAAGAAAAAAAGGAATGGTGGGCCAATTCGTCTTATGAATCCCTACCATGTGTTGGAGCATTGTTTTCAAAACCTTATTAATGGATTCTACTTTCCTGTTAGCTTGTGGGTAATAGGGAGTTGAGCTATCATGCTAAAGGCCTAACTTGGTAGTAAGTTCAAACATCATGTAATTTTGAAAATGTTTTCCATGGTCTATATGATGGATTGGGGCACACCAAATCTGGCAACATGGTTGAAAAGGAACAATGCAGTAGTTTTTTTGTTGTTGTCAATTATAGGCATCACTTTGACCCATTTAGTAAAGTAGTATATATTAACAATAATGTAACCATGCCCCTGGTTTAACGAGGGCTATAGGTCATGAAGTCAATGCCCCATTTCACAAAAGGTCTAACGAAAATAACTGGATGCGTAGGAGCAGGTGGAGCACAAGATTTCTTATTAAAAAGCTGATATGTGTGACATTCATAGACTGCCATAATACAATCTCGAAACATTGTTGACCAAAAATTACCAGCACGTAAAATATTTTGGGTAGTCGCATAGTCAGACATGTGTCCGCCGCATGCTTTAGCATGACAGTCATTCAAGGCTTTCTCGGCCTCCTTGTGAGTAAGGTAACTTTGAAAGATCGAATCAACACCACAATGGTATAGAGTGTCACAAATTATTAGAGCGAGTAGTATCAGGCCAAAAATTTTGGGTTTGGAGATCAATGACGATATCTCCATAACGGGGATCAGAAGAATCAATAATAAAAAAATGTTTCGTCTAGTATAGAATCATCATTTGTTGATTCTAACTTAGAGGAGGGAAGGTCACAAATTAGTTCAGTGATGACTAGATATTTCTTAGACTTGGATTTGACAAATTCCAAATCAAAATCTTGGAGGATAACTATCCACTTTGAGTATTTGTCCCCCAGTAATTGATGTGATAGAATGTAAGTCATAGGGTTGCAATAAAAAATTGCAATGGTCTTCCAAAGCAAGATATAGTGGTGAAACCTCTAAACAGCTTGCACAGTTGTCAAAGCTAACTTTTCGACGTTTGAATACTTGGCTTCAGTCTCAGGGGCAAGTTTTAGCTCAAGTAATATATGGTTTTTTTGTCTCCATGTCATCTTTTTGTACCAGAACCATCAAGATTGTAGTAATTGTCGTAGCTAAATAGAGGAAATAGTCTCATTGATAGTTAGGGAGATATAACAAAGATTCTCAAGCTAACATATATCCTTCAAAGAATCAAAAGATTTTTTAGCAATGTGATCCCAATGTAAGGGAACCCCTTTTTTTAGTAAGTGAGCAAATCCTTTTGTAAGTTCTGTGTAGTTAGGAATGAATATTCATAGAAAGTTAGCCTTCCCTTGAAGGCATTGTAACTGAATGAGTGAAGAGGGAGCAAGCAAATCAATGATTTCCTGGAATTTCATAGGATCAATGTGGATCCCATTCTTGGACACTACAAATCCTAGAAGTCGACCAGATTGGACACAAAACAAAAATTTGTGTGGATTTAACCTTATATTATAATATCGACAGTGTAAGAAGATCGCTCTAAGATGCATCGAATGATCTTTATGATGTCCAAAATGGGCAGGAAAGTAATCCAAATAGGGTTACACTATATGCTTCATATCATGGAAAGCATAGTTCATTTCCTTTTGGAAGGTTGCCCCAATGTTCTTCAGACCGAGAGGAAGTTTGCGCTAGGAAAATGTACCCCATGGACAAATGAAGGAAGTCTTATGTTCATTTGATGGAAGGATGTTGATCTGATGCTAATTGGATAAGCCATCCATAAATGAAAAAAAATTGCTTCAAGCACAATCATTAATCATTTGGTCGATAAAAGGGGTTGGGTAGTTGTCCTTAAGTCAAGCTCGATTTATATCCCTATATCAACGCATACGTTGATCGTACCTTGTTTCTTGATAACGGGAACAATATTTGAAACCCAATCAGTTAAAGGAATATGATATATAAAACCAACATGCAAAAAAAATTCAACCTTTTGCTTTTATGGTAGTAGCTTTCTTCAGGTGAACCGGACGTAAACGTTGTCCAATAGGTTTAGCATCCGTATAGGCTTTAATCTTGTACACCACAATATTTGGATCTATGTCAAGAATCTCTTCGTATGTCCAAGAAAATATGTCATGAAATTCTTGAAAAAAGGTCCTTATAAATCTTAATCTCATCAGGAGAACAATATGCACCAATATGGATATTTTCAACAACTCCAGGTTTGATAGAAATATCATTTGGTATGGTCTCCTAAATATTTTCTAAATTCTTCTTGGAATTCACCTAATGAACATAGATAGAACCCCAAAATGTCTCAGTAAAATTGGGTGAATAATAGTCTTCAAGATTTTTCTCAAGAATTTCAGGCAATGATGATCAATTATGCTTATCATCCCATGGGGTTTCGTCTGACATCATGATCTCCATGATGCTTTCGTGGATGGAAAATATGTTGTTGAAAGGGTCAAAATGTCAACCTAGATCTTGGGAATGATTAACCCAATTTACTGAGGCACCAGTATAAAAAAATTTCGAACAAGTTGAGTAAATAGCTTCATACTCTATCTCAAGAGGTGAGAGCGTAAAAGTTCCCATTAAGGATGAATCTTTAAGCAATCATATCCCAACATGTTGATAAGGATGTGGGGATTCACCTACAACTGGAATTATCCTAGTTATTTGGAAATCAGTGGAAAAAAAGGCAAGTTGATCTATGGTCACAATGCCCCCTTGGTGAGCGAAAGAAATCATCCTAAAATAGGTTGAGATCGTGGTTGCCATGGTGTAAGCCCATGTTTGGCCCAACAAGAGGTTATAAGCCAAAGATTCGTCAGTGACTTCAACCTCTACTAAGAATATTTTACCAACTAATTTTACTTGTAATGAATTCAAGATCCCATAAGGTTTCAATCCTCTCCCATCATAAGCTTTAAGGGTTGATGGTGAAAATTTAAGTTGTGGAGAACCAATGGCTTGCAAAAATGAAAGCCACATGATGCAAGTTGAGGCTCCTTCATCTACAATTATGTGATGGATAGTTTTACTTCTAATGGAAACTTGAATCATGAAAGCTAGCTGGGGTGGAATTTTAGGAGTATGGTTCTCATGATTAAATACAAAAACATTTAAATCTGAAGAATCTATTCCTCTAATCATTGCTAGTAAAAATTTCTTTTAGGTAGGATAACTTTGCAACACCTCAAGAGCTGACATGGCTGAAGGAGTCTGAGCTAAATCCTCAACTATGTTGTAATTTTTTACAACTCTCACACGAGGATTAAATGTTGACTTATGAATCATTCCTTTAGGAGGTTTTATAGTCAATTCAACAGTCAGTTTCTCGATCTAGAGAGGACCAGAGGGAGGTTGAGTAGAGTTGGAAGGTTGATCATTAGCCTTTCCAGCTGAAGGATTCAAATTTCCATAGTCCTTATTCCTTGTAGCCACCAAGACACCATTCTTATTGTTGATATCAGTTAATATCGTCACTTGGGAAGAGGAAGATGGATTTTTTGCAATCGTATGTGTCTCCTAGTTTGGGAAAGGATCTGTCAAAATGGAAGGTGCAATGGATGAAACTTTCAAAAATCTATTGATCTCTACACGATGTGGACAATATTTTGTGAAATGTTTATTGTTACAGATAATACATCCATAACAAGGCTTTTGCTTCTCATCAGGAGACTGATTATTTTTCTTTTCCCCTCGAGGGTTCTCTTGTTTCTTCTTTCCTTTACCCTTTTTCTTACTTCCAGGTTCTTGAGATTTTCCCTTATTGGATTGAACAACGTTTATCTCAGAAGTACTCATAGGAGCAGGATTGGGAGGGTTTTGATTGGTTACATTGGGAGAAATTTTGAATTAGTTTGATTAGAAGATTTGCTCGCTAGTTGTTGACCAATAGAACCAACTATGCCATCAGCAGTGTGTGATTCCTTTGAGGGAGCAGGTGGAATAATATGTTGGGGTCGCAGAGCATTAGGTATCTTGTCATAAATCATGCGAGATTGGGTATAAATCAAATATAGATATTAAATACAAGAAATGGATTTATCTTCAGTAACAACTCTACTTTTGGTAACTTCCTTATTTACAGTAGACAAGAGGAATTTGACGAACCACTCTGCCAATAACTAGTCGAGAATGTAGGTTTTGACCAATTGACGTCAATGCCTCCACTCATGTATATGATGAGATATATGGGTGGAGTTAGACTGCTTCAAGGAGGTCAAAATCTCAGTTCCAGTTTCATAACGAATGGGCAATTGGAAATGGGTTAGAAATATAGTTTCCAAGGCATTGAAGTTGTTGAATAAAGCTCATGCTAATTCAAAATACCACTTAGCTTTTGTACTAATAAGAATTCTCTGAAAAAGCCATAAACGAATAGAATCGTCATTTAAGAAGTTGGATGAACACCATAAATGATAGGTCATAACGTGAGTGGCTCGATCTTCTCCAGGATTTTCATTAAATTTCGAAATGTCACTCGGCAAATTGGTAGGAATGGTTTGCCACCAAGGAGAATGACAAATGGGATCATTAGTTAGCTAGGATAAACCTGGTAACTCGAGTGTAATGGAAATTTCCTATTAAAGTCCATTTGTGGAGGTTGACCTGGTGGATAAAGGTTAAACGGTGGTGGAGGGTATCCTGGGTATGATGGAATGGATTGAGCAATTGTTATTTGCATTCCAGGATAATGAGGATTTTGATAACAAGGATAACCATAACTAGGTTGTCTAGTTGCCTTAATAAGGCATTTGTAGTATATTAATTTGACCAATAGGCATTTGTGGAATGCCTAGGAATGGTTGCCTGGATGGATTTTGCATTATCCCAATATTGGGTTGACTGGTTGGTACTTGTTTCATCCCATGCACATGTTGGTTTACATGCATCTAAGGTATGGAATGACCAAAAGGTGGATTCTATAATGCACCATGAAGAGGTTGGGTGGATGGGAATTGAGAAATCCCAGGGACCATTTGACTAGGTTGTATTTGGGATACAAACTAAATAGGTTGACTCACTTGAGGTGTAACTTGGGCAGGCTGAGGCACAGATGGAACATACTGACAACTAGGAACTTGAGGCGTAGTCAAAACAAGTTGAGAAGTTCGGATTTGATTTAATACCAAACCAGGTTGAACAGGCAACATAGGATTCCAAGGGGAAAAATTCATTCCTAGAAATGGAGCACCCATAGGAAGAGGACTCGAATAGGGTGGAGCACTAACTTATAGCATTTGATCATCAGATGGGAAAATTCCAGTAACAGGTTGCCCACTGCTGGAGGATAAGGAGTATATGAAGGTAACTTCGTACCCAGTATAGGATGGAGTAGGATATTGTAGGTGTCCCAATATACTAAGAAATGGACCATATTGTTGCTCCAAAGGAGGTTGGGGCACAATAGGTGGAATAGGTTGTGAGGTGCTAATTAAACAGGGACTATATGGTATTCCAAATGAAGATGATAATATAGAACTCCATGGACTAGTCGACGTAGTAGAAAAGGTTCCAAACAATAACTCATAGCCAGGTGGCACTGATGGACCACCATACAAATAAATTTATGGTGAAGTTATAAACACATAGGTTGCTACAACTTCGGTCGATTCACTCAAGATAACAAACATGGGTTAAGAGATATTTCCGAGGGAAATTCAAAGGTGAATTAAAACGAGGAGTCTAAGGTGAAGGAACTTGTGTTTGAGTGTTAGAGATGAATATGTGAATTTTTTTGTATAGAGGAGGAAAATCATGTCGTAATGGTATACAAACAGGAGTTTGAGGGTCAAGAGAATCCTCTTCAGTAATTTACTCTATTCTCAAATGACTAGGTGGGAGTTTTTCTCCGTTAAGATCAAAATATATAGTTTGCAGTTGAGACAAAGGTAGAGGAAGAGAATAAGAAGACCCTGAAGTAGTTAGTTCAGTTATCTGAGGTTCCTCAGGTTGTGTAACCTCAATTTGTAAAGTATCTGAATATGGAAATTCAAGTTCAATGACATCAATTTATAATGTTTCAAGGGCTTCAGTTTCGACTGTGTTAGACTCACTAGTTGGTAAGGATGTAATTCCAGGTTCAGTAATTATGGGAAGTAACGATTATGGTTGATTAACTTTAGATGTGGTTCCAGAAGGGGGAGCTTTCGAAGTACCAGATTTGGTAGTTTGTGTTTTCTTATTCTTACGACGACTAGGTGTTGCCTCTTGAGGTAAAGGAAGCAATATTTTCATTCTATGCGAACGATGGGGTTGTTTCGGGTGTTCTTCCATCATGGATTAATTAATTTTAGAAATTAAAAACACAAATAAAACAAAAAGGGTAATGGGAAAAAGGGTTTACCATGTCACTGTGAACTGCAATATACCATTATCGGCATATCCAGGTAATCTCCCCAAATTTTGTGTTTTGGGTATCACAGTTAACAAGGTAGTTGATTTGATTACCTATGACAGGATACCAACCTAGTGGGGACTTCCAAAATATACCTAGAAGTACATGGAAGCGCAGTATGTGGTAGTGTTGTCTAATGCGTCATATACGATAGGAATTATTCTGATATACTTTTCATACAGGGAGCGCCATCCAATATACCTGAAGATACGTGCAGAATGATATGATATAATTATGTATGTGGAATAACGACTCCGCCCAAAATGTAACGCAGAAAGTAAAGTAAGCTCCTACATTTAACAACGTCGCAACATGTCTTCTAGCCTAGACCTTTATATGTGTCATTAATGTTCCAAATGCTCCTTAGATTAATTTAATAAATTTTAAGGTTGATCTTCAATTAAGTTTTGATTTCAAGGCTCGCAGTATGAATTCACCCGAACTTCCTATGATGCAACTAGCATGATGAATTTCATTTCGATGAATATCTATCTACGTGAAGGAAGAAACAAACAATGATGCATCAATCAAAGATGCAACAAATAGGAGATTCCTAATTAGATATTTCAATGTACTATTCTAATGCAATTTAAAACCCTATGTGCAATGCAAGAAATATAAATTTTTCTTTTCTTTTCCTTTCAATTTTCAAATTCAATGAAAATGAAAATGAATCTAGATCATTGGACAAAAGAGCTCACACAGACTGGAACTATAATATGAAAAAACTTTTATCTAATCAACAATCAAGAAAAATGTTCACAAATGCTCATTGACAAGAAAAAATAAAAAAATAAGCAAAGTCTCATCAAAAGGCAATCAAACCTAAATGTAAACACACTAATGGCTTTACAGAGACAAGGACTAGTTCAAAGACTCAGGGGAATCCACTGGATCAAATCAAAACTTAGAGAAGGCATGAAAATGCAATTTTTTGTATCCTACATGAACCATCATAGTCTAGATAGGAGAACCAGTGTGATGCATTGCACAAGTAGAGAAACACAAGTGCGTTGGGACACTCTGTCTCAGACCAGAAAGTGTGTTGGGGCTAATTTTGTTCAAAAAATGAAACAAAAACCTACCAAACTTGGAATTATGTTTTATTAAGATTGATTATTGTCTAAACAAGTCAAATTGAGTCGCATTGAAATGTATAAAATGATTAGGCAAAGGAAACCACTATAGGAACATCTCATTCCCCCGTATGGTCACCAAGTTGTTTGACAAAAAAAATTCTCTTGCAGACAAAAGTGAACTCCCTAGATCTAGTGGCTTGATATAGAAACAACAAAGACAAAAGGCTCATGTTTTCCTTAGAGAAATTAGAAAATGGAGGAAAAGGCCTACCTGGAATCCAACGCAAGTCCGCCTCTTCTCTTGGCTTGTAAACTTTAGCTCCAACTCCAATTGTTATAAATGGAAATTGCAAAACAATTATAACAAGCAAGAGAACTACAAGATACAAATAGAATATACTAATATCTTTAATAAATGAGTTAAGCAGGAATTAAAATGCATATGCATCAAATAGATACGAGTATAGGAAAACAAATCTTTTTGTATTAATGAAATGTAGGAGAAGATTACAATCCCTTTATAGATCTTGATTATGTAGATGTCTCCCATCGAACTTGTCCTTCCTTAGCCACAAAGCAAGACTTCAATCACATCTCGAGGATGGTAATGGATCCTTAGATAAAAAGCAACGGCATTAGGGCATAACTAAGAGTCTCCAAAAGCCAACCTAGACTCTATGGGAGACAGTGAATTTATAGGGTAAATAGAGTAGTTTGGGTTTTACCAATCTAGGACTTAGATCCACATATGAAGGAGGATAAGTGCTAGGGATAAGAGATAAGAACTATAGGATAGGAATTCAAGATGTCAATCAATACTAAATGGTTAAAATCACCTTAGAAGCTTATGTAAAGAGGACTCAAAATTATTTTTTATTTTCCCCAAAATTCTAGAACCATCGCACTTGCAGCAAATGCAACATGTGATGGTCAGTGCAGTTGCTCAGCTATGCAACATGCACTAGTGCAGGTTGCTAGAAGAGAAAGTGTGATGGGTACAAAACCTAAGTTTTTGATTTGATTAACCCATTTTGACTTTTTGGAGAGATAATGCTTAAGGATTTGCAAAGGGATGATTGCAAGGTATCAAGGATGTTGATTGATCTAGTTTCTAGGCCATTTGCGCAGATGTGACTAAATGACCTGTAACACTTATAATGAGTTAACCCTTCAAAACAAATCCATTGTTCTAGAGTCTTTCTTTCTTTTGAATTCTCAGTTACCAAAAAATTCTCCCCTTATCCATCAAGTATATTCCCTAAAATGTCAAGGAAAATTATATCAATGGTTTGTTTTCGATTAGGATACGATGATGACCATATTGTAGATGATATTGTTTTAGGGTTATTAACTTCCATTTCATTGAAAAATAGTCTTTTATTAGGCTTCTCTTCATTCATTACTTGGCTGATGTTATCAATGTTTAGTTGGCCCATTATAGTCTCACTAAGTCTTTTAGGTACCTGCGAGTCCTTGTATACTTTTTTCTCTACTTTTAAGTATATAATTTTTTAGATTTTCATTCTCATATTCAAGATTAGAGTGGCAATGTCATCTATGTAATTCATTGGACACCAGTGATGAGAAAGCACCCCCATAATTAGGGATTTGTTGACTTTATCAATCAGTTCCTGTCAATTGCATACCATTTATTATTTGATGAGCTTCCTCTTATAATGTTTCCAAAAATAAAGAAGAGTCTAGAACTCTACCTAAATACCAAAGCAGGTGATTGGTGTTTGTTTAAGGAACTTACAAAGATCAAAACCTATGGTTTTCAATTACCTCCTTACAAGCTTCCAGTTTTCTTGCCTATGAGGATATTTTCATTATAATATATCAAATAAAGCCTTAATTCAAATCATATTCATTTTGTGTCTAAAAGGCACCCAACCATGTTTAAATTGAAGAAATAGTTTGGACCTTTCTTAGTTAACACAAGAACAACATTACAAGATGTTGAGGAGATGTTGAAGCAAATGAAATTTACCCAAGGAGAAGTTTGAAAATATGATCCTCACAAAATCATAGCATAGAGGAGGGTGAAGCAAGTATCAACACCTTATAAACAAGTTCCCAAACCAAAGATTGAACAATTTGAAAACATAGATTTTTGGGAGAAGGATCAAGTTCAAACTGCAAAATTATACTTGAAGTAGGCTAGACGTCATAGCCTATTATTTTGGACACACTATAACCAAAGGAGAAGTAGCTCAAGAGAGGATGTGAAGAAAAACAACAACCATGTTTAGTCTTATGAACATAATAAGGAGAACTAAGGTTGTAGAAAGGCCAAGATTCAAAGATGAAGAAGGCTTGATTTTAGTTCCAAACAGAAATGAAGCAACATCAAGTGAGCCTACATTTCATCGGAACCTCTTACCAACAACTTCTATGGTCCAAGAAGAATCATCTTCTAGCATATCTCCTTCAACATGAAAGTAAGACAATCTTTATCCTTTGTTTATGGAAATTAAGAATAAGAATTTGAAGATGAAATATGATGCTTATATAGAACTATGGAATAAAGTTTCAGGTTCTTCACAAACAAAGTTACTCCTTGCTTTGGATTAGGAAAAGGGATATTTTAATATGGAAGTTTTGGACCTATAATTTGATGCAGGAGCATTCAACCCAAGAGAAAATCATTATATTTTAGTAGACATAGGGGGTCATGTGTTTTAAGGAAGTTGGTTTCCTAAGTCTCAAGTTAGTGTAATATTTAGGCTTTTAAGTGATTAGAATAGGAATTAATTAGATGTGTGAGGATGTTTGTAAATGCTCTCAAATAAAGGAGAACATGAGTGGTTAGTAATGACAAGAGAGTTAGAAATCAATTATAACTCTAAAGGTAGTTTCATGATTCGAGGAACTAGAGAGAGTTCTTAGGAATTAATTGAAGTAAGAAGTGGATATAGAGGACATTTAGGAGTCAGTTCAGTAGATCTAGGATTTGAACCATAATTAGTTCAACAGAATCTTTCTAGTATAAATGTAAGCCTACGGGCAAAGTAAAATGGGGGAGGCCACTGATATCGAAGATCAAGCCTGAGAGACAGAGCGTCTCGACATGTAATCGGTTGTTCATATTTATAAATATACAGAGGTTCATTCGGGAATTGTGTAATGTGTGAAATAAGTATGTAATGATTGATTTATGCATGAATTCGTAGGTTCTGTAACAAAGGTTGCAGGGAGAGTCTTGAAGAACTACGCAGAGGAGAAGAACGATTCAGAGGAATCATAATGGATCACTGAATCCACTTGAAGGATCAAGAAGTGATTTGAAGTGACATCGATCAAAGGAGCATGCGAAGTTAAGCCCAAGAGGAAGAGTGCGTAGTGAAATAGCAGAGGACCCAGAACCTTTGAAGAACCAGAACCACAGAGAAAACACTAAAGAGATAGCGTAAAACATAAGAAACGAGACGAACGGAGAAGCGAGGTGTCGGTACATAGGATTCGTTGGATTGTTATGATCAACAGCCAATATTAACATCGCATCAGCGAACCTTAACAAAGAAAAGCGGGTTTATACACATAAGTAGATTTTGGGAGAGGTGAAGGCCGTAAGTGGTATTTCTCTCGTTGGCCCCGATTCCATACAAATCGTGACATGTAGCAGCGGAGGAGAGAGAGAAAAAAGTCTCATCGGGTGGGTATTTCTCGTATTGCTTGTTCACCCGAAACCATCGAGGACCGTTGGATCTACTAAGTGTAGACCAACGGCGGAATACCGTCAAGCGACTTTTAGAACAGGGAAGGATCTCGACCATTGGATCGATCGCCAAATCAACGGTCAATATTTAATCGGAGCTATTGGAACGAAGTTGGAACGACCCATTTAAATATGGCAATAACGATAGCGATTTAATCGCAACCATCGTATCGAAAGCCGGATCTACGGTCCTGATTTAATCAAAGATCGGCGGAAGGAAGGAGGAACGCTTCGGAAATGGTTAAAAGGCGCAGACCCGAAAGCTTATAGAGGCGGACTCAATTCCATTTGAGTTCCGGCCTTAAGCTTTGGAGCAACGTTCCGTGTATTTCCTGTGTAATGTGGAGTTCGGAGGAAATGCGATAAGGCATATGGAAAAGGCGGACCCGATAAAGTATTGAGGCACGATTAATAATATTTGAGATCCAGTAGTGTGTTATCGCATATCGGATGCGATAGAGCTAGTGTTAACAAAAACCCGCGGAGGAGCTGATACCCGATTGCGATCAGCGATAAAGGGGAAACCTCGAGAACTGTGCAGAGGCTGTACCAAGGTGGAAAGGTATGTTTTGCATATATTTCCTTTGTAAATGAGTTATAAAGGATTAAGCACGAATATGTGAAGTTTCATATATAAGTCCACCATTATAAAGGATAAAGAGGTTATAATAGAGATAAAGCGTCGATAGAGGGTTTATGGTTAAGTCCGCATTAACCAAAGGTTAAAGAGGGGTTTGTTATATATATGCGGAAACAATGCTATGGAAGCCTAAAGTGCGGATAAGGCTTAAACTAAGGTTTATAAGGGGTGACTGAGTTCCGATAGAAGGAAATGAAAGACTGGGCTATTGTAATGAATGGTTTCGTTGAGTTATTAAGGGGGCCTTAACCAGTGATGGTTGAAGATTTTGAATCGATGGTGAGTTACAATACCTAGGACTAATGTGCTTATGCATTTTATATGCATGTTGTGGTTGTAAGCGGGGTAACCATGCATCATTAGTGGTATCAGAGCAGAATTGTAATCAGAGTGGGGAAAGTTTTCCTATAAAAAGGAGTTTGCACACAGAAAAAGGTAATGTGTATAAGTTAAGTGAATGAATGGTAGAGACTACAAAAGAAGATTGTAAGGGAAATTCTGAAGTTCCTGGGAGATTGTAGCAGTTCCAGCAGAGGCTTGGAATAAACAGGAATAGAGGATTCCTTGAAGAAAAGTGAGAGCAATATTGCTTAGTACAAGTTCTGAAGGAAAGAGGACTTGGAGACCAAACAGAGGACAATCCATTCAAAGTGCAGAAGAATGGGAGAATAAGATCATACGTAGGTCTTGGAGGTAAGACAGAGTGTTTTGTTTCAAATTGAAATTGAAGATTGTGGTTGTAGATGAAGCATCTCAGCAAAGGATAGCAAGAGAAGTTGTGAGAGGAGAACCAGATGTGTTCTTGAAGGCAGAGTAAGGAAAACACTCTGAAGGAGAAGTGGCAGTGAACCTGAAGAATCCAACAAGAGGTTGGACAGAGAGAGGACAGTTGAAGTGTTCTCAAGAGAGAGTGAGAGATTGCAGAAGCCTAGAAGGAGCAAAGGTGTTGCTCAAGAGGAGGTTCCAGACAGAGGACCCATGCTTACCAAAAGACTGAGTGAGGAGAGCTTAGTGAGGTAAGATTGCAGCGAGGAGGACTAGTTGTTGCAGAGGCTTGTTGCAGATGAGTGAGGAGCTCATGAAGAAAGAGGAGAAGAAGATGACTACTAATAGTCATAACAGAGGTTCAAAGAGAAGCCACAGTAGAGGATATGAGAAGAAGAATGCCAAAGTAGATGGCAAGAGACTGAGTCAAGAGGAGATTGACAAGGAGTTGGCTGAGATAAGAAAAGAACTTGATGTGTTAACAATGCGGCTAGAAGAAAACCAGAGACAAGGTTGGGTATTAAGGAAGAAGCCAGTGGAGTGGCATGAGATGCAAAGAAGGCTACAGCAAAAGCAAGTAAAGTGGCTAAGGGAAAAACTCAAGGAAGTTGAGTTGGAAATGGAAGAGTCCATTTGTGAACCAGAACAAGGAGAAATTCTGGGAGAAAGTGAAGACTATACTGAAGCTAAAGAATGGAGATCAAATGAAGATCTCATGGACTATTGGGATAGTTCAAACCAACATGAGGAGATGCTGACTGGAGATGAAGAGCTGATGTATAAGACCATCAAGCCTTGTGTTTTTGAACCTAATAGTTTTGGTGTACTTACATGATGCATAGGAGAGGATAGACAGTCTTGTGAAGCTTTCGAAAGCATCTTACAGAAGATGAATACTCTGAAGTGAAGCTTAATAGAGCTCTTGAACTGAAGTATGAGGAGCAATGTGTTTTAGGAGATAAAAGGTACTCTAGAGTAGTAGAGTATGATGAAGAAGACCTCTCAAAGGAGGAAAGTATTGAGTTGTTATAGCGGAAATAACTCATTGACAAATTAATAATTGGAGCTCTTACAAGACAAGAACCATTCCTTGTGAAGGAAGGAGATGAAGTTGAGCCTGAGGAGCTGTATCACGTAGAAGACTCAGAGCAGCAAGGAAATGTGATGACTGAAGAGTCGAGTAAGACCACCAGGTCTTATGATTTTAAAATTAATAATTTGTGGATGATTGCAGGTACAGCACAGGAGGATGATCAAACTTTAGAGTTTGTCATAGAGAAGGAGTAGAATCTAAAATCTGTTCAAATCAAGACTAAGATAGCAAGATCTCAGAACCAGAAGGAGATAGAAGAGTCACCTGGGAGGAGGCAACAGAATGTTAGAGTTGTCATAGAGGAAGAAGATGGCAGTGTTATTCCAATGAAGACTGAAGAAATGTTGTCCCAAAAAAATGATCCAATGAATGTCATTGGGAAGGACAGATATTGTTTGAAGATGATATGGAGGTTCTTAAAGAATAAGAGGGTAAGGATGAAAGGGAGGCAGTAAGAATCAAACAATTTCAAAGAAGAGTTAACCAGCAACAGGCTAAGGAAGAAGAAGTTCACTACTGTGAACAAAAGCAGGGAGGCATTATTGAAATAGATGATGTGGAGGAGAGGCTAATTGAGACTCTCGTGAATTCTTTTGAGAATTCAAAACAGCGTACTAATGTGCTGACAGTAGAGAAATAAACAGAGCAACAAACTGAATTATTTCCAAAGGAAGATAAGGCACAAAAGCCTTATGTTTTTAATTTTAACAATTTTTTTATGAATGCAGGTTTAGTTGTAGATGCTGGAGGAAATTTGGCACATATGAGTAGCCAAATAAAGATGAAAGAAGAGGATTATGTGGAAGAATTTAATCCATGGAACAGAAATGTTCAATGGCTGGAGAGAATGCTGGAAAGTCAGAGTTTAATGCAGAGATTAGATGTTGCAGAGGGAGATACCCTTAAGGATATTCAGGAAGTTTAGGTGGAAGCAATGTCTACAGTGGTACCTAGAGCAGTGACTACAACAATATCTAGGGCAGAAAAAGTTGGAACAAGAGCAAAAGTAGAATAAAAAGTAAGAATCCAACAACTTCAAAGGGAAGAAAATAATATGGACAGCAACAAAAACCTGAAGCAGAGAGAAAGAGGCAATAGAGAATGGCAGAATATGGACCAGCCCAAAGATATGCTAGAGGTGGAGATTGAAGAGTTATGGCAGTTAATGATGAAGCAGTCCATATGGAGGAAAGTGATAGCAGCACGAAGCATGATCAATCAGAATTTGAACCTGATTGACAAAGAAAGGAAGATGAAACAGAAAATAGCAGAGATATAGCAGCAACAAAGGAGCAAAGAATTTGGGCGGTTACAAACTAAAGTTTGGGACCCTGGAGGTTTTCTATCAACTTATGAAGACACATGATTAGGAGATCATGAATATTTTCTACGTTGGGAGTTTGATGCAGGAGCATTCAACCCAAGAGAAAATCATTGTATTTTAGTAGACATTGGGGGTCATGTGTTTTAAGGAAGTTGGTTTCCTAAGTCTCAAATTAGTGTAATATTTAGGCTTTTAAGTGATTAGAATAGGAATTAATTAGATGTGTGAGGATGTTTGTAAATGCTCTCGAATAAAGGAGAACATGAGTGGTTAATAATGACAAGAGAGTTAGAAGTCAATTATAACTCTAAAGATAGTTTCATGATTCGAGGAACTAGAGAGAGTTCTTAGGAATTAATTGAAGTTAGAAGTGGATATAGAGGACATTTAGGATTCAATTCAGTAGATCTAGGATTTGAACCAGAATTAATTCAACAAAACCTTTCTGGTATAAATATAAGCCTATGGGCAGAGTAAAATGGGGGAGGCCACTGATATTGAAGAGCAGGCCTGAGAGACAAAGTGTCTCGACATGTAATCGGTTGTTCATATTTATATATATACAGAGGTTCATTCAGGAACTGTGTAATGTGTGAAATAAGTATGTAATGATTGATTTATGCGTGAATTCGTAGGTTCTGTAACAAAGGTTGCAGGCAGGGTTCTAAATAACTACGCAGAGGAGAAGAATGATTCGGAGGAATCGTAATGCATCATTGAATCCACTTGAAGGATCAAGAAGTTCTCTGAAGTGACATTGATCAAAGGAGCATGCGAAGTTAAGCCCAGGAGGAAGAGTGCGCAGTGAAATAGCAGAGGACCCAGAACCTTTGAAGAACCCGAACCACAGAGAAAATGCTGAAGAGATAGCATAAAACATAAGAAAAGGGACGAACAGAGAAACGAGGTGTCAGTACACAGGAGCCGTTGGATCGTTATGATCAACGGCTGGGATTAAAATCGCATCGGCGAACCTTAACAAAGAAAAGCAGGTTTATACACATAAGTGGATTTCGGACGAGTTGAAGGCCGTAAGTGGTATTTCTCTCGCTGGCCCCGATTCCATACAAATCATGACACGTAGCAGCAGAGGAGAGAGAGAAAACAGTCTCATCGAGCGGGTATTTCCCGTACTACTTGTTCACCCGAAACCATCGAGGACCATTAGATCTACTAAGTGTAGATCAACGGCGAAAGACCGTCAAGCGACTTTTGGAACGGGGAAGGATCTCGATCATTGGATCAATCGCCAAATCAACGGTCAAGATTTAATCAGAATTATTGGAACGAGGTTGGAACGACCCATTTAAATATGGCGATAGCGATAGCGATTTAATCGCAACAATCAGGTTGGAAGCCAGATTTACGGTCTTGATTTAATCGGAGATTGGCGGAAGGAAGGAGGAGCGCTTTGGAAATGGTTAAAAGGCGCGGACCTGAAAGCTTATATAGGTGGACTCAATTCCATTTGAGTTCCGGACTTAAGCTTTGGAGCAATGTTCCATGTATTTCCTATGTAATGTGGAGTTTGGAGGAAATGCGATAAGGCATATGGAAAAGGCAGACCCGATAAAGTATTGAGGTGCGGTTAATAATATTTGAGATTCGATAGTGCGTTATTGCATATCAGATGTGATAGAGCTAGTGCTAACGAAAACCCGCGGAGGAGCCGATACCTGATTACGATCAGCGATAAAGGGGAAACCTCGAGAATTGTGCAGAGGCCGTACCAACGCGGAAAGGTATGTTTGCTATATTTCCTTTGTAAATGAGTTATAAAGGATTAAGCGCGAATAGGTGAAGTTTCGTATATAAGTCCACCATTATAAAGGATAAAGAGGTTATAATAGAGATAAAGCGTCAATAGAGGGTTTATGGTTAAGTCCGCATTAACCAAAGGTTAAAAAGGGGTTTGTTATATATATGCGGCAACAATGCTATGGAAGCGTAAAGCGCGGATAAGGCTTAAACTAAGGTTTATAAGGGGTGATTGAGTTCCGATAGAAGGAAATGAAAGATTGGGCTATTGTAATGATTGGTTCCGTTGAGTTATTAAGGGTGCCTTAACCAGTGATGATTGAAGATTTTGAGTCGATGGTGAGTTAAAATACCTAGGACAAATGTGCTTATGAATTTTATATGCATACTGTGGTTGTAAGCAGGGTAACCCTGCAGTCTCAATATGCGAAAACTGCAGAAGGTTACAAGCACCAAATTTTACCATTGATTTGAAGAACATTTAGTGGACCAAATTGACTTATACATACATACTAGAGCAATGATCTTCAAAATCTTGACAAATACTGCTACAAATGACTCCAAGTTAGAAGCAATGCTCACAATGGTTACTAATTAGTTGAAACAAGAAAAAAATTGCAACAAGAATCACACAAATGAGGATCGAAGACTTAGAGCAGGGTATAATTAGACTAGGGATAAATCCAAATGGCTCTTATGATATCGAGGCTTTAATAAAATCCAAGGACACAAATATTAAAATACTCAAAATAAAGCTCATTATGCCAACAAATAAACATTTTTAGACACCTAAATTAGAAGTTACACAAAAAAAAAAATAGAAAAAATAGAAAAATAAATAAATAAATAAATAATATATATATATATATATATATATATATATATATATATATATATACTTACTATCCCTAATAATTGAACATAAAACATAATAGTACAATTGTTCTACCCAAGAGTAAGTTGAAGAAAAACCTATACACAACTTTCACATAATGCAATTTGAAGCAAAACTAGATTGAAATTATTACAGAGGAAAAGTATGAACATGTTTGTGCAACAACTTCTTTAGCACCATCAAAAAAATAGGATGATCCTTCTACAAAGCTTGTTGATACAATGCGAACCTTAAGTATTAAGGATGTTGAAATTGAAAAACTCGATAAAATACTCACAATGAAGAATTCAAAGATAAATAATCTCAGGGAGGAACTAGCTGACAAAAGTTCAACCATTCACATTGATGAGGACTTAGAAAAAAGATTACAAAATGAAATAGATTAGTTGAAGAATCAACTAGTGGGAACATAGTCTTTGGTTGAAGCTAGGAAAATTTTGTGGGGAGAAATAGTGACAAGTGATTAAAGATGTGGGGGTCCATCAAAATAGTTAGAGATGAATAAGAATTGGTCTACATACTAAATAGGCAATTGACAAGATTCACAGAGAATTAAGAGACAAATCCCATATTGTTGCTAGGATAACAAAATTTCTCAACACCAAAAAGCAATAACAAATGATAACTCTAGGTGTGGATGAAAAAAAATATGTAATTATGGAGGTTAATAATTATCTTACTAAAAGATACTTCGTATATTACGCACAATTTAAATTCACGCTTTTTAAAATGGAAGTTGATATATTTAATTTCGAGTTCAACGTTTTTAAGGAAATGGGTTTACACTCTTGTTCGGATCAGAATGGTAGCATAATGTCCTTGGATGCATATAAAAAAGCTTTCTGAGTGGAACACTTCGTACATCAGGCACAAGATAAGTGCGGGCTATTTAAAAAGGAAGTTGATATATTTACGCCGTAAGGCGTTTCCCTCTGGGAAGAACTCCCTTATATGCCACCGTGTCCTATTTTCGACCATTGATCTGATGTGTTAGACGATTAAAAGAGATTGTGTCGTTGGATCAGATCATTATGGTTGGAATTTTAATCAGCGCTGGTTTAACTCCCTGTTTATCTCATGCTGGAGAGATTACCCGCTCAAAACCCTTCGCATACAGTAGTGATGGCTTCGCTGGAGTTTCCTGGCTGCCTGCTCAGTCTGAAAATCCCAATTCAGTGCGGATAGACCGCTTCAATTTTCTGTCCGAGTGCAAAGATCTGCGGGCCCTGATCACACTTCAATTCCAAGATCACAGCACAGTCTTTCACTGGTCACACCAGTGGCTTTTTGCAGCTTTTCTGTCTTCTTTTCTTCTGTGGTTTCATGATAGAAAAACTTGAGATATTTTTTGCCACTGTCCCAGGTGAATCCAGAGATGGAAGCTCGAATTGGAGATGCCAAGGAGGTCATATGCAAAGCAGCCAAAAAGTATAATCCTGACCTGTTGGTTGTAGGTAGTCATGGATCTGGGGTTCTTAAGAGGTATTGTTGAAGGAATTCCCCCCTGTTTGCAACTCTAAGAAGTGCATATGCAAAACAAAACAAGCAATGCTATAGCTATGCTTGGTTTGGAATGATTCATGTCATTATTGATCCAGAATACTGTCAATTCTCTTTTCAGGTTTCTATTGGGTTTTTATTTTTTAATACAACACTTGTTTTAAGCAAAGGATATTGGATTCTGTAGGGTCTTCCTTGGCAGTTTAAGTGACTATTGTGTCACCCATCTACAGTGCCCTGTTGTTGTCGTAAGGCCCCAGAAGAACAAGGGTCGTTGATTTTCAGTAGCCGCATGCCATGTCTGTGCTCTGAATCATCTTATGCTGGTTGGCCTTAATGCAAATACTACATCTACATCTAAAGGCAATGCTACATGGAAACACAGACTAGTAAATCTCAATAGTCACTCGTATGTTGGAAATTTCCATTAGTTTTTTTAAACAGTCAAAATATGCTCTGGTTTATGTACAGTTCTGTCATGTGACTAGAATATAAAATGGCTGTTTTAGATTTTATAATTCGAAGGTAGCCGAGTGTTAATGTTTAGGATTTATTGTTAAAAATGGGGGTTTAGGGTTTAGCGTTTAACATTTATGTTCAGAAGTTAATGGTTATTTCATTTTGGTGATTTTTAGTATGTGCTGGAGAAAGAGGCAAAGGAGGAGGAGGAAGCTTTGATGAAGTCTAGACTAGCAATTTATCCTGGAAATGGATTGCAATTTAAAGATTCAGAGACCAGGTTGTTGGCACTTAAATTGGCATGCTCCTGCTGCTTCAATTCCAGACACATTTTTTTCAGGCTTCTTCACATTAAACTTATGGTTAGTTTCATAATTTATTGATGCAGTTATCTTCAAGTAGGTTCTATCTATTAAGGTCTTTTAGTATTGCAAATTTTAAGACAAAGGTCTTTCAATAGATCAGCTCCATGTTATTAGGATTGCAAAATTGAATTGAAAGGCCCATTGCCATCACTCGATCGGTCATGATATTCATCCTATCATGTAAATTTTGAGATAGTAGTACACACTTGTTATGAAAATATCACACTTCAATTCCAAGATCACAGCACAGTCTTTCACTGGTCACACCAGTGGCTTTTTGCAGCTTTTCTGTCTTCTTTTCTTCTGTGGTTTCATGATAGAAAAACTTGAGATATTTTTTGCCACTGTCCCAGGTGAATCCAGAGATGGAAGCTCGAATTGGAGATGCCAAGGAGGTCATATGCAAAGCAGCCAAAAAGTATAATCCTGACCTGTTGGTTGTAGGTAGTCATGGATCTGGGGTTCTTAAGAGGTATTGTTGAAGGAATTCCCCCCTGTTTGCAACTCTAAGAAGTGCATATTCAAAACAAAACAAGCAATGTTATAGCTATGCTTGGTTTGGAATGATTCATGTCATTATTGATCCAGAATACTGTCAATTCTCTTTTCAGGTTTCTATTGGGTTTTTATTTTTTAATACAACACTTGTTTTAAGCAAAGGATATTGGATTCTGCAGGGTCTTCCTTGGCAGTTTAAGTGACTATTGTGTCACCCATCTACAGTGCCCTGTTGTTGTCGTAAGGCCCCAGAAGAACAAGGGTCGTTGATTTTCAGTAGCCTCATGCCATGTCTGTGCTCTGAATCATCTTATGCTGGTTGGCCTTAATGCAAATACTACATCTACATCTAAAGGCAATGCTACATGGAAACACAGACTAGTAAATCTCAATAGTCACTCGTCTGTTGGAAATTTCCATTAGTTTTTTTAAACAGTCAAAATATGCTCTGGTTTATGTACAGTTCTGTCATGTGACTAGAATATAAAATGGCTGTTTTAGATTTTATAATTCGAAGGTAGCCGAGTGTTAACGTTTAGGATTTATTATTAAAAATGGCGGTTTAGGGTTTAGCATTTAATGTTTATGTTCAGAAGTTAATGGTTATTTCATTTTGGTGATTTTTAGTATGTGCTGGAGAAAGAGGCAAAGGAGGAGGAGGAAGCTTTGATGAAGTCTAGACTAGCAATTTATCCTGGAAATGGATTGCAATTTAAATATTCAAAGACCAGGTTGTTGGCACTTAAATTGGCATGCTCCTGCTGCTTCAATTCCAGACTCATTTTTTTCAGGCTTCTTCACATTAAACTTATGGTTAGTTTCGTAATTTATTGATGCAGTTATCTTCAAGCAAGTTTCCATCTATTAAGGTCTTTTAGTATTGCAAATTTTAAGACAAAGGTCTTTCAATAGATCAGCTCCATGTTATTAGGATTGCAAAATTGAATTGAAAGGCCCATTGCCATCACTCGATCGGTCATGATATTCATCCTATCATGTAAATTCTGAGATAGTAGTACACACTTGTTATGAAAATATCACACTTCAATTCCAAGATCACAGCACAGTCTTTCACTGGTCACCCCAGTGGCTTTTTGCAGCTTTTTTGTCTTCTTTTCTTCTGTGGTTTCATGATAGAAAAACTTGAGATATTTTTTGCCACTGTCCCAGGTGAATCCAGAGATGGAAGCTCGAATTGGAGATGCCAAGGAGGTCATATGCAAAGCAGCCAAAAAGTATAATCCTGACCTGTTGGTTGTAGGTAGTCATGGATCTGAGGTTCTTAAGAGGTATTGTTGAAGGAATTCCCCCCTGTTTGCAACTCTAAGAAGTGCATATGCAAAACAAAACAAGCAATGCTATAGCTATGCTTGGTTTGGAATGATTCATGTCATTATTGATCCAGAATACTGTCAATTCTCTTTTCAGGTTTCTATTGGGTTTTTATTTTTTAATACAACACTTGTTTTAAGCAAAGGATATTGGATTCTGTAGGGTCTTCCTTGGCAGTTTAAGTGACTATTGTGTCACCCATCTACAGTGCCCTGTTGTTGTCGTAAGGCCCCAGAAGAACAAGGGTCGTTGATTTTCAGTAGCCTCATGCCATGTCTGTGCTCTGAATCATCTTATGCTGGTTGGCCTTAATGCAAATACTACATCTACATCTAAAGGCAATGCTACATGGAAACACAGACTAGTAAATCTCAATAGTCACTCGTCTGTTGGAAATTTCCATTAGTTTTTTTAAACAGTCAAAATATGCTCTGGTTTATGTACAATTCTGTCATGTGACTAGAATATAAAATGGCTTTTTTAGATTTTATAATTCGAAGGTAGCCGAGTGTTAACGTTTAGGATTTATTATTAAAAATGGGAGTTTAGTGTTTAGCGTTTAACGTTTATGTTTAGAAGTTAATGGTTATTTCATTTTGGTGATTTTTAGTATGTGCTGGAGAAAGAGGCAAAGGAGGATGAGGAAGCTTTGATGAAGTCTAGACTAGCAATTTATCCTGGAAATGGATTGCAATTTTAAGATTCAGAGACCAGGTTGTTGGCACTTAAATTGGCATGCTCCTGCTGCTTCAATTCCAGACTCATTTTTTTCAGGCTTCTTCACATTAAACTTATGGTTAGTTTCATAATTTGTTGATGCAGTTATCTTCAAGCAAGTTCTATCTATTAAGGTCTTTTAGTATTGCAAATTTTAAGACAAAGGTCTTTCAATAGATCAGCTCCATGTTATTAGGATTGCAAAATTGAATTGAAAGGCCCATTGCCATCACTTGATCGGTCATGATATTCATCCTATCATGTAAATTCTGAGATAATAGTACACACCTGTTATGAAAATATCACACTTCAATTCCAAGATCACAGCACAGTCTTTCACTGGTCACACCAGTGGCTTTTTGCAGCTTTTCTGTCTTCTTTTCTTCTGTGGTTTCATGATAGAAAAACTTGAGATATTTTTTGCCACTGTCCCAGGTGAATCCAGAGATGGAAGCTCGAATTGGAGATGCCAAGGAGGTCATATGCAAAGCAGCCAAAAATTATAATCCTGACCTGTTGGTTGTAGGTAGTCATGGATCTGGGGTTCTTAAGAGGTATTGTTGAAGGAATTCCCCCCTGTTTGCAACTCTAAGAAGTGCATATGCAAAACAAAACAAGCAATGCTATAGCTATGCTTGGTTTGGAATGATTCATGTCATTATTGATCCAGAATACTGTCAATTCTCTTTTCAGGTTTCTATTGGGTTTTTATTTTTTAATACAACACTTGTTTTAAGCAAAGGATATTGGATTCTGCAGGGTCTTCCTTGGCAGTTTAAGTGACTATTGTGTCACCCATCTACAGTGCCCTGTTGTTGTCGTAAGGCCCCATAAGAACAAGGGTCGTTGATTTTCAGTAGCCTCATGCCATGTCTGTGCTCTGAATCATCTTATGCTGGTTGGCCTTAATGCAAATACTACATCTACATCTAAAGGCAATGCTACATGGAAACACAGACTAGTAAATCTCAATAGTCACTCGTCTGTTGGAAATTTCCATTAGTTTTTTTAAACGGTCAAAATATACTCTGGTTTATGTACAGTTCTGTCATGTGACTAGAATATAAAATGGCTGTTTTAGATTTTATAATTCAAAGGTAGCCGAGTGTTAACGTTTAGGATTTATTATTAAAAATGGGGGTTTAGGGTTTAGCGTTTAACATTTATGTTCAGAAGTTAATGGTTATTTCATTTTGGTGATTTTTAGTATGTGCTGGAGAAAGAGGCAAAGGAGGAGGAGGAAGCTTTGATGAAGTCTAGACTAGCAATTTATCCTGGAAATGGATTGCAATTTAAAGATTCAGAGACCAGGTTGTTGGCACTTAAATTGGCATGCTCCTGCTGCTTCAATTCCAGACTCATTTTTTTCAGGCTTCTTCACATTAAACTTATGGTTAGTTTCATAATTTATTGATGCAGTTATCTTCAAGCAGGTTCTATCTATTAAGGTCTTTTAGTATTGCAAATTTTAAGACAAAGGTCTTTCAATAGATCAGCTCCATGTTATTAGGATTGCAAAATTGAATTGAAAGGCCCATTGCCATCACTCGATCGGTCATGATATTCATCCTATCATGTAAATTCTGAGATAGTAGTACACACTTGTTATGAAAATATCACACTTCAATTCCAAGATCACAGCACAGTCTTTCACTGGTCACACCAGTGGCTTTTTGCAGCTTTTCTGTCTTCTTTTCTTCTGTGGTTTCATGATAGAAAAACTTGAGATATTTTTTGCCACTGTCCCAGGTGAATCCAGAGATGGAAGCTCGAATTGGAGATGCCAAGGAGGTCATATGCAAAGCAGCCAAAAAGTATAATCTTGACCTGTTGGTTGTAGGTAGTCATGGATCTGGGGTTCTTAAGAGGTATTGTTGAAGGAATTCCCCCCTGTTTGCAACTCTAAGAAGTGCATATGCAAAACAAAACAAGCAATGCTATAGCTATGCTTGGTTTGGAATGATTCATGTCATTATTGATCCAGAATACTGTCAATTCTCTTTTCAGGTTTCTATTGGGTTTTTATTTTTTAATACAACACTTGTTTTAAGCAAAGGATATTGGATTCTGCAGGGTCTTCCTTGGTAGTTTAAGTGACTATTGTGTCACCCATCTACAGTGACCTGTTGTTGTCGTAAGGCCCCAGAAGAACAAGGGTCGTTGATTTTCAGTAGCCTCATGCCATGTCTGTGCTCTGAATCATCTTATGCTGGTTGGCCTTAATGCAAATACTACATCTACATCTAAAGGCAATGCTACATGGAAACACAGACTAGTAAATCTCAATAGTCACTCGTCTGTTGGAAATTTCCATTAGTTTTTTTAAACAATCAAAATATGCTCTGGTTTATGTACAGTTCTGTCATGTGACTAGAATATAAAATGGCTGCAACTAGAAGAATGGAATGCCCTTCATGGAATATATATTACCCTTGTATGATTTGATATTTCATTTGAATGATCTTGGTTTGCATCCTACTGTGTTGGTTTATATAAAATTCTCACTGACATTCTATGAACTGGGATTGGGATTATCTAGGTACTGTCAATTCACACAAGTCGGGAGATTAAGCAAGATTTATATGTCATGAAATTTTGAAGAACATTATCTCTATTTTTGGTATGATAAGTTGAGTTTGGATGTGAACAATTATGACAAACAGTTTAGGTATTTCTGATGATGAGTGGAAAGTTCACCAGAAAGGTAATTTCTTTCAATCAAGATACACAATTTCTCCGGGACAAGAAAGAGGGAAAAAAAAAACAAAGACAACATGAATTCTAACTATGCACACTCAAATTATTCAATTAGACAAGAAAGAGGAAAAGAAAAACAAAGACAACATGAATTCTAACTATGCACACTCAAATTATTCAATTATTTCATACACAATTAGCTGAAGTCATAGGGTATCAAATTAATTCCGACACTTCAGATTTTCAGAGAAATGTTGATGTTAATTTTTCTGACAGGCATTCTATGTTAATCTTTGTTTCAACCATTTAAAGAAGTCATAGGATATCAAATTAACTCCCACGCTTAAGATTTTCAGGGAAATGTTGATGTTAATTTTTCTGACCGGTATTCTATGTTAATCTTTGTTTCAACCATTTAAACATTTCGAAACGAATCTGAGTTATATAACTTATTCTGAGCACTGTCTCAAAAAAAAATTAATAATTCAAAAAACGAAATGCTTTGAGTGTTGGACATTAGATAAATCAACGTTTTCCGTGTGTTTCGCGACATGGACTAACTGTTTTTCGTGGATTTTTATCTCTGGCAATGTGATCGTTGACTAACACCTGTGGGTTATGGTCTAACGACAATCGTGATTCCTAACAAGTAAGTGGTATGAGAGTGTAGGTCATGAGCTCAATACACACCTGGCTCTCGTTGGGGGAGATTGTTAGAGATTGGGTAAACCAACGTTCCCATGTATTGCGACATGGACTAACCGCCTCTGGTAAATCTTTATCTCTAGTAACGAAATCGTTAACTAACACTACCTCTTGGGAATCCTTATCTCTGAACACCTACAAATATTGATCTGTGATTCCCAACATTAAAATAGAAAATCTCAAGGTTGTCATCGCTAGAAGGCCGTGGACATCATACTTAGTCACTTAGACGGCCGTGGACATCATACTTAGTCACTTAATTACGCCGTAAGGCGTTTCCCTCTGGGAAGAACTCCCTTATATGCCACCGTGTCCTATTTTCGACCATTTATCTGATGTGTTAGACGATTAAAAGAGATTGTGCCGTTGGATCAGATCATTATAGTTGGAATTTTAATCAGCGCTGATTGATTTCCCTGTTTATCTCATGCTGTTGCAAGGAAAGAAACTCACTGATCATTACTTTTTTATAATAATCACCAAAACAAAACAAAGTAGCTTCTATTCAACTACTTCCAGGAACCCATTATTGACAGCTTGTTTTCTAAGTAAAATCTTTGTCATGTTCTTTATTTTACAGAACTGCAGACTGTGGATGAGGGTCTCTACCTTTCTTGATCATCATTGTCCCGCTTAGGCTCATCTTCGTTATTCTCCAGTACCTCAAGCAGGTACCCAAGATGATCGGTTGAAGGAAACTTGTTGAGATCTGCATAAGAGGATGAATGAAATTACTTAAATGCAAAGTGACAGTCTCTAGAGAACATGTCTTGAATAAGTGGGTATCCTAGGTTTACCTTTTGATGCCTTGGATTCTATTTCAAACTGTGGGAATCCATTAGTGAATCTATTCTCGAGGGAGTGAGAAACAATAATAGGTAGTGATG
Source organism: Pinus tabuliformis (assembly GCA_031772625.1). Classification (NCBI taxonomy): domain Eukaryota; kingdom Viridiplantae; phylum Streptophyta; class Pinopsida; order Pinales; family Pinaceae; genus Pinus; species Pinus tabuliformis. The sequence continues at coordinate 223,003,052 of CM062809.1, read as the reverse complement.
TTGTAGGTACATTTGGGTAAATATCCATTTCTTTATTTACACCAGCTCTTTCCTTAGGAAAATAAATGTCATTTATAATCAAGCCTTCATAAAACTAGCTACTATCATATTTCAGGTATCTGGCTCCAGAATATTTCATGTATGGCAAGGTTAATGAGAAGATGGACGTGTATTCCTTTGGAATAGTTCTTATAGAGCTAATAACTGGAAGAAAACCAATCAATGACAAGAATCCTAAAGGCCAAGAAAGCTTGGTTATGTGGGTAGGGCTCTAGTGTCCTTGCTTGTTTTGTATTTGATAATTTTGGATTCTTTTGGTTTCTTTGTCTTGGTTCAGAATCTTAATCTCTTGTAAATTTCAAAATTTAGGCAAGGCTGCTTGTTTTGTATTTGATAATTTTGGATTCTTTTGGTTTCTTTGTCTTGGTTCAGAATCTTAATCTCCTGTAAATTTCAAAATTTAGGCAAGGCCATTACTGGCAGCTGGCTCTGTAAAAGAACTTGCAGATCCACTTTTGGAAGATGCTTATGACATGAGGAAGATGAAGAGAATGGTCATTGGTGCAGCATGTTGTCTGAGACAGGCAGCTTAGTTTCGACCTCGAATGAACAGAGTAATTACTCTTATTCTCATTAGTTGCATATATATGTTTCAGTTTCTGATCTTATGTCAAATTTAGTTGCTTGAAGACATTTCCTTTCCTGTGAGGAGTTAGTGCTAGAATTGTTTTTTCCCATAACGAAGAATGGCACATGAAATATCGAGTTGATATCCTTCTGACATAGAGTAAAGGGTGTTTAGACCTAGTGTTTAGGGTTGTAATCTAAACATTTGTTTAGTAGTTCAATTTGTAAAATCATCACCCTTAAACAGGTTAGCCCTAAATGCTGATGGTGGGTTATGGCAAAATATTCAAAGCCTCAATTGCCAATAATCTATTTTTCCATTAATGAAATATAATATTCTTTGAATATTAGCAAAAGAGATTACATCATATCTCAAACCAAAGCTTCAGTATGCAAATTACCCCTCCCTGAATAGGCAAGAAGAGCCAGCATATCTGCTTTCGCTCCAATATCAAGAGAGTATATAGCTTTCCTGAGAATCACTATCCTAGCTGAAATCTGGATTGCAAGATTTGAATTGAAAGCTTTGGTTTCCCCAAATAAAGTGGCTTACCTTTGCATTAAACTGACTTTGTGAAATTTCAAACAATGGATAAATGTTAATGTAAAAACGTGAACTTATTCTTCCTCATTGTTTGTCTGTAACTTATTATTGCGGACTTTGAAATTACTACGAGGAGAAGGAGATGACCTACCTTATTGGACCAAGAGGTAATTGACAATGTCCATGGAATTAGATGAATTGATTGAGGATGAATCTGGAGAAAACTCTAGGAGTTGTGACATCCAAACTCATCTATCACTTGCAATGCTTGGAGTTGATGATGATTTGGTATCAAACAGTAGTCCAGATCAAAGTGTAAATCTTGTACATGAGAGCAGAACATTGGAAGATTATTTCTATGGACATTATAGTCGTTCAACAAGCTTTGATTGATTTAAATCTACTTCTCTGAGCTTCATAATTTTTCTTACTCCTTGCTTCTGTAAAAGCTTAAATATTTTATACTTGGTGTATTACTGTGAGCCAATGCCACTACTTAGCTATGTTCAATTTCAATCACTCTCCATATTGGCTGAAGATGTGTCTGAAGTTGAGTGGAGTCCATGTAAAGTCCCTTGCCAATTCCTTGTATAAATGTGAAAGCCATTAGTGGTCACTCGTTTTGGTGACCCACTGGTGCTCACTAGAGCTGAAAAAATTTCTTGTCCTTGCCTTTGGAGCAATTGTATGTATGTGGAAGGAAAAGCAATTATGATATTGCTATTGATATACCAAACCATTGTTATGTACTTTTTTAGGTCTGAAGATGTGTAACTTGTGGTTTAGCTTGGTACATTCTCTTGTATACCAGTTTACTTTGAATTTGTCAATATCATAAGCCCAATAGCGATTTAAGTGTATGTCTGCATGGCAGAACTGCATTGCGGTTGAACTTTTTCTAAAATTAAGTTGTATTTAAAGAAATATGGTGTCTAAAAAGCATAGAACTCCAAACATCAAATCTCTTTGCTCCTTGTAGGCTTGAACCAACATCTCTTCTAGAGAAATTCAACAATTCTAATTTAATAATCATATCGGCCTCTCTTTGTACCTTTTGAGACAATTGCTAGTTCTAGATGGGACATATAACTCCAATGTGCTTTGTCCTCGTTACAGAGAACACAAAAATATTAATGCAGGGTATAACAACTATATCACTAGCACTACAAATCATTTCTGCTCAAAAAGGGGGATTTTAATCATGCAGCAGTTTAAGAGGGGCAGGGTCCAGTTTCAAAAATAGCCTTACAATTGGACTAATCAAAATAAAATCTGATTCGCTTCATAGGCGTAGAGTAAACAGGTACCAATGAGGTAATGTGCAAGTGGACAATTAAATCATATTCAGCACAAGACCAGCCCTCGGCATACAATGCAATTGAAAGTCTTGTGTTATGAGCTCCGAACAAGATCACAAATGATATATTATTCACCAAATTTTAATCTTCCACAAAGAGACAGATTGATCCTCTCTGATTTGTCAAACAAATAAAAAAATACCAAAATTATGCATATAATCATCTTTGAACTGTAAACACTACAGTATATAGTAACCTGGGAAAGTGATGAAGCACTCAATACCATACAAAAATAAAATTCCTTAATAGAAGATTCCTTAATAGAAGAAAACACCACTGAAAATTGTGAAAAGCTGCCAAATGAACTTTGCCAATCTTTTAGATTTACAGAAACAAAGTCAAAAAACCTCTTCAAAGCTAACTGCTTACTACCAGCCACATCCAATAGAAAAGGTTTTATGGGGCCTGATAAGATCAGAACTTGCTTGACCACGGTAAGATAAGCATCGTACCTACCTAATGTATAAAAGAAGACTGATAAGCTAGAGGAGGGGTAGGCAGTCTACTGCCAAAGTGATGGTTGCTGTAATTAGTAGAGGAATTGTAAGAATCGGAACCCAACAACGAAGGCCCCATGTTATCTGATGGATACATATATGGCCTTGAGAGCGAGACTGGAGTCCTATTTCCAACACCATAGCCTGCTCCATATAATCCTTGGTTTGATCTGTCATATGCATTTTGGCCCTGTAGGTTGTAGGATGTAACACCTGGAGCTGCACCAGAATATTGTACTCTATCCAAAGACCTATAAAAGCTTCTGTCTGCACCATTGGAAGAAGCATAAAGAGTCGGAGTTCTTTCATCTGCACTTAACGGAGGCATATATACACCAGCATTTCCTCCATTAGCACGAGGACGCTTAGGTTGAGACTTAACAACACCTGCAGACCTTTTTCTGTCAGCCTTAGCTTTCTCTAGCTGAGCTACACGCTTTTGAAGAGGATCTGGTGAGAACTGCGATTCAAGTTTGTGCTCCTCAATGCACTTTATAACAGCTCTGTAAGCAGAAAGCTCTTTTGTATTTACTTCATTCTGTAGCAGCGAATAAAAATATCGGTCAAAAAAGGAACTTCCGATATAACCAACAATACTAAGCCAAAATGATCATCACATAACAAGACATTTTGCATAACAGTAATACAATCGTACTTGTGCAACAGTAGAGTTATTCCCGCTTTTTAAACTTGCCTGAGAAGCTTTCTTAGCATCTTTCAGATATTCCTTCAACAAATGAACAGGTGCAAACTTCTCTGTCAGCCCAAATGCATGAGCAAAGTTGACTGCCTCAATTTGTTTTCAACAAAGGAACAGGTGCAAACTTCTCTGTTAGCCCAAATGCATGAGCAAAGTTGACTCCCTCAATTTGTTTTCCACTATTGAACAGGGTTTCTACAACATCTGCATGAAATTGTCACAAAATTTTCAGTTAATCTGAATATGTCACAAACATTTGAAATACCAAAAGACAGTTTACTGTGAAAGAAAAAACAATACAGACAACTTCAACGGATTTGTCAATAAAGATAACAACGATGCCAGCTTGAGACCATTTTCGTAAGTAAACAGTTCCCCACTCATGAAAGGCCTTATGACACTTCACCATAGCTGATCATCTTCAGGTGCCTTTATTAATATCAACAAAATAACTTACATACAACTTTCTACCTCATAAAAAGATGTCTACCTAGTAGAGGCCACTCAGTATCTGCCTTGCATATGAAATGTTGAGATCTAAAGAAAAGACTACCAACCCCGTCAACTTAGAAACCCGTTCACTGGACTAAACAAAAAACGTTGGGAAGGTTTACTACAGCCAGGATTACCAAAATTTATCTTCAACTCAATCAACCACAACCAAGTATACTGATAAAATCCACCAGTCCCTCAAAAAAACCAAGCTAGCCATGAATGCCAGAAAAACAACAAAAAGCCTATCTACCAAAATGGATGGAAATTTTGCCAGCCTAGCCACTGAGGCAAACGTTACAGAACATCAGCCAACCAACCTGGCATTTTTTATTCAAGTCCAAGGGAACGACAGAGTTCAGGTGTCTGCCTGCACCGTGCAAATGCAAGAACAAGCTTGCATAAGTCATCTTTATCAAACTCTGACGCAATTCCAAAAGTAGCTAGAAGTTGCAAGAAGGCCTGAGCCTCCAACGAATTGCCATTGGCAACATCTCCTTCAAGGTTTATCTTCGACTTCCATTCATGTGCAATACTTTTGGCTTGCTCCTTTATATTTAAGGGCAGAACTGGATGTTCAACACCCAAAATAGGATCTGCCAAAACAGGTACAAGAGATTCCAGTAATAATGTACAGGCCCGGCGTAGAGCCGGGAGCCCAGACTCTTTCTTGTCACTTGACTTTTGTTCAAGAGAATAAAACCCCTCCAAGGACTCCAACACTAACCGTGGTGGGTCAGTTGCAGAGTTTAATGCAGAGGGAACCTAATTGCAAAGCCCTATTTCCAATTGCAAAAGTCATTAAGAATGGGAAGAAAGGATTTAGGGATTATAATATCTGAAAATTTATATTTTTAAAGTATTATAAAATGAGTTTAGATATTTATATAACAATAATAAGTGGAAATCAGAAAAAGAAAAAGAAAAGAAAAGAAATTGATTGGAGATAAACTTTTTATAATTTTGTAAATGTTATTGAGTTCCAATGCTCAAACAAAATATTTATAAAAGGTAATTCACTGGTCTGTGGATGAAGCAAGCATTTGGAGGCTAATTCGTGAAGTCTGACAATAAAAGAGGTGAAATTAGAATGAGTAATGATAAGACAGACATCCTTGTATAGAAATTGCAATGAGGTTCTTCTTAAAGGTGACTTAATTGTATCACATTGATTTTGACATGACAACATCAACAAAATGATATAAAAGTCGTTGCAACTAGTACATCTGTGTTTGGTGCATTAATCACTATATGAGATTGAAGGAATCTGGCGCATTCTCGATCAGAACTATTGCTTGATTGACAACAACATGAGCCTTGTGTTGTACAACAATTGTATAATTGGTGCATTAATCATTGTATGAGATTGAAGGAATCTGGTCGCATTCTCAATCAGAACTATTGACAACAGCATGGGCCTTGTGTTGTACAACAATTGTATAATTTGATTGTGAAGGATTTAAGGAGAATTAATGTTGTTTTTTCTGATCCTAGCAAGGATTAGCAAATATACTATTTATTGGTCCCTGTGGTATACATTGTTTGGACCTTGTTTTCTCCCTTTATTGTAAGTGCATAAAAATATTAGATTCATAGTACAGGGTACAATTAATCATGTGATCCAATGATCTTGGACGTTTTTTATTGAATTCTTCAAAACTTATTTCCATTTGATCTTCCAAAATGTGAAGATAGTTTTATTGGTTGGAACAATGCTACAACTTACAAGTTATAATAACAGAGATTCTGTTCTGCATAATGCTTTCCACCTTGCAATCTTTTTGTGGATATGGTTAAGCAATATTCTCTTCGAGTAAAGAATAAATTATTGTGTGTAGAGTCATTGGGTTTACTATAGTAATGATCATAACATTTTGTAGTCTTTTGTTTGTTGTTATGTGGTTTAGTGGTTGAGACAGTGCATTACCATGTTAATGACCCAAAGTCAAACTTAGAGATCAGAGCCCTCAATTATAAGTTGGTTGAATTTTATGAGATTTATATGCAATATTAATTCAATAATTAAAAAAAATATAGACTTAAGCACCCTAAATAAACTTCAATTTATACATCTTTAGAATCTCATTTATGCTACATATCTGCATCTTATGTACATTTTCTCATTCCCATGTCGGAATTGTTCCTCAATTTATGCCTTACGGCGTTTCCTTTGCAACATTTGGTGCAAATGCTAGTTAATTTCGGGTTCAATGTTTTAAAGGAAATGGGTTTACCCTCTTGTTAGGATCAGAATGCTAGTAGATGTCTCTCGATGCATACTATACTCGATCTCTTCCAATATATTTTCAAATATGAATGGAACTATGAAAGGGGTAAACCATAGTAGATAAGTTAATGGGTGCCTTCTCTTGATTATTGTGAGTTTTAAAACAACATGGAACTATGAAGGGGTAAACCATAGTAGATAAGTTAATGGGTGTCTTCTCTTGATTATTGTGAGTTTTAAACCTTGGTTGTTTTAGAAAACAAAAACCCTTGAAATAGAATTGTGCTGGGAAACTTGACCCACCAAATTATTAATTAAAATAACTAAAATCCATGAATAAATGGATTTAATATTTCTCCAAATTTACAAATAAACCTTACCAACCCTTTATACCAGCCACCCAATTGATAAATACATTTTTAATTATAATTTTTTTAAACAACATATTTTAAATAAATAAAACAAAACTACATCACATAAATTATTTATACCAACCCCAATTAACTAAATCTATTATTATTTTAACATTATCATATTTATCATTATAATATTTTTTAATATATATTTTGTATTTCGACTACCTCTTCCACCCTTATACCGAAAACAAAGTTCACATTGAAGACAATTTGCTATAGTTTGACATAGAAGGAATGAAGAGTGAATTAATCATATAATTAATATGTTTTAATCAATATAAATTATATTTTTAGGTATAGGTTGAAATGGAAGGATGAAGAGTAGAATTAATCATTTAATTAAAATAAACGATATTATGATTAATTTGTTTTAATTAATATAAATGATATTTTTGAGGCACAAATTGAGTAGTAGAAAATTGATAAGCAACTTTAATAATGATTTTGGGAAAGAAAGAGAGTGTTATATATGTGACCCATCGTTATAATATAATGTTTTATTTTAATTATTAGAATTTTATATTATTTTAAATATGATGTAAATATTTTTGACAATATTATGAATTTTAGTTTTTTAAATGAAAAAATAAATTTAGCATCTTAAAAAATTCGTGAGACATTTTAATTTTGTAATGTATATATTTAAAACTTACAATTTCAAAACAAAATTCCAAATCTTAAACAAAAATACTTGAAAAAAAACTTCTAATAATTAAATTACATTATTGACCTTAATTTTTTTTAACAAGTTTGGATATTGTGATTTCTATTCCAAAAGGAAAATGGAGCAAGCTCCCATTACAAATAGTTTTTTGGAGATTAACTCGCTTTTAGAGGAAGAAGAGGGAGCACAGTCTCGATTACCCGAGCATTGGATCCAAAATTGCCTGGATTTCCTACTACATTATGCTTATATTGTCTTACAAACTGATTAAGCAAAAATTTACATTTACAAAACATGTGAAAAACTTATGATAATTGTTGAGAATGCTGCATTAGAATCATTGTTGTGATCTTTTAGAACTAGTTAGCTCATGGTTCTTGCTAAGACTTGATCCTACCGCCCTAGAAGTTTGAGTTCTTGCCAGTTTGGTTTATGATGAGTCCCTTGAGATAGTTGATTGATTCCTCAAGGTGAGAGCACTTGTTCTTGAGCGAATCAATTTCAGTATTCTGATCATTAAGCTGCTTTTTCAAAAGAGAATTCTCTGACTTTTCTTGCTACCTTGTTTCCTTCATTGTTTCGTGGAGTTGATCTATCATATCTTTTTTTTCTCTTTCATTTTTTAGCCTTATTTTCCAATTCTGAAGTGTTGGCTTTAAATTGGGGGTGCTTGGACAATTAGGCCTACTAATTAAATAGTTGATCCAACTTCTCTCCTCTTGCTATAGTTGATTAGTGTCAATTGGTTTCATTCCTTTTGAAGATAGGAATTCAGATGTAAGACCCCAAGTCCTAGACAATACTTTGCCAATGACTAGAGGGTGGTCATTGAAAATTTGTTGGTTTCTTGCTAACCAAAGCTGCTAGCACATGAAGGAAGGGAGACTTGTCCAATACCTTTTGATGGAGTGATTTTTTAAGAGAGTAGGGATATTCCCTTTTCCAAGTTGTAAAGAAGTCATTAAATGGTTGGGATAGATTCAGATTGATCTCCAGGGGACTTACTAGGAGGTTCCAACATTCTTTTGCAAAGGGACAGTCGAGAAAGAGGTGTTGAATGCTTTCTTCAACCATTAAGCACAAAGGGCACCTGGAGGGCCCTGAAAATCCTTTTTTTTAGATTATCTGTAGTTAGGACTTTGCCTTTTAGAAGAGTCCAGATGAATATTTTTACCTTTGGCAAGCTTTCATTTTTCCACACTGTTCTCCAAGGTGCCCAATCTTGTTTATCTTGTTGTGCTTGAATAGTCAAATATCCTGATTTCACCATATACTCTCCTCCATTAGGATCCCATATAAATGAATCTTGGGAATCTTGATTAATTGGAGCAGCTCCCTTAAGAAGGATGATTAAAGAGTCCCATTGTTTTTTGATATTTTGAGAGAGGATGGGGATCTTCCAATCTTCCCAATTACTATTTTTCCAAAGGGAGATAGCTTCCAGTGTGATTATTCCCTTTGAGCTCATCCATATTCTTAAATTTTGGAGATTTAAATGAGTGGCTAGGGGAGGGTTCCCCATTATTCTATCTTCCCATAAGTTAGTACCTTTGTCATTCTTAGGGAGTTTAGATGTGTGCTCCTTGATGAGAGGGAGGACTTTTTTTACTAGTTTCCAAACTTGAGAGCATGGCCTGATCGGGGTTCCTTCTACTAGAAGGAGAGATCGAGCATGATTCATATACTTAGATTCCAAGACTTGCTTCCACCAACAGTCCTTCCCTGTGATAAGCCTCCATGTTATTTTTTCCCCTAGAGCCAAATTCAAATGAGCAGGGAGTCTTATGGACATACCTCCTTTTTCATATGGCAAGGTTACTTGATCCCATTTTACTAAGTTGAACTTTTTTTATTCAGATTTCCCTCCTTGCCATAGAAATCCCCTTATTATTAACTCTATTTGCTTGTGTATGCTAGCTGGTGCTAAAATTGCTGCAAATTGATAGATTGGGAGAGCTGTGAGCATTGACTTAATTAAGATCACTCTGCCTGCTAAATTGAGCCAATTCATCCCCCAATTTTGTATCTTTTTTTTCATTTTCTCAATGTGGTTGTTCCACAGTTCTGTCTTCAGGCTTTCTTTAGATATAGGGAGGCCTAGATAGAGGAAATGACTCCATCTTACTTGAAAGGGAATGTCCAAAATCTGAGATATTCATTGAAGAGTGTGTGGAGGCGCATTCCAACCATAGATTCTACATTTTTTGTTGTTTAGGAGTCCTCCTGAAACCTCCATGAAATTATTCAACACTTTTTTTATCCTTTGGGCTACTATGCAAGAAGCCCCTCCCATCATTAGTGTATCATCTGCAAATAATGAGTGATTGATGCTTTTGACTCCAGAGGTTATAGAGAGGCTAGTTAATGTGCGTTCTCTTCTGCACTTTTCAAGAGTTCTTCTCAACGAGTCTACCATTATTATATAAAGAAAAGGAGATAAGGGGCATCCTTGTCTCAATCCCTGGGAACTTTGGAAGAACTCACTTGGCCTTCCATTGATCAGAGGGGCGATCCATGGTCCTACTGTGCAAGCTTTGATTACTTCTATTATCTCACTTGAGAATCCAAATTTCTTGAGGACTGCTGATAGGAAGGATAGATTAACTCTATCAAATGTGTTTGCCATATCTAATTTTATAATGATTCCCTGCTCTTTCCTTGATACACTTGAGTGCAGTGCTTCTTGGACTATCATAATATTATCTAGGATTTATCTATTAGGCACGAATCCTCCTTAGTTTTTTGAGATTCAATTAGGGAGGAGAGGATTTATTCTATTGGCTAGGATTTTTGTGATTATTTTATAAGAGGAATTACACAAGGAGATTGGTCAGAATCAACTGAAAGTGGAGGTCCTTGCCTCTTTTAGGAAAAGAGAAAGGTAAGAAGAGTTGGTGAAAGCTCCTAACTTATTTTTCCTAAAAAAAATTCTTATCATTCCCAAAACATTTTTTTGATAATGTGCCAATTGTAACGATAGAATATAATGGAAAATACATCGGGGCCAGGTGATTTGTTCCAATGAAGGTCCCACGTTGCTAATTAGATCTCATTCTCATCGACTTCTTTAGTGAGTTCAAAGTTGTTTTCTTCACTTATTTTATTGGGAATATGCTGGATGAAGGTTCCATAGTCTAAATTTGTTGATTCTGTTGTTAGAAGCTTTTTGAAATGGTTGTAAGCTTCCTTTTTCAATGCTTCTTGACCTTTGATTTCTCTGTCTTCTTCAACCTTTATACTGTCAATCTGATTTATGATTCTACGCATCTTTGTTGAATTGTGAAAGAAGGTTGTGCTTTTATCTCCCGCCTTTAGCCAGAGGTTGCGAGATTTTAATCTCCATTCCTCTTCCTCTACTCTACTCACTCTATATATTTCCCAATAAAGTTTATTTTCCTGAAATTGACTTTCTTTTGTTTTTCTGGGTGTTCTTTTGTTTCTTGAATTGTTTCCATTTTTTTAATAATTCTACCTTCCTTTTCTGAGTTTCTTTATGATTATTCTTGACCCATATTTTCATTTCCTTCCCCAAGATTTTAATTTGGTTTCCCAAACAAAATTTGGAGAACCTGTAATATTTTGGGACCATAACTTTGTTGTTACTTTTTAACTTCCTCATTGTTATTCCACGAAGGGCAATATCGAAATGGTATAGGTCCCAGATTCCCCATAGTCCCTAGGGAGATTACCACTGGCTTGTGGTCAAATGTTGAAGTTTGGACTATTCTAGAAATGATTGAGCTGTAGTTTGTTAATATGTTATCCTGGATTAGGATGCAGTCTAGCCTTTCTTTTATATTGCTTTTGTTGATTCTTTTATTGCTCCATGTATATTTTTCATTATTGGGAGGAATATCCAATAGGTTATAGGATTCCATAATGTTTTCAATGGAGTCCCTTGATGGATCAGCATGAAAGGAACCTCCAAACTTCTCATCAGCATTCAAGACTAAGTTGAGGTCTCCTCCAACTATGATGCTTCTGTTTTGTACCTGGGATAAGATATCTTTGAGAGAATTCCAGCATACTTCTTTCTCTCTATAGTGATTTGGCGCATAGATATTAATCATACAGTATTTCTCATCAGTGATTTTATTTCTTAGGTCAGTTTTAATCCAGTGCTGATCTTTTAGTTGATGTACTAATTCCCATTTTCCTTTCCTCCACAGAGTGCAGATACCTCCCGAGGCCCCTATTTCTTGGAGAGATGAGCCTTCATAGTTCCTTATTTTTTGGATCATTTTCCCAGATTCTTGTTCATTTATTTTGGTCTCATATATCATGAGGATGTATGGATTTTCCATTGCTAATAAGTCTTTGATTGCATTGAATTTCAATGGGTTTCCCATTCCTCGACAGTTCCAGGAGACCAAATTCATTATTTATTTTGGTTGGAGGCAGAGGGTCCTTTCCCTCTGGAAGGATGGGGGGTTTTCTCCTTATTTCCTGTGTTCTTTTCAAGGAAGGAATCCATAGGTTGTTGAGTACCCATAGCCATCTCCTTTGTTGCAACTTCATCTCTTAGTTCTATGTTTGACTTTCTTCGTTTTTTTTTTTTTTTTTTATGGTCAAGAGATGATAATGATTGGTTCCTTGTTAGGATTCGATCAAAAGAGGGAGGGAGGGGGCTAAGGGGGAGATTGGGGGAGGAGGGGATGGGAAAGGGAGGAAAAGGGAGATGCGGGGAGGAGGGAGGAGAAGAGGAGGGAATGGCAGTCTCTTCGAGAGGACCGAAAGGATTAGAAACCAAAAGGTTGGAGGAAGGGATGGGAGGGATGGAAGGAGGCAAAGGAGAAGAGGGTGTAGGGACGGGATCTGAGAGAATAGGGGCTGAATCAGAGGAAGCTTGAGGGAATGAAGAGGGCTGAGAATTTTGTTTACTTGCTATCTTTTTCTTTTTTACTTGTTCCGATTTTGGATCCTGAGCTTCTACTTCTTCGTTTTCTTGTTTTTCGTACATCTGCTAGCAAAATGATCATATTCATGACATAACTTACACTTGAATGGGATTTTTTCGTAGTCCAGTTGTTGAATGTGCATCCAAATGTCATCTTTGATCTTCACTACTTTTGAGAGGCCTTTTCCTATGTCTACTTCAACACATATCCTTTCACATGTGTGCATATTCTCCTTTGGCTTGCTTCTGTCGATGTATTTTCCCACTGCATTTCCTATTTCTTTGACTTATTCATCTCCCCAGTAGTGGAGGGAGAGGTGAGGGAGATGCACCCAAACCGGCATACATTTGGCACATCCAACTCTAGATCGAAATCCTAAGTCCACTAGTTTAAATATAGGCCCCCAATGTCCATGAAATATGGGCCATTTCTAAATATCAAGTATCTGTCTTCTTTTGCACTAATTTAAGAGGACTAGTTCCGTTCAACCCACTTCTGCACCGATCAAGGAGAAGGCCAAAGTCTTGTAAACTGTCCCACCAATCCATGTTCAGAGAGTGAGAGCGCTACACGACGAGGAAGGGAGGGAGGAAGAATGATTTCTAGGATATCTTCTAGCTTTTTAACAAACTTGGAAACAGAAGGTCTGGATCTAGGAGGGCCAAGAGAAGTTAACAGAGAAGCAAAGGTTACAACGTTTTCTTCAAGGAGTTGATCCATTTGAGAAGAAGCAGGAGGGAGGCCACCATCCGGAGAAGGCTACGAAGGGACCATAGTTGCAGCAGGAGACCAAGGTCGAGGTAGCCAGGAGCAGGGGAACACGGGGGCCTGCAGAGCACGCGCGCATCCAATTCAAAAAAAAAAAAATTATGAGAGGAGGGGTATTTGGAATGAGACATTATTGACCATATTAACCATATATAATTATATATGTTAATATATATATAAAATACTTAAAATATATATTTTATTTTAATTAAATAAAATAATCTATTTATATTATAGACTTTTTTTTTATTAATTTAAGTAGGCTGCACAAGTGAATAATATATTAGTATTTCATGGAACTTTATTTATTGGTTGCTTTCACATTTTAATGATATTGTCTATCTAGGTGACAACTTCGTATGGACGGTCATTTCTCGTCGGAATTCGACCTTTTTATTTTCAAAAAATTCATCTGTGGGGGTGTTTGAATAATTTTTTTGATGTTGGAAATAGATTTAGCGGCATCAAAAACCCCTCAGACGCCCAAAATCCTAAAGCTTGAGAGTTGTAACCCAAATTCCCAAAAATTTCTGCTAGACTTCGTAAAAAATTGCAATATTTTCTGGGCAAAAACATTGTCTCCTTAAACTACGTGCATTTTAACGTTTAATAACAAAATAATTCCTATATGTCTATCTTTGCATTAATTTTCAAAGGGAAATTTAATATCCATGTAATTTTCAAAGGGCTATTTAATGTCTAAATAAAATTATTGCTAGAGAAATTTGATTGGGTAAGATTTAAATAAAAGTCGTTTAAAATACTTTATTGGTTTTTGGGTTAAAATTTAATAATGTATTTATATATTTATATTATATATATATATATATATATATATATATATATATATCAAAAAAAAAAAAAAAAAAAAATTACGTCGATAGGAATTTCTCTTCAGGGTTGGGATGGCAAGCACTGTTCACCCCAACCAATTGCAAAGCCTCATTTTCATCTACCTCCCTCGAATTAAAATATGAGACATGGAACAATTGAACCCATTCATGTGGCAATTCCTCTTGCATCAACAAAATAAGATCATTGAATGCCCGTTGCATCAACGCCCCTCTTGCCTCTACCACACTTCCAATCGAAGACAAAAACACAACTTTCCCCATAAAGTTTTGATTCCCTAGAAGCTTCACAATCCTAGGTAGGAGCCTTTGAAGAATCCCCGACAACTAAGGATCTACAACATTGTCAATAGCTCTCGACAGGTTCAACACATAGTTGACCTACAAATACCAATTTTTCTCACCAATAGCTTCCCATAAAGGCTTCGCAAATGCAAAAATTGACGAATTTGAGTTGGCGATCATCGAAACCATAATGTTGATTTCATCAATGCAGGCATCACAAACATTGGAATCTGGGTCCTTGAGGCGATAAATAACATTTCCCACCATTCTTGACAGGTGGGGTGAAAATGAATCGTCGTGGACATTGGCCATTGTGGCAAATAGATTCATGCATTCTTTCCTGACAATACTCTTTTGTTGTGAGTCGGTGTCATAGAGACAAGATAGGAAAAGGGTGAAGCCATCTGAATTAAGGATTTGGGCAACGCTCTCAAGCTCTTCTGAGGAAATTGTGTATGTGCCTCGATCTGATAACTTATTGATTACTCTAATTACTCGTTGTCTGAGATGGTGTGTTTCTTGTTAGTGGCTCATCTGCTTGTGAATGATATTACTTCTGCTCGATCGTGTCTACACCATTTCTTTGTTTCAACTCTCGATTGATCGATGCCTTCAAAGCTTAAATAAACATTGTTAGAATAAAAATTAGCCATTCCAAGGCCAAATTAGCCCGGAGAAACTTCCGCAGGCAATAAATTCTGGGTTATGGATCAAATGGGGATCAATTTTCATGGCAATAAATATTTTCACCTTCTTAGTAGGCACACACAAAGATTTGTAATCATTTGGCCTCAATTAAGTGGGTGTGTTTTTCGCAAAATCGTTAAACCGGGTCCATCTGTTTACCATTGTATGGAGTCTATTTATAATGTTGGACATCTATACCATAACTATCATCTTGGTCTGACATGGGCTTGGGGGTATTAAACCATGCACAAATACACCCCATCGATGGACCAACATGGTCCTCCTTTTTCATCATGACCCCTCACTGTCCCACCAATAGAAACGGGTACATGACATTAACTCCCTTGTAGCTAAGCCCTCGATTTGAAATTTGATGGCTCATAAATCAATATTGACAATCAAGTAGCATGTCACACAAGGTGAGAGTTTCCTTCCACATTCCCCCCACTCCTCCTATCGACGTTCCTTTGCACCTCTCAGTGCATTTGCTAGTATTAACCTTTGGAGAAAATTTATAATAAGGAAAATCTAGATTTGCACCACTAATTGAATATAATTAAATTTGTTCATATTATTTAATATAATTTGTTGATATCATTTAAATATAATTTTCTATATATTTATTAAAAAAGTAATAATATATTGAGTTAGCTTTTTCTTTTTGAAGCTACAGACTTTGCATTACATCAAATGAGGATTAAATAGATCAATTTTTTTATGCTACTAGTTTGCGTAAAGGGAAACCAAACTAGTCACACATAAGTTCCAAGTCTTGAGATTGGCAATACCTCGTCTAACTAAACCATGTTGTAAATAGCAACTGTAGGTTTTAACCCTGTACAGAAATTACCTGCATACGAATTCTAAAACACAAAGAATAAAATAATGCGAGAGCAGAACACATAAAACACATATACACAGAGATTTTCCCCTGGATCCCAAAACCGGGACTACCAGCTTGATTTTTCATTATGTTCCTTTCAATGTTATAATACATATTTATACATGCCGAAGCATCCAATACCATGGACCGAAAACCATCGCGTCAAATACCATGTGCGAAAATCATGCACAAAACCATAGGTGGGTCCACCCAACCTAACATAGGGTCCAAAACCAAAAATTTTCGGGGCGCTGCCCCAGACCCCATAAAGTGGGGTTACGGGTGCCCCTCAAACCCCCTGTTAACTATGTGGAAAGAATATAACACAACCCAACATTCTCCCACTTGTTGTTTTCTTTCCACAGGGGGCCACAAGAGAGCTTAGTCATTTTTCCAGCCATGAAATGTCGATTGTCTCTCTAAACCAAGAGAACTTCTCAGAGCTCATAGATTTTGTCAATGCATATGCAGTATTCTTCAAAGTGTCCACCTTTACCAGTAACACCTTTTTGTCTTCTATCATATCCCTCACAAAGTGATACTGAACATCAATGTGCTTTGTCTTAGAATGATATGCTGGGTTCTTTGCCAAGAAAATTGCACTTTGGTTGTCACAGTCTATCCTTATAGCTTCCTGTACTAACCCCATACTTGAACTTAATCTCTGCAACCAAACTGCTTCATTGCTTGCATGAGTGGTTGCCATGTATTCTGCCTCTGTAGTTGACAGTGCCACTACAGATTGTTTCTTACTCATCCAACTGACTGCACCTCCAAATAGGTTAAACACATACCCACTTGTAGATCTCCTCTGATACCAAATGTAGGTTTTAACCCTGTACAGAAATTACCTGCATACGAATTCTAAAACATGGAGAATAAAATAATGCGAGAGCAGAACACATATACACAAAGATTTTCCCCTGGATCCCAAAACCGGGACTACTAGCTTGATTTTTCATTATGTTCCTTTCAATGTTGTAATAAATATTTATACATGCCGAAGCATCCAATAGCATGGACCAAAAACCATTGTGTCCAATACCATGTGCAAAAATCATGCACAAAACCATAGGTGGGTCTGCCCAACCTAACATAGGGTCCAAAACCAAAATTTTCCGGGGCGCTGCCCAAGACCCCATAAAGTGGGGTTACAAGTGCCCCTCAAACCCCATGTTAACTACATGGAAAGAATATAACAAAACCCAACAGCAACTGATAAAAACAGGTTAGTTGCTCCAGACCTTGACATACATTGACATGAGAAGACAAAAAAGACTACTAGCACTACAAGCAAAAAATAAGTTAGTCATAACAACTATTGGGAAAAATCTCTAGGAATTCATGTTAGCTAGCCACTACCCTCATTCGAGGAGAAGGAGATGTTGGCTAATCTCTTCGCTAGAATGGTTAGATTGTGGTCTATACTATCAATATTTTCCTCCAGTCTCTGCCAATATGATAGAATTCTGATGTTGAGTCCTCTTGTACCTCCTTATCCCACATGTAATATTCAAATGACGTTCAATCTTGTGTCGACTTCATGCCATCATCGATGAAGTGACGAGAGTGCATAGAATGCACCATCTATAGTGGGAGCAACAACCCCCTTTCATGTGAGTTGGCATCATATCAACGTAGTGTTGATCTAAAGATGATCTGAGGTTGTCGTTGATGTCAACCTAAGCAGCACCAAGGATGACCCTGAAATTCCATGGCACATTGGGCATCATAATTCATGGTTTCTCGTCTCATAACCATTATATTAATACTCTACTCAAAAATATCTTTCTATCGGTATATAGCTCTCCTTGTAATTCCTCACGATTTGTAAGTTATTCAAGATTGAAGTTAGTAACCCCAATTAGTGGGCTAAAACCCCATGTGGTTGTGGCATGGAATTTATCTTTGATTTTGGTCATTGAATAGTCAATAATTAATACTTTTTTAATCTCCTAAAATCCCTCCAACATTCTCTATAGAAGCCCCTCACAACTCTATAAAAAGAAATCACATATATCCTCCAAAAGTAGTGATTGTGGAATGTTCACTATAACTTTATTTCTATGATGTCTTAGATGCTGAAATTAAAAATCTAATAGAAATCCTGATGAACGTTGTGACCAAATTTCAGATCTTGGTTCACTATATTTTCGGAGATATGATCTGTGGAAGTTAGGGTTTTTGTAGGCTCCATCTCAAAGAGGTGACCTTGGGAAAATCGTCACAACTCTCTCTCTGAGAAGTGAATTGGAATTCTGTAAAAAGTGATAGATAGTGCACAGATTGTAGTTTTCTATGTATCAATTTCAAATCCAAAGGAGGAAACAGTGACACATGGCATGTCGTACAAGTTCACTCTACTGAACTAGTCCATAATTAGGTCATTGTGAGAGATTGTGCATAACTTTGCCTTGAAGAATCAAAATTGGGTCAGACCTATGGCATTGGAAAGAAGAATCATAGGGCTAACACAGGACCAAAGATCACATATTGGGGATCTAAAATCACAGAGGTACATCAAATTCAATATCATGCTCCTAGAAGCCAAGAAAAAAAACTAGATCAAGTGTTGTCAAGGGGTGCAAAGGACCAGACTTTCTAGGCTAGCAAAGAGCAAGGTGCAACAAAATGATGCAGCAGAGGTAAGCTCCAGCCTCTAGGTAAGTATATTCTATATATTCATTTTCATCTCTTAATTTCATTAGGTTCTTTGTATTCTAATTTGTTATTTTTGTTTAGCACTAACATATGCTCTGCAGGATGAGGTAAGTTTTGTTATTATCATGTCATGGGTATTTCCTTGAAGACTTTTTGTAGGTATTATATATTCATAAAGAGAAGACTCAATGCATAATCTAATTTTCTGAAGAGTGAGAAGGGGTAGAATGACAAGAGCAACAATCAAGGTGAAGAACAATAGCAAGAAGTTCACCACATGAAGTCTTCAAGTGGGCGGCACTGCATACAATCATTGTAAAAGTATCATTATACATAGTCATTGTAAAAGCCTCATTATAAAAGTTATACAAGTGTCTATTTGCCAAGAGTTGAAGAGGCGGTGTCAGGAAGTCTAGGATCATCATTAGGTGGTTGTGTCATAGTTGGGGTTATGGTCTAGTGTGTTTTCTTCTTCTACATCATTCTATATCATTGTAAAGTGGACTATTTTCCCTGGTACGAGAGTCCATTCTTCTTTTATTCTTCTATAGGGTGGTAGGGTGGTGTTAGGATGGTGCATGAAGTCACCAACAGGTTCAAACCTGTGAAAAATTCAAGGTGGTAGGGTGACGCTAGGGTGAGTTGTAGCTCATTGGGTGTTGGGGCATCCATTCAGTTAACTACTAAAAAATCTCGGGCGTTGGAGCGTTCATCTAGTGGGAGCTGGAGAAAAATGATTTTCTAGATTCTAGGAATTTGGAGCTTTCTTTTCAATTGGATTTGAAGATTAAAGAATTATTAGAAAAGCGTTAAGGTGGTTTTTGTCCCGGAGGGGGTTTCCACCTTAAAAACTGTGTGTATTTGTGTTCCTTTTGTTTACTGTTATCATTGTACAAACACTGATAATAATTGAAGATTAACTAATGCTCTGAAAGATTAATAAAATACTAATTGAAAGGAATATTGATTCACCCCCCCTCCCCAGTATTTCCAACAATTGGTATCATAGTTTGGTTCCTTCAATATCAGTTTAACAACTCGAAGGAGATCATGGAGCATACCAAGAATGGTGTACCTTTGTTCAATGAAAATAATTATGCACTCTGGAAAGGGAGAATGGAGGTCTATCTCTTGGTGCAAGGTTACAAAGTATGGGACACTGTTCAAAATGGCTTTACACCAACCGTGGATGAACAAGGTAAGAATAATTTGGTAAATGATGCAAAAGCAAAGAATATTATTATCAGTGGACTTATTGAATTTGCTTATCATAAGGTGTTGGGTTGTAAAACCACCAAAAATGTATGGGACAAGCTTGAGAAAATATATGCAGGTGACTCAAATGTCAAATATAGCTCATCATCTGATGAAGAAAATGATAGTGAAGAAGAAACCAATGAGAGAGTATTGTTTATGGCCAAGCACAATAAACAAGAGGTATCAAACAACGAAGAAGAAGGGTTGACCATAGAAGAATTTTCTAAGGAGGCAATCAAGCTTATAAAAGAGCTCAAGGCCGAGAATATCTGTTCCAATACTCTTGAAGAAAAAGTTCAAGGTCTCAAAATTGAAGTTGAAGAACACAAATGTATTGAATAGTCACTTCAAAAGAAGTTGGAAGAAATCAACTGAGAAAGGGAAGCATTAGAAGCCGAAGTAGTCTCGCTGTGTAAGGAAGTGAAGAAGGGAAACACTGTCCAAAACTATTTCAAAAACTCAAGGGTGTTGGAAGAAATCAATAATACAGTGACACAAGACCTCAAGAAAGAAGTCCAACAGAAGAAACAAGAACTTGACACAACATTTGCAAAGATTAGCAGGATCACACAACATATGCAAGAAGCAGAAATTGAAAGGAAGGAATCCGATCAAAGATACATATCCGTTGTTGACCAAAAGCAAAAGGAATTAGAAACATATTCAATAGAAATAAGTAGGCTCAGGATTGAAAATGAGAAGCAGAAGGAATAGATATAGTTCTCAAAGGAGAAGTAGAGAAGACCACTCTTCTCAAGCTACTGTTGTGTGTGGAGCATGATTGTTCAGAGGTCTTTGTTTCAGCCGGATGTATACCCCAGGAAGTTTGTACACCCCTCCACGCGGGGGGGTGCAGGGGGGACGATCCCACCTGACTGGGGGGGTCCGGGGGCCAGCGGTCCCCCAGAGGGGGCTCGGGGGCAGCACCCCCGAAACTAAAAACAAATGTAAAATTGCCTTGTAAAAGTATAGTAATTTCTAGTCAATCTGGGCCGTTCATTAGGCAGATGATCTGACAGTAGAACTTATGTTTAGTTTAGGGTTTTTTGCCCTAGAAGGCAACCCCTCTCTTTGTATGAGGGCATTGTATTGGAGGCTGAGATATAGAGGTGTATTCTGTGAGCGAGAAACAGAGAGGTGAGACTGTGAGAGAAAACAGAGGATATTACAGCGGATTTGTTGTAGGTTGTGTCTCTTCATTTTGCTGGATAATAGAAAGGAAGGACTGGCTGTTCGGGGTGGACGTAGCCCAAACTGGGTGAACCACGTATATCTGTGTCTCTCTTGTTTTGTGTGTTTTCTGTGTTTATATTTCTGCAATATTTTATGTGTTCCATTGCTCCGTAATATATAATTTTCTAACAACTGGTATCAGAGCCGAAGGTCTATTTGGCTGATAAACTCGCAGGAAAGAAGGGTTCCTGGTTCGAGTGGGAGCAATGGCGGAAGATGGTAAGTTTAGGGTCGAGAAATTTAACGGCCAAAACTTCTCGTTGTGGAAGATGCAGATGGAAGATTATCTGTATCAGAAAGATCTATACCTACCATTGGGCGGAAAAAAAAAGATGTCGACGGGTATGAAAGACGAAGAATGGAACCTTCTCGATAGAAAGGCACTCGGAACAATACGGTTGTGCCTTGCTGCGTCAGTCGCCTTCAACATTTCGAAGGAAACCACGACAGAGGGTTTGATGCAAACGTTGTCGAAACTATATGAAAAACCCTCGGCCTCAAACAAGGTATTTCTTATGAAACAGTTATTTAATATGAATATGTCGGAAGGTGGATCTGTTGCAAACCATTTAAATGATTTTAATACAGTTACAAGTCAGTTAAGTTCTGTAGGGGTAAACTTTGATGATGAAGTTAGAGCTCTGTTATTCTTGTGCTCATTACCAGAAAGTTGGAATGGTTTGGTAATGGCCATTAGTAACTCCGTTTCTAGATCTAGTACTTTAAAGTTTGATGATGTTGTCGGTGCTATCCTTAGCGAGGAAATGCGACGGAAAAGCTCCGGTGAGACATCAGGAAATGCTTTGAGTGCAGAGTCTAGAGGAAGAAAAATGGAAAGAGGAAAGAGCTCAGGATATCGCAGTAAATCAAGGAAAGGCAGATCCAAGTCCAGATCGGGGATGATTTGGATACTGAGCACAGTATCTACCGTTTTTGGACATTACAGGATGTTATTTTGTAAATCCTTTGATCTGTGGATTATACCACATTACAGCATATGCTTCGGCATCAACAACATGTAATCTCTGTTATTATCTTTTTAATAGAAATTACGAACTCTATTTCTTCGGAAAAAAAAGTCCAGATCGGGGATAGTGTGCTCGAAATGTGGAAAGAAAGGACACCTAAAGAAAGACTGTAGATCTCGGAAGGGAAAAGAAGGAGATGCATAGCAAGAAAACAATCATGAAGCAAATGTGACAAGTGAGGTGTTACAAGATGCTTTGATTCTTTCTTTCGAAAATATTACTGATTCCTGGGTGGTAGATTCAGGGGCTTCATTCCATGCCACACCTGATAAGAAATACTTTCATGACTATGTTCAAGGACATTTTGCAAGTTCATCTGGGTGATGATAAACCCTGTAAAATCGTTGGAATGGGTAAGGTTCTTGTAAAACAGCAGAATGGAAACCAATGGCTATTAAAGGAGGTAAGGCATGTTCCAGATCTAAAGAAAAATCTGATTTCAACAGGGCAGTTAGGCGGTGAAGGTTGTGTGACAACTTTCACAGATAAAGCTTGGAAGGTCACCAAAGGAGCCTTGGTAATAGCAAAAGGCGAAAAGGTTGGTACATTGTATTTATGCAATGGTATTTCTAACTCTGTTAATGCTTTAACTTCCAAAGGAGCAGATGCAGCATTATGGCATCATAGGCTCGGACACATGAGTGAAAAGGGGATGAAGATTCTTCACTCAAGGAATTTGTTGCCGGGTTTGAATAATGTTGATTTGGACTTCTGTGAGAATTGCATTTATGGAAAACAGAAGAGAGTCGGATTTCTCAGAGTTGGGAAAGAAAAGAAGAATG
Organism: Pinus tabuliformis; assembly: GCA_031772625.1. Lineage (NCBI taxonomy): Eukaryota > Viridiplantae > Streptophyta > Pinopsida > Pinales > Pinaceae > Pinus > Pinus tabuliformis. The sequence goes on along the minus strand of CM062809.1, from coordinate 222,980,194 downwards.
AAAAATTAGAGCTTGTGCATACAGATGTATGGGGACCTGCTCAGGTATCATCTCTCGGTGGCTCTCGTTATTATGTTACTTTTATTGATGATGCAACTAGAAAAACTTGGATTTATTGTATTAAGAATAAATCTGATGTATTTGCTGCGTAAACGAAAAGCTTAAGAGTAAGCATTACGTAATCTCCGGAATCCTGATTATAAGTACAACAGAATAGATCATCAATCTTTGTACCATATATGGATACTTGAATACCAAACAATAGTATTATTGTTACAAATCACGAAATTATTTCTCCGAATCACGTGTGAAAATCAATTTGAAAGAAGGATATAATTTTTCTCTTTGTTTTCAAAATGGTCTTTTTTCCCTCTTATTTTTTTGGATACTTTCAAGAAATGGAAAGCTTTGGTTGAGATTGAGACAGGAAATAAATTGAAGTGTCTTAGATCAGACAATGGAGGTGAATATTGTAGCAAAGAGTTTGATAGGTATTGTTCAGAGCATGGAATTCGCAGAGAGAAGACAGTTCCAAGAACACCACAAGAAAATGGTGTGTCAGAAAGGATGAACAGAACAATCATGGAGCGTGCAAGATGCATGAGATTGCATGCAGGATTGCCTTTACAGTTTTGGGCAGATGCTGTAGATACTGATGTTTATCTAATAAACATAGGGCCTTCAAGTTCCTTGGATGGTGGTGTTCCAGAGGAAGCATGGATAGGTAAAAAGGTAAACTACTCCTTTTTAAAGCCTTTTGGTTGTGAGGCCTTTGTCCATATTGATAAAGAAAATAGAACAAAGCTTGAGGCAAAGTCAAAGAAATGTACCTTTATTGGATATGGTGTTAATGATTTTGGTTATTGCTTATATGATTATGAAAATCACAAAATCATTAGGAGTAGAGATGTAATATTCAATGAAAAGGTCTTGTATAAGAATCAGTTGCAGGAAAAGAAGAAAGAAAACGAAAACAAGGAATACGCAGTTCTTGATGAAATCACTGAAAAAGTAAAGGTGCCTGAAAATAATAATAATCAACAACCACAACAACAGCAACCACCACAGCAACAACAGGCACCCCAAACACCTGAAAGTGGTGTTAGAAGATCTACCAGGATAAGTAGACCTCCTGAACGATATTCTCCTTCATTATATTATTTATTGTTGACTGATTCCGGTGAACCCGAATGTTATGAAGAAGCAATGCAGGTTGAAAGAAGGAAGAAGTGGGAGGTAGCCATGGAAGAAGAGATGGACTCCTTAATGCATAACCAGACTTGGGATTTAGTCAGGTTGCCTGCAGAAAAAACTACATTGAAGAATAAATGGGTTTACAGGCTGAAGGAAGAAGATGGAGGAAAACAGAGGTACAAAGCTAGACTTGTAGTGAAGGGGTTTGCACAGAAGAAAGGTATTGGTTTTGATGAAATATTTTCTCCTGTTGTTAAAATGACTTCAATCAGAACTATTTTAAGTCTTGTAGCAGCTGAAGATTTGCATATTGAGCAGTTAGATGTAAAGACGGCCTTTCTCCATGGGGATTTGGAGGAAGAGATATATATGCAGCAGCCACAAGGATATGAGGTGAAAGGGAAGGAGAAACTAGTGTGCAGGTTGAAGAAGAGCTTGTATGGATTAAAATAGGCTCCAAGGCAGTGGTATCTAAAATTTGACAAGTTTATGTCTGAACAAGGTTATACTAGATGTCACTCTGATCATTGTGTTTATCTGAAAAAGCAAAATGATGGTAGCTATATTATATTGTTATTGTATGTGGATGACATGCTTGTTGCAGGATCTAACATGCAGGAAATAAATGTACTCAAAAGAAAATTGGCAAATTCATTTGCAATGAAGGATTTGGGAGCTGCAAAACAAATCCTTGGTATGAGAATCACTAGAGATAGGAAAAATCGCAAATTAACATTGTCTCAGAATGAGTACATACAAAAGGTGTTGAAAAGATTTAATATGCACAATGCAAAACCAGTTAGTACACCTTTTGCTAGCCATTTCAAACTCAGCAAGGAAATGTGCCCAAAGACCCAAGAAGACATGGATTATATGTCTAAAGTTCCATATGCATCAGCAGTTGGAAGCTTAATGTATGCAATGGTCTGCACAAGGCCTGATATTGCACATGCAGTGGGAGTTGTAAGTAGGTACATGAACAATCCAGGAAAGGAACATTGGATGGCAGTGAAATGGATTCTCAGATATTTGAAAGGTACCACAAATCAAGCATTATGCTTTGGTGGTGCAAACATTTCTCTACAGGGATACGTTGATGCAGATATGGCAGGTGACAGAGATAATAGGAGGAGCACTACAGGATATGTATTTACTGTTGGAGGAACAGCTGTCAGTTGGGTTTCAAAAATCCAAAGTGTTGTTGCACTTTCAACAACAGAAGCAGAGTATGTTGCTGCTACAGAGGCTAGTAAAGAAATGATTTGGTTACAAAGGTTTATGGGTGAATTGGGTAAGGAGCATGATAAGGGCACGTTATACAGTGATAGCCAAAGTTCCATTCATCTTGCAAAGAACTCAGCATTTCATTCCAGGACTAAACACATACAGCTCAAGTACCATTTCATACGATCAGTGTTGGAAGATGGAGAGTTAACGCTGGAAAAGATACACACTAGCCAGAATCCTGCACATATGCTAACAAAAGTTGTAACCAGGGAGAAACTGAGAATATGATCAGTTTCAATTGGTCTTCAAGGATGATGATGAAGATGAGAAACAACCAGGTCCAAAGAGGAGTCATTGTCCAGCAAATGAAGCAGCGGTGGAGTTTCTACAATCATTCTCCAAGTGGGATATTGTTGTGTGTGGAGCATGATTGTTCAGAGGTCTTTGTTTCAGCCGGATGTATACCCCAGGAAGTTTGTACACCCCTCCATGCGGGGGGGTGTGGGGGGGCCGATCCCCCCCAACTGGGGGGTCCGGGGGCCAGCGGTCCCCCGGCGAGGGCTCGAGGGCAGCGCCCCCGAAGCTAAAAACAAATGTAAAATTGCCTTGTAAAAGTATAGTAATTTCTAGTCAATCTGGGCCGTTCATTAGGCAGATGATCTGACGGTAGAACTTATGTTTAGTTTAGGGTTTTTTGCCCTAGAAGGCAACCCCTCTCTTTGTATGAGGGCATTGTATTGGAGGCTGAGATATAGAGGTGTATTCTGTGAGCGAGAAACAGAGAGGTGAGACTGTGAGAGAAAACAGAGGATATTACAGCAGATTTGCTGTAGGTTGTGTCTCTTCATTTTGCTGGATAATAGAAAGGAAGGATTGGCTGTTCGGGGTGGACGTAGCCCAAACTGGGTGAACCACGTATATCTGTGTCTCTCTTGTTTTGTGTGTTTTCTGTGTTTATATTTCTGCAATATTGTATGTGTTCCATTGCTCTGTAATATATAATTTTCTAACAGCTACAGGTTGAGGAGGCAGAAAAAGAAGGAAGATCTTGAAAAGATGGTTTCAAGAAGATCTTGCTTAAAAGAAAGAACAAATTGATGCAACCCGTGATGAGATCAACAAACTCAAGGGATCGCAAAAAGAACACATACAAGATAAGACAGAGGAAGAAGCAAAAATGAAGGCAATTAAAGGTTGTAAAGCTCTAGTTGATGAAGGTACAAGCTCCACAACTTCGCAGGATGATTCTAAGAAGGAAGTTGATCAAAGTGAAAAGCCAAAGAAGAATGTTGCAACTCCAAAGAACAAGACCAAGGCAATCAAGAACAAAGGACCACAACAAACTACAACACCGCCTCCAAAGAAGAATGAAAAATCTTCTACGTATGTTCGTTTATTTAATGGTTATTGCTTTTTATGTGCTAACTATGGACATATGGCCATGGATTGTGAAGTTTTTGATAGGTACAATCATTATCTGCAAAACCCTAGAAGCAAGTTTTCAAGATCATGAGACAAGTTCCACGATGATTTTGTCATAAGAGAATACGTGCTAGATGGGCGAAATATTGAATGTTTCAAATGCCATAACTATGGCCATAGCGCCCGTGGTTGCATATATCATATGGAATTTCCCATGGATAACATTGAATTATTTAAGTTCCATAATTATGGGCACATGGCTTGAGATTGTAGGAATAAGAAAGTCTGGAAAAGGAAACAGGTACAGGAATACAAAGCAGATAACAAGGTTTAAACAGTTATGCTTTCAGGATTTGTAAAAGCAAAAGGTCATGAGGAATTAGTAGTTGCTTCAGATAATGACTCAAGTCAAGATGGCCCGTTAGGTGACTCACTATTTTGAACAATCTAGCTTGTTGACTCATTAATGTTTGTACAGGAGGAGTCTATGTAGCAGTATATGGCACAAGTCTGCGGTTGACAGGAAGGTAGTTTGAACAAGATGGTAGTTTCATTAAAGGTTCAGGGGGAGTAAAATAGTTGAAGGATTACTGGTTACCAGGAACAAGGCAAGATTAGTCTGCAAAGGATATGCACAAGTGGAAGGAATTGATTTCGAAAAAACATTTGCACCAGTTTCTAGAATGGAAGCCATCAAGATGTTTCTCGCTATGCATGTTCGAGAAAAATAAAAGTCTACCAAATGGATGTTAAGTCATCATTTCTGAATGGTGAATTAGAAGAAGAATTTTACATTGAACAACCTGAAGGTTTTCTACTATCAGAAAAATAAGACTATGTTTGTATGCTAAAGAAGGCTCTGTATGGTCTCAAGCAAGCTCCCAAAGCATGGTATGCTCATCTTGATGGATATCTATGGCAATAAGGGTTCAAGAAAGGTACTGCTGATAGCAATCTTTACGTACAAATAGATAAAGATAATTTAACAATCGTTGAGGTATATGTGGATGATATAATCTTTGGTAGCAATGACAATCGACTAAGTAAGAACTTTGCTACAAATATGCAAAGTGAGTTCGAGATATGTTTACTTGGTGAGTTGACATACTTCTTAGGGCTTCAAATATCTCAACAAGAGAAAGGAATATTTATATGTCAAGCCAAGTACATCAAGGAAATACTCAAGAAATTCAAAATGGAAGATTTCAAACCCGTCCTTACTCCGATGGTAACAGGTTGCAAATTGAGCATAGACGACTCATCTAAGGATGTGGATCAGAGGTTGTATAGATCTATGATTGGTAGTCTTCTATATGTAACAGCCTCCCGACCAGATGTTATGCAAGCAGTTGGACAAGTAGCAAGATTCCAAGCATCACCAAAAGAATCACATATTATTGTCGTCAAAAGAATTCTTTGATATCTAAAGGGCACAACAGAATATGGCTTGTGGTATCCCAAGGGCAATAATCTCATTATTCAATCCTTTACAGATGCAGATTGGGCAGGAAGCATTGATGATCGTAAGAGTACTAGTGGAGTAGCATTCTATCTAGGTGGTTGTCTTATATCATGGTTGAGCAAAAAGCAAACCTCAATCTTGTTATCTACAGCGAAAACAGAATACATTGCAGCGATAGCTTGTTGTACTCAAGTAATTTGGATGAAACAAACTTTGCAAAATTTTCAAGTACAACTCAGTGAGCCTATTCCCATATTTTGTGATAACACCAGTGCCATCAACATCTCCAAGAATCATGTCATGCATTCAAAAACAAAACACATTCCGGTCAAATATCATTTTGTTAGAGAACAAGTTGTTAAAAATAATATCAAACTTGAATATGTTGGTACAAAAGAACAAATTGTTGATATATTCACTAAACCTTTACCTTGTGAAGCATTTGAATATCTTCGCCAGAAGCTTGGGATTCTCCCAAGTTCTCATTTTATTTTCCTTATTCAGAAAATAAAGGGGGAGTGGAAGTTTGTACAAGTTCGCAGGATGGTTGTGTGTCAGGGGGAGTTACCCTTTGCCATTGATGTCAAAGGGGGAGAGAAGGCAGTAGGAAGAGGTTCCCTGATCGCAGGGGGAGTACTTGTGTTGCCATAAATGCCAAAGGGGGAGATTGTTGATCTAAAGATGACCTGAGGTTGTCATTGATGTCAACCCAAGTAGCACCAAGGATGACCTTGAACTTCCATGGCACATTGGGCATCATCATTCATGGTTTCTTGTCTCTAACCATTATAAGAATACTCTACTCAAAAATATCTTTCTATCGGTATAGAGCTCTCCTCGTAATTCCTCACGGTTTGTAAGTTATTCAAGATTGAAGTTAGTAACCCCAATTAGTGGGCTAAAACCCCATGAGGTTGTGGAATGGAATTTATCATTGATTTTGGTCATTCATTAGTCAATAATTAATAATTTTTTAGGCTCCTAAAATCCCTCCAGCATTCTCTATAGAATCCCCTCTCAACTCTATAAAAAGAAATCTCATATATACTCCAAAAGTAGTGATTATGGCATTTTCACTATAACTTTATTGCTGCGATGTCTTAGATGCTGAAATTAAAGCTTGAGCCTAAATATTGATGAACGTTGTGACCGAATTTCAGATCTTAGTTCGCTATATTTTTGGAGATATGATCTGTGGAAGTTAGGGTTTTTGCAGGCTCTCGAATTTCATCTCAAAGAGGTGACCTTGGGAAAATCATCATAACTCTCTCTTTGAGAAGTGGATTAGAATTATGTAAAAAATGGCGGATAGTGCATGGATTATAGTTTTTTGTGTATTAATTTCAAAGCCGAAGGAGGAAACAATGACACATGGCACGTCATACAAGTTCGCTCTACTGAACTAGTCCATAATTAGGTCATTGTGAGAGATTAGGCGTAACTTTGCCTTGAAGAATCCAAATCGGGTCAGACCTGTGGCATTACTCAGAGGGCTAATTCTCCACGTCCAGGACGGATGGTACAGGCTGAAGGGAATCTGAAATCATAGAGATATATCAGATTCAATATCGCGCTCCTAGAAGGCAAGAAAAAAACTAGATCAAGTGTTGTCAAGGGGTGCAAAGGACCAGACTTTCTAGGGCAGCAAAGAGCAAGGTGCAACAAAATGATGCAGCAGAGGTAACCTCTAGGTAAGTATATTCTGTATATGCATGTTCATCTCTTAATTGCATTAGGTTGTTTGAGTTCTAATTTGTTTTTTTTGTTTAGCACTGACATATGCTCTGCGGGATGAGGTAAGTTTTGTTATTATCGTGTCATGGGTATTTCCCTGAAGACTTTTTGCAGGTATTATATATTCATCAAGAGAAGACTCAATGTGTAATCTAATGTTCTAAAAAGTGATAAAGAGTAGCATGACAAGAGCAGAAATCAAGGTGCAAAACAACAGCTAGAAGTTCACCACATGAAGTCTTCAAGTGGGCAGCACTGCATACAGTCATTGTACAGAGTCATTGTAAAAGCATCATTGTAAAATTTGTACAAGTGTTTATCTACCAAGAGTTGAAGAGGCAGTTTTTGAAGGTCTAGGATCATCATTAGCTGGTTGTGTCATAGTTGGGGTTATGGTCTAGTGTGTTTTCTTCTTCTACATCATTTTGTATCATTGTAAAGTGGACCATTTTCCCTGGTATGGGAGTCCATTCTTATTTGATTCTTCTATAGGGTGGTAGGCTGGTGGTAGGTTGGTGCATGAAGTCACCAACAGGTTCAAGCCTGTGAAAACTTCAGGGTGGTAGGGTGGTGATAGGGTGAGTTGTAGCTCATTCGGTGTTGGGGCATCTGTTCAGTTGACTACTGAAGAATCTTGGGTGTTGGAGCGTCCATCTAGTGGGAGCTGGAGAAGAATGATTTTCTAGATTCTAGGAAGTTGGAGATTTATTTTCAATTGGAGTTGAAGATTAAAGAATTATTAGAAAAGCGTTCAGGTGGTTTTTGTCCTGGACGAGGTTTCCACCTTAAAAACTGTGTGCATTTGTGTTCCATTTGTTTACTACTATCATTGTACAAACACTGATAATAATTGAAGATTAACTAATGTTATGAAATATTAATAATAATACTAATTGAAAGGAATATTGATTCACACCCCCACCCTCTCAGTATTTCCAACAGGTAGTGGGAATGCCCGCTCTTGGGCACCCTCCTTTGGAGATAAGGTCCTTCGTAGCCAGATCTTGATAATGAGTTTGAATGGATTCTAGAATGTCCTCACTCCAATCCAATTCAAGAGGATGAATTGTTATGTTGAGACCAAAATTGGTTAGCTTGTCAGCTAGTTTGTTGCCTTCTTACCGAACATGAGAGAGGAGGGGAGCTGCGATTTTTGTTAGGAATTTTACGGTATTACTTACTCAAGATTCCAACCTCCAACTCTCAAATACTTTGGAAGGGTTTGATCCACATTGGATTTTTTGGAAGATATTGTTAATGGTACTGGAATCTCCTTCAATAACGAGCTTGTGAAATTGTTTGCACATATCAATTGAGAGATCCTCCTCTAGTGCCCAGATTTCAACAATATTATTAGTGTTGAGGCCTATGGCACCTGCATAAACATGTAGAATTTGCCCATTATTGTTACAAAAGACTCCACCATAACTGGCTTGGCCTAGATCTCCTTTTGAGGCCCTGTCAAACTTAAGTTTGATGAAGTACTTCATGTTTAAGAATGTAAGTAGTGTCAGACTTCATAATTGTATTTGATGAAAAGAAAGAGAAAATAATTTTATTGTAAAATAAAATCTATTCTGAAGCATGGGTTTCGTGCTCGTTTATGTATTTTCTAGGTCAAAGCCTCCATTGAAGCCTTCTAGGTTTTCTTATGAGTCAATAGAGTCATTTCCATTTTTATTAGACCCTTCTTATGACTTTTTATCATGTAAAAACAATTATTTTTTAGTCAAAAGATTCATTTTTCACCTCCACACCAAGTCGGCATTGTCCTCTTCAAGTCGGCCTAGATTAGTGTTATTCGACCCAACAGAAGGAGTATATATAGAGAGGTAGTTCGACTCATTTGAAGCACACACTAAAAAAGCTCAATCTACAAGAGAAAGAGGTAGAAAAGAAGAGCAAAGTTAAGAAGAGATAAGGAAGAAGTTGTAGAATTTGAGGATTGATTTTTTGGGAATCTCTATCTCACACGTGTGAAGTTACTAGACTGTAGCTGGGGCCGAAATTTTTGAATCTATTACAGGTCCAAAATTTTGAAGTTGGGGGCCGAAAATCTGTACCTAGGGGCCAAAATTCTAGATTGAAACTGCAAATGAGAAGCTAACACTTGGAGACTTTAGTAGGGATCATATATTGGAAGGAAGGGATGACTTGACGATTAGAGGAGGTCTTTGTCTAGGTCTAAAAGGTCTTGGATTGTCTCATCTTGATTTGAATCTACTAGTGGAAGAGTTCGACTAGGTTTTCCCCTTGAATGGGTTTTGTCGTGGATGAGCGCCTACATCTTCTGTCTCTTGTTCTTATGGTCTTCATATACATTTAATTTGGTAATTTCTTGATGAAAGATAAACTAACAAAGAAGTAAAATAAGCCAACATAAATCACAAGTAATTATCAAGGAAGCGGAATCAAACCCTAATTCCTATAAGCATTGATTTCTCAACATGGTATCAGATCTAAGGTGAAAGAAGAAATAGTTGAAGATCACTATGTTGGCTATTAGTTGAAGGAAGGAAAAACAATCTTGGAAGAAAAGGTCACTCATGCAATGGCAAGTTATTTGAAGATGGGACTCAATATCATAAAAATCGCAGGAACTTGGATTGGAAGGATTATCTACAATCTATTTAGGAAAGTCAAGAGTGAGGGATTCTTAACTACACTTACAGGTACACTTGATGATGACAATGCATGGGTCATTGATAGTGGAGCCTCAAGACATATGACGAGAGAAAGTATAAAACATCATACTCTATCAAGGGAACCATCATCACATGCAATGGAGCTAGGAGACAACAACAACTATGTAGTCAAGGGACTTCGATCTACATTGTTGAAGTTGGAAAGTGGAGCAAAGCTACACCTAAGAAACATCCTCTATGTCCCAGGTTTGAAAAATAATTTACTTTCTATTTCTTATTTAGAAGATAAAGGAGATAGGGTTGCTTTTGTAGATGGTAAATTTTTGGTTTGGGTAAAGGGTTCAAGTATTGAAAGGTAAAGGTTAATGGACTTCATGAAGGAAGGCTATATAGAGTTATAACACCATCTCCTCAAGCCCTAGTTCACATGGATATCAATCCCATCGAAATTTGGCATAGAATACATGAGCATATTCATTACAAGGTAATACCCTCTCTTAGTCAAATGGTAAAGGGCATCCCCAACATCAAGGAAGATCATGAAGGAGTATGCAAGGGATGTGCTTTGGAAAATAATACTAGGAAATCTTTGACAAGAAGTGATACAACGTATAAGGATATATTAGACCTTATTCATTCTGATGTTTGTGGGCCCATGTCTGATAAATCTCTTGGAGGCCAACTTTACTAGGCGACCTCCATTGATGATCACTCTAGAAAGACATGGCTCTATCTTCTCGAGACAAAGGACGAAGTATTTGAAAAGTTCAAGGAATTTATATTTGAAGTTGAGACCTTAACTGAAAGAAAGATAAACACTTTGATATCCGACAATGGAGTTGAATACACTTCAAAATAACTTACAACATATTGTAAAGAAGCAGGTATTAAGAGTGAGCTCATTATTCTCTACAACCTAGAACATATTGGCGTAGCAGAAAGGAAAAATAGAATCATTGAAGAATGCATAAGTATTGTGATATTGATCAAGATATACCAAAAATTCTATGGGAAGAAGCAGCCATGACAAAAGTATACATACAAAATAAGTCATCATAGAATCCTTGATAATATGACATCATAAGAAGCATTCACAGGGAAGAAGCCATGTGTAGACCATCTCTGAATCTTTGGGTTTTCCACATACATTCATTTTCCAAAAGACAAACAAAAGAAGTTAGACTCCACAAGTATAAAAGGTATCTTCATTCGTTATAGCCTTTCATCAAAGGCTTATAGAATTTACATCAAAGAAGGAAGACATATCAAAGTTAGCAGGGATATTATATATGATGAAAACCATGCCTACAAAAGATCCAAGGATATACCAATCGAATTCAATGAAGAAGATGTACCTATATTTGAAGAATAAGAGCAACATGACAATACAACTACAAACCAAGAAGAAGAAGAAGGACCAAGTGAGCCTATTCAACCTATAATCATTCCTGAAACAAAGAAGAGGCCAAATTGGTTAAAAGCTACACTTGAATATGTTGAAGGGAATGGAGTAACTAAAGGAACTTTCAGAGAAAGAAAAAGACCAAAGAGATACTCTAGATATACAACACACATGAAGTTAATCGAAGCCAAACCAACAAACTTTGAAGAAATCACTCATCAAGAAGAATGGAAGAAAGCAATTCAGGAAGAATATCAATCTATCATGAAGAATGGGGTTTGGGAAATCGCCCCTAGACCTAGTGACAAGTTTGTTGTCACTTACAAATGGATTTAGAAAATCAAACATGTCATTGATGGAAGCATAGACAAATACAGATTAATGTTTTTCGCAAGGAGTTTCTCTCAAAAGGAAGGAATAAATTATGAAGAAACCTTTGCTCCCACTACCAGGTACACTACTATTGGATCTTTGGTTTCGCTAGCTGCTACTATGGGATGGAATATCCATCAAATGGATGTCAAAACAAAATTTCTAAATGGAACCATTGATGAAGAAGTATATATTGAACAACCAGAAGGCTTTGAGATAAATAATAGGGATACTCATGTTTGTAGACTAAAGAAAGCTCTATATGGCTTGAAGCAAGCTCCTAGGGCTTGGTATGCAAGAATGGTTGCATGTCTCTTAAGGATTGGGTTCGTCCAAAGTTTTGTTGATACAAGCCTCTACATTAATATAGTGAAGAATGAACCATTCATTAAACTTTTTTATATGTGGATGATTTATTTATTACAAGTGTGGAGCGTAAAATCCTAGAATGAAAGAAAATGTTGGCAACAAAATTTGAAATGAAAGATCTGGGACACATGCATTACTACTTGGGACTGGAAGTTTGGTAGAAACCCGTTGAGATATATCTTAGTCAAGGTAAGTACATAATCAAGATGTTACAAAAGTTCGGTATGATGGATTCCAAGCATATGACCACTCCCATGATCACAAATCTCAAGAAGCTCTGACTCTAGTCTCGTCGATCCTACCAGCTATCACAAGTTGGTGGGTTGTTTGATGTACTTGGTAAATACTAGAGCTGATATATGCTTTGTAAACATTCTTATTCAATTTAAGTTGGAACCTTGTCATGACCATTGGATAGTTGTTAAGCATATATTGAGATACCTACATGAGACAATTCATCACTGTCGGAAGTATGATGGAAAGGAAGTTAAATTAACAGGTTTTACCGATTTTCATTGGGGTGGCAGTGAGACTGATGGAAGTAGTACTATTGGTGGTCATTTCAATTTGGGATCTGCAATGATTTCATGGATGAGTAGAAAATAAGATCTCGTTTCTTTAAGTAGTGTTGAATCCCAATATGTTGTTGCACGTGAAGTAGGAAAAAAGCAGTTTGGTTAAGAAAACTATTGTCAGATATGTTTGGAAAGCCATTGGATCCTACCGTGATAAATTGTGATAATCAAAGCAGCGTCAAGATGTCTGAAGACCCCGTATTTTATGCTAGGACAAAGCATATCAATAAAAAGTACCACTGCATAAGAAGTCTGGTGCAAGATGGGGTCATGAAGCTACAATATATTTTGATAAAAGAACAGGTAGTTGACATGTTGATATCTTCCAAATAAGAAGTTTGATTTTTTCATAAGCATGCTTGGATTGGTCAATGTTACAAATTTAGTTGATAGGGAGAGATGAAGCATCTTGTGGCAACAAGATGCTTGGGATGACATATGGTCGGCCTATGTGTTGATGTCTAGATCCCAAAGTATGGAGGATGGCATTGGTCATGGAGCTCCGACCTTGGATACACAACTAGATCCCTGGTTTGGTCTTAGAGCTTAAAATCCTGATGGTACTTGGAGTGGATAAATATTGAGTACACCTTAGTCCCACATGATTAGAGTACCCGGGTCACGTATCTAATTTGTAGCACTGTGTGTGTTACAACTCTTCATAGTTCATATCATTTTGAGATCTTCCATGTACCTTTATGTAATTATGAATACCTCCCTAGTTGAGAGGGAATGTTGAAGAATGTAACTAGTATCGATCTTCATAATTGTATATGATGAAAAGAAAGAGAAAATAAATTTATTGTAAAAGAAAAAATATTTTGAAGCATGGGTTTCATGTTCTTTTATTTATTTTCTAGGTCAAATCCTCCATTAAAGGCTTCTAGGTTTTGTCATGAGTCAATAGAGTCATTGTCATTTTTATTAGACCTTTCTTGGGCTTTTTTTATCATGTACAAAGAATTATTTTTTAGTCAAAAGAGTCATTTGTCACCTCCACACCAAGTTGGCCCTATCCTCATGAAGCTAGCCTGGATTAGGGTTATTCGACCCAACAGAAGGAGTATATATAGAGAGGCAATTCGACTCATTTGAAGCAGATATTAGAACAAGTTCAATCTACAAGAGAAAGAGGCAGAAAATAAGAGCAAAGTTAATGAGAGAGAAGGAAGAAGCTGTAGAAGTCAAGGATCGAGTTTTTGGGCATCTCTATCTCACACATGCAAAGTTATTAGACTGTAGTTGGGGCCGAAATTTCTTAATCTATTGCAAGTCTGAAATTTTGAAGCTGGGGAGCGAAAATTTGTAGATGGGGCCCAAAATTATGGATTAAAGTTGCAATTGAGAAGTTGAAATTTGGAGACTTTGGCAGGGATCATCTATTGGAAGGAAGCGCCGACTTGGTGATTGGTGGAGGTCTTTGTCTAGGTCCAAAAGGTCTTGGATTGTCTCATCTTGATTTGATTCTACTAGTGGAAGAGTTGGACTGGGTTTTACCCTTGGAGGGCTTTTGCCCTGGATGAGCACCTACATCTTGTGTCTCTTGTTCTTGTGGTCTTCATATACATTTAATTTGGTAATTACTTGATGAAATATAAACTAAAAAAGAAGTAAAAGAAGCCAACATAAATCACAAGTAATTATCAAGAAAGAGGAATCAAACCCTAATTCCCATAAGAATTGATTTCTCAACACTCCAAGGAAGGGACCATAAGGAAGGGTTGGAAGGGAAGAAATTGGGGATGGAGGGAGTCTTCCATATGTAATAGGTGGAGAGACCCATTTTAATTATAACAACTTTTTCAGGTTGATTGCATTCCCAATCTTTGGAGGAATAAGGAAAAGAAGGAATTGTTTCCTTTATTTTATTTAAGATAACTTGCCAAATAAAGTCTTTGGAGGCCCTAATATTCTTAAATGTTTGTATGTTACACTCCTTCCAAATGTCCCATAGGATGAATCTTAGGATGATTTTCCATGCTCTATTGACAATGGGATTAGTAAAAGAGATTGAGTTAGAAACTTATAATTGTTCAAAATATTGATATAATTAAAAAACAAACCAAACATCAAGTAGTGAGTGATTAGGCATTATTCTCCATAGGCAGATCTGCTGGAAAAATCAAAGTAATTATATTAGAGTTTGATTCTCCTTTCTTGATAATTACTAGTGAGTGTGTTGGCTTATTTTACTTCTTTATTATCTTATATTTCATCAAAAATTACCATATTATGAACGTATGAAGATCACAAAACAAGAGACACAAGATATAGGCACGTGCGAGGGCAAAACCCCCCTCGAGGGGAAAACCCAGTCAAGAAATTATTCCTTTCAATAGTATTCTTTGAGACTCTTCACCCTAGAATAAGACACGACCTTCCCTCCACACCAAATCAGCCTTCTAGATCTTCAACCCCTTCCAGCAGTTTCAACTAGGTAACAACTTCTGGCAAGAGACGACTTTCGGCAACAAATAATCTTGGAAGACTTCGATCTACCAATCAAGTGCATTAACAGAGAAAGAGAACCACCAAAATTTTGTTCTTCCTTTTCTCTTTACACCTCCTCAAACTCTCATTCACTTTGGATTCCCAACAACAGACTTCACACCTTTTCCCAGCTATAAGAGAACTTGACACTTATACCCAGCTACAAGAGAACTTCGTAGTTCTTCCCAACTACAAGAGAATTTTGCACTTCTTCCCAACTACAATAGAATTTCGCACTTCTTCCCATCTACAAGAGAAATCAAAATTGTGTGTGAAATTGATGCTCCAAATGAATTCAATGAGCTTGCTTTTATAGGCTTCATGTGAGGTCAAATAGGGTCCTTAGGCCGAATTGATCTTCTTCTAGGCCGACATGGTGTGGAGGTTACATAATTCATATTTGACTCAATACTTAACCTTTTTACATGATTCAAAATCCCAAGAAAGGTCTCTTTAAAAGTACAATGACTTCATTGGCTCATAATAAATCCTAGAAGTCCTTAATGGGGACTTTGACCTAAAACATGGTGACTCAAGCATGAAACCCATGATTTAATAGGTCACACTAATAATTATTATATTATTTTCTTTATTCTTTTGATAAGTACATTACATGATGACTCAAGTACATTAATGAATATCGAACATAGTTACATTTTCCAACACTCCCTCTTAACTAGGGAGGTATTCATAATGTACAAATACAATGGAAGATCTCAAACTATATGAACCATGAAGAACTTTAGGCACCGCAATACCATGGACTAGATTCTTGACCAGGGAAATCTATCCAAGTGGTCTCTCAACAGGTTAGGTACCGCAATTCCATGGACTAGATTCCTGACCAGGGTAATCTATCCAAGTGGGAATACGATGGACTCAAGCTTTCAGCCCCTCTAGGTACCATCAGTCTTACTTGCTAACCACCAACCCAAAAATCCAAGTGTGTTTCCAAAACAAAGCTTAATAACCAACACCACCTTTCCAACTTTGGTACCTAGAAATCAACACAAAGTGATGGTTAGATGTCTTCCCAGGCAATGCTTCACTCAAAAAGTCTCAACACTCCTTGATCTAGCAGATCAAGGGCCACAAATCTCTCCTGATCAAACTGATCGGTTTCCGGCATGCTATCAAAACCTTCAAGACATTCTCATGTACAAACACAACCCCGATCAATAATATTTTCACATGTACATATTCAAATACATACCTCCAAGGTTTCCCAGACAATAGATGTTGCTTCTCAACTTTCCATAGTAGGACTATCAGTCGAATCTTTAACAGAAGATTCCTCAATCATACATTATTCTTCCTACTTCATATGCAACAACATATTCTTCAATCATATCATGTTTTCCTTCTTTCAGTGGCACCTCAAAATGTATTCTCCAATTTCCTTCTCCTACTCATGGCCTTCACTAAAAATTATGGTTGTTAGTCCTAGTCTATTGCATGTCACTTGAAACAAAGAATCATATTTGTCACTCCCTCTTAAATGGAGAGGATCTAAACATTCCTATACAAGGAATATTCTCAATCATCCTCTTATCCTAGGGAGATTCCTTCCATTCAAGCTCCCTTTTAACCTACAAAGATTTCATCCAAACTCCTTCTTAACTTAGGGATTTTTTCTTCTTCTTTTCGTCATCGGAGAATATTTTGTGGCTTCCAACCATTTCATTAGAGTTACTATCATCCTCATCATGCTTATCAATGAGCATCTTCACCAAATTGAAGATTGTGTGCCTTTTGATAGCAAGTACAACCAAATCTATAGAAGCATGATGTTAGCCATATTAGAATCACGGAAGCATTTTAACTTATACATATCAGATACCCGGACTTAATTTACAAACAAGAGACGTATACTCTTCATCATCTTGCTAGGGACTTAATCACAAACCCTAGACTTCTTCATATCAACTTTCATCCATCTAGGGTTTCAATGTTACTTCCAAAGGTATGTCATACCTTACTATAACATATAACAAACCCTAGAAACAATTCATACAAATATAAAGCATCCAACGACCTTTAAAAATTCATATGTTAGACTTCTCACTAGGGTTTCATACAAATCCTATATCTCATAAAAAGGAATCAATCAAAACCAATCACAGCTTAGTCATTAACATGACCAGCTTCCACTAGGGTTATTTGCAAACCCTAGATTTCCGCAACCATCAATCCCAACCAAAAACTCATATTTCAACAATCTTACACAAATATCAAATTATCATATATTCATCATACATCATAGATTTCTACTTCTACTAAGGTTTAAATCCAAAACCCTATAATTTCATTTTCATAATCTCAGTAATCATTAAATAGATTTCAGATTGTTACATACTAGACAATGTTACTACTAGGATTTAGCTGTGAAATCCCAGATTACCAAATATCATCATCCTAGAATCTCAGACAAGGACTTCCAATAAATCCCAAGACTTATGACCATCAATAACTAGATCAACACACATATCAAGGAATTCATAAACATACATAAGCATATCATATGTCTGATAACATTAATACATTTGACCTAGACCAAGCTAGGGTTTCAAACAAAAGGACATATCTATATATGACTAGATTTCATTATCATGCAAAGACATTTCATATCATGTGTTAGTCAAACCCAACTTCACAATGACCAATAAGAGTTAAACACACAAACTTGATTTGACTAGGGTTTGATCAGACAAACACACACATACCAAGGAAATCATTTCTAAGACAATATAAGGGTCTTTCTCACACATTCCAAGAAACCCTAATGGGATAGGGTTTCAAAGTAGAAACATAGCAAACCCAACATTACCAAAACTTCAAAGGTTTAGGATTTTATACCTTATCATTCAACCCTAACATGTTAGGTTTTCCTTATCATACCAAAATCCCAAACATGACATCATCACACTTCAAGTATCATTTCACAATATACCTAAGTAGTTTAGGGTTTCAGACATTCACATTAGCATACCCTTCGGTTAGGGTTCTACAAAATCAGTTCAGAATATGAGACGGGGTGGGTAGATTTATCAAGAGATGAATCACCCAAAAAACAAGAATAATTATGATTCAATATAGCTAGACATAACAATGTTAGTAATAGACTGTCAAATGAATAATCCTTTCAATATAAAAAAATCAAGTATTTAAAGCATACCTTTGTTTCTTGACTTACCTTGTCCTGAGAGGTTCTCCTTCATATTTCTTGAGTATATAGCAGATGTCTTATGGAACATGAATATATGTTGGACTTCCAAAGATTTGGAGGTGATCCTGACTCGGTTTCTTTCTTGTGAATACTTCTTCGGGTGTTTTATTATCAAGACTCTTATGAGGACTCCTATTTTAAATGTATACGGCTGTCATCGCTGCTTCTTCCCCTAAGAACTTTGGTAGATCTTAATCAAGGAGCATAGTTTGAATGCCTTCTTCAATTGACCTATTCTTTATTTCAGCCAATACATTTTGTTCGAGATAATAGGGAACAATAATCTCCCTCTTAATATCAGCTTCGTTACAATATGAAATCAATTCCTTAGAAGTGTATTTCCACCATTGTCAGACCTCAGAGTTTTTATCTTTCTTTTGGTTAGGGTTTCCACTTCATCCCTAAACTTCTTCAACTTATCAAGTACTTCATATTTTTTCTTGAGGAGGTGTTGAAGCCTCAAAAATCGTTGCAACAACATGGGGGAAAACCACTTGGCCGGGGACTTGAATACCGTCCCTTTTCCATTTGGGTTAGTGGCTCCAAATGGATATAACGGGACCAGTTTCCCAGTCAAAATGTGATAGGATGGATAGGGTGTTTGATTGATAAAAATAAGTGACATATGGGGTGGTTTTCAATTTAACACACACACACACACACATATATAACCTATCTATATATTACCCGAGAATTTGTACTTATATTTGTGTGATCTAAAACAATGATCCTTAGTACTTGATAATGAAGAGTAAACACATACTAACAGAAATGAAAAATCTTTGAAGTAATTATTTTGATTAAATAGTTAATCAAAATAATTTATAAAGCATGTATCGCATCAAATATCATTTGACTAATTTCTCATCAATGTATTAAAAAAATAGTTGTCCTAGTATGTTAAAAAGTGAATGGATACAACACTGTATGGAAAAATATACATATGATAAACAATATATAAAAATGGTTTTAATCATGAATAAATAAATACACAAAGATAAAAGTACCAGATGCATATCAGTCCACTCATAAAATAAGTAGCTCCAGTACAATCTATCTTATTAAGATGGCTTGCAAAAATACAAAAGTGCAAGCTTCTGTAAGCCTTCTTTAACGAAAGTTCAGGACTCTTATCCAAGGATTCTAGCAAGAGAAACTTTAAAGTACAAAAGTGCAAGCTAATAAAGAGTTTCTTTATAAAATTCTAGACCCTTTCTTAAAAGACATGAAAGGGTTTTTTATAATAAAAATATGAGTACAAAAATAGGCAATGCATGAAGTTCTGAGGAGGTTTAAACAACCCTCCTGGAAATAAGTGACAGAATTACATAAAAGGTAAATTATGGAAATGACTAGTTGTAGAATGTGATGGTGTCTACTCTTTCGTTTGTTGTGTGAGATTATATATATCCATCATCAACTTGAGTTCAGGAGGTTGTTTCATCCTTGCACGCATCTGGCTGGTATACATTGCATCTTAGAGGGAAGGCAACATCTGCATGGCTAAGTCAGCAAGACAACGTAGCACTAACCACTAACTATGTGGCTTTACTAGATACCTCCAATACACTTCTCAGTCTAGTTTTGTAAGTTTTTTAATCACTTCTTCTTTTGCTGTAGATTTTTCTTTCCATTTTGCTTCTAAGTCTTTGATATTGGGAAGAATCCCAGGTGGGCATCTTGTATCAGGTTGGCATTGTGTAAATTGTCATTTATGGTCTCAATGATCTTGATTGCAACATCTATTTCTCTTGCGACTACCCTTTATGCCTGTTTCAACTGTATATCCCATTCAATGAAAATGATATCATTGTGAGTCTCTTTCATCCTGGGTAGATTTGCTATCCTTCCTTCTGGGGTATCCTGACATGCAATGTATCCTGAAATATTTTCATCAATCTCATTGAAAGTGACCCTCATATTGAATACTCAATTCGTCAATGAATCACTTTCCTTTCACATTGGATTGATGATTGATATCCTCTGACAAAATGTTCCTTGTTTCGTGGATAACAAAGAATTCAGTTCAAATGCTTCTTTTACAAACTCCTCTACTTTAGGATTGTCTTTCAGTTGTTCCACAGAAAATCGTAGTTGTTGTATTTGAGCATCTTTGGCACTTGTCTTTGTTTGAAACTGGAGCTTTAACTAATCAAAGCTCTATTGTAGTTGTGCCATTTGTGCCTTCATCTAATGGTCTATATTCTTCTTTTATTTGGCCAACTGTTGTTCCAACTATTGTATCCTCTCATCTTTGTCCTTTATCAATTGTCTGACCTTTGTTACCTTATCAATAGTAACAAATTCATAAGCACCTACAAATTGTGATAGTTTGGTCAAATTATCTGAAGGATCCATAGGAGTATCCTTCCAAACGACATCCATTGGCCCACTGTCAGGACTTATCACGGAGGTCTGATCTAATTTCCTTTTCTTCCTTTGTCGTTTTACTACAGCCCGATGTTTTGGACTGTAAAAGACATCAAGAGGAGGAATCTCCTCTACTCTGAGAACAATTTTGGTTGAGGGGAAGGATGGGATGATTTCAATTTCTTCTATGGCAACAGTCTTGTTAATAACTCTGTCAGTAAGCGAGCTCTGTCCAGTATTCTAGGGTGTGTTGAATATGTTTTTTGTTTCAACATTCTCCTCCCCTTGTTGTCCTTTGAGTTTTCGGTCGAAATGTTGCCATGCCTCATCTAGTTGGTTTTTTACGGGGTTCTCCTCTGTGTGTTCTTTAGTGGAAATATCTTCCACTTCTTTCTCTTGTGAGGCCTTTTCGGATTCCCTTTCAGTGTCCTTTACAGTACTCTTCTCAGGGCTTTTCTGCGAACTTTTTTGTGAGTCATGCTTTGAACCTTGTTTTGAATTCTAGCTCAATCTCTGCTCTGATGTTTGTTCAGATCCCTATTCTGATTTTTATTCTGAGTTATGCTCAGAATCATGTTCTAAGGTTTTTTCTGAATCATGCTTTGATTCGTGCTCTGAGCCCTTTTCTGAACTCTGGCTTCAAATGTTTTCTATTTCAGTATTTGGCTTAGGAATTTCTAAGAGGTCCAAAGGGACCTTCAGTAACCTTTTTTTCCTGTATTGGTGGAAACGGGCCAAATATGGTGGTTTGAGTCTCAAAGTAGCTAGATTTTGGACCTATGAAAATAGCTTGTCTGACTCAAATAGATTATCAAAATCATCCTCCTCATGGCTGAATTGCCTTATTTTGACTGAAGCAGTGAAGTCGTGTGCAACTTTATTGGGATCATACTACCTGCCAAGAATAGTAGTGAGCTTCCAACAGAAAATGTGTTCAATTTCAAGCGCAACATGCCTGAAATCGTGCAATGCATAAACACCACATTGAAGGGTAAAAGAAGGCAAAAGGGAATTTTTGGATTCTTTCAAGGTTTTCGTTATCCCATCCCCTACAATCTGGTAAGTAATTTCTCTGGCAAGAAGCTTATCCGGTACATACTAAGGAAGGACATGAGGGGGTGTTATGCTTCCGAAAACCCTAACATAGGTAAACAACTCTTCCCCAAACCACCTATCTACTGGAAAAATATTGATCTTGGCCTCATCGGATAACCTTGGGGCCTTCTTGTAAAACACCGCTTGGTGGATGGGTAACATAACTCCCTGACAGATCTTGTAAAAATGGGCTTGGTAATTGGACTCCCACAAAATCTTATGATATATATGAATGGGGGTAGGGTATTGAATAGTCCATTTCCACCCCATAGTTGGAAAACTGGTGGTGAAATAGACTGCATCCATAATATAAGCACTCATAAAAAATGGAGGGACTGTTCGAGTAGAGACAAATCGCTTTTGCCTATATTCCCGAATTTGCATAGCCAGGTTATTAGACAAAATGGTTCCCCAATCCATTACAAAAGAGTTCACTGCTGCATCTATTAGGGGAACCCACTCAACAGAAAACTTGGTTGTATCAGCATGCCCAAATAATCTACACATCATAGTTGTGACACAAGAGTAGGGAGTAGCAAGAGATGCTATAGGATACATACCCGATTTCTCTTATCTTAATTTACTTGAACCGGACCTCCATTTCCGAATTGGGTCTAATGGTTCTTTTTTCTCCTTCGCTAAACGTTTCAGGAAGGCTTTATCATATACCTTCTGTGGGTCTAGTATATGATACATTCTCTTCAGACCTTTTGTTGTGAAGGAACCAATAACCTCTTGTCTTGAAGTCTAGAATGCACGATTTAAAATGTTGATGTTGTCTATAATCAATTTTACCATATCAGTGTATGGTAAAATCTTCGGCCTGGCAACAATTTTGTGTAGGAAAGAACTTGTAGCTTCAAAATAAGAAGCTTTAGAAGAAGTGGTAGCATCTGTTGTTGCTTTGGTTTCAATTATTCTTGGACCCTCGTTTTCCAGCAGATTGTACATAGCTTCCCAAGAGGAAGTCCTACTATCCTTAGTGCATGTTGTGTCTGAAAATAATGGAGGCATTTCAGTTACATCGAACGCAGAGGATTGAGTGGCTTCACCAAACTTCTTTCCCTTCTTAAACTTAGTCATTTTGTTGCACAATTCTCTCTTGGGAGAAATCCTGCAATACAAAGAATACAGAGCAACTATAGAGAAAATAGGAGTTAAACGTAAAATCTTGCGAACACATAAAGCTTTGAAATGACAGAAAGGTAGGTTTTAATGCAAATCAATCTAAACAGGGCACCAAATCTCCTTGGGCCCTGAAACCATTAATTCCGTTAGAACATGTTTATTAATCGAAATCATGGCTCCACGTGTTTTATTTATTATTCATTAAAATATCGCATCGCATATTTCTTCGGATGGTGAAACAAGTTCATTCTTTAAGTTCTGCGCCGATATGCGATAGCAATATTGTCGTATTGGTGTGTTAAGCATAGGATATTTGCGATTATGATAATCGCATTATCGCAATATCGCAATCATCGATTTCGGGACAACGGAGAATAGACATTACCCAAAAGATTTTAACGATTTGCAATTGTGATAAGTGATGTGGCAGTGTAGCAGTCCCTTAGGTTTTTATTTAAGGAGAGCTTTCGTTTAAGCTTTATAATTTCCTTGGGCGCTTTCCTTTGATGAATAACTTTATCGCAATCGAAACCATTTAGAATGTTACAAGCAGAGCTTATTGGAATTATTGCGATACATCGGATGTGATTGTATATTTATGGTACGGTTTAATGTTTCGTCGGGTCTAATGCTTATCGTGCTACGCAACAAGGAGGCCTTTTGGATGTATGAATTGCGATGCAGGATGCTTTCGCCATAAGGCATTCTCATTAATATTTTTAAGCTTTTATTAAGAATGAATATGTTTGGGTTCCTCGGGGGTTATTCTTTATCGCAATTGCAAGTCTTGACCCGGTGGATAAACATATACTCTTAAGACTTTGCGATTTGGGATATGGTTGAACTTGCTTTTAAAGTGGCCTCCTTTGGTCATTCAAGATTTAGTGAGGTTTTATTAAAATGGAAAATCAAATTTATTCCTAAGAAAATCTTTAAATTAAACTTATATTCTTATGTTTTAATTTTTTTAAGGTTCCCTATTTATTTGTACAATAATTACCTAAGGATTAAGACAAATAAATGGGGGGTTGTTGCACAACACAACAATTGGCGATTCACTGGAAGAACCAGTTATCTATAATAATAATGAAATTTATAGAACTTTACTAAGTAAAAATAATTCATGAAAGAAAAATATTTTCGAAATATTTAGATAAGTAACATTACTCTGAACATTAAAAAACTCACTTAATACAATTCTTTTTATATCCTCTTATAGATGTTTTTTTTTTTTTTTTTGGTCTATATCAGTGATTAATTAGTTGTAAATATAAAGTAGGGGGATTTTTACAACTTAGAATTTTAATATACTCATTTATCATAGGTAGAGCCGCTGCTGCCAACAGGCCTCCATAGCCTCGACACGGTTACCTTTTAATTCAGAATCCCATCCATATAAGAGTGCAGCCTTTAGAGATAATTTCAAAAGTATATATATATATATTTCATTTTTTATTATTATTTTATTACTTTTCTTTAACAATTTTTTTTTATTACCTAAAAGCCATTATCTTGGTTTGGTGGCCAGAAAGTGATAATGCCATTCACTGGTTGTAATTGAACTGAACAATATGGCTCGTGATGAAACCCCTTGTCTTAATATTAACATAATCATAAGCCATTACCCTCGTTTGGTATTTAGTGTTGGTAATGCCAGTCTGTTATTTCCCTATGAACATGGTAAGTAGGCTCGTGATGAGACCTCTTATCTTTTAAGGTTAATATATTTTTGAATTACACTCTTAAAATAATAAAGTTAATAGATGGGGAGAATCATTGACTCCTTAAGAGTTTTTGGATGACAATTTTAGAGTTGGAGATGCTAAGTTGTAATTAGTCTTTACTTTGTTAAAGATAACTTTTCTTGACTGATTACAGAATAAAGGATTTTATAAAGTTTGAGGTTTTCAAAGAATTTATAACTTCAATGGAAAATAAAATTGATACTTAGACAATTTTCAATTGTTGTAATTATTTCCTTAAGAATTTCTACTTTGAAAGAGAAAGATCAAAATACTTCAAGAGATTTGATTGTAAAGCCAAAAGTAATGTTATCTAACATTATTTTCCTAACAAAACATAAAAAGTAAATGCAATAATGTACAGTGGAAGATGTAATCTTCTAAGAAAATATTTTTTTCAAAATAAGCCCATTAACACGAAGAGAATCTCTCTTTCCTGATAAATCTTGCAATATAAATGTTGATGGGCCTAGTTGTTCAACAATTTGAAATGGTCCAAGCCATATTTTCTGGAATTTGGTATGCTTTCCTTTTTCCTTGTGTGCCTTGTCCCATTTAAGGGCGAGATCACCAATTTGAAAAGATTTCGTGGAAACAGAACTCGCATCAAAAGAAGACTTGACTCGTTGTTGATGGTGAGTATGTCTAAGTTTGGCTTTTTCCCTTTCTTCTTCTAAATTAAGAATTTGAGATTTTCTTAGTTGTAAAGAAGAAGAAGGTGATTATTCAATGAATTGGACTAGGGCTAATGAGGGAATATCTAGATTTGAAGGGATGATAGCTTCTTTCCCACATACCAGATTGAATGAGAAGTGCCTATTGAGGCCTTCTGAGTTATTCAATCTGCCCATAGAGAAAATGTCAACGATTTATGCCAATTCTTTTGGCTCTGATCAACAATTCTCTTTATAATTCTTATGAGGTTCTTGTTGGTTGACTCTGCTAAACCATTTCCTTGAGGGTAGTAGTTACCAAAGTATTTAAGTTTAAATCCCCTCTTAAGAGAAAATCCAGTCATATTATTTCTCAAAAAGTAAGATGCATTTTCAAACGTAAGTGTAGTTGGTAAGCCAAATTTAGTAATAATGAATTGATCAATGAATTCAATGCTAGCATCAAAATTGGCTACCTTTAGTGGAATTTCCTCCACCAACTTATTAAAATAGTTTGTAGTTGTAAGGATATACTTATGTTGCTTTGAGGAATGGGGAACAATCTCACCTATGATATCTAATCCCCATTGTTCAAAAGGATGATCAATGTTAACTGGTTGTAGAGGTAAGGCAGGTTTTCGTTGTCTTCCCACAACATTTTGACATATTTTGCATTTCCTTACGTATTCATGGGTATCTTTGAACAAGGTTGGCCAATAGTACCAACATGCAGGATTTTGTGTGTAGTAGTATCTCCTCCAAAATGTCCACCAGCTAGTCCATCGTGGAGTTCCTGCAAAACCTTCCGTGCTTCAGACTTTTCAAGGCATCTTAATAATACAGAATCGTAATTCCTTCTGAATAACACATCATTAATGACTTAATATTGATTTGATTTCAATCTTAAATCCCTTTTCCTTTTATGATTGAGTTTAGGAGGAGTGTATCCATTTTTCAAATAGAAAATAAGATCAACATATTGGGACTCTAAATCATTTAGGCTTACGTCTGATACATGTATAGTGTTACATGAGTCCTCATCTGCTGGTAAGTTGGAAGCTCTTGTAAGTAATCTGCAAAAACCTTTTCCTCTGACAATTTTGGTTGGTTTAATGTCAATATCATACTCCTGCAGAGTTGCTACCCAGTTTGCCCTTTTTTCCTCTACTTCCCTTTGCATAACTAATTGGCTCAGTATTGAGAATGGGACTATTATTTTCGTATGGG
The DNA here is from genome assembly GCA_031772625.1 of Pinus tabuliformis. Taxonomy (NCBI): domain Eukaryota; kingdom Viridiplantae; phylum Streptophyta; class Pinopsida; order Pinales; family Pinaceae; genus Pinus; species Pinus tabuliformis. The sequence goes on along the minus strand of CM062809.1, from coordinate 222,953,861 downwards.
TTTTGAGGAGAAAAGGCCTGAAGTTCTTTACAGATTTGAAAACAACAAAAGCCTCTTTTTCCACCTCTGAATAATTAAGTTCATCATTTTGAAAATTACAACTAAAGTATGAGATGGGTGCTTCGATTTCTTGATCATTCACTTGTGTTACAACAACAACATATGATGTTTCAGAAGCGAATGTATACAAAATGAAATGACTAGAAAAATTTGGAGTTGTTAGAGAGGGAGCATTGATAATGGATTGTTTGATAAGATCAAAATATTCTCTTTCATTATGTCCCCATTTAAAGATTGAATTTTTTTTAATCATGGTTTGTAATGGTAAAACAATTTGGGAAAAGTCGGGGACAAATCTTTTAACAAAATTTATCTGACCTAGAAAAGAAGCATAGATTTTTTGTTGTGAGGTAAAGAAATTTCAGCAATTTCTTTTATTCTATTTGGATCAATACAAATTCCCTTTTTGGATACAATGAACCCTAGAAGTTTACCTTCACTTAGAGCAAAATAAGACTTCTTTGGATTTAATGAGATTCTATATTTCTTACAATGTTCAAAGATCTGCTTCAGGTCATGTAAAATGTTATTTTGTTGTTGGAATAAATAGTAATATCATCCAAATAAATGACAACAGTTCCTCTCCAGAGCTGGCTGGTTAGTCCTCATCAAATCAGTCTTGGAGGCTACCCCAGTCTATTGGATGTCATTGGCTTGGATTCCTAAAGGAATCGTCGCCTGAATTCAGAAGATTTGTTGCAGATTCCTTTGGAACGGGTATAAAGAGGGAAAACCCTTTGCTTGGGTGGGATGGAAACACACTGCCCTCCCCAAGAAATGGGGTGGATGGGGACTAAAGGACTTAACAATATTTGCACACACTCTTGCTGCCAATATGGGATGGAACCTGCTCACATCACAAAACCTCTGGACTGAAGTCTCCTACCACAAATACATTTGGCTCATCACCTCCTGGATTGGATTCGACTACCCTCCTGGCCTCGATCTGGGATATCTATGCTCTGGAAAGCAATATTAAATACTTTTCCTTCTATCAGAGAGGGTCTAGCTTTATGAATAAATTATGGTTCATTGGCTCATATAGGCATGGACCCACGGACTAGAGGGGGTAATATGTATAAATTACCTCCAGACCTCATCATGTTTCTCAATCAGAGGAATATCAAAGTAATTGCACAGGTTGTTAATTTGGAGAAAAACTCCATCTTTAAACAGGCCTGGTTATCAGCTTTGCACTTGGGCATCCATGAACACTGGTAGCAAATTTGGGAAGGGTATATTATTGCTCTGAAAGAAGCCCATGTGTGCATCAAAGAAGGCCCTGGTGAACTTATCTGGACTCAAGCTGAGCATGGTGTATACTCTCCTAAAATTAGATATCCCATCCTACTCTTAGTGCGCAAACCACTTGCATTTCTAGACTGGTAGGGGAAGATTTAGAAGCTCAAAGCACCACCAACAATGAAATTATTCATGTGGAATGTGCTCAGAAATAAAACCCCAACTGGAGCAAACCTCATGCATCGATCCCACTTCGGTCCACATTGGTGTGTGTTATGTAAACAGTTTGAGGAGACAAAAGATCATTTGTTCCTCCATTGCTCGATGTATGCTCAGCTATGGCTACAAGTATTAAACATGCTTTCCAAATCTGGTTGTTGGCAAGGACAAATGATACCCGAGGCTTGGGATCACTAGACAGCTGCAAACAATGACTCAAAAATTCACTGCCTTCCCCTCCCTGTTTGCTGGACAATCTGGTTGATCAGAAATGGAATCATATTCAAAGAAATAGAGGCCAGATGGCCACATGCTACAACAAAAATCATTGCTTCCTACCATGAGATCCCAGATGAGACACACACACCTACAATTCGCAATATTTCCACTGAGTCGATTGATCCGACCATTCCGTGGGCATATTTAGACGAGGCCGCTCAAGCACAGGGGTGTGGAGGTGGAATTATACTCCATCTTACTAAACAACATCACTACAAAATTCGACTGGGTTTGGGAGAGGGAACAAAAAATTATGCCGAATTGATCGCCCTCAGACATCTTTTGCATTTTGCATCGGCTCACTCATGCAATAAACTACAGATCTTTGGTGACTCAAAAATCATCATAAATTGGTTCAATAACATAAATAATTGTCATGAACATTCACTCATAAACATCTTGGATGAAATTCAGGTCTTCAAGGCACAATTTAACTCTGTTACTTGTCAACATATTTACAGGGAACGTAACGCGGCTGCTGACAAACTATCCAAGGAGGCTACGACACATCCGAGAGGCCTGTGGATGATACAGAAACATAATGGTTAAGAACAATATCAATACTACCACCGGCCCTACCTTGATAGGGCAGATCCTAGGGCGGACAAGCACTAATTCTTGTTTATTTTTAGCTGGCACACAGTGTTGACTTATGTATATATTTATGTATTTATTTTTGTTACTAGACATATCGAACACACCCTACGAGGTGATCTATGTACAACTCTTTTTGGAATGGCCTCGGCCATAACTTATTATTTTTTAACACTATTTGAATGGCTACAGCCAACAGTTATGCATATGCCAATGGAATCTACTATATGTAATTTTTCAAAATTAATGAAAAGTTACGATTTTTCCTTGGGAAAAAAATGACAACGGTTTTGTTTATCAAACCTTTAAAGGATGTATCCATAACTCTTTGGAAAGTTTCCCTTGCGTTAATTAAACCAAAACGCATTTTATGGTAAGCATAGGTTCCCCATTTAGTACTGAATGTAGTCTTTAATCTATCATCTAGATGAACAAGGGTTTGATTATATCCTGAAAATCCATCGAGAAAAGACATTAATTCTGAACCAGCTTCTGATTGCAGTATTTGTTCCATAGTTGGTAATGGAAAATTGTCCTTATGACAATCTTTGTTAAGATTTCTAAAATCAATACAGATGCAAATGTCACCATTTTTATTCTTGACAGGTACTAAGTTTGAGACCCATTTTGAATGCCTAACAGGAAAGATGATTTTGGCTTTAAGGAGATTATTCAGTTCTGATTTGATTTGGATTTCTAAATTGGGATTAATTTTCCTTAATTTCTGTTGTACAGGCTTGTCATCAAATATCACGGGAATGGTGTGTTGTATAATAGAGGTATCATATGTTTTAAGGTCATCATAGTCCCAAGAAAAGATACCTTTGTACTTTCTTAACAAGTGGATAAAGGCTAATGTCTCATCTGGAGAGAGACCAAGTCCTAGATTAATGTTTTTAGGTTTGTCATCAATTCCAAGGTTTACTAGTTCAAACCTTAAGGTTGGGGTTTGGATTTTAGAATTGGTAACCTTTTTGAATCTGTCCCTAAGATCATAAAGATCCTCCAGTTTTACCACAAATTTAGGTATGGGATTCTCATTAGACTTCTATTTCAACTTATTATCATGCTCATTTTCATCTATTATCTGGTCATCATATGACCCTTCTGATGTTAGAAAGTTTATGATATCCTCATCATCATTAAAGACTCGCCAATTGGTGACATTATCAGGAATGGATGGTCTAAAAATCAATTCTATGGAAAACCTATCTGGATTGTAATCCTCTGATGGTATGAGCTTGGATGTTATGTTAGCGAGAAGGTCATCACTTGCATATTGAATTCTATGTATTGGAGAGATGTTGAATGCTGAAAAATGTGAAGTAAGATCCTAGACTAATGACTGATAATGTTTTAAATGTCCAGAGAGACAATGAATGGTGTTTCTTACTTGCTTGATAACAATTTCTGAATCTCCAAAGACTTGAAGATATTTGATATCGAGGCCTATTGCTTTATACAAACCTTGTATCAGTGCCTCATATTCAGCAATATTATTTGTGCATTCAAATTCTAACCTACATGCTAGCATGGTTTTTTCTCCTTCTGGACTGATTAATATACAACCAACTGCTACACCATCATTGGATTTAGACCCATAAAAATATAATTTCCAAAAAATCCTTTTAACTAATGGTTTATCTACAAGGTTTATACATATTGAAGAATTTGTTTGAGAAAAGTTCTCAATCTGGGAAGTAACAGAGTTGTCCAAAAAAGGAGACCTTTGTGCGTTGAAGTTCCCTAAAAATGACTCAGCGGAGTAATTTCCAATGATATTATTATTGAAAGCTACCGGCTCATTCTCACCTTCAAATTCAGTGATTGTATGCTTCAAATGCTTTTCTCGGTCAATTATAATTTGATTTGGCTTTCCATTATAAGGGAGCCACATGTGAGACCAATCTGTCGCAAAATAGTCATGAAGCTTTTCATACCAATCTCTGCTTAGAATTAAACCGTAGAACTCAGGTATATCAACAACTAATATGTCAATTACTTGACAGAATTTTAGATTAGAAGAGAGTCTGATGGTGACTGAGTTCATTTCTCCTAATACCTCGACTTTCATCCTATCAAGTTGCACAATATGAACAACAGACTTTTGGGGTGAAACATTTAATTTAGAACAGATTGTTCTCAGCATTATGTTTGAAGAGGCCCCTGAATCTATTAAGAAATTGTGCAAATTTTTATTGAAGATTTCATAAGTCAAGAGGAAAGGGGGAGTATGTGAATTGGATCTGTCACCAATTAAGATAGCATCAGTAGGATCGACCTTATTTGATGAATCATTAGGGGGTTTACCCATTCCTCTTGTAGCTTGTGATACAGCAGCAACTATAAGAGGAGAAGCAGGAATTGCATTCAATTCTTTCAGCAATAATTTATGTTGATGTTTAAGCTTACTAAGCTCATGAAGAGAGATATTGGCTCTGGTTTTCTTCATGTCCTCCACTATGTTATATTCCATGGTATCTGTAACTACCAAGGTTTTGGATGATGATGGAGGATTTGATGAGGATGGAGTTGGTTGAGAAGTTTTGGGAGAAGACTTTTTATTGGCCACCTTTTCCTTGGCAATAGGGGTTGAGGTCTTTTCTTTTGATTTGATTGTGTTAAATCAGTAGGGCCTTTACTCTCAGTGCTAACAGGTAGACCTTCTTGCTCTTATTTGTTATCAGAAACAAGGAGGATAAAATCCCACATGCCATGTACTTCAACCAATTCTTTATCTTCAGTCTCTTCATCAGTCAATGCATTTTCTTCTTCCTCTTCTTCTAAGTCAGATTCAGCATTGGATATTGTATTTGGTGGCTGAGGATTAGAAGTTTGATTCCTCTTGAAGGATGTAAAAGGTTTTTTAGAAGAGGATTCAACTACTTGTTTCTTAATCTCTACCATTTCATTTGACATGGTTTTTAAGACTTTTTATAGACCTTCAAGATCAAAAGGATCTTTAGGGGATTTCTTATTTGGCTCATCCTTAAATGAATCCCTTTTCATTTTTCTATCTTCCTGAGCTATTTTCTTTTCTAATGCAACTATTCTCTTTTCTATAGATAGGGCTTCCTTCATATTTTCTACCAGAGTAGCCTTATTAGCTCTATCTACAAAAATTTCTATATTGGAAGGAAGAGAGGAAATATACCACTCGATTTGGACATCGACACTAGGGCTTGATGTAGTTGGGATTTTGTTTAGAAGTTTATTGAATTTGGAATTGAAGTCTTTAATCTTTTCACCTAATTTAGCTTTTAAATTAGAAATATCATTGATAAGAGATGCAATTGTACGATCATCAACAAATTTGGCTATAAATTGCTCTTCAAACATGTCTCAATTAGTAATGGATCTTGGTGGTAATGAAAAATACCATGAACCTGTTGATCTTTGGGAGTGTAGGGAAATAATCTTCTTCAGCTACTCCATTGATATTGATAGCTAACATATAGTTATGGTGATATTCCTCAACAGGGAATCCATCATCAAGATTGAATTTTGGCAACCATATTTTAGGATGCTTAGGTGGGTCATGGAGGGGAGGTGCCATTTGTACAACACCAAGATTAGCCCATGGCCTGACTTGTGGTGGTGGTTTTTGTCTTGCCATTATTGGAGTTTGAGTGGAATAAGATGGAGGTTGTGTGATTGAGTTGGATGAACTAGCACTAGTACCTTGAGAAGAATGGATATTAAGAGGAACGAATGGAGGGAATGAAGGTGTTTGTGGAGGTGAATTTGATAAAACCTCACTAGCTGATGTCTGTGACTTAGATTTCTTAGTTTTCTTGCAGAACGAAGGAAGGGGAAATTCAAATGGAGGAACCCCAAGATTCTCACTTTGAGAACGAGTTAGAATCTGAGTGGGCTGTAAAACAAAAGTGATACTTCCTTCAGATGCTTCAGATAGGACATGCTTTTCTACTGAAATAGATATTTCCTCTAATTTCTTTATTACAGTCCAAACCTCAGGTGATTCAGGATTATAATCTGAATAAGGTACTTTAGGAATAGTACAAGGAGATTTTGGGAGTGACTGCTCAACTTTCGATCTAGAAATAGGTTTTAAAGATGAGGATCGAGAAGTTGGAGGTGATCTTGGGGGGAAGTGACTCTTGGAATGGCTTGTTAATTTAGATTGAGTTCTCTTTGCCATTCATAGTCTTGGCCCTCCTTCTAGTGCCAAAATCTTGAAGCCTTGAAAATCGTTGCAACAACATGGGGGAAAACCACCCGGTCGGGGACTTGAATACCGTCCCTTTTCTGTTTGGGTTAGTGGTTGGATATAATGGGACTAGTTTCCCAATCAAAATGTGATAGGATGGATAGGGTGTTTGATTGATAAAACTAAGTGATAGATAGGGTGGTTTTCAATTTAAAACACACACACACACACATGTAACCTATCTATATATATTACCCAAGAATTTTTACTTATATTTGTGTGATCTAAAACGATGATCCTTAGTTCTTGATAATGAAGATTAAACAGATACTAACATAAATGAAAAAACTTTGAAGTGATTATTTTGATTAAATAGTTAATCAAAATAATTTATAAAGCATATATCGCATCAAATATCGTTTGACCAATTCCTCATCAATGTATTAAAAAAATAACAGTCCTAGTATATTCAAAAGTGAATGGATACAACACTGTATGGAAAAAGATACATATGATAAACAATATATAAAAATGGTTGTGAATTCATGAGCAAATAAATACACAAAGATAAAAGTACCTAATGCATATCAGTCCGCACATAAAATAAGTAGCTCTAGTCGAGTCTGTCTTATTAAGATGGCTTGCAAAAGTACAAAAGTGCAAGCTTGTTTAAGCCTTCTCTAAGAAAAGTTCAAGACTCCGATCCAAGGATTCTAACAAGAGAAACTTTATGGTACAAAAGTGCAAGATAATAAAGAGTTTCTTTATAAATTTCTGGACACTTTCTTAAAATAAATGAAAGGTTTTTTTATAATAAAATATAAGTACAAAAATAGGAAATGCATGAAGTTCTGAGGAGGTTTAAAAAACCCACCTGGAAATAAGTGACAAAATTACATAAAAGAAAAATTATGGAAATGACTAGTTGTAGCATGCGATCGTCTCTAATATTTCATTTGTTGTCTGAGATGATATATATCCATAATCGGCTTGAGTTTAGGAGGTTGTTTCATCCTTGTACGCATCTGGCTGGTATACACTGCATCTTAGAGGGAAGGCAACATTTGCATGGTTGATTCATCAAGACAACGTAGCACTAACCACTGACTGTGTGGCTTTACCAGATACCTCCAATACACTTCCCATTCTAGTTTTGTAAGTTGTTTGATCACTTCTTTTTTTGTAGAAGTTTCTTTCCATTTTGCTTCTAAGTCTTTGATATTGGGAAGACTCCCGGTGGGCATTCTTATATCAAGTTGGCATTGTATAAATTGTCATTGATGGTCTCAATGATCTTTCTTGTAGCATCAATTGCTCTTGCGACTGCCCTTTCTTCCTGTTTCAGCTGTATATCCCATTTAGTGAAAAGGATATCTTTTTGAGTCTCTCCTATCCTGGGTAGATCTGTTATCCTTCCTTCTGGGGTATCCTGCCATGCAATGTATCCTGAAATCTTTTCATCAATCTCATTGAAAGTGACCCTCATATCGGATACTCGATTCATCAGTGAATCACTTTCCTTGCACATTGGATTGATGACTGATAGCCTCTGACAAAATGTTGCTTGTTGCATGGATAACAAATAATTCAGTTCAAGTGCTTCTTTTACAAACTCCTCAACTTTAGGATTGTCCTTCAGTTTTTCCACAAAAAATCGTAGCTATTTTATTTGAGCATCTTTGGCACTTGTCTCTGCTTGAAACTAGAGCTTTAATTGATTAAAGCTCTGTTGTAGTTGTACCATTTTTTCCTTCATCTGATGGTGTATGTTCTGCTTTTCTTCGGCCAACTGTTGTATCCTCTCATATTTATCCTTTATCAATTGTTTGACCTTTGTTTCCTTATCAATTGTAGCATATGCATAAGCACCTGCAAACTGTGATAGTTTGGTCAAATTATCTGAAGGATCCATAGGAGTATCCTTCCAAACGACATCCATTGGCTCATTGTCAGGACTTATCACCGAGGTTTGGTCTAATTTCCTTTTCTTCCTCTATCGTTTTACTACAACTCGATGTTTTGGACTGTAAAAGACATCAAGAGGAGGAATTTCCTCTACTCTAGGAACAATTTAGGTTGAGGGGAAGGTTGGGATGATTTCAATTTCTTCTGTGGCAATAGTCTTGTCAGTAGCTCTGTCAGTAAGCGAGCTTTTTCCAGTATTCTGGGGTGTGTTGAATATGTTTTGTGTTTCAACATTCTCCTCCCCTTGTTGTCCTTTGAGTTGTCGGTTAAACTGTTTCCATGCCTCATCTAGTTGGTTTTTTAAGGGGTTCTCATCTGTGTGTTCTTTAGTGGAAATATCTTCCACTTCTTTCTCTTGTGAGGCCTTTTCGGATTCCCTTTCAGTGTCCTTTATAGAACTCTTCGTGGGGCTTTTATATGAACGTTTCTATGAGTCATGCTCTAAACCTTGTTCTGAATTCTGGCTCGATCTCTGCTCTGATGTTTGTTCAAAACCCTGTTCTGATTTTTCTTCTGAGTTATGCTCAGAATCGTGTTCTGAGGCTTTCTCTGCATCATGATCTGAGCCCTTTTTTGAACTCTGGCTTGAAATTTTTTCTATTTTAGTATTTGGCTTAGGAATTTCTAAGAGGTCCAAAGGGACCTTTAGTAACCTTTTCTTCCTGTATTGGTGGAAATGGGCAAAATCTGGTGGATTGAGTCTCAAAGTAGCTAGATGTTGGACCTGTGAAAATAGCTCGGCTGACTCAAATAGATCATCAAAATCATCCTCCTCATGGCTGAATTTCCTTATTTTGACTAAAGCAGTGAAGTCATGTGCGAATTTGTTGGGGTCATACTGCCTGCCTGGAATAGTAGCGAGCTTCAAACACAAAATGTGTTCGATTTCAAGTGCAACATGCTTGAAATCATGCAATGCATAGACACCACATTAAAGGGGAAAAGAAGGCCAAAAGGATTTTTTGGATTCTTTAAAGGTTTTGGTTATCCCATCCCCTCTAGTCTGGTAATCAATTTCCCTGGCAAAAAGCTTATCTGATACATACCAAGGAAGGACATGAGGGGGTGCTATGCTTCTGAAAACTATGACATAGGTAAACAACTCTTCCCCAATGATCTTTTGTTGAATGTTAGTTTTGTTGTGCTAATTTCAACTTCAGAATTAAAAACAATTGCTTATCATTTGCTTCATATGCATAGGTTTACTTTATGGTGTTTGTGAATGAACAGGTAAATTTTATCAAATTTTTATGTCAAAATCATGAGAAAAATAGCATGAAAGTAAAATGTTGAACAACAGCAAACAAATGTACAACAAACCATCAAAATGAACACTTAACACAATGTTTTGATGAAGGAGTTCACCCCTCCTGGGCTACATATCCTTGGTCTAGCTTCCATGGCTTGGGCCTCTATATTAGCTAAAAATGGAAAAAGTGTTGTTTACAATGCTCTACTGCTCCTGAAACTTGCTTCAATGTGCTCAAAACATCAAAATCATCTGGGAATGCCTTTTCCTAATCCCAATTTGGTCAAATTTTGCAAAAGTTATAGAAAAATCAATTTCTCGTAGGAGTTCTCCACTAAAACTGGAAGAACTCTAGTTAACTCCACTAAATATGATCCGGATCTTGGGGGGAAGGCCCCCAAGATCTAAAAGATTGAAATGGATCTTGTGGGGGAGGCCCTCAAGATCTGAAGAATTGCAATGCTTGAAAGAAAATGACAGAACACAGTAAATAAAACCACAAAGAAACTTTTTATTAAAATTGATAATAACTATAAAGGCTACATTGTGGCGGACCATCTGTCCTTTTACAAAATGCGACTTGTTACTTATAGTATTTTTCAGTTACAATACCACGGGTCAATTCCATGGGTGAATGAATACCATGGGTGGATGTCACAATACCATGGGTTAATTCCATGGGTGAATGAAAACCATGGGTGGATGTCACAATACCATGGGTGAATTCCATGGGTGAATGAATACCATGGGTGGATGTCACTTACAATACCATGGGCAAATACCATGGGTGAATGAATACCATGGTTGGATGTCACTTACAATACCATGGGTGGATAAATACCATGAGTGGATGCCACTTATAATACCATGGGTAAATTCCATGGGTAGATGAATAACATGGGTGAATGAATACCATGGGTTGATGCCATTTTCCATTTGGATCAAAATATGGAGTTACCGCCAAATTTGGGGGCTCCACCAAACTAACTGTGCATTAATTAAATGATAATCATGTATTAACTATGACTTAATCTGGATTAGCGCTATTTGCACGGTTATGGTTTTTGTTGGCCGTCAAATGGTATGGTGTGATCACATGGTGGCATTAAATGCCAACGGTTATGGTTTGCGTAACCTACGGTTCTGTGGTAATGGTCACATGGGAGGGGGCTAGCCCTCTCCTCCCCCCAAACCGCCAACAGTTAAACTTTAAATATGCATTATGACCATAGAATGTTAAGTCATGATGCGGTGGTAGAACGGTAAGGCGTGGGCACTGTGTGGGTGAGGTCGCGGATTCAACTCCGCCGACCTGCGTGCCATTGATACCTGACCTTTGGGAGGGACACGTGGCCGCCTCCGAGCTTGCCACATGTCCCCTCCTCATTAGTGCTTCATCCAATCAATGAAAACAAGCCAAATCATCAAACCATTAACCAACCACAACACGCCACTTGGAAAGTCCTTACTGGACATTGACCCTCCCTTTGACCTGCCATGTCAGTAGTACGAACTACTGACTGTGCAATGACTTTCCTTTTTTTTTTCAAAAAATCCTCTGTATGGCAAAGCAAACATAACGTGATATCTTCCTCATACGATCTTGATTTTGAGTGAAACGAGGTGCGTTAGGATCGTATCACTGAGATGGACGCGGTCATTCAGGTTTTGATTGATTATAAGCACTTTTATTTTTGAGGTAAATACTCATCACCTGATCATTCCTCCCTACTAGAAGCCTTTTGGACCCCAAAAGATACTATCAATTGTTCAGCAGGTGAGGGTACAACTCCCTCACCTTCTCAATTTGCAACCATTTGGCCTTAGAAGGATTTTGTCCCTTCAGTCCCACTCGAAGGTATTCAACATTCCCTCTCTTTGAAGTTTTGGTTCTTCTGTCAAGTATGAGATCTTGTTGAATTTCATCAAGATATTTTGGCGAGAAATCATCTATTGATGGTAGCTAAACATGCTCTCCTTGATCATCAATCAAAGGAGGCTCAAACAATCTCAAATTCTCAACATTAACAACAGAGTATATTTGCATATAAGGAGGAAAATCTAGCTTAAATGCATTGTTACCAATCTTTTATAGAATTTTAAAAGGGTCATAACAAATTGGTTTAAGTTGTTTACCTTCCCCTTGAAGTCTCTATTTTATAATGTATAACCAAACTTCGTCTCCAACTTGAAATTTATGATCAACACGGTGTTTGTCATGCCTTGCTCTGTAGCTGCTTTGACTCTTTTCCAGTTGTTCTTGCACTGTGTGATGTATCAACTGAATTTGCTCAATGAATTTCCTTGCATTATTGATATCACTATGACCATCGATGGAGACATTTTTCTCAAAGATGAAGTCCAATGGCAATCCTGACAAGTACCCAAAAGATGCCTCAAATGGCAATGTGTTTGTAGAAGAATGCTTTGCCCTGTTTTATGCATGTTGTGTGTAATGCAACTGTTCATCCCACAACTTGGGATGTTTGTTGCAATATCCTCTAAGAATATGAATGACTATCCTATTGACCACCTTGGTTTTTCCATCTGTTTGTGGATGAAAGGTTGTACTCTTCTTCAACTTAGTGTCCACCATGTCCCACAAATTTGACCAAAAATTCCCAACAAATCGAGAATCTCAATCACTTACAACGGAAGTAGGAAGACCAAAATGAACCCAAATATTTTGAAAGAAAAGATGAGTTGTTTGTTCACCTGTAATTTGCTTTTTAAATGGCGTTATAATACACATCTTGTTGAACCTGTATACAACTACATACAAGTAATGACCTTTCCTTGACAATGGAAGACCTCCTACAAAATCCATTGAGATACTCTCCCATGGACGTGAAGGTACTGGAAGTGGAGTGTACAATCCTAGTTTCCTATTTCTAGGCTTACTTGCTGCACACAAAGAACGTCCTCTAATGAAACGAGATACATTATCAAACATGCATGGTCAATAACAATAAATTTTGAGATTCAATATTGTCTTGCCTACACCAAAGTGTCCAACAATCAATGAAGTGTGTGCCTCCCTTATGATATTGTTTCTTTCTCCCTATGGAATACATAACTTGCCCAAGTGATAAAAAAAAATTGTTATTTACATGGTAATCTAACTCTTTAATTTGGTTTCCTTGCCTCAAGCTTACATACACATCTTGGAAGTCATTATCATATGCATATTGCTCAATGTAACTTTCATGTAAAACAGAATTGTGCTTGAGTATAATAGATGAATTTACAATAGTCCTAGAAAGCATATAAGCTACCTTATTGTAGATTCCCCTTTTGTACTTGATAATCAAATGAAACTGCTGTAGAAAACCCATCCATCTGAAGTGTCGTGATTGTTGCAACTTTAACTGTGATTGTAAGTATTGCAATGGTTGATGGTCGGTATGGATAATGGTCCCACTCCCCATCAAGTAGTGTTTCCATTTTTTAACACTTTGTACCAATGCGTAAAGTTCTTTGCCATAAGTGGGATAGTTAGTCACAACACCATTAAAAATTTCAGAATGAAATAAAATGGGCTTACCATGTTGCATAAGAACTACTCCCATGGAGTAATCACTAGCATCCATTTGAATCTCAAATGGCTATCTAAGGTCCGGAAGAGCTAATACCGGTGTTGAATTGATCTTTTGTTTTAAAGCATCAAATGCTTTATGATGTACATCTCCCTAATGGAAGACTTTCTTGACACTTGTCAATGCATGTAGTGGTGTTGCAATGGAAGAAAAATTAGCAATAAATTTCCTCCAATATTGTGTTTCCCCTAGAAAGCTTCTTACCTTTGTAACTGTATTAGGCTTGGGCCAATTCACAATGACCTCAACCTTAAAGGGGTCTATCTTCAACTCACCTCCTCCAAAAATATGTCCCAAATACACTAAAGAAGTCTTGTCAAATTCACACTTTGACATCTTTAAAAACAATTGTTCTTTTCTCAAGACATCAAGTATTTTGTTCACATGCATGACATGTTCATCTCTGGATTTTTTGAATATGAGAATATCATCTAAGTAAACAATGACAAAGACATCTAGAAATGGTCTCAATACATCATTCACAACTCTCATGATAGTAGCTGGAGCATTTCTAAGACCGAAAGGCATAACAAGCCACTCAAATAATCATTTTTTAGTTTTAAATGCAATTTTCCAAATGTCCTCTTCAACTATTCTAACTTGATGATAACCACTTCGTAAGTCTAACTTAGTAAAATACTTTGCATACCTCAATTGATTAAGCAAATCATCAATTCTTGGGAGTGGATAATGATTCTTTACCGTTATTTTATTCAGTGCATGAAAATCCACACACATGATCCAAGTCCCGTCCTTCTTTGGCACTAAGAGAATGGGTGAACCACATGGCGAAGTAGATGGGCGTATGATATCTTTGTTCAACAATTCTTGAATTTTCTTCTTGATTTGCATGCTCTCCATGATTGACATGCGATACATGCCAATGTTTGGAAGTGGAACATCCTATTGCAACTGTATTTCATGTTGAATTCCCCTCTTGGGAGGTAACCCCTTTGGTTCCTGAAACATCTCGCCATGCTTGCTTACCACATCAAACAAATCAGATTTTAACTTATCATCACAACCTTCAAAATATTCATAATCAATATCATTCTTTTTCTTGATCATGAGAAGCACAAAATTTTTACTTGCATTTACTAGTCTCTTCATCTACCCTGCATTAACCAAAGAAATGTTTAACTTTTTGCGATGGGCTCTCACAATATACTCCACTCCATCCTTGAGCAATAGATATTTGTTCTCATGGCGATAAAATAATGCTTTCCTATCATACAAATATGGGCTTCCCAAAATGATTCCTGAGATGTCAAGTGGAACTACATCTAACTCAACTTCATCAATGAATTTTCAGTAATGGCAAACCTAAATAAGCATTTCCTTGTAACCTGTAAATTTGCATTATTGACTATCCAACCCAAGGGATATGGCTTATGATGAGGTACAGTTTCAAGGTTAATATTTTTGACCAAGTCTTCTGAAATTAAGTTCGATTGTGACCCACTATCAAATAATGCATCAATCTTTGTATGATTTGAAATTACCCTTACATGGAACAATTATATCCTTGATTCTTCATTTTGAGTGTTGTTGTGACTATGTGAGGAACTAGTGCTTGCAATAGCTTCTTTTCCTTTTGTGACCATGGTTGAAATATTGGTCTCATCATCGGAATCAAATCCAAGATCATGTTGTGTGGTAGCTGTCGTCTTTTGTTTCCCCTTATTGTTTGGTTTCTTAGGCCTTATTTCAGGATGTAATTTCCAACAGTGGGTTTCATCATGCCCCACTTTGGAACAATGTTGGCATATAGTTTTCTCCCCTTATTTCTTCACACTTTCATTCTTCTTTCCTTTCCATTTTCTACCCTTTTCTTTCTCCTTACCCTTGAATGGCTTCTTCTTACTACCCTCTCCCTAAATGTTCTTTCCTCTTGCTTCAAGGTGCGTGGCTTGCACACATACCTCATCTAAATTACTTGGATTGAACACAAGAATAGTATGTTTTAAATAGGAATGTAAACCCCCAATATATTTCAATAGTGTATCTTGGGAATTCAAGTTTAGTCCTAACAACAAAGCCCTCTTCCTAAACTCCTGGGTATAGTGATGAAATGTTTGGCCCTTGAGTTGCCTAAAATTTTGCCAACTCATAATGGCTTTTTGCATATATGCTAAAGGATAAAATTGTATTTTATTTGAAGAAACAAATTCAACCCAAGAAATGGATATATTACCATGAATTTGCATTTTCTCTTAAGTCTTTGCTTCCCACTAAACTAGTGTTGCTCCTTCTAGCCTCAATGAAGACAACTGGATTTTTATGTCATCTTCTTGAAGGTTCTGAATTCTGAAATAAACCTACAATTGTCGAATCCATTTGTCTAACTTTTCTGCATTGACCTCACTGTTGTACATGGGAAGTTAAAACTTAATGTCCAATTTGAGTAAAGGAGTTTTTTCCTTTGGGGTTTTTGAATGAGTATGAACAATTTTTGTAGTGGAAGTGGAAGATGATGATGTTTGAGATGATGAGGATGATGAAGATGATGAGGAATATGAAGATGGTGGAGATGGATGAGGCTTTCCTCCATTACCCTTTAAATCCTTCTTTTAAACTTTTTTATCTCCTGAGCTTCCCTCTCCATGTGGGGACTTAGAACTCTCTCCAGCCACTCTAGTATTCCTCTCTTCATAGAGGACTCTAACCATGTCAGTTAAGTCATAGAAATATTTATTGAATGCTTCCTCTTCTAAAAGACCTTTAGTCTCTCCTACTCCAGACATGATGGCTTTGGATTCAAGCTCAACTTCTGGTACTGCTTGTACCTCCTCAATCTCAATTGAAGGTAAAACTTGAGTTGTTTCAATTGCAGTTGGGATTGAAAATATGGGTGGAGATTGTGGCCTTATGGCTCTCCTTCTTTTGGGCATTACCTCAGGATTTGCAACCAATAGTTTCCCTTCTCCTCTCTGCAACTTTAACCTTGTAAGCATCACAAATTTGAAACCATTAAAACCCTACTTGCACAAAACTCAAGCAATCAAGCAAATAACATTTGCTCTGATACCAACTTGATCTATTGTTGAATGTTAGTTTTGTTGTGCTAATTTCAACTTCAGAATTAAAAACAATTGCTTATCATTTGCTTCATGTGCATAGGGTTCCTTTATGGTGTTTATGAATGAACAGGTAAATTTTTTCAAGTTTTTATGTCAAACTCATGAGAAAAATAGCATGAAAGTAAAGTGTTGAACAACTGAACAAATGTACAACAAACCATAAAAATGAACACTTAACATAGTGTTTTGATGAAGGAGTTCAACCCCCCTGGGCTACATCTCCTTGGTCTAGCTTCCATGGCTTGGGCCTCTATATTAGCTAAAAATGGAAAAAGTGTTGTTTACAATTCTCTACTGCTCCTGAAACCTACTTCAATGTGCTCAGAACATCAAAATCATCTAGGAATGCCTTTTCCTGATCCCAATTTGGTCAAATTTTGCAAAATTTATGGCAAAATCAATTTCTCTTAGGAATTCTCCACTAAAACTGGAGGAACTCCAGTTAACTCCACTAAATCTAGAGTTACCACCGAATTTTGGGGCTCTACCAAATATGCCTCCAAACTAACTATGCACTAATCAGATGATAATCATGTATTAACTATGAGTTAATCTGGATTAGCGATAATTGCGCGGTTATGGTTTGCATTGGCCGTCAGATGGTATGGTGTGATCACATGGTGGCATTAAATGCCAACGATTATGGTTTGCCTAACCTCCGGTTCTGTGGTAATGGTCACATGGGAGGGGGCTGGCCCTCTCCTCCCCCCAAACAGTTAACAATTAAACTTTAAATATGCATTGTGACCATAGAATGTTAAGTCATGATGCGGTGGTAGAACGGTAAGGCATGGGCACGGTGCAGGTGAGGTCACGGATTCGACTCTGCCAACCTACCCATAAATTTTGCTACTGTGCGTCACTGATACCCGACCTTTGGGGAGGGACACGTGGCTGCCTTCGGGCTTGCCACATGTCCCCTCCTCATTGGTCCTTCCTCTAACCAATGAAAACAAGCCAAATCATCAAACCATTAACCAACCATAATGCGCCACTTGGCGAGTCCTTACTGGACATTGACCATCCCTTTGACCTGCCCAGTCACCTACCACGTTAGCAGTACAGATTGCTCACTATGCAGTGACTGTACCTTTTTTCACAAATTCCTCTGTTTGGCAAAGCAGACAGAAAACGATATCTTCCTCATACGAGCTTGGTTTTGAGTGAAACGAGTTGCATTGGGATCGTATCGTCGAGATGGACGTGGTCGTTCAAGTTTTGAGAGATTCTGAGCACTTTGATTTTTGAGCTAAATACTGATCACCTGATCACCCAAACCACCTAGCTATTGGAAAAATATCAATCTTGGCCTCATTGGATAACCTTGTGGCCTTCTTATTAAAAATCGCTTGGTGGATGGGTAACATAACTCCCTGGCAGATCTTGTAAAAATGGGCTTGGTAATCGGACTCCCACAAAATCTTATGATATATATGAATGGGGATAAGGTCTTGGATAGTCCATTTCCACCCCATAGTTGGAAAACTGGTGGTGAAACAGACTGTATCCATAATATAAGCACTCATAAAAAATGGAGGGATTGTTCGAGTAGAGATAAATTGATTTTGCCTATATTCCTGAATTTGCATAGCTAGGTTATTAGACAAAATGGTTCCCCGATCCATTACAAAAGAGTTTACTATTGCATATTTTAGGGGAACCCACTTAATAGAAAACTTGGTTGTATTAGCATGCCCAAATAATCTACATATCATAGTTGCGACACAAGGTTAGGGAAAAGCAAGAGATGCTATAGGATATATACCTGATTTCTCTTGTCTTAATTACTTGAACCAGACCTCCATTGCGGAATTGGGTCTAATGGTTCCTCATTCTCCATCGTGAAATGTTCGAGGAAGGCTTTATCGTATACCTTCTGTGGTTCTGGTATACGATACATTCTGTTCAGGGTTTTTTGTGAAGGAACCAATAATCTCTTGCCTTGAAGTCTCTTCTGTTGTGAAGGAACCAATAACCTCTTGTCTTAAAGTTTGGAATGCACGGTCTGAAATGTTGATGTGGTCTATAATCCATTTTACCATATCAGTGTATGGTAAAATCTTTGGCCTGGCATAAATTCTATGCAAGAAAGAAATTACAGCTTCAAAATAAGAAGCTTCAGAAGAAGTGGTAGCATCTGTTGTTTCTTTGGTTTCAATTATTCTTGGACCCTCGTTTTCCAACAAATTGTACATAGCTTCCCAAAAGGAAGTCCCACTATCCTTAGTGCATGTTGTGTATGAAAATAATTGAGGCATTTCAATTACATCGAACGCAGAGGATTGAGTGGCTTCACCAAACTTTTTTCCCTTCTTAGACTTAGTCATTTTGTTGCACAATTCTCTTTCGGGAGAAATCCTGCAATACAGAGAATACAGAGCAACTGAAGAGCAAATAGGAGTTAAACATAAAATCATGCGAACACATAAAGCTTTTGAAATGATAGAAAGGGAGGTTTTAATGCAAATCAATCTAAATAGGTCACCAAATCTCCTTGGGCCCTGAAACCATTAATATCATTAGAACCCATTTATTAACTGAAATCATGGCTCCGTGTGTTTTATTTATTATTCATTAATATATCGCATCGCAATATTTCTTCGGATGGTGAAACAAGTTCATTCTTTAAGTTCTGCACCAATATGCGATAGCGATATCATCGTATCGATGTGTTAAGCATGGGAGATTTGCGATTGTGATAATCACATTATCGTAATCGGGGATTTTGGGACAGTGGAGAATATACATTACCCAATTTTTTTTTTAACTATTAGCGATTGTGATAAGTGATGTGGAAGTATAGCGAGCCCTTAGGTTTATATTTAAGTGAAGCTTTCGTTTGAGCTTTATAATTTCCTTGGGCACTTTCCTTTAATGAATAAATTTATCACAATCGGAACCGTTTGGAATGTTATGGGCAGAGCTTATTAGCATTTTTGCGATACATCGGATGCGATTGTATTTTTATGGTATGGTTTAATATTTCGTTGGGTCTGATGCTTTTCGCACTACGCAAGAGGGAGGCCTTTTGGATGTATGAATTACGATGCGGGGTGCTTTCGCCATAAGGCATTCTCATTAATCTTTTTAAGCTTTTAGAATTAATATGTTTGGGTTCCTCGAGGGTTATCCTTTATCATAATCACAAGTCTTGACCTAGTGGATAAACATACACTCTTAAGACTTTGCAATTTGCGATATGGTCGGACTTGCTTTTAAACTGGCTTTCTTTGGTCATTCAAGCTTTAGTGAGGTTTTGTTAATAGTGAAAATCAAATTTATTCCTAAGAAAATATTTAAATTAAACTTATATTCTTATGTTTCAAATTTTTTAAGGGCCCCTATTTATTTGTACAATAATTACCTAAGTATTAAGACAAATAAATGGGGGATTGTTTCACAACACAATAGGAGTTAGAGCCATGTCTTTCTAGAATGGTCATTAATGAATGTTACAGAGTAGAGATGACCTCCAAGTGATGTTTTATACATGGACCCACACACATCGGAATGGATGAGGTCTAATAGCTCTTTAGACCTAGTTTCACTAGTTTCATGAACTCCAATAACCTACCAATAACCCTAGCATTATCAATACTAGAGTATTTTTTCCAAACCAATCCTTTTCCATCAACAAAAACAATTCTTTCCCTTTTATTTTCTAAAAAAAAAAAAATCTTTTTCAAACCTGTAACATATAGAATGCAACTTTGATCCATTATCTAGCTTCAACAATGTTGATCTACGCCTCTAACATCATAGTCATCAGTAAGAGAACCTGTAAGAGCAACCAAGAATCCTTGAATCTTGATCTTGTTGAACAAGTAGTAAATGACCTTCTTGATCCATCTTCCAACAGTGTTAAAACCCATTCTTATGTAGTTCATCATAGAGGGAGAATCCATGCCAACAAAGTGAGCTTCGACTCTTCCTAACCTTAGCTCTGATACCGTGTTGGAAAAATCAAAGTAATTATATTAAAGTTTGATTCTCCTTTCTTGATAATTACTTGTGAGTGTGTTGGATTATTTTACTTCTTTATTATCATATATTTCATCAAGCAATTACCATATTATGTGTGTATGAAGATCACAAAACAAGATACATAAGATATAGGCACATGTTAGGGAAAAACCCCCCTCGAGGGGAAAACCCAGTCAAAGAATTCTTCCTTTCAATAACATTCCTTGAGACTATTCACCCTTGACCAAGACAATACTTTCCCTCCACACCAAGTCAACCTTCCAAATCTTCAACCCCTTCTAGCAACTTCAACTAGGCAACAGCTTCTGGCAATAGATAATCTTGGAAGACTTTGATCTCCCAATCAAGAGCACGAAACAGAGAAAGAGAACACCAAAATTTTGGTTTTCCTTTTTTCTTTAGACCTCCTCAAACTCTCATTCACTTTGGCTTCCCAACAACAGAATTTGCACCTTTTCCCAGCTAAAAGAGAATTTTGCACTTCTTCCCAACTACAAGAGAATTTCACACTTCTTCCGAGCTACAAGAGAATTTCACACTTCTTCCTAGCTACAATAGAATTTTGCACTTCTTCCCAGCTACAAGAGAAATTGAACTTGTGTGTGAGATTGATGCTCCAAATGAATTCAATGAGATTGCTTTTATAGGCTTCATGTGAGGTCAAATAGGGTCCTGAGGCCGACTTGATCTTCTTCTAGGCCAACATGGTGTGGAGGTTACATAATTCATATTTGACTCAATACTTAACCTTTTTACATGAATCAAAAGCCCAAGAAGGGTCTTTTTAAAAGTAAAATGACTCTATTGAATCAGAATAAATCCTAGAAATCCTCAATGGGGACTTTGACCTAAAACATGACGACCCAAGCATGAAACCCATGCTTTAATAAGTCACAATAATAATAAAAAAATCTTTTCTTTATTCTTTTGATAAGTACATTACATGATGACTCAAGTACATTAATTAAGACCGAACATAGTTACATTCTCCAACAACATCCATGAGCATGTCAATCTCCCTCTCTTCATCTTGTGTAGTCCTTGAAGGTTGTGTGTCTTCATTTAGAAAAATAGGATTAACTTGAGTTCCCTTTAAGCCAAATGAACCATCCTCTCCATTCATGTTTTCATCTTCCTTTGTGACTCATGAGACTGATATCTTGATCTCAAATATCGCTTTACCACAACCTTAAACTTTCCCTCAAAAATCTTAATGGCATGGAGGCTCTCTTGTTGCTCCTCCTTTTTATTTTCTAGGGCTTTGAATAACTACTAGGTCTCAATAATTCTAAACAACTTAGTTTCACAAATACATAAATAGACTAGATCCTTAACACATCCCTCAAGTTCCTCCATGACCTGATTATTGGTTAGGTTCTATCTTTTACCCTTCGTGACATTCTCAATCCCCTTAATTTCTAAGTCTATGAGAGCATTTTTCATGGAAAAACCTCTGAGCCTCAATTGCTTCTTTTTTTACTCTCGAGACATGTTTGGTGTTCTCTAAGTCCAGGTCCCTATAAGAACCAAGTTGGTGTTTTATCATTCTCTCATTCCCATCCCTAACTACAATATGGTTCATCATAGCTCAAGTAACTCATTTAAATAAAGGATTGAACACAACACCGTCACACTGGGGTTGCACTCAATGAACCTCTAACATAGCACGTGCGTTCGTGGCATACTAAACAATACCCTTAATTTGACTACGTATTGGGAAATACCTCTAAAAATTATTTTTTTTAACCTCCCACCAATACAAACCCAATATGCCTTCCCAATTTAAAAGAGCCCTACTTTCATTAGATATTATAGGTATCTATTTTTTCATTAACATTTTTTATACCCTTTTATATTTTTTCATTAACTTCGACCTCTATTTTTTATACACGACATATAAAAATCCTTCACCCCCTATTATATGCTCAATATATTATGTCATGTTCCCCTTAATATATATCCCCTAATATGAACACACATGGTATTGTATTGCTCCCCCAATGAAACCCCCATGCACCATCAACATAATAGACAAAAGTGGGTTATTCAAGAAAAGAGGGGATTGATTGGTTATACCACAGACAAATAAGACCCTACATTTCCCCCGGAGAAGAACAACAGTTTGGACCACTCAAAGAAAAGGAGAAATTGATGGCCCACCCCATGCCATCCTAGAATCTAAACCCAAAAAAATAACCAAAAGTGCTAAGCAGAGCAGAAATAAGTACCTAAAACTAGGATGGTGTTGCTCATTGAAGCTATCAAGAGCTAGTCACACCAATTGTGCCCTTCATCTTTCTCTACGCTATTTGGGTGATCTAGAGCTATAATTGAAACCATAGTATAAAAATATCCCCTTTTTAATAGAAAAAAACCATTATGTTGAGCTCCTATTGTCCCCTCCTCTTTAGATTATCATCCAAAAAGTTGTATATTCCATTCCACTACCTAGAAGCACACCTCCTAGTTGAATGTAAGGTCGTCTTCTCATTATATCTTCACATTAATTCACTAAGAAAACTCATCATTTCAATAGCTAGAGGGATTGAGCTCATACTCCTTGCTATCCCTCTCCTCCTTGTAGTGAACCACATCCACATTTATTTTCTCACACTATATAAGATCTTTATTGCATGGCAGAGTGACCGCCTCATGACATACATGTGCAGTCGTGGCCTGGCCTATTAACACTCAATTCTGTTGAAAAATTATCAATGTACCCATGAAGTGTAGATCATCTTGTTTATGTGGGGTTTAGTCCCCATTAGGTCACTAGTTCAAATCTTATGGGAAGGGATTAAGGGTGGGAGCCACCTATGGGGGATAATTAAGCCTTGCACAGTCATGGTGACAACATCCCATATGTGAGCAAATCATTTTTGCAACCAACATTGCCTGACCTAGGTTTAACCTTGTTGGGAATTTTTTTTAATCAATATTTAATTATATATTCACTTTGTAAATATTAGAACATAAAGTGACGAATCTAATAAAGGTAAAGGACCATTGATTGATAACAATGCAACAATCCATTTTATCAAAACAATTTGCTATTTCAAATAATATTATTTTGTTTATTTTTTTAAATTTATCTTTAAACATTTTGATTAAATAATTAATTTTCTCTATAAACAATTAATTAAAAAATGAATATCTATATTTTTTTGTAAGTTTGGGTGAGACTATATCATCATCATGTCCAATATATCACCCTAATCAAGGCAAGAAATTGAACCGGTGACTTCTCATCAAGGAATACATTAACAAAACACGTGATCACCATATATCCAAAACCCATAAACAAAAAAATATCTATCTTAAAATACATTTAAATTAATTAAAAAAATCAAATTTTCTTCTTCTATAAGTAACCATATCAAGTTTCACAATCATGAAATCCCATCACACACATATATATAAATGAATTTAATGGTGATAAACTCATTTTTTATTTAACCATTATATAATATATGGTTAGTGTTTTTTAAAATATGAATTAATTTTAAAAGTATTAAAAATATTTCAATGTATATGTATGATATAATTCAATATTTTATTAATAATTGGTTATGTTTTGTTAGTGTATTTTCAGATAGATTAACATATATAATTACAATTTTAAATCTTTTATTGAGCCGAAAGGCTCATTCTAAAGCCCAGTGTGATGTGTAACTCTGTTGTTTGTCGTCAAAGTTGAAATTTTACTTATGTCAGCCTAAATAAAAAAAAAAAAAAAAATAAACTATACAAAATATTTAAATAATGTTGGTTCATAAAAAAAATTCTACGTCGCTCATGTTAGATTTGTATTTAAGATGGATCTATGATGGTTTAATTAAATTGAGAGAAATTTGTCTATTTAAACCAATAGAAATAACTTGTTTTAGATTATGCGTTTTTGCATAATTAATGTTTTCCAATAATTATTTTTACAATTAATATAAGGTTTTTATTATCTATTGTAATTTATTTGTGAGTTAATTTTTTCATTTATTTTTAAGTTTTTTTTTATTTAAATATAATGTTTTTTTATTATATAAATGGTTGGTTTTGTAATTATATGATATGGTGTTGATTTTGATTATTATCACTATAATTTTCAATTGAGCATGAAATAAATGCGATACCTACAAGGTTTCTAACCCATGATTATTGAAAAATAGTTTGAATACGTGTTTTATATGGAAGGAGGCAAGGAATTCCCCTTGTCCTCCATTAATGGTTTCTTCCTAGTGGCATATCACTTCATTCTTCGTTTGCAGTGGTGGTTTTTATGGATCTTTTCTAGTTTGGAATGAACCTAGTTATTCCTTTGTGAGCTGGTGAGTTTCATTTTGATTGTCGTAGTCTAACAATTTTTGGTATTGGTTTTGAGTTATGAATATGGTCAGTTTGTCTCTTTAATTCTTAAGTTCTTGAGAAATTTTCTGCAACCCTGGTGGGTCTCTGTTGTTAGTGGTGTTTTTTTGTCTCGGAGGAATTATGTGGCTGAAGCTTTAGCTCTTAAACATTTAGTGTTTTTTTTCAATTTGCCCAAAGTGTTCAGTGTCCGCGGTTCATTGGCGAAATTAAAGTTTTAATTAGAGTTTTTGGGTTGTGTTCTAGTGTCTTTATGTCAAATTTAGCTCCTAAGAATGCACACTAGTTATCTCTACCTCGTGTTATGTTTTTGCAATATATTGAGCTTAACAATTTGCTAACTTTTGGTCCCGCAGTGTGGTTTGTAGTTGATGATCTACTTGTCTTTAAGTCTAAGTTTCATGGCCCTCTGTCTCGTCTTTTCTATAGTCTTCTTGGCAAATATTCTTCTTGTACTTGTCGATAGTGTTCTTTGGAAACTTTCCTCATGCTTCCTAGGCAAAGAATGAGTTGTAGAAGGGGTGGTGAAGGTAACATTGGGCACAAAAGGGTTTGCCCTTTTACCTACAACTTTGTGGCCACGTTTTTTGATGCTATTTCTTTGGAGGTAAGAAAGGAAATCTTTTTACTGGAGACAGAGTCTGGGGAATGACCATATCACTCATATTCAAAATTGGCAGGGGAGGATATGAAATGGGTCCCTAAGCTTGGTAGGTTCAGGAAAAGAGACTCAATTTTATGAATTTTATGGCTCTTCTTTAGCAAATGGTGACTTTGTTGCACCTTAATTTTAAAGACCAACAAGTGGAGTCCTATAATGTTTTTCCCTCTTTAGAGGACATTAAGCGCTTGTTTCAAAACCGACGCTTCTACCTAGACAATGTGGACCAACATTTGGCTCATGTGGAGAGCTTCTTTACGAGTGATTATGCTTTTTGTGACCTTATTGATCCTCCTAATGATGGTGCTCAGACACATGCCTTAATTTTTTCAGATCACAATTAGATATGGTGGCTTCAAGTATGTTTGTCATCAATTATGATATGTGTCCTACATGTTTTCTGCATCTTCTCTTTGTTCTGGAGCATGTAGCTATGGTATTTCTTTTGCTTTTATGCTCCACTTATTTTAAATTCTCTAGGAGCCATGTATCTCTGAATTTTGCTATGGAATTTCTCTTGAGGGCCTTGAGTCCTTTTCTCTAGTTTCTTCATGGCATATGTGGTCATGGGTATCGATGGTATGGTGAAGAAATAATTTTTTTACCTTCTAGCAACATGATTCTATTGGATCTCTTCGGAGTAATGGCTATAGTGCCTTTTGATGAAAATGCGTGCCTTCCTCTTGTGCTCTTTCATGTGTTATGTTGTTTTTTTTACTGGATCATGTTTCACAACAATTTCAATCAATGGTATAACTTAGACGTTGGGTCATTTGCATAATTATTGTCTTAACGGTGGAGGTCATTTTTATTTGATCCAAATTTGAAGAAATTCCTGGTCTTTTTAATGATGGTCGCATTATCTTCTGGGACTATAAAACTTATGGTACATTATGGATGTTGTTGTGCATCTGTTGGTTATTTTCTCAATGGGCTTGGTTGGTTTTGGATAACTTTAGGGTATTAATGTAGTTTCTATTGATCATTCTGTGCACCTTATGGATTTTTATTATTGGTTTCTAGGCACCCACTGTGTGCTTTACTTGGTCACATGTTCAATGGTTACTAATTATGTCAATGTTGAGTTGTCATTTCCCTTCGACTTTGTGATTTTGTAGATCAATTAGGTAATTATCGACTATATCATCTATGGTCGTGGGCAATTTTGCTCTGTTACTGGTTGTTGGGTTGGCTGGCCCTTTGTAAACTCTGGAAAATGTTATTGATGTAACCGTCTCCTTGATTATGAATATAAATTACAATAATTTACAAAACAAAAACAACAATTCTACACCAAACGTCAATATATAATTATTATTTTAAAATATTTTATTTAATGTTATTAAGAAGAGTTAGAAATTAATTCTATAAAAGTATATATATATATATATATGATTTTATGTTTTGTTTTTTAATATTATATATATATCTATATGATTTTATGTTTTGTTTTTTAATATTATATATATATATATATAATTTTGTTTTTAAGTTAGACATTTTGCACTATACCAAACATTTTTCGCTACTCTTTTGCTCGAAGGGAAACTAGACCAATAACATAAGTTAAGAGTCTCGAGGTTGCTAATACCTCGCCTAACTAGAGCATCTTATAAATAAAAACTTGAAAAAATAGGTTGATGGACCAAAAATTTTCTGCTATTAGACTGATAACATAAGTTTAGATTCTTGAAGTTGCCAAGAGCTCGTCGATCTAGAGCATCTTGTAAATAAAAATTTATAAAAACAGGCTTGTTATGCGAGATCTCGACATACATTAACATGAGAAGATAAAAAAGACTTCTGGTGCTGCAAGTGAAAAACTAGTGAGTCATAATAACTATAAAAAAAATCTCGAGACATCCACACTAGCTTATCACTATCCTCATCCAAAAAGAAACAATACATATTTATATAAATATTTTTCATATATATATCTATATATAAGGCTAACATGGCCCATGCACAAGGATAATATGCACAAATCCTCTTTTGCTCGAAGGGAAACTAGACCAATAACATAAGTTAAGAGTCTCGAGGTTGCTAATACCTCGTCTAAGTAGAGCATCTTATAAATAAAAACTTATAAAAATAGGTTGATGGACCAAAATTTTTCTGTTATTAGACGGATAACATAAGTTCAGATTCTTGATGTTGCTAAGAGCTCATCTATATAGAGAATCTTCTAAATAAAAACTTATAAAAACAGGCTTGTTATGCGAGCCCTCGACATACATCAACATGAAAGACAAAAAAGACTACTGGTGTTGCAAGTGAAAAATTAGTGAGTCATAATAACTATAAAACAAAATCTCGAGACATCCACACTAGCTTATCACTATCCTCATCCAAAAAGAAACAATACATATTTATATACATATTTTTCATATATATATATATATATTCTTTTTTTCCAAATAAGTGGTTAAAGAGATTCTGTTAAAAGGCAAAATTTGGATTATGGGCTAGAACCCTTACATAATTCGTCCAACTCCATCAAAATTCTGCATTATGAAGACTAGCACACATGTAATCTAAGCTTGTGGCATATTTTCTCAATAATTCTAAAAAGATGTCTACTAAATATCCTAACAAAGGTACCTAAAAATCAAACTATATTTGCACTTCATTAAAAATAAAATTAATAGGACGAGTTCCAAAAACTTGTTGACAAGACACATCATCTGTTTTATCCTAGTTGGTCTGGAGCTTCGGCTGACCTTCCTCTCTTCCTCGCTGCTTCATCACCTAAATTGGGATCCTCTGGAGATAACTGAAGCCAAATGATATACATATCCTCCATCTCCGCCATTTTGCAATGGAAAATTTCCAGTTTTGTCCTTAATTCGTGCTAGAGACGATCAATTTTAACTTGCATTAACTCAAGCTTAGAATTGGTGATCAATTCCAAAGAGTTGTAAGCCTTTTCCTTTGCTTCCTATCTTTGCTTAAAAGCAAATTGCATGCTCACCATCGCCTCAAGAACCTTGTCCAATATTATGTTAATGTCTACAAAGTTGGGGTCACGGAAGAAGAACTTGCAGTCGCCAGAAAAAATTATCTAGCAACAACACTAATTCACAGGGACAAGCTTTATTATACCCAAGAAAGATAAAATCATACCATGCACAACTTATAGCTTGAAGGGGGATATAAATACCAATTCTACGAAAGCGAGCCTGAGAAATCCCATTACAAGAACTGAAGAAAACATTATCACTTGTGATATCTTTCCTAGTCTCCACTAAACGCGAGCCCGAGAATTCCAAGATGAAACAACTTCAAGTTCCTTGCTGGAAAAACCATTTAATAGAGAAATAACCTCGACATGATGTGAATTGAATGTCTCTTCATCGACAATCTAATTAACCATAGCCCAATACTGGTCTTATGATACACTAGGCGAAGAGGGAGTAAGTCCATTGGCAAAGTGTTAATGATGAGGTGACAGGGGTACTCCTTGGGGGACGATCGAGGCCAATCAATAAGTGAGGGCCGACAAACCTTGGAGGTTCCAGTGTATCGATTTGCTGACTTATATCATGCTTCAAACAATATTCAACTTTCTTCCTTAATAAATGTTCATGGATTGAATTAAATGTTCCTTCTATAAAATTTGGAACCTCATGGCAAAGAAGAGATTATTGTATGATCGTTATTTAATTCTAAGGTTCCTTGTGCTAACCTTGTTCCTCGGTTTGCTAAAATGTCTGCTGAGCAATTTAAATTGACACATGAAAGAGTTCAACATTTGAAAAATGTTGAAGTTGGAGTATGATCCTTGTCTCCATGGAAGAGAAAGTCACTTTGGAGTGACAATTTGCCTCCCATACTTGCCAAATAACTATCGAGTTGCCAAATATCATAATTCTTTGAATTTTCTATTCAATTATTAGATTTAATCCTTGCCATAGAGCAAAGAACTCAACTTGATTATTGATTATTATTCTAAATTCTAAGACAAATTATGATTCTATTTGTCCATCAAAGCAAGGAATCATCCCCGCTCATGCCACCCCTTATATGTATATGTATATGTATATGTATATTATATATATATATATTTTTAAAGGTGGAAAAACCTATCAAAATTTTTATACTTTACTTAATTTTTTTTTTAAATTTCAAAACCACGTAATAAATTTAATAAAAAATACTAATAAATAGAAATAATATGTAACTTATTATTGTTTGTGTTATTAAATCCGACCCTTTTTTTGAACAATTCCAAAACACATAATGAGTATGACTTGAAAAAAATCATTTATTGTTTGTGTTGTTCAACGCTGCACGTGGAAGCATTCTTTGTGGTGTTAAACGCTAAACGTGGAAGTGGCATCCCTTCCATTTTAATACGATTGACATGTCTTATTTTGCAAATTTTTTAATTAACAGGGCGTTGTAAATGGGTCCATGCTTCAGCCTAATCGACGAGGCTACCTCTAGAGTCCGAATTGAATAACAGTCATGATGATAAGTAGCACTTGCGTTGGTAGTTTATCCCCTTGCCTTCCTTCGGTCGACTACATGCACCGGTCGGTGGCAAATGCCATTGTGCGAAAAACGATTCCTTTGAAGAGAACACATCAAATTTTTCTTCAGGATTATTGTGAATCTGAAGCTTGGCCTTCTTCAATTGGAGTAATTAGGAAGTTGTATTCCTGGAATAGTAGGAGGGATAAGGACCAGAAACCACATTGTCAAATGGGGTCGGCTAGCTCTTCTTCTGCCAAAAAGCCATTAGGCGATCTCCCAGGTGAGTAGTCAAATTTTGCCATCTCAGTATCAGTCATTGCCTTTTGAATTTCAGAAATTGATGATATAGGTGTTAAAAATTTGAAACAATGATTTGATTTGAATGAAGTTATTTAATAACACAAACCCATTTAAACCGATGCATCTCCCAAATTTTAATATTTGATGTGATTTAGCCATTTTTCTGAAGCCGAGATATGCTTCCTCGAGCTTGAGCTGCACATCAAACCTGTGTTTATATGGGTTTATGCAAGTGTCTATTGTCAATACACCCCATGCACCATCTAGATTTAGTGCAGCGTTACACGAGCACAAGTAAAATTGATAGATTACTTATCCCCATTTAGGATGTTGAGTGTACCTCATTTGCAGTTGCAGTGTTACACGGGCACATGAAGAGTTGATAGATTAGCTCATCCCCACTTTGGGAAGTGGAGTGTAAGTTTGTAACTCATTTCTCGCAATGAAAAGATGCTGTAAAGATCCAAGCCCTTCTTCTCAAATATATAGAGTATGGGTTTCTTGGAACATGCTACCTTTGGATTTTCATATTTGGTCTTTGCAATCTTGAGTTGAGTTTCCAGAATTTTTCCATAAAGAGAGTCAAAACCTTTTTCTGAAGCTCTGTGGGCACAGTCTATTTCCCAAGTCGATTCACAGAGTTTTAAGCAATTTCGATCTTTTTGACAGAAAAAGTACATGTTTCATAGTGAGAAATCTCTCGGACATTTTGAGGTTGTCTATGTTATGAAAGCTATGTTGCATGGGACAAAAGTTTTCCCAAATAGTAACAGGTTTCACAAAAGGTATCTTCAAAATTTCAGGAAATAGGGAAACATGGGTATTATATATTATTTTTTGAAATAGACAACTAATAAAATTACACGAAATAATAAAAGATAGGAAAAAGTACAGAAAATTATAGCCCGTACATAGCTGAGGGATGAAAACAAAATAACTGTCTTAACCGAGATATCATGGAATATTATGCATTCCATCTTCTTACAAGGGAAGGATTTATATTAAGCAAATGGTGTATGGAATTTGCTCTAAAACGTAGAGAAAAATATAATTTTCTTCTCTAGAAAACAAATTGAAGAGAAGAATCCAGCTATATGAAGACAAATTCTAGCTATACGAAGACAGTTTGGTCTTTTTGGGGTAAGGCTAAACAGCTTTTTCCGGAGCCGTGGGGAGTAGGAATGGAATTTGATGGCAAAATTGCTTGCCATGAGCCAGTTTGGTTGTCAAATATGGTTAAAAATTCCATGTACCCATCATCAAGATGAGTTAAAGTACTTAATACATATCATGAAGTTGTGGAAACCATCAATTTTGAATGGTGGATTTATTTTCTAGGGAGTGTTACCGCCCAAATTGTACGTAAATGGTCAAAGCCCCAATTCACCTCCATTCTCATACAGAATATCAGTTTCAGAGAGATTTCAGGTATCTTTCTCATCACGATGCCAAGTATTTCTTTC
Organism: Pinus tabuliformis; assembly: GCA_031772625.1. Classification (NCBI taxonomy): domain Eukaryota; kingdom Viridiplantae; phylum Streptophyta; class Pinopsida; order Pinales; family Pinaceae; genus Pinus; species Pinus tabuliformis. Next base: position 222,922,163 of record CM062809.1, on the reverse strand, counting down.
TTGGGATAAAGGTCAAATAATAGCATCCTCCAGATCCGTGACCATGTCATGCAAAACCCCATAGTCTACATCATTGCAGGCTTTAGGGTCAATGCTAGGATTGAATATTTTTGCTTTTTTAACAGTAACAGATAATTATATTAGCAAAATCTGTGCGAATACACAGCAGGTTTATATGTTAAATACTGAGTTTCAAAATTGCTTTGATTTCCTAGAGCTAGTCTAAAACTTTCTGGTCTGCAAGGCCGTAGTGCTGTTACATTTATCCAACCATATCTGAAGGGACAGAACTTTGCAGGCATAATAAAAATTTAGTAGCAAACTACAACACATAACTTTGAAAATTACTACATCGGTCATTTAGAATCACCAAATTTGCTATTGAGGCCACCGGGTTCAGGTTAGGTACAACGGCCCTTGGAGAAAGTGTCAAGTTTGTCAACGATGTTGGATCAATAACTGCATGTGGGCTATCCTGGAAGGCACCACAGAGACTTTACTTGTATAGGCGAAGGTCCTTTATCTCCTCACTCAATTGGTGAATTAGCTTCCTCTGCTCCAGCATAATGTCCATCATGGAGTTGAATTGAGCCATTAAACTGTCGATCCTTAGCTTATGGGTGGCAATTTCCAACTGTTCTTTTGACTCCACAAAGCTAGAGTTCTTTTCATCCCTATGGCGTTGAAATCCCATAATATGCATTGCAATTATCACCAGACTTGTATCCCCTATCACGACCTGAGGGAGAGGAGAGTTTCCTACTGGCCTTGTTCCATAGTCAAACTCGCCACCCTGGATAGAGAATATGCACCAAAATAATGCCGAAGCCTTGAAACAGATACACGTGCCAAATGATACTTTGAATGAAATAATACCTGAAATTTAGAGATGACACGCAAGCATGAATGCATAGGGAGTATAGTGACTAACCCACAACATACTTGTTTCCTTGCAGGATGAATTGAGTGTCATTGCCACCCGTGACTTGTCCTTCATTCACCACCAACTTCTCAGACTTGCAGGGGGGTTTAACTCTGCAGCATGATGAACAATAATGGTGGTTTTAATGCTTGGCCAAGCTTGCATGTCTGCACATCTCTCGACAACCTGCACCATGTTGTCCTGACTTCTCACCTCCATCATATTCCATTTAACCTTGCTCATGGTGAAGAGTATATCGTAGAACTTCATATAATCCCCATATGTCCAATCACTTGCGCTATATTCCTTGACGAGGGGCCGGGTTTTGCATGGTGTGTAATCCGGGGGGGGGGCTCAAACCATTAATATTCAAATGCATGTTAGGGGATCATAGCATCTAATAAGGTTCCATCCTCCTTCAACATTCTTGGCGCCATGTTGATGGCTAAGTTTGCCATTACATCTTCTTGATTATTCAATTCTCTTAACATGTGATACACATGGCATTCCTGGATAGTAGAGATAATGACCAAAAGTCTTTTGTAAAGACAATTTAACTTAAGATTATGTGGGGAAGTTTTTAAATTAAGGTGTCTGATTGTATTATGAGAGTCTTTAACAATAATTAGCTTTTAGGGGTTAAATTGCTTACCTAATTGGAGTCTTTGATAAAGAGCGCACATCTCATTTTGGTTATTAGATGCTTTTCCTAGGCTCCTCGAGAAGGTTGATTCTATTGGCCCTTCAGGGTTGAAAAGAAGTCCTCTCCCCCAACTCTTGCCACCCCTAGATTTTCTTTGAAGCCCCGTCGAAACTATTAAATTTGAGACTGTTCTATGTTGATTCAATTACTTTAGCCCAATTCAATTCTTCAATTAGCAATCTCTTATCAATAACTAGTATTTCCAATTAATCCACAGTAATTGAAAGGAGACAATCAACACATCAACAAGAGACACCAGAATTTCGGTCAATGACCAGGGAAAAATTCATTACGAGGAAAACCCTTTGCAATTCTTCTTCTATTAGATTGTCATAAAATGTTCAATAAAGAGTACAATGAGCCATTACAAAATCATCTAGCAAAATTAACCCAACAACATTCAGAAATATGTTCCTAGCATCAATCCAGATCAAAGTCAACTTGTCCTGCATTCTGTCAACTGCGGTTAAATGCCAATTTGTAACCTTAGAGCCCAAATATGGATGCGTGCGGATGAGACCTTCCAACCGCATGGATGAGCCTTCTAGCTTGCGGTTGTAGCCGAAAATTGCCTGTGTGCAACATGCAGTTGGAAACCAAAACCCTAAAACACGCACGAGCTTCAAACCTTGTAGTCTCGGACTTGCACGAACCACTTTCCTTCACCAACCCCAGACTTGTGCGAACCAATCAATGAAGAAGAAGAAGATGTTTGGTGATGTCCATTTTCCTGTTAGTGCCGACCTGATCAAATGTGACATTGTGGGCTTCAATTCAAAAATACGCTTTCCCTTGTCCAAATTGAGCGCTTCAATAGTCAAAATTGGTCCTCTCAAAAAGAGGAATCTTGTCCCATAGTTGCAATTTGTCACTGAGTTGCCAAATTAACGCTCCGTCTCAGCTAGGGAGAAATTCCAACTGCATCATGTAGTAATCATATGCATCCTGTCGACATATCATGTCCCATCTCTGCTCAACTCTATTTGTTGAAACATTCTCAAATCTAAAGAAGAAGAATCATCAGGGAGCTAAAACTACCACCCTCTCGAACAATGAGGAAGGTCCTATTGGACACTCTCACCTCATGTCTATGATAGTGGGGAAGGTCCTATTGGACACTCTCACCCCATGTCTATGACTGTGGGGAAGGTCCTATTGGACACTCTCACCCCAAGTCATCTCATCGAGCAATAGGTGAGATACAAATTACCAAGCAAGGATCACAACCATCCCATGATGTAATCAATGGGCGAGATACAACTTGCTATATAAGAGGTAAGGATCACATCCATCCTATTGCCTGCTGATCTTCCTAGCAATGACCCTCAAGAGTCATGTGGTAGAACACCTGCATCATAATCAGCTTGGGTGAGATACTCGACTTACCAAAGGTAAGGATCACACACCCCCAAGTACTCTCTCAACCCGTTGACCAGACGGGGAGCGTAATCCCAACAAGCCCAACTTGTGGGTATGATGCCAACTAGGGTATACTATGCATAGACCAAGATAGGGGAGCAACATCTCCAACCCTATGGGTAACTGATAGGGATAATTCCACATGCTGGGAGCTCAGATAGGGGGGAAGAGCTGGTCCAGTGTCCTCGATCAGCGATGCCTCTTATAAGGAGGGGTCACATTTATCAGTCTTAGCTGCTCTCTGAAGACCAAGAACTTCCCTTTCGACAAAGCCTTGGTGAGAATATCTGCAATTTGCTCTATGCACCATGTCTCGAATGAAATGATATCAGATCTCTATGTGCTTGGACTTGTCATGAAATACGAGATTCTTTGCTAGACGGATCCCACTCTTGTTGTTGCAATATATCACTGTAGTATCTAGGACCTGCTCAAATAGCTCTCCAAAGAGCTTTCTCAATTGAACTACTTCGCAGCTAGCCATGCTAGCGGCAATGTACTCTGCCTCGACGGTACTTAGTGCTACGGACTTTTGTTTCCTGCTCATCCAAGATATCATGGTAGATCCCAGGGTAAATCCCAGGGTAAAACAACATCCAAACATACTCTTCCTGTTGACAATGTTTCCTGCCCAGTCAACATCGGTATATCCATGAAGTCAAACATCTCCGATAGAATATCTCAGACCAAGGGTGATCGTCCCATGCAAATATCTCAAAATGTGTTTGGCAGCAATCCAATGTGCATGGAGAGGCTCGGTCATGAATTGACTCAACATGTTCATTGCATAGCATATGTCTGGACGAGTGTTCACTTGGAACATCAAAGCCCCAATCAACTGTCTATACTCGGATGGATTCGCCAAATTGGGTCCTGCAACTTCTCCACAACTTCTTGAAATTCATTTTCATTGGTGTGGGTAGGGACTTGCATTCTGTCATTCCAAATCTCTCCAACAACTTTACGACATATTTTCCTTGTGAAAGGAAAACCTCACCAAGCCACACCTCAAGGCCTAAAAAGTAGTGCATGAGTCCAAGGTCCTTTATCTCAACTTGAGAGGCTAACTCCCTCTTACATTTGATCATCAGGGGCTCACTACCTGTCAAGAATAGATGATCAACATATAAAACCAAAATCAACAACATACCTTGGACTACCTTGAAGTAGAGTTTGGGATCGTCATTGCTTCTTGTAAAGCCCAACTTCACCAAACTGTTTATGCAGGTGCAGTGTTGCACGAAGCGCCCCCCCCCCCACGGTTCCAAGCCCCGAAGCGCGTCCCGTACGGAAGCGCCTAGGAAGCTTGGCCGGAAGCGGCGCTTCGGCTTTTTTAGCCGCTTCCTGGAAATTTGGAAGCGTTGTATGGAAGCGCCGAAGCGCGCTTCGTACGGCGCTTCGGGCTTCGGAAGGGTGGCGCTTCGGAGGAGGAAGCGTACGCTTCCCCTATGCTTCCAGAAAAGCTTCCGGAAAAGCGTTTAGAAAATCGTTTTTTTCAATTTTTTTTTTTAATTTTAGGTGAGTTTGCTTATTGGGGGTGGGTCCACCTTGGGTTAGGGTGACGAATGAAGGCAAAAAAAAAATATAAATATAGCAGATGCTCCTTCATGGTAATGTTAAATTCTTAAAGTAAAAGTGACATTCTCATTTAATTTTCATTTTCATCCTTTTACTTAAATTTTTAACATTACCATGAAATGACTCAGGATGTTTGAGAGTGGTTCCAACCTCATTGGACTTCATATGGAGAAAATAGAATTTCATATCCTATTCAAAATTCAGCAGACTTAACAGTTTTCAGGAATTCAGGATCAATGGGATTGTGGCATTTCATTAGATTATATCAAGTATGAAGGTATGCGATTAGCATTTAATCAAGAGCACCAAGCCCTATATGTACCCTAGTGTTGGTAGTGTTAATTGTTGAACTCCTTTGTCACGCGGCACGCGGCACGCCCTTAGCAAAAAATTACCTTTCAATCAAGTCAAAATCATCGATCAAACATGTTAAGCTTTTCTACCATATTTTAAGTCTTGAATTAGGTAGTTTGATCAAAATTGGGCAATGTTGACTAATATCCCTAGACAATCGAGGTAGAGGCAAAGGCTAGACAAGAGGAGAAGAATCTAGATTCTAGATCATTAATGTACAATGGATGTTATATCTATCTTGATTTATGCAAAAATATGCATGTTTTCATGTCTTTTACAATTAATTTGGTATTTGGGATGTTTGTTTTGAGTATAAATGCAAAAAAATATAAAAATATATATATATATAGCAGACGCTGCTGCAGACGCTTCGCTTCCTAGATTTTTGGAAAATGACGCTTCGGCGTCCCCGCTTCCAAAAAACGCTTCCGCTTCGTGCAACATTGTGTGGGTGTACCATGCTCTGGGCACTTGCTTCAAACCATAGAATGCCTTCTTCAACCTGCAAACATGTGTCTTTCGATCCTCTTTTTCAAATCCATATGGTTGCTCAACGTACGCTTCTTCCTGTAACATGCCATGAAGGAATGCAGTCTTCAAGTCCATCTGATGAAGGGTCCATCCTTGACTTGAGACAAGGGAAACTATTGAATGAATGGTTGTATATCGAGCTACAAGTGCAAAGATGTCGTCATAATCTTCTCCCTCTTTTTGGGAGAATCCTCGACCACGAACCTTGCCTTATATTTCTCAATGCTACCATCGACTCCATGTTTGATCTTGAATAACCATTTTGAAGTCACCATAGATTTCCCCTTTGGTCTCGGCACAACATCCCATATGTCATTCTTCATAATTGATTCATATTCTTCGGCCATAACATCCTTCCAAACTTGTTCTTTCACGACTTTTGCAAAGGTGGGATGTTCAACTTGAATCACAGTGCTCATAGCTGCAACATATCCTTGGTACCTGCATGGCTTCTTGCTTTCTTAAATGATTGTCGAACGGGAACGCGTCTCTCATCATCCTGTAATGTGTCACGAAGCCAAAGTGGCCTCTTCCTAGTAGGAGGATCACATGGAGGAGTAGGGGTCCATGGGCTCCATGGGATCATCAACAATGTCTCTCTCAGATTCAGGCACAAAACGACCATCTAAAATATCCATATCATCATTCTTCTTCTCAGGAGGAGGAGGTGGAGGAATGTCCCTTGCTTTCCCAAGGGCAACATCTTCATTAAATGTTATATCCCTGCTAATTTCAACCTTCCTTTGACCAAGAATATATATTCTAAATGCTTTAGAATTTTCACAGTATCCAACAAACGTACCTTTTCTTCCTATGGCTTCCAACTTGTTTCTTTTGTCCTTTGACACATGAAAATATACGGGGCAGCCAAAGATATGGAGATGGTCAACATCGGGCTTGACACCTGTGAGCACTTCTTCGGGGGTCTTGTTGTCCAATGGTTGATGAGGCGTCCTGTGTTTAACATACACGACAACATTCATTGCTTCTCCCCAAAGGAACTTCGACAACTTTTGATCATGGAGCATGGCATGAGCGACTTCTACAATATACTTGTTCTTTCTTTCAACTGTTCCATTTTGTTCGGGAGTATAGGGCATAATCGTCTCTTTCTTGATACCTTCCTTTTTGCAAAAATTGATGAACTCATTTGAAATGTACTCTCCACCATTGTCAAACCTGAAGATCTTAATTTTCTTCCCTGTTTGATTTTCAACCAAAGCTTTGAACTCCTTGAACATTTCAAAGGCTTCATCCTTGTGCTTCAAATAATATATCCATGTCTTTCTTGAGAAATCATCAATGAAGGTGATGTAATAGAGATGGCCACCAGTATAATGTACGGGTATCCAACCACATATATCAGAATGAATGAGTTGGAGGATGTCATTTGTCTTGTTCTTGCTAGAGGGGAATGGCCTGTTGGCATTATGTTTCAAGTGTTGTCCTTGATGGCAACTCACTCAGAGGTTGGTACAGGTGCTCAGAGGTTGGTACAGGTGATGGCAACTTAATCAGAGGACAGATCTCAGTACAGCAGGACAAGAAAGAGATATACGCAGGTTCAGCAAGGAGAATCCGCGTGTACACGCAGGTTGGCTTCAGTAAAAGCGCGTACATGTGAAAACGTACCTTTGGTCAGTGGCAGTTAGTCCTTGGAAGTTGTGCCTATGGTTTTGGACCATGGTGTCTCGACGGACGTGTCGATCCCTAGTTTCGAGGTTGATGGTATTGTGTTACTATGGTTTTGGCTCTTGGTATTGAGCAAGGCCTAAGGCTATATAAGGAGAAGATCACTAGGCCAAAGAGTGGAAGTGTGAGTGATGAAGATCTGAGAAAGTGTGTGATCCAAGTGCTGGTTATGGGTTGGTGATCTGAACCAAGGTTTCACCCATGATGATGAATGATGGAACGAGATCTCAAGGCTTGGAATGATTATCTTCATATGGTTTGACTCTGGATAGACTAGATCTACTGACGCATGTTTATTATTATGATCTGGGTATGTTTTGATGTCTGATATAGCTGCAGAGTTTTAAGGTTGAATTTATAGATCTGTACGCGAGTTGGTTTTGGTAAAAGAGCGTATACACGCAGGTTGGGTTCATCCAAGTAGCGTATACAATGTGAAGTATGATATTTGAATATGGAGCTGGATCTGGTTGTTGCTATGATTGTCTGGTTATTGTTGATAGGGTTACAGTGATTCAGAATTGGGTGTTTCAGTGATTGATGATGCAGGTTGTACTACAATGATGATTGTCTTATGGATCTAGTATGAAAATGTATGAAACGTGGTCCCGGGTAGCTCGTAGGCCGGCACCTACGTACTGGTAAACATATCAGCCAGTACAAGAGCCAGGGGGGTGTAGCTCCCTTCCACTAGCAGCTGGAAAACGAGTAAAGAAGCATTCTGTAGGTAGGCACCTACGTACTAGTAAATGGATCGGCTAGTACAAGAGCTAAGAGGGTTGTAGCCCTCTGCAGGTTGTAGCCTGCGTGCTGGTAAAGGACTGCACCAGTACATTGTAAAAGAAGTTCTCATTAAAGAAGAAAGAGACAAATTGCAGCAGGTGGTTTTCACCCACATTGGGTTTCCACCTTATATCATGGTGTTCATGTGTGTGGCTTTTGTGTGATGATCTGTTCTGTTATACTGCACCTGTTTACTGTTAATATGCTTAATAATGTTCTGATGCATTTACTGAAGATAAGATTAACTGAATCATAAGATCTCTGGATATACGCTAGTTGCATTAGACACAGTCGCGTGTACACGCGGGTTCACTTAACTAAAGTCGCGTATATGTTTCTGAGTATGAAATTGAAAAGTTTTATCTGATCTGATAATACTGATTCACCCCCCCTCTCAGTATTATTTCCAACATGGCCCCCTTGTCTTCTTTTCACTGGCATAACCTGGACATTGAAGAGACCAATTTCTTCAAATTTGGAAGAGCATCATAATGGAGATGGGCCAATCTTCTGTGCCATAGCTCGTTTAGATGATTAGTATCATAGACCAATGCTAGAAGAGGTCTACTAGTGACTCTGTAGAGTTTTTCAAATCTTGATCCCAATGTAAATGCATCTCTCATAGATGATCCAACAAGCCAAGTAAGAACCTTTCTCTCGATGAAGGCAACCCTCATCACTTTGTCTTGCAAAGCAGATATTGATACTAAATTTTTCTTCAATCCCGACAGATACATCACATCATGGAGCAAAACAGATTCCCCGGAATCCAAATGAACTTTGACGGGCCCAAAACCTTTAACGGAATGAGTGGAGTTGTCTCCAAGAATGATTTTCAAATTTGACTCCCTCTCTACCAAATTAGAGAGAACTTCATTATACTCAGAGAAATGATGAGTGGCCCCACTATCAACCAACCAACTATCCCATGAATCCGAAGGAGAGGAACTAGTGAGTGCAAAAATAAGAATATATTCAGATTGATTTGCAACATTACTTTCATACCTAGAATATCTTGACTTCTTTTGAGGACGATGATCTTCTTCATGATCACTTGGAGCATCTCTTCTTCTTCTTTCATCTCTTCCATTGCGATCATTTCTTTAGTCATCTCTTCTTCTTTGATTATTAAACCTGTTGTTGTTGCTTCTAGTGTTGTAATGTGGACCATTGTTCTTCTCGGGGCAATCTCGAGCATAATGGCCTTTCTTATGACAATTGTAGCATTCAATGTGCGATGATTCCTTGACTCTTCCATTCCTTATATTTGAATTTCGAGGAGGAGGCTTTCTTGAACTTGATGGACCTCCTTTTCCTTTCTTTTTCTTGTCATGAGTGACAAATGCAACAGACCCTCCTTCTTCATGCTTTTGTATCCTACCCCTTGATATCATCCTTGATTCTTCTTGAGTGAGCTTTCCAACAATCTCATCAAATGATGAAAAACTGTTGTTATTTCTTATAGTGGTAATGAAGGTTTCCCAAATAGGAGGGAGACCTCTAAGGGTTACAATCACCAATTCCCTGTCATGCACAATTTCCCCAACTCTTTGCAATTGGTCTTTAAGACGAGATATCTTCATAATGTAGGATTGCACAGACTCTCGTTTGTTCATCTTCATATCTTTGAGTTGATCTTTCAAGGAGATGATTGCATTCAATTTGTTGCCTTCATACATGACAACTAGCTTATCATACACGTCCTTAGACTTCTTCAAATTTCCAACATATGCAAGTAAATTATCTTGTAAACCATCAACTATAATTTTCTTAGCTTTTAACTCACCTTTCTTGTGCTTGTTCTTGGCAGTAACAAAAGCATTTTTCGAAGGCTCAAGTACTTTTCGTTGAATGAATTCCAAAACATCATTGTTTTCAGCTATGATCTCCAGCCTAATTTTCCGTGCAACAAAGTTAGATGAGTCACCCAACTTCTCATGTTCTTTTAAGAAAGAAGAAGACATCTTGACTTGATTAGATAGGCTCCTTCAACTTTCTAAAGATGATTGCTTCAATTCTTGTCTCCTTTTAGGCTTGTCCTTCACCTTAGCTTTGATACCATGTTAAATTTCAGACTATTCTATGCTGATTCAATTAGTTTAGCCCAATTCAATTCTTCAATTAGCAATCTTTCATCAATAATTAGTATTTCCAATTCATCAACAATAATTGAAGATAGAATAGTAAATGCAATGACAAAGGAGACAATCAACACATCAACAAGAGACACCGGAATTATAGTCAATGACTAGGGAAAAACCAACTACGAGAAAAACCCTTTGCAAATCTTCTCTATTAGATTGTCATAAAATGTTCAACGGAGAGTACAATGAGCCAATACAAAATCATCCATCAAAATTAACCCAACAACATTCAGAAATATGTTCCCAGCATCAATCCAGATCAAAGTCAACTTGTCCTGCCTTCGGTCAACTATGGTTAAATGGAAATTTGTAACCTTAGAGCCCAAAGAAGGATGTGTGCAATTGAGACTTTCCAACCACACGGATGAGCCTGCTAGCTTGCGGTTGTAGCCGAAAATTCCCTGTGTGCAGCTTGCGGTTAGAAACCAAAACCCTAGAACATGTGCGAGCTTCGGACCCTGTAATCTTGGACATGTACGAACCACTTATCTCAACCCAGTCTCAGACCTGTGCGCACTGCGAACCAATCAATGAATAAGAAGAAGAAGATGCTCGGTGATGTCCAAATGAGCTTGAGGTCACTTGTATTTATAGGCTTCCAAGGGTGTCCATTTTCCTGTTAGGGCCACCTTGATCAAATGTGACATTGTGGGCTTCAATTCAAAAATAAGCTTTCCCTTGTCCAAATTGATTGCTTCAATAGTCAAAATTGGTCCTCTTGAAAAGAGGAACCTCATCCCATGGTTGGAATTTGTCACTGAGCTACCAAATTAACAGAAACATAGAAAAGTGTTTTTAGAGGAGATCCAATCTTTGAATTTCTCTTTATTGAGTGATAGCTGGTATTTTTTCTTTCCGCTTGTTGAGGAGGGAATACACTGTTGTATATTAAATTGAGAACACCACTTCTTCATCGAGGTCTAGCGATTGAGGCTTGTATAACTGGAAAATTTTTGTTCTCATTTATTCTGCCAACATGGACAACACTCTTCTTGCTACCACCTCAGGCTTGGTGGCGATGTCCTGAAAAATCACCATGTTCCCTGAAAGCCATATCTTCAGGTAAACAAATTTGGGAAGTGCCATGCAAATTTGCATAAAATTGGCTTTCCATTTAAATAATTTAAATAATGTTGGTTCCACGAATCAAAGAGTTGGATAGAAGAGTCTGACCATACTACTCCGTGCCCCATCTCCTTCACCATTATCAATGTACCCATGAAGTGTAGATCAATTGGTTTGTGTGGGGTTTAGTCCCCATCAGGCCATTGGTTCAAATCTCTTGAGGGTGGGAGCCACCTGTGGGGAATAACTAAGCCTTTCACAATCATGATGAAGGAGATGGTGATAATGGGTATGCACCATTCCTGTTATCCCTAGTGATTAATAATCTCATATTGCATAACTATATTCTTGACTCAAGTGCCTCAGCATATGTCATGCCTGAAAGAGTCATGAGCCAGTTGGCAATGCAAATTAGTAGGCCATATAGGAATGTTTGTGGTTTTGATTCAAAGTCTATCCCTGTGTGTGGTCTAATAAAGGACGTGATGGCCTCATTGGTTGCTAACAAAGACATTTATGTGCTAATTGATATTGTAGTCATTCGTGTTCTGAATGCATGTGCTATGCTTTTATTCAGAAAATGGTGTGCCTCTGTAGTTGGACAATTACAAATGGATTGTTGTATGCTACCATACTCACCGTTGATAGGAAACCATTCATCTTTTATAGAGAGCCACACATGCTTGAACATGTTGGAGATATTGAACCTTTCCCATTCTCCAATCATTCCGGTAAAGCCAACCCTAACACACCTCCTTTGAACTTGCAAGTAGAGTGGAAACACTTTGAACCAAAATTTCTAGAAAGACCCAAACAGGTTTAGCCAATGTCAGGAAATGTCTATCAATTCAAAATGGCACCTGTAACTAAAGGTAAGAAACAAACATATCAAAACACCAAAAATGAGCAATGGGTTCAAAATCAAGGCAAGGATTTCCAAGTTGCAGATCTAGTCCTTGTTGATGACGGCCCATATCCTTTTATGGTCCATGGCAAAGTTGGGGTAGGTTACTTTTACATTGCAAATCTTGATGGTGAACATTTGTCCTCCCCTTTGGAATGAAAGTGCCTCTCTTTATTTAGTGGAACTTGATGCATTTACATCTAGATAGTTGCATTGCATTTGTGTGTTTGCATTATTGTGTGTGCATCCTCCTTTATTCATTACTCACGCTGATGTGTATGCATAATAAATTAGATTGCATTTTCATTTAGCTATTTATTCTTTCAAGTATTGTTTTATCTATATCGTATAATCTCAAGAATGAGAATCAACACCCTACTCACATGTTATCAACAAGTTGCTTTGATTGTACAGGTAACAAGCCTGCAAGCACATGGATTGCTATAGTTCTCATGCACTCCCCATTTGAGCATATGGGTCATGTGCTCTATGGTGAACAAATGTCAACTCGCCAGATGTTACCCACCAAAATGTGCGTAACCTGATAGTAGAAATTTTTTCTCTTTCTTTGGATAGCCAACTAGTCGACAACACTACATTGCTCAGTACATGACATTGTGATAGGATCCTCCACCATTTGCACCAGTCAGGCACTTCTCACCATCCGAAATCCCTTCTGAAGGAATATGGGCCATCCTTTCGTAGGTATTTTGACCATTTTGCAATCATGTGATTTTACTTAATGTTTTGGGCATTCTAACATGGATTAAGGGGTGATTTGGATGATTGATTGATTTTGATTGTAAACTTGTTCTCTCACTTCACCAACAAGGTTAGTTTTTGATACTAGACTAGTGGGACCTCCTCCAAGGCATTAGGATTATAGGAGGGGCACTACTTGAGAGTCTTGGATTGAAGTAGTGTGTCCATGATATTCCATACTTACCACTTTCCATCATTACCTTGATGTCATCTCCATTCTTCGTGCTTGTGGTCATTGGTTCATTAGGATTGGCACTCTTTTATCCTCATCCTTGAGTCTGTGTCGAAAACTTTTTCTTGGAGGTTGATGCAACTAAAATAACGTTAAAAGCATAAATGGCCAAAATAAAACAAAAAGAAATGATAAAATGCAAAATATGTTTGGGACAATAATTAGCGCATGGGCAAAAGCCTAGCATGAGCTCTAACCCTGTCATTAGCCATCACCTAGTTCCTTTCGCACTTGATGCTCCACCACATAGTAAAGGATCTCTTGCATGTCCCAACCCTGATGAGCGATAAGTAGACTCATCATTAAGGGGTAAATAGATGCTAAATCATAAAAAACAAGCTTGGGCTCCTAAGTTATGCTCTCGGTTAAATAATTATCAAAAAAATAAGTAAAAGGCACACCAAAGTGGTGGAAAAAGTAGGCTGAAGGAAGGGGTAACTCATGCCTCTATGATTGCTCCCTCCTTACATCTATACACTCGGGATGATGGACCTCCATTAACTGGTTCCATGGCTGTAAGCCTGTGGCACCTTGCCCCGAAGTCCTTCCCCTCCATTGCCACTATTATCACAAGCACCTATGTATTCAAGGGTTGACCTAGGATCTGTCACTTCGCCTTAGGGCTAGAAGCACCTAATAAGGTTGAGCATCTAGCCATCACAAGTAGGGAACACTTTTATGGGACTTGGTCTAGTTAGATATTTAAAGATGATCTCAGTGTGAATTGTTATTATGCCCCTTACATTAAGCATGGTCCACTATGATGCATCTATGGTCGTTGTTCCTAATGAATGGTGACTTTGACTTGATCTTGAGATGGTTGTTCGAAGTGGTTCTTCGCATAACAACAAAGGCCTTTGAGAGCATCTTAACCACCACAGGATGATTGACACCCTAGAGCATCCCCAAATGCCAAAATGCTAAGCTCCTCTTGCTTGGTGTTGGATTTACTTGATGTTGTACCCAACGGACCTAGGACACCCCCAAACTGACCTTGACACTATTTGATGGGCATTGCTTGTACCGAAGTCTAGATGGTGATGGTCATCCCCAAGATGACAATGGAGGCTTGTACTCATTCTTGGAGCCCCAATGTTAGAGAGAGAAGGTGCCACATCACCCATATTGCCCTTGAGAGGGTGATGTAAGGAACCTAGAGCATGGTTTTTGGACATGGAGGCACTTCTTGAGGCTTCCCCTCAAGACTTGGAGTTGATTATGGTGGTGGAGTATCTCCTTAGCCCATTCCACACCTTGTTGTGGCATTTATTTCTCAAAAAGGAGATTACATCATGCTTGTAGAGGATATCGATTCACACGTGTGGTCATTTATGGCATTATTTTATTGTTTTGAGCTATGAGGTTGGCTTGTAGCCTTTTGTCTTGTCAAACACTCAATGTTAAACTTGTCTTAGGGTTTGTAGGCGTAATTATTATGTAAAAGTGAAGGGATGCACCTCATATAAATAGATGATCCCTCCACTTCATGTAATCGTCATCACACATGTGAATTTAGCCTCCTCCGAGAGAGTGCAAATTGCCTTTTATCTAACTCGCTACTTGACACAATGTGATTTTTATGGAGCATCCTTATATTGGAGATTGATTTTTGCATTGGAGACGCCTGTTTAGGATTGAAAGAAGAGTTTCTTGGTCGAATTTGTAAGTTTATTGTTGATTTTTCTATATTTAGCATGTGAATTAATTTATGCTATGGTTTCTAAATATTCTTTGATTAAATGCATATTGTTTATTGGAAATCTTGGTGAAATTTTGCATGTTAAAATTATTCTTCCTTGAAATGTATAGAAGAACTCATAATGTGCATCTTCTATGCTTAATTTCTCCCCTCACAAAAAAGGTAGTTAGGGTTTTACAGGAGGAAAGTAATCCCCCCCCCAGTCTAATCAATTTTCATCTTCCTTTTAAAGTTGCCCCAAAGCCCCTCTAGGATTAAGCACTGGCCAAGGTTGTGTTGATAAAAACCATCAATATCTAAATATTTCTCTCTTTTTACCTCCCCGAGGCTTTTTAAGGCAGACTACTAGGGTTTTTCTACGGTTGGTTTTCCATAAACTTGAGCTAGAGTGGATGCTTGGATGAAATTCTACAGTTTTCCTTTATAAACCCTTTAAACACAAAATCTAGTATTTATTATGGTAAAACCTCCCTAATTAGGGCCGATGTCATCTTTTCTTAGCTCCTTTATCTCTTTGAAATGCTAGTCGTTTATCGATCTTCAACTTGAATCCTATCTGAGGGTTCCCTTATCCCTTTTGTTGACTTAATGTATTGAGGGAATCCTTTCTTTGACTTCTGCATGTTTAAATACTCCTTATAATTTCCTATCAATAAACCCTAACTTATAGTACTCCTTAGCTAGTCTAGGGTGAGAATACTTGTTCCTTTATAAAGAAGATTGGAGTCTATTTTGGCTTCAAAGTACCTTTCCCTAGGCCATTCATATCGCCTTCAACCCTCTAATTAGAATACCCTTATAGGTGAATACATGGAAGCCGTGGTGAAATACCCTCCTACACCTCTGATGCATTAACAAATTGTTCCATAATGCTCACGAATCTGACTTCTGTAATTGTTAATGCTCCTCTTATCAAGGGTTTGTCATCAACAAATTGTGCATGATTTATCTCCTTGACCCCTGTCATGATTTTGATACTTGGAAGAGATCCCAGATTTATTTCACAATCAAGCTTTGTACCCAAGGAGTCAGCCATGAGAATGTAAAGAAAAGGGGATAAGGGGCATCCTTGACTAAGACCATGGGATGCCTTAAGAAACCTAATAAATCTTCCATTGACTAAAGGGGAAATCCATGGTGAGTTGATACATGTCGAGATCCAAGAGATAAATCTTTGACCAAAACCAAAGCGAGAGAGCACAAAAAATAAAAAAAACTATGGCAAACCCTATCAAAAGCATTTGCCATATCTAGTTTGATAATCATTCCTTTTTCTCCCCTCTCTGCTTGAATGGATCGCCCCTTAAACTACAATGATATTATCTATTATTTGTTTTTTTTTGGATGAATCCTCCTTCGCTTTTAGAAATTAGCTTCT
Organism: Pinus tabuliformis; assembly: GCA_031772625.1. Classification (NCBI taxonomy): domain Eukaryota; kingdom Viridiplantae; phylum Streptophyta; class Pinopsida; order Pinales; family Pinaceae; genus Pinus; species Pinus tabuliformis. The sequence continues at coordinate 222,905,997 of CM062809.1, read as the reverse complement.
TTAGAAGGGTCCTTATTTTGCAAGAAATAATTTTAGTTACAACCTTGTATGACATATTGCAGGGAGAGATAGGGTGAAACCTGTTGAAAGAAGAAGGATTGATCTCTTTTGGCACCAAGGCTAAAACAATTGAGTTGATTCCTCCCCAACTTGGAGACCTTATGAACATAAGAGATCATCCACATTAAATTAGTTTTGATGATATGCCAACATGGCTTATAAAAATGAGCAAAAATTCCATCACGACTCAAGGCTTTGTTGGAATCAAAGGATTGAAGGGATTCTCAAACTTCCTCAACTGAAATTGTTTATCTAGCTTGCCATTATCCTTCTGAGTTACAAGATGGAGGGTGTGTTCTAGCAGGTTGTCTCTGTCTTCTACATCTGTTGGTGGCTCCTTGTATCATTCTGAGTAGTACAACGCTATCTCCTTAATATTTATGTAGGAATCCACGGTTTCTCATTCTCCTGACGCTATTTTACTTACATTATTTCTCCAGGTGTTCAGATTGGCTTGCTTTTGGAAATACATGGAATTTTTATCCCCTTCCTTTACCCAAGTGCTTCGCTATTTTAGCCTCGATATTTCTTCTTCCTTCCTTAACTCCCCATGGAGATTTTGGAATATTGATTTTTCCTCTAAAAGAAGGCTTTGAGAAGTTGTGGATTGATCTAATTTTCTTTGAATTTCTTCTAGTTGGAATTTGACAGTGAGTATAGACTTTTCTTCTTTTGCTTGCTTGGCTTTGACCCAAATCTTCAACTTTTATTTGTTTCTTTTAATATTCTGTTTCTAGATATGGGGATTCTTCTATCATTGGCACCAAACTTTCTAGACAGTGACAAAGAAGTTGGAATCTTGGGTCCACGATGGGCAGTAGTGAAATGGGAGAGGATTGCATTTTCCCTTGAGGTTGATGCAACTAAAGAATGGAAAAGCATAAGATGGCCTTAATGAAAGAAAAAGAAAAGTTAAAATGTAAAAGATGGTCGGAACATAAGTTAGCATGTGGGAAAAAGCCTAGCATGAGCTCTACTCTCCTCATTGGCCATCACCTGGTTCCTGAGCAATTGATGCTCCACCCATCAAAGCGAACCCTTGCATATCCCAACCTTGATGAGTGATAAATTGCCTCATCTTAGGGGGTAAAACGAATGCTATATCATAAAGGGCAAGCTTTGATCCTTGATCTATGCACCAAATAAAAACATTATAAAAAAGAAGTAAAAGGCACACTAGAGGTGTAAAATGCAGGTCGAGTGTTAGTTTTTGTAGCATCAGATGGTGTTCTAGTCTTGAAACTTTGTGGAGAGGCTAAAACACGAGTTATCCAAAACCCAATAATTATTTATGGAAATTCCAACTAGAGATAGCTCAATTAAATTAATTGATCATCATTTAATTTTTTCCCAAGACTAACTTAGGAAAATTGGTTAATTAATGATAATTAATTGAGAAAGGTGAGAATTCTCTAGAAACTCACACAGATTGACTTGGAGATGATCTTAGCCATCGATTAAGTTTTAATCTTGTCTGTTGAAGTCCCAACTGAAGATTATAAGAAGAGGTCTAGAGAAACACACAAGAGAGAGCCAACAATGTGAGTTTCTTGGGCAGTTCAAGCTAGCCAACAACAGAGTTCAAGCTAGAGAGAGGACGTAGGGCTAGAGAGGGGCAGAGACAGTGAATCCGAAGGAAGTTTTCCAGTTCTGGTGAGCAACAACAAGTGACAGAGTATTCCACAAAGAGGTTCCGCAGACACCTTCATAAGCAGTGTGATTTAGCTATGGGGAAGATTGATTCAACATCCAAAGGCCAGGAAGATTGTCCAAAGTGTCGGAGAGTCACTTCCAGCAGCAGAGATAGGTATGATGACTTGTTGTGAGGGTTTTTCCAACCACACGTGTGTGGGACCTGTTCAGAAGAAACACAAAAGGGCCTGTGCAACACTGCAAAGGTTGGACAACTAGCTTTCAGAGGGAGCTAATAGCTCGGATTGTTAGTGGAGAGAGAAAAAGTCTCTGTAATATTTTTGTCAGATTTCTTGCTATGGATTGCCAATGGTTCAACATGCAGATTGTACTCAGATTATTCCACTGTTGCATAATAATAAAACCCTCAGTTGCTGCACCGGTTTTCCCACATTGGGTTTTTCGGGGACAATTGTGCAAAAATAATTGTGCCATTTTTATGTGTGTGTGATAGCATTTCTCAGTTCCTAATTTTTGCTTCCGCAGTATTTTATTTGGTGAAGAAATTGCAGTGTGAATAATTCATTATTTTGTTGGAAACAAAATAAACTGCATAATTATTTTTTCAGTTAGAAGAATTATTCCCAGTTGCTGCATTTCGAGGAATTTTCACATGGTATCAGAGCATATTTGGCAAACAGGAGGCTTAGAGTCGAAGGAGGAAAATTTTGCGATTCAGAGGGTGCAGCAGAACGAAATTTTCAGGGGTTATGCAGTGCCTAGCCAGGTAGTGCGAATTGCTGGACAAGAGCTCGATTGGCAGGAAAGTTCAATTTGTCTAGGGAAGCGATTCCATCAGGCAGAGGGAGCAACAACTCAATATTTTGCAGAGCAAATTTCTTGTCTGGGCACAAAGGGTTTGCAACATTTTGCTAGAGTAGATTCATTGCCAGGTGGAAGAGAAAGTGCACACACAAAGGGAATTTCTCTTAGAGGGTTTTTAGCTTAAGAAATCCAACAATTTCCAGTTGCGGCAGGTTGATTTCTCATTCCAAAAAGGATTGCAAATAGCATTTCCAACAGCCTAGCAGGTGAAAGAGGGAGATTTCGAGTTTTTGTAGAAATGGCCACAACAAGGCTTAGAGATCAGGATAGATTGGATGGTGTCTCCAACTATATCATTTGGAAGGCCAGGATGTCCTTTCCCCTAGATGAGCATGGTTTGAAGACTTCTATAGATAACGTTGTGGTAGAACCTACAGATCAACAATAGCCAACGAATTTCAGAAAGGAAATGGCCAAGGCGAAGCGGATGATTCTCGATGGAGTTCGAGATCATATAGTCTCACACATAGTGACCAAGAATACGGCCAAAGAGATGTGAGATGTTCTTGCAGGGTTATATAATAATTAGTGTAGCACGACTCTTATAAGGTCTGCGAGTACCCGCGGGTCTTGATGAGTTTAGCGAGACGAGTCACTCTCATATAACTCGCAGTTTCTACCCGCACCGGCCAAAACCTTCATTAAGCTTGGCTACCTGCAATAAACCTGTGAAGAACCGCATAAGACCCGTGGAAACCCTCAAAAGTCGTTTTTGTTTTTTGTTTTTTGGAGATCATGTGGAGGGAAAGGGAAAATGGAGGCAGAGTCTTATACGGGTCGTTCCCGAGTCTTATACAGTTTGCTGAGTCAATAGCCAAACAAGTCATGCAACATTGATCAGAATCCTTCCGAGCAACGAAAGATGTTTTTGAAGGAAAAGCTGCGGAATGCTAGGATGCAAAAGGGTGAAGGCATCAACTCCTTCGTCACCAGACTTCAGGATATCTGGGATGAGCTTGCAGCTGTAGGAGAGACACCACCACCTATAGAAATGGTGAGGTTTTCCCTCAACAGTGTCACCAAGGATTGGGAGAATTTCGTCCAAGGCATTCTTTGACGAGATATGTTGCTTGGATGGGACAAAATGTGGGATGATCTCTCACAGGAGGAGATGAGGTAAGCTTTAGTAAAGAGCTCCATCAACGACAGTAGCAACAAGGGATTGAAAGGTGTGAAGGAGGAAGAAAATGGAGGCATCGAAGGGGAAAGCAAAAGGTCCCAGTCAAGATAAGGCTCGCAGGGAGAGAAGAAGAAGAAGAAGGATCTATCCAAGATTAAGTGCTTCAGGTGTGGTGAGTTTGGCCACTACAGTACTCGATGTTGTTAAAGGAAGAAGGACAAGAAGGAGAAGTGGGATGTAATATCCCCAATTTTGATTTTTCATTTAATTGGATTAACAAAGTTTATTGGGGAAGTGCTAAGCCTAGCACAATTTTGTAATCTGGGTATTGGAGACATTTTGGGTACATGGGACTTAGGAGAAAACAAAAATTCCAACTTTAGTGGATTGTGGGGGCCACTCCTCATGGAATACGAGGCCCTTGGAGGAAAAGTCAATTGTGTGGGAAGGTGGTCGAAATAGTTGGCTAAGGGACCCACAAGGAAAGGGAGGTAACGGTTATAAATAGGGGTTTGAAGGCAGCATAAATAACTTTTGATAATTTGTCATTTTACACATTGTTGCTCAAGCTGTTTAGCTGAGTCACAGGTGCTGTTTAGCACCAGAGGTTTCCAAGGGGAAATCTCACCCTCTTCTTTGGTGGACCACAAGTGCCACCCTAGGGAGGCAAATTCTACTCATCTTTGGTAGTTGGGAGGATACCACACAGTAGCACGAGTTTTGGCTTTAGTGGGACACAGAAAAGGGAGCTACACAGGGCTTGGAGAGGTATTGTGTCGGAGGGAAGAGATATGTCGTTGTTGGGCTATTTCCTCACACAAATACTTGTTGGAAGGAGGAAATTCCAAGAGCAGCGGTGCCTTTCTCAGCAGAACGAATTGGTGTGGTTGGGCCTGCGTCATTTTTCCCCAGGACTGCGCAGGGAGTTGTGGAGCTGTTTGTGGGGAGGCCCGGTGAGAGGGATTGAGGAGCTGGGATTGTTTGGGATTTGATTGGAGGGGAATTGGAGGAGATTTCCTAGCCTTTGAGGAGCATAAAATGCTCCAACTATCACAGATGACATTTTCCAACAGCAGAGGAGGGCCAAGCATTTTGGGGTCAATTTTGGAGCGTCAAAACTAGGACAAACCCTTTTTGGCTTTATTGAGGAGAGGCCAAGATTGATTTGGCAAATTTTTCTGAGCAGTGTAGAGGGCTCAAACAAAGGTCTCCCTCCAACCAACAGTGCAGAGTTCAAGGGTAGCACAAAAGGAGAAGTCACTTCCCATCATCTAACCACCTTGTTTTCTCACCTGGGATTTGTCTAGCTTGCCTTTGGCAAGCCTAGGTGCACTTGTTCTTACCTATTGTACTCCTACCATGATATATAATAAAATGGCTCAGCTTCTTTGGGGATAAATTGTTAATGTGCTGATATTTTGCGGTGTTTTGATTTTTGGTTGCATGTAAGAAATTTATGTCTGTTATTACTTAATATTTCCATAAGGAATATGACACAGGATAAGGCGGCAACATTTGCGGAGATAGACCAGGTGTTCTCTAAACTAGAGGAAGATGTCGCCATGTATGTAGCTATACCTCCAGGAGAGAGGTGGGTGACATGGAGCTTTAGTCCCGGAGTTGCATAGAGCCTTGGGTGGGGTTCATTGAGGTAAGCATTGGATGGTGTTTCCTCATGGATCATGATCGTTGCTACAGGGGCCCACAGGATTCAGTGATAGGAGGATCAATGTCAATTGATGTAGTTAGATTCCAGAGTGATAGTTGTAGACTAGTTGTAGTCAGATGCTGAGGAGCCCAGAGAAGGAGGCTCAGTAGCAGAGTCAGCAGCGATGCAGATTTCCTAGTGGACAGTGCAGAAGCTAGTAGCAGTCAGAGACTCAAGAGACAGTTGCAACATAGTGACACAATTGATTAAGTATTTTGGATGCTTCTCAGTTGCAGTAGCAACAACAACAATGAGAGGGATGTTAGGTGGGTTGCAATGCAGATGCAGAGTTGGCAGTAGTACAGGTTGTACAATGCAGTGTAAGCAGCAACATAGATGCAGCATGGTTCAACTATAGTCAGTGGCAGATGAATCAAAGTTAGCGTAGTTGTTCGTGGATAGTGGCAGGCAGCTACAGTTGTTAGACATCAACAGGGTGTATGGACGGTGTTACGGTGACAGAGTTGGAGAACACCTTCCTCGCTAAGAGGGAGCGTTAGTTTTTGTAGCATCAAATGGTGTTCTACTCTCGAAACTTTGTGGAGAGGCTAAAACACACGAGTTCTCCAAAACTGTTAATTTTAGGTATGTTCTATGCTTAGAGCAAATTTACTTCAATTTTCCATATTAGCTCAATATCAATTCTAGATTAGCAATCACATTTAGCATGATAGTAAAATGCAGATAGAACATAAACATAAATCGTAGAAAACAAGCCAAGACAAGAGGACACAAGATGTGGCACCAGGTAGGGACAAACCCCAATGTGGGGAAATCCTTGATCAATTCTTCTTTTGTTCTTCAATAGTTCAACAGAGAGAGAGAGAGATAGTACATATACATCAAAAGTCAATATTTTGACTTGACAAAATAAGAGCAAAGATCTTATCTAAGAAGATGACACATGAGGTAGTAGATCTGAACTCAGGTGATTCCATCACCATGTTGTACCTATCACTGTGCTGCACCCATCATCACTGTGCATCATCAATGTGCTACACCATGTTGCACCCATCATCACTGTTCATCATCACTGTGCTGCACCATGCTGCACCCATCATCACTGTGCATCATCAATGTGCTGCACCATGCTGCACCCATCATCACTGTGCATCATCAATGTGCTGCACCATGCTGCACCCATCATTACTGTTCATCGTCATTGCGCTGCACCATGCTGCACCCATCATCACTACATCCATTACACTCACCAGCCTTAGCTACTTGCTATGGCTTATAGCCTAGCAGAGCAACTAGGCTATAGTTGAAGACTCCTTCAACTGGTCCAAAGTGCAGTCTCCTAACAGTCCCAAAATCTGCCTAGATTTGACTGCAATTGATCTCCAAGGAAAGGCTGTTGCCTTTACTATTCAGAGTAGCCTTCAAGCCCTTAACAATGACTGAACAATGTCTATGCTCTCTTCTTATTACAGTGGCATACAACAGTCCTTAGAACATGCTTATGACAGCCTATTAGAGTGATTGATATCACTCTTGCAAGTGCTCACTCAAGCCTCCTATCCTCGGCCTACCAACTAGCAGTTCAGCCCTCTAATTGGACCCCCGAAACAACCCTTAAATGGACACGCTGATCAATCTCCTTCTTTGCGGTTTAGGCTCTTTTGTCAACTGAAATAGGCCTCCTTTGACTACAGTTAGACCTTCCTTCACAACAACTATATTTCTCCCTTAACGGCTGCTAGGACTCTCCTCCTACTACGACTAGGACATCCTTTATAGACAGCGTTTAGGGCTTCTTTATGACTGCCTTGATTTTGATTAGATTAGTAGTTAAGGCATCTCTCTTTAGGTCTGCGTTTAGGCTTCTTCTTAATTGAAGTAGGGCTTCCTTATGACAGCGTGAAAGGATTTTACAAGCAACACATAAGACCTCCTTTGACTGCATCCTTGACTCTTTCAGAATAGCGGATTAGGGCATGGCATATCCCCTTTAAGAGCGTCCAGATGTTCCTCCCTTGATTGCGTTAGGGCTGGCTTCATTGATTGTAATTAGGGCTCTCTATGGCAGCGTTAGAACCCTTGTTGTACTTATAGAAGCCTCCTCTATGACTGCATTAAGAGCTAGGGCATCTTCTTCTTAGGGTAGCGTATTCTCTTAGGGTCTTCTTCCTTCCACCAAAACCAAAACGAATGGAGAGGAAGAGATCACAAGAGATGTGTGTGTGTCTCAAATGACTTGCAAGTCACCTCCTTTTATAGTAATACATTGAGGACAAGTGGGGGCAATTTGGTGGCTGGCCGACCTGACGAATTGTCCCATAACACAAATAAATTCATATCTCCATGAATACATGTCGGAATCAGATGATCTTTAGATCAATCCCACACCTCTCGACGATAGGAATCCAAGAAAAATATCAGCTGCTAAGAATAAGTAGACCCACATGGAGTTTGGCCCTAGTTGCCAATTTTAACAAAAACCCAAAAATCATTTTCGGAAATTCCACCTAGAGATAGCTCAATTAAATTAATTGACCATCATTTAAAATTTTCCCAAGTCTAACTTAGGAAAATTGGTTAATTAATAGTAATTAACTGAGAATGGTGAAAATTCTCTAGAAACTCACGCAGATCGACTTGGAGATGATCTCAACCATCAATTAAGTTTTAAGTTTAGCCATTGGAGTCCCAACTGGAGATTATAAGAAGAGGTTGGTGGGTAGATGGAGAAACACACTAGAGTGAGCCAACAGTGCGGGTTCCTTGGGCAGTTTGAGCTAGCCAGTAGCAAAGTTCGAGCCAAAGAGAGGACATATGGCTAGAGAGGGGTAAAGACAATGAATCCAGAGGAAGTTTTCCAGTTTCAGTGAGCAACAACAAGTGACAGAGAAGCTGTGTAGGCAAATTCATAAGTAATTCGATTTAGCTGTGGTGAAGATCGATTCAGCATCCAGAGGTCGGGAAGATTTTCCAGAGTGCCGAAGAGTCACTTCCAGCAGAATAGACATGTAGGACAACTTGTTGTGAGGGTGTTTCCAACTACACGTGTAAGACCTCTGCAAAGGCAAAGCAAAAGGGTTTGCGCAGAGGTTGGACAACTAGCCTTCAGAGGGAGCCAGTAGACAGGATTGTCAGTGGAGAGAGAAAAATTCTTTCTAACATTTTTGTCAGATTTCTTGTTGTGGATTGCCAGTGTTTCGACATCGAGATTGTACTCAAATTATTTCACCGTTGCATAATAATAAAACCCTCAGCTACTGCACCAGTTTTCCCACATTGGGTTTTTCCGAGGACAATTGTCCAAAAATAATTGTTTCATTTTTATGTGTGTGTGTTCTAGCATTTCTCAGTTCCTATTTTTTGCTTCCGCAATATTTTATTTGGTGAAGAAATTGCAGTGTGAATAATTCGTTATTTTGCTAGAAACAAAATAAACTGCATAATTAATTTTTAAGTTAGAAGAATTATTTCCAGTTGTTGCATTCAAGGAATTTTCACACCGAGAAGGGTAACTCAGGCCTCCTGGATTTCTCTCTCCATTACATCTATACACTCAGAATGTGGATTGCCATTAGTTGGTTCCCTGACCATGGCACTTGGCCATGAAGTTTTTCCGCTCCACTGCCACTTACTTACACCAACACCTATTGATTTAAGGGTTGACCTTGGAAATGCTACCTCCCATTAGGGTATGGAAGCACCTAATAGGGTTGACTACTTAGCCACCCCTACAAAGGGAGGGAACACTTTTACGGGACTTGGTCTAGTTAGATATTTGAAGGTGATCTCGATTTGAAGTATTAATATGCCCTTGGCACTTAAGTATGGTCCACTTAGATGCAATTATGATCTTAGTCTCTAATGAATGGTTGTTTTCGCTTGAGTTTGATTTGGTTTTGCTAGGTGGTTGCAGGCAGCAAAGGCCTTGAGGGCTCCCTATTCCACATGTTTCCTTGGCCATACATTACATTTTCAGAGAGCATGATGACTTTGTAGATGTAGTGTTGTTGCCCAATTATAGTAAAGTGTTGGGCACTTTGATGACTTGAGTAGTTGATGCATATCCTAGAGCACCCCCAGGAGCCATATTTCTAAGCTTCTCTTGCTAAGCATGGAGGATCCTTGAAGATGTACTAGTGGACCTAGCATGCCCCCAAGCTGGCCTTGACACTACTTGATGAGCATGCCACGATCCAAGGTCTAGATGAGGATGATCATCTCTAAGATGATTAAGAAGGGCTTGTTGCACTTGATGGAGCCCCAATGCTAGAGAGAGAAGGCACTATGTTGTCTACTTAGTACCCATGGAGATAACATGTGGTACCTACAGTTGGATTTTGAACCCTTGGAGTTGCTTCGAGGCTTCATTTGAAGATTTTCCTCAAATGGAGGATGATCATGATGCTTGGAGACACTTTCAACCTTTTCTTTGCCTTGATGGAGCATTTGGAGCCCTAAAAGGGCATAATGTCACACCCCTTTTAGGCATGTGGCTCACATGTGGGCTAATTTTGGCATATTTTGTTGTTAAGCTAATGGTTTGGCTTGTAACCCAATTTTACTTTATGTTCACTCAAAAATCAAATTTGTGTATGGGATTTTAGTCATAAATTAGAGGAGATAAACCTCATATAAATAGAGGATCACCTCTCTCATTTATTCATCACCACTTTAGCCTCTCTTAAAGAGATTTGATTTGTCTTTTGTACTTTGCTACTTGTGAGATGTGATCTTATCTGGATTTTGGCTATTGAAAACTAGTTCTTGTTATGGAGACGCCTTTTTTGGGATTGAAAGAAGGCATGTTCTTGGATACATTGTGAGTACTTTTTCTTGAATATATTTTATGGTTATTGCATGTAATGGAATGTTGTTAGGGTTTCTATTTTCCTTGTCTAAATGCTTATATTTACATGAAATGCTTGGTAATTTTTGCATGCTTTAATCTTGTATCCTTGACCTCCCTAGAAAACCTCGTAGAGAGAATTTTTCTAGTGAACTTCTCCCCTCATTAAATGATAGCTGGGGTTAGCAATTGAAAGCCTAGGGTTTTCCCCTTACCCCCTTTAAGTGTTTGATATTTCCATGGTTAAAGTTTCTAAGACCCCATTATCCAAGTAGATAGAAGGCATTGGCAACCATCTTGATGATCAAAAACTTCAAAATCTCATCTTTTTCCTCTCTTCCTCTAATTTTGGCCCTTCAACGAAAGCTACTAGGGTTAGGGGTCAAGCTGAATTCAACTAGGGCTTGAGCGTTGGAGCTGATTTGGGACTATTTCACCTTGATTGACCTTATAACATCAAAATATAGCATTTTGCATGGTAAAAGTGTCTCTCTAGGGATGAAGTCCTCAACCCTAGGCAATTCTAGGACTCATAGAACCCTAATTTTGCATAAAAGCTTTAACTTAGGGTCATTTGAAGGTTTGTATATCCATTGGTTGATTATATCTTACAAACAAATCTTTTCCCCTTGCTTGTATGCCTAGATGTACAATTGTTGAGCTACATCTTGAAACCCTAGGCTACAAGCCTTATCTCATAGGCTTCTTCATAGGTACGCTACTCAACACAAAGAATTGTGCCATGTTCCTAATATGCAGTACCTTGATCTAGCCCCCTAAAGAGTCGCCTTGATCCGATCAACCTAGAATATCCTTAGGTGACCTATACTGGGAAGCCTCCCATGTGGTGAAATTCCACTAAAGAGCAAGAGGTGGAGTGTTGAGGTGACAGTGGCATCCACCTCATTGTTGTGTCATAGTTTGGCTTTTGCCTTGTGAGGCCTCTCACAAGGGCTCTATATTTTCAGGTAACAATTCCCTTGAGGTTCTTGTACTTGATAAATTGAATATCACTGCTAACATGAAGCATCCACCTCATTTTTGTGTCATAGTTTGGCTTTTGCCTTGTGATGCCTCTCACAAGGGCTCTAGATTTTCAGGTAACAGTTCCCTTGAGATTCTTGTACTTGATAAATTGAATATCACTGCTAACATGAAGCCTTGAATGAATTACACCATGTCTTCTTCTAACTTAGAAGGAATCCTAGGATATCCACATCCTATGCCCAAAAATCACAAGTGGTTACCATTGTTTCATGGGAATACTTTTGATGATCCAAAGAAACACTTGAGAGACTTTGGGATAACTTGTTCCTCTCACCTAATTAAGGAGATTGAAGATGATGTGGTGATGAAATTGTTTATTTTATCCTTATAAGGATACACAAAGGAATGGTTCCAAACCCTCCCTGACAAGTGTATACACTCATGGAGTGATCTTGCAAATGTCGTCTCGTTCAGGTGGATTGAAGAAAGGGACATTGTGGACCTATAAAAAGATTTCCTCCTAGTCAAGAAAAATGGGTCTGAAACTCTTAGGGAATTCAACCAGAGGTTTAACCACATAATAGTCATAATACCAAAAAATTAAAACCTCCTAATGAGGTGGTCCTTGCGTCATAGCTTTAGGCATTTGAAGGTGAAGTGCCATGTCGCCTTAGAAATAAAGATCCTACAACCACATAAGCCCAGGACAATGTTATCAATATATATGATTTCGTGAGACAGGAACATCATGATCCTGAAATGGCATGTGTCTCCTCAATAGATTCCACCAAAAATGTTGAGTGCATATTTGGAGAATGGATGCCTATTGTGATGAAAAATTACAAAGTCATTGCTAAAATTAACAAAATTGAAAAAGATCAAAGCATTGAGCAACAAATTCCTCACGAACACTTTGAAAAACACCACTCAAATGAGAAAGATGAAACTCATCCTCCTATTGTGTTATACACACAAATTTTTGATGAACATCCCCCATTCTTCATAACTCTTGAGATCAATGGCTTCTTGCTACATAATTGCATGCTTGGCTCAGGGGCATCAACTAACATAATGCCTTTAAAGATCATGAAGCAATTAGGACTAGACATCACAAGACCATATAGGAATATATGTGGGATTGACTCAATGGTCGTTGAAGTATGTGGTATGATTGAAAATGTCTACATCCCTACACAGGCACCCTGAAAAGAAAATATCTATGAATGTGATTGTAATTGGTATTCCCAATGACTGGGGGATGTTGTTGTGCTGCCAACTTAAGGGGTACCATCCAAATGGACCTGTCATACATAAAAATTCCGATGGGAGAGCAATCTTATGCCCTACTCTAGGCGACCCTCAACCCAAACCCTTAGTAGAACAACAATGTAGTATCCTTGATAGAGACCAAGAAGAGGATTGTGTTTGTGGGGATTGGAGAATATCACAAAGGATAACATCAACTGAGCAAGAAGTGGATGGAGTTTGGACCATGTATTTTGATGGATCATGTTCCAAGTCTGGCTCAAGCGCTGGGATTGTCTTGATATCACCTTTTAAAAGACATATTAATGTTTTCATATAGGCTTGCATTCCAATGCACTAATAACATTGTTGAATATGAGGCACTACTTTGGGATTATATTTGGAAAAGGGATAAAGCATTTGAAAGTGATAGGAGATTCAGACGTAGTTGTTTCCCAAATCAAGGGATGTTCTAATGCCAAAATGAGAAGCTCAAGAAGTACAAGGATTTAGTATGTCACATAGTGGAACGCTTTGGAATTTTCGGTATTGGCGTTGATTCCAGGGAAAAGAATGCCATCGCTGACTCGTTATCTGTATTGGACACTACTTTACAACCACCTGATGAAACAACTTCTCGATTGGGAGAATTTACTATGGAAGTAGTCTTTAGGTCAGCCATACCCGAAATTAAGATCATTGGAAGGTGTTTGAGCATGTTGCTCATATATCATAGATTTCCTCCAAAGTAATTGATAAGTCAATGACTCAGATAGAGTTGGAAAGAATGACCATTGTATCTCAAACACGGAAAAGGATATTTCCATGGAAATGTCTTTCGATTGAAATGATAGGTGTAAGGTGGGTAAGGTGGTTGATGAATCCCTTGATATTTTTGAGATCAACTTAGGGACAAAATCTAATCCCCAATTAATTAAAATAGGAAAAGGAACCTCCAAACATGAAAGAATTGAACTTGAGAAGCTTCTTTGAGAATTCAAAGATGTTTTTGCATGGTCATACCAAGATTTGAAGGTGAAGATGTCATCCAACATACCATCCCTTTAATAGATGAAACCAAGTTAGTAAGGCAAAAACTGTGGAAAATAAAATTAAGTTTTCCCCCTTAGTTAAGGAAGAGCTTCAAAGGATGTTGGATGCCAAGATCATATTCCTTATAAGACATTCCTCATGGATATCTAATCTAGTAATTACTAGAAAAAAGAATGGTAGCATTAGAATGTGTGTAGATTTCAGGGATCTAAACCAAGCATGCCTTAAAGTTAATTATCCACTACCTAACATGGAAAACCCCTTACAACGAATCACAAAATTTGGTATAATTTCCATGTTAGATGGATTTTTAGGAAATAACCAAGTGGTGGCACAAGAAGAGGACCAATTTAAAACTGTTTTTACCATGCATGGGGAACATATAAATACTTAGGGATGCCATTTGGTTTGCTAAATGCAGAGTCAACTTTCCAAAGAGACATGGATTTCGCTTTTAGAGACATCATTCGTAGGATCATGGAAATATATCAAGATGACTTGACCATGGCATCAAAGGAAAGGGAAGACCATTGCTGATATTCGAGGAAGGTTTTTGAGAGGTGTAGGAATATGGAATCTCATTGAATCCTAAGAAGTCCATATTTGGGGTTGACCAAGGGAAGCTCCTGTTAAATTTCCAATACCAGTCCATATTTATTTATACCTCAAAAATTTTTATTCCTAGAAAATTATCAAATAAAATTCTGAATTGCTGTGAAAAAAACACTGGTATTTAACTTTTGAAATAAAATATTTGTAGCAGAAAAGTAAAATCAGAGAATCACATCACAGTAGTATGTATACACCCATAACAATTTTATTTCATTAAAATCCTCAAGAAAATTTGGGCCTAGACCCACAGAGAAAAATACACAGAAAAATGCACTGCTGGAACTTGTAACTCGACCCCCATTGGAAAAACTCGGCCTAATGAATTTGGTTCACTAGAAAATTAGCTTCTTGAAGAATTCGGCCCTAGAGAGACTTGACCTCCACCACCAACAAAGCAACCCTCTCCTTTCCTCCTCATATGACCCCTGTGCACTCAAGAAAATCAACCCACTGGATAAATCAATCTTCCACAACTCGGCCTCCTCTGCGCTTTAGCTACTCGACCTTTCAATTTCTTGAACTCAGCGTCCTGGAAAATACTCTCAAAATTTCCTTGCACTCTTCCTCCCTTCTCTTCAATCTAGTTGAGCCTCTGGCTCTAGAGAAAATTGTTTCATTCACTAGTGTATCTTCACCTCTCCCTTAGGCTTATTTTATAACTTCATTAAGCCAAATCAAGCCAAATCACTGACCATAATCTCCTAAGTGATTGACGATCAAGATTAGATTTCGTCTCACTTGCGATCAACGGTTGAGTTCATATCTAAGTTATTCAACTAATAATATTATTTATCCTTAGTACTTTGGATTAGTAGTCCACAATAATTAATTGACTTCAATCATTGTACTTTTCCTAAGTTAGACTTAGGAAATAAGTCATAAATCACTCGCTCCACCAAGCAAGCACCTAAAGAGGCAATCAACCATCTCCTATATGTTACGACACCAAGCTCATGTAGAAGATCTTCTGAAGCTACCAAGAACTTCAAAACTCCCTCTTAGCAAGGAAGGGATTCTTCACCACCCCCAACTTGTCTTTGTAAAACACAAACTTCCCTTTCAATAGAAGCTTGGTGAGAATATTTGCCACCTTTTCCTCTGTGGAAATGTACCGCAATATCACAACACCTCTTTGGACCCTGTCTCTGATGAAGTGATGTCTGATCTTTATATGTTTGGATCTATCATGAAACACAGGATTTTCAAAGAGCTTAATGCAAATTTGATTATCATTGTGAATCATCATGGGATCCAACTCAAGACCAAATAACACTATGTGCATCTTGCGAAGCCATATGGCTTCACAACTTTCCAACTCACCACCATCTACTATGCCTCTACTGACCTAAGTGCCTCTGGTTGCTGCTTCCTACAACACCACAAGATCATGGATGATCCTAAGATGAAACAATATCCAAAAATGGATTTTCTGTCCATACCCCTCCTAGCCCAAACAGAATCAGTGTACCCCTGCAACTCTACTCCACCAACTCCAACATATTTCAATCCAAAGTCCAACATACCTTGCAGATAACTCAACACATGCTTCGCTACCATGGAATGAACTTGTCTTGACTGCACCATGAACTAGTTGAGTGTGTTCACAACAAAACAAATATCTGGTTGAGTGTTGACTAGATACATCTAGGACCCAATCAAGTACCTATATAATGTGGGATCCACCAATTCTCTCTCAGAAGCACTTAGCTTTTTTAAGTTGGTGGTCATAGGTGTAGACATTGGCCTGCAGTCTTCCATCTGAAATCTCCTCAAGATCTCATCTACATACTTGCCCTGCCCTAGGAAAATCTCTCTTGGTTGTTGCCACACCTCCAATCCTAAAAAGTAATGCATCAAGACAATGTCCTTCATCTCAAAATCCAAAGCAAGATCCTCCTTGCACATCCTCATGAGATTCTCCGATTTAGTCAAGAGAACGTCAACATAGAGGACCAAGATAAGCAGTTCACCCTCAACAAGTACATAATACAAGTTGGAGTCCACTTCACTCTTGGTAAAGCCCAAACCAAGAAGATATCCATCAATGCTGGCATACCATGTGCGCAGAGCTTGCTTCAGCCCATAAAGGGCCTTCTTCAACCTGCATACATGAGACTCTCTCCCATGCACATCAAAGCCTTGAGGTTGCTCAATATACACCTCTTCCTCAATTACCCCATTAAGGATGGCAGTCTTCACATCCATCTGATGTATCTTCCACTTCATCTCTCAATCAATAAATATTACTGCCCTAATAGATGCATATCTAGCGACATGAGCAAATGTATCCTCATAGTCCACTCCCTGTTGGGAGAACCCTCTTGCCACGAACCTCACTTTGTACTTCTCATCACTGCCATCAACTACATGCTTGATCTTGAAGATCCATTGAAGTGACCACAAACTTCCCCTCAGGCCTCGACACTATGTCCCACCCATCATTCCAAATAATGGAACTATACTCCTCCACCATGGCATCCCTCCAAACCTGCTCATTTGCATCCTCCTCAAAAGTGGAAAGCTCAGACTCGCTGATGTTGCTTGATAAGGCCAAATAATTGGAAACTCTCACTTGTGGTCTGCTTTGCATGAACGTGTAGCTAGGTGTCTCCACATGCTCATCAACATCTCTCAAGGTTTGTTCAACCCATATCGGTCTCTCTTGGTAGAGCTCGAAGGAACATCTTGCTCCTCCTCCAGATTTATAGGTTGTGTCCCTGTTGCCTCTTGTTCCTAATCCTCTACCCCTGTTGGCTCTATATCATGATACCTCCTAAAGGTCTTGCCCTTCTTGAATCTAACATCCCAACTTAAAATGGCTCTCCTCTTTCTTGGAATGTAGACCCTATAGGCCTTTGAGACCTCATTGTAGCTAACAAAAATGCCCTTCTCTGATGAGAGCTCCAAATTAGTCCTCTTTTTTGTAAGAATGTGGACATAAACTAGAGTGTCGAAGATGTGCATATGACTCACCTCCGGTCTCACTCCTGTAAACATCTCCTCAAGAGTCTTGTCCTCCAATACTCTGTGAGGACTCTTGTTTTGGAAATAAGCAGCTGTATTACAGGCCTTTGCCCAAAAAACAGGCAATTCTTGATCATAGATCATTTCCTTCGCTGCTCCCACTATGGTCTTATTCTTCCTTTCGGCAACCCCATTCTCTTGAGGGTTGTAAGGCATTGTGAGTTCCTTCTTAATCCCTGCCTCCCTATAGAAATCCTAAAACTCATTGGAGGTATACTCGACCCCATTATCACATCTCAATACCTTAATCTTCTTCAAAGTCTGGCTCTCCACAAGAGCTTTGAACTCTTGAAACCAACCGAAGACCTCACCCTTGGTCTTTTGGAAGTAGATCCAAGTTTTCCTAGAATAGTCATCTATCAATGTCGCAGAGTAGCTAGACCCTATGATTGACTCCACTAACATAGGATCACATATATCTGAATGCACCAAGTCCAATATCCCCTTGGACTTGGTCTCATTATGAAGAAACGCTGCCTTGGCATGCTTGCTAAGCACATACCCATTGCACACTCTCTCTTGCTTTGCCTTGATCTCCAGCGAACCTGTAACCATCTTCTGTAACATAGGAAGATCCCTGTAGTGTAGGTGTCCCATCCTCCTAAGCCAAAGCTCACTCTGGCTATCACTCACATGTGTAGGAGCCTTCACTGGCTGTCCTCTCAACAAATATAGGATGTTTTCCCTACTCCCAATTACTTGCCTCTTGTTGGAATCAGGTCCTTTTGACCCAACGGCTACTTTACTTCTTGTGAAGTTGACCTCTAGTTCCTTTGTCCTGCATGGCCAAAAATGATAGGAGATTATTTTCCAACCTCGATACAAACATCACTTGGTTCACCTCTGTGATATCCTCTGAGTCCATCTGAAACTCAATCCTGCCAATGCCCTCTATTGTATACTTGGTGTTGTCAACAAGCTCCACATGTAGGTCTCTAGGTTCTTTGGTCATGTTAGTGAAAATCTCGAGATCTCATCATGTGACAAGATGCTCCACTATCCACAAACCACACCCCTCTCGTAATGATACCAGTAAGGCATGACACCAAGGCAAAGTTATTGTTAAACTTCTTAGCCAACTCATCCATATGTGTTGTGGCTGGCGTAGATGTCTTTCCCTTATCCTTCTTCCTGTTTGGACATTGTCAGGCAAAGTGACCGAACTTACGACATGCAAAGCATTTTACTTTGCTCATGTCCTTTTTACTTTGTGAAGATCCTGCTCCATCCTGGTTCTTCTTTTCCTTCCCCTTGGCGTTCTTCATTTGCACAATAATAGCAAGTTCCTTATCCCCACCACCATTCCTATGCTGTCCACTAGTTATTGAACTCCCCGCACAACCGACTCTAGTTAGGAAGCTGTTGTCTCTCAAGGATCCCCTCCACATAGGTGGTCCATTGCTTAATGCGACCCTTCAGAGTTACCTTCACTAGCTCCAAATCACTGACTAGTTCTTCCACAATTGATAGCTCATCATGAGCTTGTTGAATCATGGTGAAATAGGAGTTTACAGTCTCTGATCTGTTCATTTGGATGTTGTTCAACCTCTCCCACAACACCATTATCCTATTCTCATTTTTACTTTGATAAAGATTGGTTAAGGCTGCCCACATCTTATGTGTTATGTCCTCCCCTATTATGTGAGGAATTATATGACCCCTCACAACATCCAAAATAATGCCCATCGCTTTCACATCCTTTAGATTGTGCATTGTTGCTTATGAAGGGTTAGAAGGAACCTCGATCTTTGTGTTTGCAAAATCCCACAAACCATTCCTTTTCAGAACAATAGTGATCTTCTCCTTCCATGGGCTAAAGTTAGCGCCCACATCCAACCTGTCTTCATATCACAAGCTCATTGATGCCAATTCACAAATTGACCTTGGCCACAAAACCCTAGCTGCAAAAATAAAAGTTTTGTTGCCATAAAAAGGAATAACTCGCTGTTGCAAAATCCTTGTGATCTCAGATCTCTCATCAAAGTTATTGTAGCTCTAATACCTTGTTAAATTTCCAATACCAGTCCAGATTTATTTATACCTTAACAATTTTTATTCTCATAAAATTTTGAATTGATGTGAAAATAAAATCATTGTTATTTACTTCTGAATAAAATATTTGCAGTGGAAAAATAAAATTAGAGAGATCAATCACATTACAACAGTAAGTATACACCCATAACAATTTTTCTTGATTAAAATCCTTAGGAAAAATTGGGCCTAGACCCACAGAGAAAAATACACAGAAAAATGCATTGCTGGAACCTATAACTCGACCCAAGGAATTCGGCCCACCAGAAAATCAACCTCCTAAAGAATTTCAGCGCAGGGAAACTCGACCTCTACCACCAGCGAATCAATCCTCTCCTTTCCTTCTTGTACGACATCTGTGCACTCAAGAAAATTGGACCACTAGATAAATCGACTCAGCCTCAACCTCCTCTGCGCTTCTGCTACTCGGCCTCTTAATTTCCTGAAGTCAGCCTCATGGAAATACTCCCAAAATTTCCCTACACTCTTCCTCCCTTCTCTTTAGTTTAGCTGAGCCTCTCACTCTACAAAAAATCACTTCCTCCACTTTAGTGTCTTCACCTCTCCCTTAGGCTTATTTTATAACTTTATGAGGCCAAATCACTAATCATAATCTCCTAAGTGATTGACAATCAATATTAGATCTTGCCTCAGTTGAGATCATATCTAAGTCACTTAAATAATAATATTATTTATCCTTACTACTTTGGATTAATAATCCATTATAATTAATTGAATTCAATTATTGTTCTTTTCCTAAATTAGACTTAGGAAAGAAGTCATACATCACTTACTCCACCAAGTAAGCACCTAAAGAGGCATTCAACCATCTCCTACATGGTAAGAGACCAAGCTCATGTAGAAGACCTTCTGAAGCTACTAGGAACTTTAATAGCTCCTAGGGCATGTTGTCTTAAAAGAAGGAATTAGTATTGATCATGAAAGAATAGAGGCAATTAGAGCCATAGTTCTCGCTAAAGGTAAGAAGGCTTTGAAATCTTTCTTTCGTAAGATAAACTTCAAAAGAAGATTTATCCCAAACTTTGCTAAAATTGTCAAACCGGTGAATGATCTCCTAAAAAAGGTGCTTTCTTTATATGGGAATGAATAACAACTACCCCTATTCTAATAAGTCGTGGCTACTCTAGAGACTTCATCATTTAATCCTTTGCATCTAAAGATATGATAGCGGGAATCCTTATGCAAAAGGATGATGAAGGGAATGAATGACCCATCGTCTTTATGAGAAAATCCTTGCGGGATGTTGAAGTTATACATACCATCACTAAAAAACAAGCTTATGCCCCGGTGAAACCCCTCAAGCACATAATAAGATTCTAGGATACGTCCCTTACCCTACTACAAGGATGTCTTTACCTAGTATGATTGTCTGGGATCTAGAGGAAAATGGGTATCTAAGATCCAAGAATACGATTTCGACATTAGACAAAAGAAAATTATGAAAGGTCAAGGACTAGCTAAGATGTTAATTGAAGAAAATCCTAGAGCTTTCCAATTAGGAGAAAATGAGCAAGTCTATGCAATTGTTACTGAGGTGGAAACTAATGAATCTATTCTGATGTCATATTGCTACTTGGAAAAATGTGATTTTTGTGGAGCATCTTTATATTGGAGATAGGTTTTTTCATTGGAGACGTATTTTTGGGATTGAAAGAAGGGTTTCTTGGTGGATTTCATAAGTTTATTGCTGATTTTTCAATATTTTGCATGAGAATGAATTTATGCTGGGACTTCTAAATGTTCGGTGACTAAATGCATATTGTTTATTGGAAATCTTGGTGAAATTTTACATGTTAAAATGAGTCTTCCTTGAAATCTATAAAAGGACTCTTAGGGTGCATCGTCTATTTAATTTCTTCCCCCACACAAAATATCGCTAGGGTTTTACAAGAGGATACCTATTCTTTTCCCCTCGTTCCAATCAATTTTCATCTTCCTTTAAAAATTTGCCTTAAAACTCCATTAGCCCAAGTGGAAGTGGGTACTGGCTAGGGTTGTGTTGATTAAATACTAGCAATACCTAAATATTTTTCTTTTCTTACATCTCCTAGGATTTTTAGGGAAAATTGCTAGAGATTTTCTATGCCTAATTTGCCATAGAGTTGACTTTGGGTGGATGCATGTGGATGAAATTCCAAGGTTTTCCTTCATAAACATTTTAAATTCAAAATATAGCATTAATTGTGGTGAAACCTACCTAATTAGAGCTGACATCAACTTCTTTAAGCTCCTTTGTGTCATTGAAACCCTAGTCCCTAGCCATGCTTCAATTTGAAACCTATTTGAGGGTTCCCCTATTCCCTTGTTGACTTTAATCATTGGGAGAATCCTTTCTTTGACTTCTACATGTATAGATACTCCTAATCATTGCATATCAATAAATCCTAATTTGTAGTAGTCCTTAGCTAGTTTAGGGTTAGAATACTTGTACCTTTATAAAAAAGATTTAGTCTACTTTGGCTTTAAGGTATCTTTCCCTAGGGTATTCATATCACCTTGAGCCCTCTATTTAAAATACACTTATAGGTGAATACAGGGAAGCCTCCCTTGTGAAATTCCACTAAACAATAGAAGGAATATTGTTGAAGTGATAGTGGCAATTCTCCCTTATTGTTGCCATACAGATTGGCCCTCGCCTTATGATCCCTTCACAAGGCATGCTAGATTTTATGGACAAAGTCCCAAAGGCACCATTGCAAAGGAAGTAGTTGCTCAACTATCTTTGTATGGTGTCACGTTACTCCTCTTTGGTGATCAATTTGTTTAATGCTTTCATATAAATAGCTTGAGCATCTGAATCTTGATGTGGTTTTCTCTTAGTTATTCTGTCGGGTGTTGGTGATGAAGGCCATGATACATGATGGTATTAGGTGTAAAAACGTATGCTAAGGAATGTAGTGGAATGTTTAGCATTTCTCATCATTTTTCCACCCCTAAATGAATATAATTATACAAGTTGACTTCTCTAGGCTCTGTAACACACTAAAATGGGTAACCCCATAGGAGAAAACTTTTTTCCTTCATTTGACAGCTAGCCGATCAACCAGACAAACAACAACCCTACCAACCACCATTAGTTGATGATATGCCACATTCCTCTACCACTTGCATCAACCATGTGCTTCTCACCCATCTGGCATTAGCACTTGGACGAATGTGGGATGCCACTAAAAAAGTACTTTGATCATTTTGCAATCTGGTGCTTACTCTTGTTTGTTCTGGGGCATTTGGTATGGATTATGGGGTGATATGGAAGATTGACAGACCTTGATCGTATTTTTGTTCTCTCACCTTACTTGGGGGGTTAATTTCTTATCCTATTCCAGTGGGACCCCCTTAAGGACCTTTGGGCTATAGGAGGGGAACTACCTGGAAAACCATGATTGAGATAACATAGTTCCATCCTCCCATATGTCATAATTAACACTTTCCACCTTACATTGCAAGCCCCACATATCACGATTCTTTGGGTACAATTTGTCATTGGTTCTTTGGGATTTGGCACTCATATGTCCACATACCTTGGGTAAGGCCCAAAAACTTTCCCATGGGAGGTTGATGCAGCTAAAAGAAACAGAAAGAGCAAATCATGGCCACTATGATATAAATGAAAAAGTCAAAATGCAAAAGATGGCCAAGGACATAAAGATTAACACATGGGCAAAATTCTGGCATGAGCTCTACCTCACTCATATGGCTATCACCTGGTTCCTGAACACATATTGCTCCATTACATCCAAAAGAAGAAACCCTTGCATGTCCCAACCCCCAATGAGAATACACTGACTCGTCTTAAAGGGGTAATAAAACTGCTACATCATACAAAGCAAGCTCTAACCCTTGAGCAATGAGTAGTAATACAAGGAATAATCAAGAAGTAAAAGTTGCACAAAAGGGGTGGAAAAACCAAGGCCGAGCTGGTATCTCATGCATCCACTAATTCTCCCTTCTCACATCTATACACTTAGGATTTGGACACCCCCATCAGTTGGTCCCTTTGACCATGGTGCTTGGCCATGAAGTACTCTCCCCTCCATTGCCACTTTATTCATTAACACCTATCAAGTGAAGGGTGGACGAGGGAATTGTTTCTTCCTTTTAGGGGCTGGAAGCACCTAATAGGGTTGACCTTTAGCCACACCTACCAAGGGAGAAAACACCTTTGCGAGATCATGGTCCTAATTTTGGAAAGGGATTCTTGTTTGAAGTATTAAATTTCCCTTAACACTCAAGTTTGGTTCACTTAGATGCACTATTGATCTCTGTCCCTAATGATTGGCTGCTTTCACTAGAATCCATGTTGTTCTTTTCAGGTGGTTCAACAACCCCAACCTTGGGCTCGTATTCTACTTGTACCCAAGCCCTTTCAAGTAGTACATTGGCACCAACAAGTCAAGCGTTGAGAGTTTGAAGCCTCCTAGCAGCATTATCGGATGACACATGTCCTAGAGCACCTCGAGCACCCAAGACGTTGGTTGAATTTGACCCAAATTTGAGTATTCTTCAGGATGACATAGTTGGACCCAACATGCCCCCAAGTTGGCCTTGACACAACTTGATGGGCGACAGTTGATTCAAAGCCCAGATGAGGTATCACACTGAGAGACCGGGGAGGGCTTGTTGCACCAGAGGAAGCCCTAATGTTGGAGGAGAGGAGGCTAATTTTAATAGTTGGAGACCTATGGAGACTACTTAGATAGATCTTGGGACCCCACAAGAAGTAATGAGGCGAATTTAAGGGCCAACCCTCAAATCGTGGACTTCTCAGGCATCTACACCTTCTTGGACACTTGATCATCCTTCGCTATGGCATTTGGAGCATTTATTGTTGATGATGTCAGCATGATAGAGCTTATGACTCACAGATGTGGGAAAATTAGGGCATATTTTCATAACGCTGATGGGTTTGCTTGTAACCTAAGTACATTTTAGTAGCAAACTTGTTTTAGGGGATTTGTTAGGCTAATTATTAGTCCTACTCATAAATAGAGGAGAGAGACTCATTGTATTGGATCATCATCATTTGTGTCTTATTTCGTCCCTCTTGGAGATTTTGGCCTTCTTGTTTTCTTGTGGAGATGTGATTCTATGGTGTATTTTTCTATTTGGAGCTATTTCTTTGGTCTTGGAGATGTCATTTTGGAGCAATAAAGGCTTGTTCATGCATTCTATCTTGTAAGTGCACCTCAAATTTGGTAAATCTTTATTTTGTGTCTAATGTATGGAATGGATGATTATCTAGGGTTTCTATTTTGCTAGTTATTGTTGAAAATCATTGTATGGAATCTAGATGATAGCATTGTATGCATTACTCACTTATAGAATGTGAATGGCAATCCCATTGGTGAATCTTTAAACTAGCTCTCCCAATTGACTTTGCTCCCTCACAAAAGTGATAGCTAGGGTTTCATTATTCCCTTATTCCTTACCAAGATTTAGCATATTTTACACTCCCATAGACTCCGTCATCCCAAGGATAAGGCACTGGCCTTGGTCACTTGGTTGATCATCCACAAAATTTCACTTTCTCTCTCTTAACTTGATTTTTGGCCCCTTAAGGATTAGTTGCTAGCGTTGTTGGTCCTACTTAACCTTAGGAGCCTCTTTTCCCTGATCCTCTACCCCTGTTGTCTCTATATCATGATACCTCCTAAAGGTATTGTCCTCCTCGAATCTAACATCCCAACTGACAATGACTCTTCTCTGTTCTCGAATGTAGACCCTGTAGGCCTTTGAGACCTCACTGTAGCCAACAAAATTGCCCTTCTTTGATGAGAGCTCCAACTTAGTCCTCTTCTCTGTAAGAATGTGGACATAAACCGAATTGTCGAAGATGCGCATATGGCTCATCTTCAGTCTCACTCCTATAAACATCTCCTCAAGAGTCTTGTCCTCCAATACTCTGTGAAAACTCTTGTTTTGCAAATAACTAGCTGTATTGCAGGCCTTTGCCCACAAAAACATAGGCAAGTCTTCATCATAGATCATTTCCTTCGCTGCTCCGACTATGGTCCTATTCTTCCTTTCGACAACTCCATTCCCTTGAGGGTTGTAAGGCATTGTGAGTTCCTTCTTAATCCCTGCCTCCCTACAGAAATCCTATAACTCATGGAGGTATACTCGCCCCCATTATCAGATCTCAACATCTTAATCTTCTTCCCAAGTCTAGCTCTCCACAAGAGCTTTGAACTCTTGAAACCAACTAAGACCTCACCCTTGGTCTTCAGGAAGTAGATCCAAGTTTTCTTGGAGTAATCATCAATGAATGTCATGAAGTAGCTAGACCTTATGATTGACTCCAATAACATAGGATCACATATATCAGAATGCACCAAGTCTAATATCCCCTTGGACTTGGTCTCATTATGAGGAAACATTGCCTTGGCATGCTTGCTAAGCGCATACCCTTTGCACACTTCCTCTTACTTCACTTTGATCTCCAACAAACCTGTAACCATCTTCCGTAACATAGCAAGATCCCTATAGTGTAGGTGCCCCATCCTCCTAGGCCAAAGCTCACTCTGGCTATCTCTCTCATGTATAGGAGCCTTCATTGGCTGTCCTCTCAACAAATGTAGGATGTTTTCCCTATTCCTAATTACTTGCCTCTTGTTGGGATCAGTTCCTTTTGACCCAACAAGTACTTCACCTCCTGTGAAGTTGACCTCTAGTTCCTTTGTCCTCCATGGCCAAAACTGGTAGGTGATTATTTTCCAACCTCGGTATAAACATCACTTAGTTCACCTCCGTGATACCCTCCGAGTCCATCTGAAACTCAATCCTGCCAATGCCCACTATTGTATACTTGGTGTTGTCTCCAAGCTCCACATCTAGGTCTCTAGGCTCTTTAGCCATGTTAGTGAAAATATCTCGAGATCTCGTCATGTGACGAAATGCTCCGCTATCCACAAACCTCACCCCTCTCGTAATGATGCTAGTAAGGCATGACACCAAGGCAAAGTTCTTCTCAAACTTCTTAGCCAACTCATCCATATGTGTTGTGGCTGTTGTAGATGTCTTTCCCTTGCCCTTCTTCTTGTTTGGACACTGTTAGGCAAAGTGACCGAACTCACAACATGCAAAGCATTTTACTTTGATCATGTCCTTTTTGCTTTGTGAAGATCTTGCTCCGTCTTGGTTCTGCTTGGCCTTCCCTTTTCCCTATTCACTTGCACAATAATAGCAAGTTCCTTATCCCCACCACCATTCCTATGCTGTCCACCAGTTATTGAACTCTTCTAGATTTATTCTAGATGATGTCATCGCACAACCGACTCTAATTAGGAAGCTGTTGACTCTCAAGGATCCCCTCCCCAAAGGTGGTCCATTGATCAAAACTGCCTTCACTAGCTCCAGATCACTAACTAGTTCTCCCACGGTTAATAGCTCATCATGGGATTGCTGGATCTTGGTGAAATAGGAGGTTACAGTCTCTTATCTGTTCATTTAGATGTTGTTCAACCTCTCTCGCAACACCATTATCCTATTCTCATTTTTACTTTGATCCAGATTGGTTAAGGCTGCCCACATCTTACGTGCTATGTCCTCCCTTGTTATGTGAGGAATTATATGATCCCCCATAGCATCCAAAATAATGCCCATCGCTTTCACATCCTTTAGATTTTGCTCGCTGCTTGGGAAGGGTTAGAAGGAACCTCGATCTCTGTGTTTGCAAAATCCCACAAACCATTCATTTTCAGAACAATAGTGATCCGCTCCTTCCATGAACTAAAATTAGCGCCCGCATCCAACTTTTCTATCAAGTTCATTGATGCCAGTTCACAAATTGACCTTGGGCACAAAACCCTAGTTGCAAAAATAAAAATTTTGCTGCCATAAAAAGGAATAATTTGCTGCTGCAAAATCCTTGTGATCTCAAATCTCTCGTCAAAGTTATTGTAGCTCTAATACCATGTTAAATTTCCAATACCAGTCCAGATTTATTTATACCTTAACAATTTTTATTCTCATAAAATTATTAAATAAAATTTTGAATTGATGTGAAACTAAAATCATTGGTATTTTACTTCTGAAATAAAATATTTGCAGTAGAAAAAATTAGAGAGATCAATCACATCACAACAGTAAGTATATACCCGTAACAATTTTTCTTCATTAAAATAAATTTGGGCCGAGACCCACAGAGACAAATACATAGAAAAATGCATAGCTGGAACTTGTAACTTGGCCTAAGGAATTTGGCCCACTAGAAAATCAGCCTCATGAAGAATTTCAGCCCTAGGGAAACTCGACCTCCACCACCAGTGAATCGACCCTCTCCTTTCTTCTTGCACAACCTTTGTGCACTCAAGAAAATTGGCCCGCTGGATAAATCGACCTCTCCACAACTCAGCCTCCTCTGTGCTTTAGCTACTCGGGCTCTTAATTTCCTGAACTCAACCTCTTGGAAGTACTCCCGAAATTTCCCTACACTCTTCCTCCCTTCTCTTTAGTCTAGCTGAGCCTCTCACTCTACAAAATATCGCTTCCGCCACTTGAGTGTCTTCACCTCTCCCTTAGGCTTATTTTATAACTTCGTGAAGCAAAATCACTAACCCTAATCTCCTAAGTGATTGCCGGTCAAGATTAGATCTCGCCTCAGTTGAGATCAACGATTGAGATCATATATAAGTCACTTAAATAATAGTACTATTTATCCTTAGTACTTTGGATTAATAATCCATTATAATTAATTGACTTTAATTATTGTTCTTTTCCTAAGTTAGACCTAGGAAAGAAGTCATACATCATTTACTCCACCAAGCAAGCACCTAAAGAGGCATTCAACCATCTCTTACATGGTAAGAGACCAAGCTCATGTAGAAGACCATCCGAAGCTACTAGGAACTTTAATAGCTCCTAGGGCATGTTGTCTTAAAAGAAGGAATTAGTATTGATAATGAAAGAATAGAGGCAATTAGAGCCATAGTTCTCCCTAAAGATAAAAAGGCTTTGAAATCTTTCTTTGGTAAGATAAACTTCTAAAGAAGATTTTTCCTAAACTTGACTGAAATTGTCAAACCAGTGAATGATCTCCTAAAAAAGGATGCTTTCTTAATATGGGAATGAGTAAAAACTACCCCTGTTCTAATAAGTCTTGACTACTCTAGAGACTTAATCATTTAATCCTTTACGTCTAAATATATCATAGCAGGAATCCTTATGCAAAAGGATGATGAAGGGAATGAATGACCCATTGTCTTTATGAGAAAATCCTTGCAGGATGTTGAAGTTAGACATACCATCACTAAAAAAACAAGCTTATGCCCCGGTCAAATCCCTCAAGCATTTCAGGGTATATGTTGGATACAATAAGATTCTAGCATACGTCCCTTACCCTACTATCAAGGATGTCTTTCCCTAGTATGGTTGTGTGGGATCTAGAGGAAAATGGGTATTTAAGATCGAAGAATATGATTTAGATAGTAGACCAAAGAAAATTATGAAAGGTCAAGGACTAGACGGGATGTTAATTGAAGAAAATACTAGAGCTTTCCAATTAGGATAAATTGAGCAAGTCTGTGCGACTGCTATTGAGGTGGAAACTAATGAATCTATTCCGATGTCATATACTACTGAAGGAACCTATTTGCACCCCTTGAACTAGTTGACCATAATAGGAGGGCTTTAAGATTAAGAGTTATGAAGTATTGTTTAACATAGGATGGCTTAGGATGGAAAAGCCTTGATGGCCGATCCTTAGGTGTGTAGATAAGGAAGAGGTAAAAATGTCAATCACTGAGTTTCAGTTGGATTTGGTGGGGGATATTATTCAACCAAAACTATAGCCCACAAAATCTTGAGGGAAGGCTATTGTTGGCCTATGATTTTCGTTGATGCACACAAGAATGTAAGGGCCTGTAAACCTTGTCAATTATTTTCCAGTAAGAAACGACTGCCTGCTTTCCCTTTGAAATCTGTAATCATTGAATCATTGTTTCAACAATAAGGTATTGATTTCATTGGTGAATTCAATGATAATTTGAGTAATGGTCACAAATGGGTTTTTATAGCCACTAATGACATGACCAAGTGGGTGGAGGCCATTTCCACAAAAAGGGCTACAGATGAAGTGGTGATGGATTTCTTGGAAGATCGGATTATTACAAGATTTGGTGTGCCAACTAAGATTGTAACTGGCAATGCTAAAGTCTTGAACTCTATGGTTTTTGGTGTGCCAACTAAGATTGTACCTGACAATGCTAAAGTATTCAACTTTATGGTCTTTGCATGCTAAGGCATGTGTAGGAGCGTCCTGCAGGCCTTGGGAGTGTGCAGGGATTGCGATGGAACCATAAGTGAAGCATGTACGAGAGAGCGACATGGTTTGAAACATATAGGGAGCACGCAAACACAGGCGAATTGTGGTTCCATTTTTTGGGTTCGCACTAAAGGGTGGTTCTATGGTGTTCTCGCTCGGGGCATGTTTCTAGGCTCTGGAATGAGCAAGGGGGGTTAGTTCCTATGACCATATGTCATAACATCCCATTCATGGGTATATTCATTTACGTTTCCTTTTTGTTTAATATACATAGATTGGTTATATAGGTCATTGTCTTTTTTTTATGAGAAATGACTTTATATTCTGTATGAGCTAAGTCATCTAACATGAAGACATGGGACACAAATGACACAAAAATACAAGTGTCCGACATGGGACACAAATGACACAAAAATACAAGTGTCCGACATGGGACATGGCAACCTTAGAAATTGGACACAAAGGACACGTTATATATATACACACACACAAATGAGATATAAACATATTCAAATCTCTAGAATTTATAAACTAAAACATTTACAATTTTGCATGATGATGATGCAAATTCAATCATACAACTAATGCATATAACCAAAATAGCACCAAGTGCGATCCATCTTTGAACCAAAAATACATAAATAAAGAGGCCTTAAATGGCCTCTAGAGTCCAAAAAAATTCATGCTACAACAAGTAAATGCATATCATCAAAACCATTTCCTATATTGGGATCCTCATCATCAATATTACCCTCTAAACATTAAAATAAGATGGCAAAACTTAATATGTCAAATCGAGATTTTGTTTGAGTTATGGGTACATTTTTCTAGGGACATGGAGGAGTTCAACAATCATTGCCACCAACATTGAGGTATATGGGGGGCTTGGAGCTCTTGATTAAATACTAGTTCCATATCCTCAAACATGATAGAATCGAATGAAAATGTTGCAATCCCCCAAATCGTGAAATCCTAAAAACTGTTAAGTCTACTGGATTTTGAGTGGGATATGGAATTCTACTTTCTTCATATGAAATCCAACGAGGTTGGAACCACTCAAACATCTTGAAACAACTAATGGTAATGTTAAAAATTTAAGTAAAAGTGACATTCTCCTTTATACCCACTTCTTAGCACTTGGAATCCCTTCTAGCACTGCTTAATTTCCCTTAGTTGCACTCCAAAACCTCTGGGAGCTCCAAAATTTTATTGAAATGTGCGAGTATGAGAAAAAATTGATTTTAAGAAGTGAAGGTCTGCTTTTCCATTAGACACGTGTTTGAATTTCAGGACATGATTAAAGCACGTGTCGTGTTCGACATATTAAATATGTGACATGGGGGGAGGACATTTCCTGTAACTTAACATATGAGAAATATACTTGTTTCGGTGCTTGAAGGGTCCCTCAGACCCAACAACAAGGCTTGAAGCCATTACAACAAAGCTCATCATGTTATGTCACTTACAAGAATTGAACCTATGTGGGGAGGATAACAAACATTCCTCCCAACCACCCGAGATAAACCCAAATGACATGTTATCGTCTTCTTTATCATGGAATCTTTTTAATAAGGCAATTGTGAAACTTTGCCAATGAAAGGAATGAGCGTCACATTTTTTGGACCACCATGGAAACCAATTGTAAGCTTTCCCTTTTAAGTTGCTGGAGGTTGTTGTTATTTTTTCTTGTTCATCTAGTGTTGTATTTGATTCAAAGATACCCTCCATTTTGTTGACCCAGATGATGGCTCCTTTATGGTTCTTATCGTCATATTTTGGTAATTATTTGTAAATTTTTTGATAATCTCTATCTTGAAATTTTGTGTTATGCATACACTCACCAAAATGCGTAACCGTTAAAATTGGAAACTAGGGCCAAATTCTACTTTGGATAGCTTATTTGATGGGGATGATTATTGCATTGAATTCCTCTTTTTGAGAGGACCAAAATCGACCTAAAGATCATCAAATTTGGACAAGGAGAAATATGTTGTTGAGGTCAAGCCCACACGTGCAAATTGTCAAGGTCGGCTACATCATCATGTAGGCTCATGAAGCCCAATGGACATGTCTCTTAACCCCCAACGCTTGTATAAATAAGAGAGACGTCCAACCTCATTTGGCACTTCATCAACTCACGCTTTCTTCTATCTCCTCATCTGATTGGTTTGTACACCTCATTGGGCAACTAATTTCTTCCTACGTGTGGCAAGGAGAACAAAATTACAGGGCTGAAATTTTTGCAGTTTGACTAGGGTTTGACCAACGTTGACTTTGACTTTTTGAGCACTTTTTGACTTCAATTTTCAAGGAGAATTTTTGTCTTAGCAGGCTACATTCATTGGCACAAAAATCGAGATTTTTTGGGTTGTTTTCCTTGCGTTGACTGCAAAGTTGACTTTTGTTTGACTGCGTTTAACTACTCTAAAGAAGATTCTTTTGACTATTTTTTGACTAGCTAAGGAGGCCGAGTTGAATGCACTTTGACCGAGTTGCTAAAGCGCTGTTTTGACCCTTGACTGGTTAGGGCACACAAGACTTTGATAGCGCTGTTTTGATCATCTTTTGGCAAGTCAATATTGACTTTATTGTACTCTCTTTCTCTGCTGAACATTTGATATTTATAATAAGAAAAATTGATCAAAGGGTTTTCCCCATCTTGGGGTTTTCCCTGGTATTCGCCAAATTTGGTGTTCCCTCGTCTTGGCTTATCTTCTGCCTTTATTGTTCATGTTCTATTTACAATTACTGTCAATGTATGGTTAATGTGATTGTGTTAATTTTAGGTATGTTCTATGCTGACAAGAAATTTACTTCAATTTTCCATATTAGCTCAATATCAATTCCAGATTAGCAATCACATTTAGCATGATAGTAAAATGCAGATAGAACATAAACATAAATCGCAGAAGACAAGCCAAGACAAGAGGACACAAGATGTGGCGCCAGCCAAGGACAAACCTCAATGTGGGGAAACCCTTGATCAATTCTTCTTATATGTTCTTCAATAGTTCAGCAGAGAGAGAGATAGTACATATACGTCAGAAGTCAAGATTTTGACTTATCTAAATAAGAGCAGAGATCATCTATAAGAAGATGACACATGAGGTAGCTTAACTGAACTCAGTTGAAGGCATGTTGCTTCAACTGATCCTCCAAGGTGACTCCATCACCATGCGGCACCTATCATTGTGCTGCACCATGCTGCACCATCATACCATGTCCAACATCATTGCGCTGCACCATGCTGCACCATCATACCATGTCCAGCATCACTGCACTGCACCATGCTGCACCATCATACCATGTCCAACATCACTGCGCTGCACCACGCTGCAAAATCATACCATGTCCAGCATCACTGAGCTGCACCATGCTGCACCATCACTATGTCTCACTGTGCTGCATCTTTCATACTGCTGCACTATGCATCATTCCACACTGCACCCCTTTACATCATGCACACCTTTACATCACGCTGCTCTGTGCAGTGTGCTGCATTATGCATACTGCTGTCATATACAATGCTGTCTACTTACAACATTCATCATAAGACACCAAGGTGGCTAGCTATGGTGCTATGGCTTGCGGCCTAGCCCATAGCAATGCCAATGTCTTCGAACAACATATTAGATTACAATGACTGATTAGGGCATTTGCTGTAACAACCCTAACAGATTCATTGAACAACCCTTATAATCTGCGACCTAGGCAAGGTAGACTTCTCTTCAACCGTGCTGTTGTTCTGGGCACAAATCAGCCCCAAACCCATCCACGTTGCCCTTGTTCTGAGGTGATTAGGCTTGCAGCCTATCAAAGTCTAGCTGTCATCTACAACTCACCTTAAAACCAGTTCTACTTACCTCGATTGCTGTCCAAACAAACTTGATTAGGCTCCTGAAGATATTCGGCCTCCTAGCTGAAGCAACAACCCTACACACAACTCCTAAAAGGCTGTCCTGAAGTGACCTTACCATGCTATCTTCAATTCCTCTTCTTGCTGCGGCATTCTACCTTCATTTCCATGATTGCATTTAGGGCATCTCTTCATGACTGCGTTCAGCTAGGGCATCCTCTCCATAGCTGCGTAGTCTCTTAGGATCTCTTCCCTTCCACTAAAACCCAAAACAGTGGAGAGAATATATCACAAGAGGTGAGTGCTAAATGAATTTCAAGGCACCTCTATTTATACTAAAACGTGGAGGACAAGTGGGGGTTATTTGATTGCTGGCCGACCTTGACGAATTGTCCCATAACATAAATAAATTCATATCTCCATGAATACTTATCGGAATCGGATGATCTTTAGATCAATCCTACACCTCTCGATGAGAGGAATCCAAGAAAAATATCAGCTGCCATATATAAGATGACCCACATGGAGTTTGGCCCTAGTTGCCAATTTTAACAGATTGCTATTGGAAGCTAAATTGGAAATTGTCATTGGGATGCTAAAAGAACATTGAGGTAATTGTGCTGAGCATAGAACATACCATTGTTAACTAAAATTAACATGGTATCAGAGCCCAGGTGAAGACAAAGCCCAAGAAAGAGAGAAAATCAAACACTAAGAGAGATTTGTTGGACAAGACTATTGGACAAGTCTCCATGGCATTTACATCTTAGTTCTAGACTGAGGACAAGCTCAATGACAAATCTGACTATCATGCATGGAAGATGACTTTGGACCTGAGTTTGGAGGAGCATGAAGGATTGGACTATGTGCAGGGAAAAGTGATGGGGCCTCTTTCAAATGGATTGCTGCTGCTAAGACGACGTATAGAAAATGTGAGGTCAAAGCAAAGAAAATTTTCATTGACTCCATTCAAAAGCATTTGGTTGCTTATATTTCTGATTTGGGAACGTCTAAAGAAATATATGATAAGTTGGTTGGGATATTCAAAGTGAACAATGCAAATCAAATCCTCTTTCTCAAGAACAAGTTGAAGGATATCAAGATGGATAAAGGGGATTCTATCCAATCTTACTTGATGAGAATAACACAAATCAAGAATGACCTACTATCTATTGGAGAAGTTATTGCCGATAGGGAGCTCACTCTCATTGCACTTGGAGGTCTGATGAGTTATTGGTTAGATGCACTCAAGAGGAAACAAGGATGATGGAGAGAGATAAGCCCGACAATGGAAATGAGCTTACTGCCTTCTTCGCTCATGCGAAAAGGAAGAAAAATGATGGTCCAAGGAGGCAGGGTCAAGGATCTAAGAAGGGATTCAAATAGGGAAGGAAAGGAAGGTGCTACAATTGTAACAGGTTCGACCACTATGCTAGAGTGTCCTCACAAGAAGAATTCTCCATGGGATGATGACAAAAACAACAACAATAATTTCAAAGGCAATGGCAATCAAAGGAACAACAGGTTCAATAACAAAGGTAAGAGGAATGCTCCCGTTGCTCGAAATGGAAATGCTTGACCTCCCAAAAGGACAAGAAATTCCAGGTATGATGAAAATAATGTTGTGGAAAAACAAGATGAATTTTATCTTATTTCTGCTCTATCTATCGCATCTCCTTCGGATCTTTTGGATCATTAGTTGATTGATAGTGGAGCCTCAAGGGCCAAGGCACTTCATCGGATATAAAGACGCCCTCTCAAATTTGATTGAAAAGAAGACTAATCTAGAGATTATACTTGGAGATAATGCCACCTACCTCGTGAAAGGGATATAAACTGTCACTCTTCACTTGAACCAAGGTCAAACCATCCATCTACAAGAAGTGTTGTATGTGCCTGATTTGAAGAAGAACTTGGTGTCTATTTCTGCAATGGAAGAGAAAGGCTTCAAGGTAGCATTCGTTGATGGAAAGGTACGTATTTGGCAAAGGAAC
Organism: Pinus tabuliformis; assembly: GCA_031772625.1. NCBI lineage: Eukaryota > Viridiplantae > Streptophyta > Pinopsida > Pinales > Pinaceae > Pinus > Pinus tabuliformis. The sequence goes on along the minus strand of CM062809.1, from coordinate 222,870,701 downwards.
CCTAAAGATGCATTTACTCTTAGATTTAGGGTCGATGGTCTCTATCAAGTTGGAGGAAGTCCTTTGGGAGCTTTGGCGAGTGATACTTCTCTTCAATGTGAATTATGGCACCAGAGATTTGCCCACCTACATTACAAAGCCTTACCTAGGGTAAGGAAGATGGTCACAGGTATGCTTGAGTTTAATATGAACCATGAAGGTGTTTGTTAGGGATGTGCAACTAGGAAACATACAAAGGGACCATTCCCTTCTAGTGAAAGCAAGACAACCGATATTCTTCAATTGGTCCATTCTGACCTATCTGGTATCTTCCTTGTAACTTCATTAGGAGGTTACCTATACTATGGAATATTTATGGATGACTACTCACACAAATCATGGATCTATTTCTTAAAAAGGAAGGATGAAGTGTTCAAATGGTTCCGTTCTTTCAAGGCTTTGGTGGAAAATCAAACAGGGAAGAAGATGAAGATATTAAGGACTGACAATGGAACTGAATATGAATCAAATGAATTCAATGACTTTTGCAGAGAGGCTAACATTAAGAGGGAGACAACTGTTCCATACACTCCTGAGTAGAATGGCGTTGCTGAAAGGAAGAACCGAACGATTATGGAAGCCATCCTTGCCATGATCTATGATCAATGTCTACCGAAGTTCTTATGGGGAGAATCTGCCAACACTGCCCTTGGGAAATCCATAGATCTCCCTATCCCAAGGAAGGACGATGATGATGCTGCAAAAAAACAGGATGAACCTTCGACAGATGAGCCTATGCCCGATGTTGATGGTTCGATGGATCCTATTTATCCACTTCGTGGTGATCCCTCTACCTCAAGGAAACGACCATTATGGCTCAAAGATACTCTTGAAGATACTGAAAGACATATTGCTCCAAGAGGGACATTTTGCAAAAGTAAGAAGCCGAACAAGTATCAAGGGTATTTGCTACTATGAGTACTATTGTTCAAGCTGAAACATGCACGCTCGAAGAAGTCGTAAAACAACAAGTATGGAAGGATGTGATGAATGAGGAGTATGAATCAATCATGGCGAATGATGTCTGGGACGTGGTGCTTAGACCTAAGGACAAGTCCATGGTCACGTCAAAATGGCTTTACAAAATTAAACATGGAGTTGATGGAAGTGTTGAAAAATACAAAGCTAGGTTCATTGCCTGGGGCTTCTCTCAAAAGGAAGAAGTGGACTATGTCAAGATATTTGCACCAATTGCCCGATATACCACTATCGGATCTTTTATTGCTCTCGCTACCAATCAAGGATGGAGCCTATATCAAATGGATGTCAAAATTGCTTTCTTGCATGGCTCGAGGAGGAAGTCTACTTGGAACAACCGCAGGGATTTGAAGTACAAGACTGAAGGACACATGTCTGCAGGTTGAAGAAAGATCTCTATCGGTTGAAGGAAGCCCCTAGGGATTAGTATGAAAGGATTGACAATTATCTTATGAAGCTGGGATTTACAAGTAGTTATGCTGATCCAAACCTATACTTCAAGGTTGAAAGGGACATGCCTCTTATTTTGGTCCTTTATGTTGATGATCTCTTTATGACTGGTGCAAAACCTCTCATTTATCAATGCAAGAGGGAGTTGACTTCCAAGTTTGAGATGGACCTAGGACTGATGCATTACTTCCTAGGCCTGGAGGTTTAGAAAAAGCTAGGTGAGATTTTCCTTTCTCAAAGAAAATACATTATGAAGCTGCTAGAGAGATGTGGGATGGTGGATTGCAAATCTGTGTCTACTCTGATGGAACTCAACTTCAAGAATCTATGTGGAAGTGTTGTTGGGCCTGAATTGGCAAACCCTTCCGAGTATCGACAACTTGTGGGGGCCCTAATGTTCTTGGTAAACTCTCGACCAAACATATGCTTCACTGTAAATACTTTGAGTCAGTTTATGGTTGAGCCTCATCACACACATTGGATCACTGTTAAGAATCTCTTGAGATATCTCCGTGGCACAATCAACTATGGATATTCCGACGCTGATTGGGCTGGCAGTGTGGTGGATAGAAAGAGCACGTCAGGATGTTGCTTCTCTTTGGGGTCTGCTTCGATTTATTGGATGAGCAAGAAGCAGAAATCAATTGCTCTGTATACGCCGAGGTCGAATACATTGGAGCTAGTATGGCTTGTTGTGAAGCTATATGGTTGAGGAAGCTCTTCAGTGAGTTATTTGAGCACGTGCTGGACACCACCGCTATCTATTGCGATAACCGTAGAGGGATTCGCCTTTCAGAGAATCTCGCATTCCACGATCGCTCCAAGGACATTGATATCAGGGACCACTTTTTCTGGAATATGGTACAACAGGGAGCAATAAGGCTCCAACACATCAGGATTGATGAGTAGGTTGCTGACATCCTCATGAAGCCCTTGGGGAAGGTCAAATTATTAGCCTTCCGAGAGAGACTTGGAGTCGTGGAAGGACCCTCCCATGAGGGTCCCACTTGAGTTGGACATTGAGCTCTGGGAGCTCTTGGCGGCTTGGGGTACTTCTTGGAGCTATGTGTGACCATAGGGTGAGTGGTGCACCTTCCCCTATAGGTGTGCTATGTATAGGGTGAGTGGTTCACCTTTCCCTGTGATACCCCATGATTATTGACATGTGTGTAGGGTGAGTGGTTCACCTTCCCCTACAATTGATGATATATGCATAGGATGAGTGGTTCACCTTCTCCTATGGCATATGAGCAGGATGAGTGGTTCACCTTCTCCTACGAATGCCCCAACATATATCCTACCCATGTAGTCTGAGACTCATGGGAAGTACCTTTCATTTGGCTAATGAGTTGGGAAAAGAGGATAGGGACCATAGCAGTACAGATGGACAAATCATGTATTGTTGTACTCCCTATGTCTAGGATGCATGATGTTCAACAACTTGATCTAGGATGAAGTCTGATTGGGGTTCTACCCTTGGACTTACTTTTGTCAATGGAGAGTGGCAAGGTCTTGTGACTCACTCTCGATCGATTCTTCTTCAGTATCTATATCAATGCTCAACATAGTTAAGACGAGATGCAGAGATGGATCATGATGATAGGATGGCATAATGATGGATTGATTGGTAGGTGGAATTTTCTCTAGTTGAGAGGGAGTGTTAAAATTGGAAAATAGGGCCAAATTCCACTTTGGACAACTCATTTGTTGGAGATGATTATTGCATTTGAATTCCTTTTTTCGAGAGGACCAAAATCGACCTAAAGTTCATCAAATTTTGACAAGGAGAAATATGTTTTTGAGGTCAGGCCCACATGTGCAAATTGTCATGGTTGGCTACATCATCATGTAGGTTCATGAAGCCTAATGGACATGTCTCTTGACCCCTAATGCTTGTATAAATAAGAGAGACCTCCACCCTCATTTGGCACTTCATCAACTCACACATTCTTCTCTCTCCTCATCTGATTGGTTCGTACACCTCATTGGGCAGTTGATTTCTTCACACGTGTGGCAGGAAGGAGGAAAAAATTACAGGGTTGAAATTTCTAAATTTTTCTGCAGTTTGACCAGGGTTTGACTAGCATTGACTTTGACTTTCTCGGAACTTTTTGACTTTGATTTCCACGGAAATTTTTTGTCTCTATAGGCCGCATTCATTGGCACAAAAATCAAGATTTTCTAGGCTGTTTGACCTGCGTTGACTGCAGGGCTGACTTTTGTTTGACTGCTATAAAGAGGATTGTTTTGACTGTTGTTTGACTAGCTAAGGAGGCCGAGTTGAATGCACTTTGACCGAGCTGCTAAAGGGTTGTTTTGACCCTTGACCGTTCATTGGTTAGGGCAAACACTGCTGCTGATTTTACTGCGATTGACCAAGGACAGAATTGCAGACTTTGACAGGGCTGTTTTGATCATCTTTTGGCAAGTCAATTTTGAATTTATTGTACTCTCTCTCTGCTGAACATTTGATATTTATAATAAGAAGAATTGATCAAAGGGTTTTCCCCATCTTGGGGTTTTTCCTTGGCATTCGCCAAATCTGCTGTTCTCTTGTCTTCTGCTTCTTTTGTTCATGTTCTATCTACAGTTACTGTCAATGTATGGTTAATGTGATTGCTATTGGAAGCTAAATTGGAAATTGTCATTGGACTGCTAAAAGAACTTTGAAGTAATTGTGCTAAGCATAGAACATACCATTGTTAACTAAAATTAACAGTAACCTTATAGGAGAAAACTTTTTTCCAATTCTTCACATCCAATTGACCAACCATGCAGCCCTTGACAACCACCACTAGTTGATGATGTGCCATTATATCTCTACCACCTGCATCAACCATATGCTTCTCACCCATCTAGCAAAAACACATAGATGAAGGTGGGCTTCCGATCAAAAGGTACTTTATTCATTTTGCAATCGGGTGCTTATGCTTGTTTGTATTTGGGAATTTGATATGGATTATAGGGTGAACTGGAAGGAGGAGGGGTTTTCACTGTGATCTTGTTCCCTCACCATAAATGGGGGGTTAATCTTTGATTCTAGTCTAGTGGGACCTCCCCTAATGGCCCAATGGGTATAGGAGGGGCATTACTCGGGAAGCCCTGATTGAGATAACGTAGTTACTTGGGTAGGGCCCAAAACTTTGCCTTGGGAGGTTGATGCAGTTAAAACAAATAGAAAGAGCATATAATGGCCACAAATAAAATCAAAAGAAAGAATATCAAAATGCAAAAGATGGTCGAGACATACGCATTAGCACATAGGCAAAAGCCTAGCATGAGCTCTACCTCACTCCTTATGGCCATCACCCAGTTCCTGAGCACATGTTGCTCAATTACATCATGAAAGGAACCCTTGCATGTCGTGACCCCGATGAATAATGAAATGACTCATCCTTAAGGGCTAATACCACTGTAATATCATTCAAAGCAAGCTCTAATCCTTTGAGCTACGGGCAATAATACAAATAAAAATCAAGCAAAAGTAAAAGGCGCACAAGATGGGTGGAAAAAAAGGCGGAGTTGGTAACTCATGCATCCACGATTGCTCCCTCCTCACATCTATACACTCGATATGTGGATAGCCCCATCAACTGGTCCCTCTGACCATGGCACTTGGCCATGAAGTCTTGTCGCTTCCATTGGCATCATTATTATTCACTAACACCTATTAATTGAAGGGTAGACTAAGGAAATGTTACTTCCCCTTCGGGGCTGGAAACACCTAATAGAGTTGTCCTTTAACCACTCTTACTTAGTAAAGTGTTGTAGCTGCTACAACCACCCTCAAAAATTTTGCCATGCTTATATTTTGGAGCCTTCCTCTTATCCACAGGAGCTCATCATTCACTATCGTCAATTATCCATGTTATCGTAAAGACTTATCTTTCATGCAGTGCTTGTGATGTTTTGTTTTGATCCCGATTTGATACTTTTCAGACAAGCTATCTCTTTCCTTGACTTTGCAACTTTTCCGGTCTTTCCTTCAAAAATTGCGCAATCTTGGAAGGCAGGCCAACCTTGAGGATTTGAATTGCGCAATCTAGAGAGGCATGTTAACCTTGAGCTCAGAAACTGTGCAATCTTGGAGAGCAGTGTGACCTTGAGCTCAGAAATTGCACAGAGCCATCCTTGCCCTTAGAAACTGCGCAATTCATCGAGGCAAGGAATTGCCCAACCCCTTGAGCTTGGGTATTGTGCAATCTCCTTTGCCAGTGTGAAAAACCAGTTTCTTGAAAAAGCAGAGTTGGCATCCCTAAAAAATAAGAGTTGCCCAATTGATGTCCAGTTCAGTCTACAAGTGGCACTTTTTCCTTTGATTTTAGGCATGTGCGTCAGAAACCCTAATCAACCTAGATCTATATAATATACGCCCCTAGAGCTCATTTGCACACTCGATCTTGGAGCTCTAGCCTTCCCAAGGAGATCAAGGAACTTTTGGTTGAGTTTGCGGCACTTTTTCGAGTGAGTTTTGTTTTTGTCGCTTTTTGTCGTTTCACTTCCGTGAGTGTTGTTTCGTTTGCTTCTCTTCATAGTTGTTGGCGTTTTATCTTATATTAGCTTGTACAAGTCTTGGTTCGGTTTGTCGTTTGCTTTTTACAAGTGTCGCATCAGTGTCTCGTTTATACCCATTTGTGGTCGCTGTTTCGGAAACTCCCTATGCATGTTGTTTTTCCTTTTCCATGTTGATCTTCTGCACTTGATTTTTAGTAATCTATCTTTCCCTTGGTGAGATCTGCACTCTTACTTGCCACTTTCCCATCCTCTTCCCGGGCATATCTGCCCCTTACTTGGCCAGCAATTACCATGATCAATTGTGCATTGCGCAACTCCAAGGCTCAAGCTTCATGCTTGGTCTCTAAGACTGCGCAATGCGCAGTCCTTGGCTTGCCCAACTACGGATTACGTATTTCCAGGGCTCAAGCCTCATCCTTGGCCACTAAGACTGCGCAATGCACAATCTCTCCCTTAGTCTTCCTAGGCTGAGACTACGCATTGCATAGTCTCAAGCCTCAAGCCTCTCCCCTAACTGTTGAGACTACGCAATGCGCAGTTCATGAGGCCAGTCTCTTCCCTCAGTCCAAAAATTGCGCAGTTTTCCCTCTCAGTCTTGTGGTTGCTGCCTTGATCTTGCTTTGTGAGTCAGTTTGCTTGAGCTAATTTATGTTTGCCATGAGTGCATTTTTCTCCTACAGGTATTGCAGTTTTTGAGCACTTCCCTTGATCAGTTACTGTCACTATGGCTCCCAAGAGATCTGTCTCAAAGGACACTACAAAGAGTAGCACCGGGGAGGCAGTTGAGAGTACTCCAATGAATTTGCTAGTTTTCTTAGACACTCAGTGTAGCATAAAAACTATTCTGAAACACAAAACACTGATAACTTGAAGGCTTTAATATAAAAATACACACAGGTATTTAATATAATAATTTATTAATATATATAATTGTATAAGATGATTTGAATGTGCAATGAGGACCCTGCTTTTATACCTCAGCAGGTGACCTTTCGTGAATGGGCATGTCTTTTAGACATGCCTTTTCACTTAATTAATGACTTATTTAACCTAACCAATATTTAATTATTTAATATTTAATATTTATTTTATTATTTAATTGTTATGAATTATATTCATAACATACCCTCTTCCTTCGGAAGCTTTGTCCTCAAAGTTTTAACGCTTGGGGTTTTCTTCCCTTAGTGTATGTCGTCTTCAATGTATATTCCCTTCGTTTTTTTTTTTATAACTCTTAAGTGTTATTCTTATTTTTTTAATGGCTGTCTTAAAGCTAGGTTTTCTCTATCTTTATTTATTTTTGATAATTTTTTTAATATAATATATTTTTTTGTATTTTTTTTTCTCAAATTATATTATATATATATATATTATATAAATGTCATTATAGGTAGGCGTATTTAATAACTTATTTTGTTAACCAAATGGTCACATTTTGAACCGTCACGTTTGACCGTCGACCCTTTGGGCGGATATCACCTTTGAGCTCACAACAAAGGAAAGACCACGGATATCACTGTAGAGCCACCGTAAGGGATCCGTAGGTCACCCAATGGAAAAAAGACGACGGATTACCTGGTCACCGCAGATGAAACCGACGCAGGCTTTTCGATAAATTCCCGAGCATCATCAAACATTGGACCTCTGACAATTTCAGCAGCGGAGGGCCTGGAGCTTGTGTTTTGCCGCAGCATAGACTGCAGAAGCTCGAGAAATTGTTGGCCGCATCTTTGGAGGAGAAGCCGAGGCCCACGCAACGGCGCAGGCCGACGGGGTCCATTCCTAATCTCTGTTGTTCTCCAAGGGAAAGTTCATCACCCCAATTTACTTCCCTCTCCGGAGAATAACGATCCAATAGATACTTGAGGTCAACATTTTTCAGCAGCTCACACATGCCTTCCTTGGTAATTGGCTCAGTCGCCTTTGATGCAGTAAGAGGATATATCAGCTGCTCACACAAGGTGCCAAAGGCAGTATAAGGCCTTTGCGGCACATAAAATATCTCATTATTCAGGTCTGATCCCACTCCAGGTTTTGTAATACGACTGACAACCAAGGGCCAAAGCCCTCCAAGTACCCAGAATAAAGAGCTTTTACTACTGCCATGAGGACCAGTAATAAGAAGATTAGAACCCGGTTCCACCTTCAGAGTTAAGTCTTCCACCAAGGTATTCCTAGTTGGGGTTTCCACCTTGACTCCATCAAATTCAATATGACTTGCTTCAGTAAAGTAGCTGCCACTCTCTTTCTTTTGGATAGCACGATTTCCACCGGCAACTCTTAGCTCCCTTGCCACAATCATCATTTCTTGAATATGATCCGGAAAACCACTTAGTCGATTGCGACGTTGTGAGCTAACAGAGAGTGTCCCCAATGCCCGGAACAACGATATTATTACACTAGTATGGTAGCGCAAGTTGCTCAACATCTTAGCATGTCCTATTGTGGAACTATCGGGCCTCAGATTGCCAGAAAAAAATGGTTCAATGATAAGAACCACTTCAAACGTAGCACCCAAGTACTTAAGAAAAAAGTCTTGTATCATCCCAAACCACTAGTTTGTATGCAGAACAAGGCTCATGTGCCTACCCAAATTTCCAAAACATTTTTTTATATGGGATGCTTCCCTGTCTTGGCCACCATAGAATGCAACACTTTCTGAATGGCTTCTTAATCGAGAATTTAACTGTCGATATTCTCCTTCCAATTGTTGCTCTTTAGACATCAAAGTCCCAAAAGAGGGAGAAAACCTCCCAATCACAAAACCTACTCCAGTAACATAAGCCAGTATCCAAAGAACATATTTTGGACTCACATAAGAACAAAGATGCCATGTATAGAGTAGTCCATTAGAAACTGCTGTTAAATCTTCTCTTATAAGCTCACTCAGCTCTGAACAGAACCTTCGAATATCACTTGCATTTCGCTGCTCTGGGTTAGTGATTTGGTTATCCACGTTGGATATTTTGTAATATATCATGTTCTTGCTTCCTTGGGTTGCATCCTTTGTGATCACTTCAAAAAGGACTGCGACTTCTTGCTTCAATATTGAGAAATTCATTTGGGCCAGTTTTGCATGGTCTTTGTCTATCCTCTGAAGTTCTACATCATCTTCTCCATCCTGTCCTTCAAGCAATAAATTTCTCTTTATAGCCAACGCTACATCTAAATCATCATTCTCATCCACTTGATCTTCATTGAAGTCTTCATCTTCTTCGTTATCTGTATCAGGCCCCTCACCTAGTATAATTCTCCCAAGAGTGTTTTTGAAAGTCCTCTTTCCTTTGGAGCCTACACCTTTGGCTTCATTCTCAATTTCATTACTAAGCATGGAAGTTTCTGTTGTGCTATTCAAATTTTCCATGTCAGATGCAACCAAAGTATTCATGCATGCATCTAGAGGATCAATTTCATCTTCAACAATGGCATCGGATTTATCAATCTTCATGGCCTCTCAATTCTGCATATTTTCATCCTCCAAACCAACCATTACAACATTTCCATTTTCAAACCCAGGAACATCTCCATGTGCTTTCATAACAGCCAATACATCATCATCATCAGATTCTTCATCTTCAAGGGTCCATTTATTTCCAATTTTAGCCTTTGGTTCACCCTTATCCTCCCCTCTCTTTTCCTTCTCACTCTCTTCCTTCATTCGTTTCAGCTCTTGCCAATTTGGTTCGAGCGGTGAATATGTATTATCGATTTCTGCACGTGTTTCCTTAAAACATGTTGTAGCTTAAGCACATTATTTTTTTAAATGCAAAAATACTTATTGAATTTTATTAGAATTCTCCATGGGTTCAAAACGTGAATGTAATGATATATTGTGCGGCCAACTACGTTCAAAGGCCCGCATGATTATATTGTGTGCCATGGCTCTGATACCACTGTAGCATAAAAACTATGCTGAAACACAAAAGACTGATAACTTGAAGGCTTTAATATAAAAATACACACAGGTATTTAATATAATAATTTATTAATATGTATAATTGTATAAGATGATCTGAATGTACAATGAGGACCCTGCTTTTATACCTCAGCAGGTGACCTTTCGTGAATGGGCATGCCTTTTCACTTAATTAATGACTTATTTAACCTAACCAATATTTAATTATTTAATATTTAATATTTATTTTATTACTTAATTGTTATGAATTATATTCATAACACTCAGCTGTTCATAGAGAAAGAGTCAGGCATTACATGGCAGAAGGTGAACAAGGTGTTCTCAGCAAAAAGCTTCAAAGCAGATCTAGAAGACCGGCAGGTGTATGTCAATGTCCAAAGGTCAGGATTACACAAGATTGCATGCAGGTACCCGGTTTTTCCATGTGTAGACATTGTCAGCTAGATACTGTCCCATACAAATAACAAGACCATGACTCTCAACAGTGCCAATGGACAAAGGCTTGCATCTTTTATGGCACATGATTTTCAGATTATGTATCATTTGCCACTACTAGAATCTTACATGGATTCCCACTTCTATGCGGTCACCAACTACTTGAGCACAAAGGATATCGTCAAAAGTTGGGTGAAAGAGCCTTCCAAATTCCGCCAAACACCCAACAACACTTACAAGACCAAATCTCTCAGGAAGGCTTATCAGTACTTGATAATCTTATGTTGTCGGATCTATGGCCAGAGTAGTACTGAGACCTTTCCAGAAGGCTGGGCATTCTTGCTTAATCAGGTTGTGAATGAAGGAAAACCATTCAACTGGTCAAATTTTGCTGGCTCAACAATTGAGGACCCATGTAAATAATGCTAAGAACCCTCCCAAGGGTAAGCAAGCCAGATTCTACATGTCTGCCTACTTGTTGGATGCAATCTGTGCTCAAAACTCTTTTCTTGGCATGAGTTGGACCTGGTCACCCAAAGAACTTGTCGTGCACATTTACTGCAAGCTGCTTTCAGAGTGTAGTTACAAAGGAGTAATGGAAAAGCTGACTGATCACTTCCTCATTCCATTGTACAGGTTAATCTTTCAGGAAGAGCCACCTTGCATGTCCCATGGGGCAATGGAAGTAGTGTTAGAGTTAGCAGATTGGTTTGCCTCACCGGATGGCACTTTCCTCAGAGTGTTTAGTGGTCAGAAGCCTCCACATCTTCTGCCAAGGTATGCCACCGACAAGTTGGTCATGCAAGAAGTCACTTATCATCTCTCCACAGGGTTATCAGGAGTGTTGCACCAGAAGAAGAAGGCACCTTGGCCCATTCTTCCTCTGCAAATTGGATTGTACGAGATCAAGAATTTGAAGGTTACAAACACCGAAGGCAAGGAGATAGAGAAATTCTCATTCGGTCATTTGGACTTCAATCTGTACGATCCTAGGAATGTCTGCAAAGAACATTGTGCAAGGATTCATTTCCAGTGGCCAAGCGAGACATTTTACAGGCCTGAGGAGGAAGAGATGAAGAATTGTTACAATGCCTCCAAGTCCTGCGAACCAATCAGCTTTGCAGGAACATCACAGATTACTCCTCATAAAGAAGTCACTCTGGAGGCAGCACCAACCGAAAGGCACAACCCAGTGTGTGAAAAGGGCAAGAGGAAAGTTCCATGCAGTCCAGTGGAAGAGAAAAGCCACGAGATGAAAGCATATCCAATCATCCTCAAAGTGGCCACAACACCAGAAAAGAGGAGGAAATAGAGGAAGCAGGAAGAAGAGATGAAGCAGAGGGAAGAACAAGAGCATAAAAGATTGGAAGAAGAAAGCAAGAAACAAGAAAAAGAAGAAAGATGGAGAATAGAATAAGAAGAAGTAGCACGGAAACAAGCCGAGGAACAAGAGCATAACTGGCTACTAGAAGAGGAGATCAAACAGATGCAGGAGAAGGAACTTGCTAAAGAAATCAAAGAACTGATTGCGATTCAAGAGATGGAGGTGGAACTGGAGCTGCTAAACCAAGATGTTGATCTTATGCCAAGTACTCAATAGGTCACCATTCAGTCTCTCCCTCCTTTGACAATAGAGCAAGCTCCAAGCGAAGAAGAGGAAATTGTCCTGCTTGATGACGGTCCGGTCATGGATACGTACAATCTAACTTACAATGAGCTTTAGAAGAAGATTGTACAAGCAAGAAAGAAAATTCTTCCAGATGATCTTACATCTCCTGCATTCATTAGAGAAAGGGTGATTGTAATACATACCAGGAGAAATCCAGAGGCCATTGCTGCAGCCAAATTGGCCTTCACAGGGGCTACCTAGTTAAACACGGAGAACCTCATGGTCGAGAATAGGCAAAAGGCAAAGAACATGTAGGCTGCAAAGCATCAATTGACCAGCTCCAAGCAGAGGTCCAGAACTCAAGGCAACCATACACGGTGAACTATCGACATTGGATGAAACCATGCAGAGCCTTTATGAGGAGCTTGTCACCGTGCATAAAGTAGTTGTCCCCTTGCACGATATGCAGCAGGAATGTAAAGATAATGCTAAAGCTCTCATGGTTGTCCATACAACCATTGCTACCATGCATGAGTGGTCAATGCAACATAAAGGGGCACTGTCCAAATTGTCAAAGAAAACAAGGCAACAGACAAAGTTGGATAAAGCACAAGTGCAGATGATCATTCAGAGTAACAAACAACTCGCCTCATTCATCGCCAATATTCAAGCCTCATATGCACGATTATACAACGACGCAGATTTCATGGTGAAATCACATAAGATCGCTTCAGTTGGCTCACCCATCAAAGCTAAGCATAGTAATCAAGTCAGGTAGGAGGTTGAAGAATACTTGGACCAGCTCAGACAGATTGCCACCAAGGAAGATTTGGAGGTGAACAAGAACAATATGTAGAAGTACATTGGTGGCCATGTCCAGGTCAACACCATGTTGCTCCTCCTGAAGAAAGAAATTCAAATCTGTTCCAAATCAGTGTACCCAGATGCAATGTAGGCTAGAGTTCGCTTCCAGCCTGATCCCATTGCATAGTTTGGGGAAGTCATCACACAATACAAGGCTTGGCACCACTATGTGACCGAGGAGCTACAAGTTGAGGTGGCCCAACTAGAGTTTTCCAATCTCAAGCTTAACTTGTTTGTCTTATTAGAGTGTCTAGTTGACTCTACCCAATTTTGTCTTACATGGGTGTGAGCGATATTTTAATATTTTTTGTAGTTAATTGTAAGTGAAATTCCAAGTGTCAATTGTGGAATGCAAAGAGTCATTTGTAATGATGTCCAAAGGTGATGGTTGAAGGAAGTCAAACAATCATAAGGGGAGTCAAAGAGTCACAAAGGGAGATGAATGGTCACCCCTTTTGTTATAAATCTACCGTCATTAGTCATGTAAAGGGATTTTGGGGGCCAGGCTTTTGGCCAAGATTTTGGTTTAGGAGCAGAAGCTTGGAAGTTTTGAGCCCTGGCTTCTCCGTAGCATAGAGGGAGTATCTTTCTTTGGAGGAGCAGGTGTTGGCTTCATGTTCCACTATTGGGACTAGTGGTTTGTCAATTGTATATGTATGCTTGGGACTTTCACTTTAATAAAGCTCAGAGCTGGCACGTTTTCATGCATATGTTGTGAATATAGTAGGATTATTCTTGTTATGTTTGCAATATATGTTATTTCATTTACGCTAACGCTTATGAACTATTTCGTTTGCATTAGTATGAATCTTGTTGAATGCGTGCTGTTGTATATTTCCATCATGGTTAACTTGTGAACTATTTTGCAGGCTAACTTGTGATGCCTTTTATGCTCGTGTGTTCCTTTCAAGTTGCGTACTATTACAGGCTTCTAAGGGGCTCACTCACTTTCCCTTCATCGTGTTAGAACCTTTCATGCATTGCACTTGACCCTTCACAGAGCTATACACTTGTTTCACCAAAGTCACAAATACGTCATTCTATGCGTTATCGCAGCCAAGACATAACACTAAAACCCACTATTTCAACAACTGGGCTGTATTTCGGACGGGGCTCCTATTCCAAACAGTGTGAGGTCTAATTGGGACTTCATATCGGGGAGAGGCCCTGAATGTTGGAGGGTCTGTTGGACATTGGATAAACCAACGCTCCCGTGTGTTTCATGACATGTGCTTAACCGCCTCTTGTGGATCTATTAAATTTGGCGATGTGTCCATTTACTAACACCTGTGGGTTTTGGTGTAACGACAATCGTGATTCCAAAGTGGTATTAGAGCCAAAGGTCTTGAGTTTGAATCACACCCGACTCGTGATGGGGGAGATTGTTGGACATTGGATAAACCAACGCTCCCGTGTGTTTCGCGACTTGTGCTTAACCACTTCTCGTGGATCTGTTAATTTTGGCGATGTGTCTATTTACTAACACCTCCAGGTTTTGGTGTAACGATAATCGTGATTCCAACAGGGTCCAACACTGTCAACAGGAGGAAACACCATTACGAGCTCAAGGCCCTGATTTTGGAAAGGAATCCTTATTTGTAGTATTAAATAGCTCATTACATTCAAGCTTGGTTCACTTAGATGAAATAATGATTATTGTTCTTGATGATTGGTTGCTTTCACTAGACTCTATGTTGTGATTGTCAAGTGGTTCAACATCCCATGTCCAGGGCACCTTACCGATAGGTAATTGGACCATTAACGAAGTACATTGGCATCCACAGGTGAATCGTTGTAGACTGTATGTTGTGATTGTCAAGTGGTTCAACATCCCATGTCCAGGGCACCTTACCCATAGGTAATTGGACCATTAACGAAGTACATTGGCATCCACAGGTGAATCGTTGAGAGCCTTAGGTCTCCGAGCAACAGTTCACATCACATATGACCTTGGGCACCTCCTGCACCTAGGATGTTCTGCCACTCTGCACTACATTTGATGATTTTTTAGGATGATACACTTGAACCCATCATCCCCTAGGTTGGCCTTAGCACCATTTGAGGGATGGCAGCTGATTCAGGGCCCATATGAGCATGGTCTCACCTTCAGAGACTTGGGAGGGCTAGTAGCACCTGGAAAGCCCTCAACACTAGAGTAGAGATGGACATTTTTCATAATTGGAGACTTAGGAGACCACGTTGTGGTGCCCTAGCTGGATTTCGGGGACCACAGAGAGCCATTGATGGATATTTGAGGGAAAACCCTCAAATGATGATTTTTAGATGTTATTACATCACACTCGACACCTTGTAGCATCAACACTTAGCATTTGGAGCTTCCTTCATGGATGACATCAACCCTAGAGGCCTCATGTCTCATGTGTGGGATTTTATTTGCATTTATGTCAAAGCTAGTTGGGTTGGCTTGTAACCCAAGGGTTTCATTGTGATTTTACTTGTTATTAGGTGCTTTTAGGCAAAAATTAGAACTCATCCTCATATAAATAGAGGAGAGGACTTTTCATTTCAATCATCATCTCTTGTGACAATTTGACATCTCTTGAACTATTTCGGCCCTTCTTAGAATGATTTCGACCTTCTTGTTTCTTAGTGAAGATGTGATCTATGGAGTATTCTTGTTCATTGGAGCTACTTTCTTGACTTTGGAGAAGTTGTCTTGGATCAATAAAGGATTGTTCATGCATATTTTCTTGTAACTGAGCTTATTTATTGAAAATTTTGGATTTTATGTCTAATGTATGGAATAAATTGATGATCTAGGGTTTTTCTATTGTGCCCTAATTTGTTGAAAATCAATTTCATAGAAACTAGGTCTCATTATTGTATGCATTACTCATGTATGATATGTGAATGACAATCCCCTTTGTGAATCTTGATTATAGCTCTCGCAAGTGACCTTGATCCCTCACAAAGGCAATAGTTAGGGTTTGTGCTAGGGCATCAAGCATCCTTATTCCTTTGCAAGTTATAACTTATCTTAATAATCCGTAGACTCCATCCACCCAAGGGCTAGGCACTAGCCTTGTCTAGTTGATGATCAAGTCATCTTTCATCCCTATTGGTGGGCATTCTTTCATTTTAATCCTTAAATTCTCTTGCCCTAGGATAAAACCCTAGTTTGGTTTAAGCTTCAACTTGAGGGTTTGTTGAAGGTTTCATGTGCCTTTGGCTTGCTAATACTCATTATTGGAAACCTTTTCTTTACACCTGGATCTTGGGACATTTCCTTTTCCACACCAGTACTCAAACCCTTTTTTCTAGTGTACTGTTAATTTTGGTATGTTCTATGCTTAAGAGCATTTTACTTCAATTTTCTTATTAACCCAATATCAATATCCAGATTAGCAATCACATCAGCATGATAGTAAAATGTAGATAGAACATAAACATAAACAGTAGAGGACAAGACAAGACAAGAGGACACAAAATGTGGCACCAACCAGGGACAAACCCCAATGTGGGGAAACCCTTGATCAATTCTTTTTATATTCTTCAATAGTTCAGTAGAGAGAGATAGTACAAATATACAAAACTGATATTTTATGACATCCACAACAAACCCTAACCAACAAAGTCAACGCTGGTCAAACAGGTCAGATTTGACCTCCAATCAAGCTTGGTCAAAGATCAGTCAACTTAGTGTTCAACAGCGAGATGTATCAGCCCAAACACTGCTCATAATTTTGATTTCATTCTTCTAATGATGACTATTTTGAACTTGCTGCAATGTTGCAAATTTGGGACTGGTTAGGTCACTAACCATAGTCCCTAACAACCCATCAAACTAGTCTAGAATAGCTCCTATTGGCTGTGGCTTGTTGAAATTTCTAAGACTGACACGTTAGAAATCCCTAATGCATTATCTGGTTTATTTCACCTACTTGTTTTTTCCATTAACAAGTTATTTATACATATAAATACTGAAAATAAACACAAATGCAGCCTTAACTCATATACAGATCAGCGACTGAAAAATACTGAGTCAAACACACAAGGGACACCGTTATTTTTGGACAATCGTACTCGGAAAAGCCCAATGCAGGAAAACCGGTGCAACAGTTTTGAGGGTTTATTATTATGCAGATTTCTTGAGTACAACTAGGGTGTCGAACTGGCTCACCCAACAAAGATTGTTACACGGCAGTAGTACCTCTTCTCGGAGATAGATATTCAGCTAGTCTGCCCTATGAAAATCCGTCCGGCGCTTCTCCTAGGCTTTGCGTTAGCCCTGCTAGCCTCAGCGTAGCTCCTGAACCCTCTGCGTCAGCCTTCTGCCCCTCTGCATCAACTCTCTGGCCTTCTGCGTCACCCACGCAGACCCCTCAACCTCTGCGCAGTCTCTAGCTGCCTCTGCGTAGCTTCTACTGCCTCTGCGTTAGCCTCTCCAGGCTCTGTGCTGCCCCTCTGGCACTATCACTGCCCCTCACTGCAACAGATCACTTGTTCGAATTTTCTCAGCAAGCCCTGCTTCAAAAAATCGAACTGATTGATCAATCTTGGTGTGTCTCCAACTAACCCTCAAGCCTCCTCTTATACTTTTCCTATTGAGTCTTCAACAATCGAGATTAAGTCTCTAATCAACGACTAAGATTAGATTTGGCTTGATCCATGTCATTTAGAATATTCTCACCCAGTTTTATATTAATACCCATTAATATTTTAATTTTTCTAAGTTTAGACTTAGGAACCCCATTAAAAATATTAATTATTTTAATATCTCTCTAACTGGGTGGAATTTCCCCAAACCATTTCTGGGTCTTGGAGATCTCATGTGCTTTAGCCTCTCCACCAATTTTCATGGCTAGAGCACATCCAATGCTACCACAAATCAACACTCCCTCTTAGCGAGGAATGTGCTCTAGTAATGCTCCACCATTGAACATCACACTGATCCTTCCGCATCGGTACCTGTGCTGATGCTTGGCCTGCTGCCCAACATGCACTGCACTGCTGCCCATGACCTTGCCATTGCCACTACTACATCTGTACTGCAGCTCCCTCTCAACATGCTGCCCATAGCACTGCCAATGCTAACTGTTGCACTGCAATTCAGTTACTGAGAAGTAAGTAACTGATCTACCCAAATTCTGACATCCTTGTCAGTCCGGAAGCCTCCCGATGCTGAAGCTACCTCTGCTGCTATCCTGTGCTCCCTCTGCACTGTTGCAAACACCTCTGTGCCTCTCCGCATCGCTGCAACCTCCTCTGTGCCTCTTGTACTGCTGCAACCTCCACTGCGCTGCTACTGACCTCTGCACTCTAGCACTACCTTGTTGCTCCATCGCATTTTGCTTCTATCGACATCCGTCATCCTGCTACTATCATTCGGGGCTCTCGTAGCCGGATATGCTCCAAGAGTTTGAGCACCTCAAGGATCCTGCGCCTCATCTTCTGCAGTCCTCCTGACTACAACTCGATGTTACCCCACCTCTTCTCTAGAGGTGCATGAACACTCATGGCGCAATCGTCATTAGTCTTGACTTGTTTCTACACCTTAGCGGAGCTGCCGTGGAGTCAGAAGCCTCTCCCTTGTTCTTCTTCCGGGGACACTGGGTTGCATAATGACCCAGCTCCCCACAATGGAAGCACTTCACCTTGGAGATATCCTTCTTCCTCTTCCCTTGCTGTCCCGCAGATGCCAGAGTCGCATCCTCCTCCTCCTCTTTCTTGATTCGACCTACTCCCCGCCTTGGTCAACTGTCTGATCTCTTCTTGGCGAAGAGTTGCCCACATCTCTTCCCATCCCGGAAGATTAGCTCTGCCTAAAATGCTTTGGACAAATGTCTCCCACTCCTCGGAGACTGCATTTAGGGCGGTCCTCACCATGAACTCCTGATCCGGCGTGGCCCTTATGGAAGTAAGTTGGTCCCGAATCTATTGCAATTTGAGGAGGTATAGATCTATCTGCCCCCCCTTCTGCATCTGATATGACCACAACTGATTCTCCAATAACATCTTTCGCTGCACGGAAGTGCCCTGATACAATGTCGTCAAAGTATGCCACATCTCCTTTGCTGTGTTCTTTTCGGCAATATGTGGTACGACATGATCCTTGACCCCATCAAGGATTATGCACTTTTCACTCGCCATTGCATTCTCATACTTCTCATTATCAGCTGGGTCTACTGGGATAGCCACGGTTCTCAAGGCGAAGCCCTTGATGCAATGTCTATCTAGGATTGACAGGATCCTAGCCTTCCAGATGACAAATTTGGAAGCCTCGTCCAACCTGTTCTAATCCCTCAATCCTTTCACTGCCATCTCTGCTCCTCTTCTGTACTCCCTCTGAGATTCGACTTCCCTCCTGGAAATCTCCCTCTAAGTCCTGATTTCCCTGCTGGAAATCTTCCCGCCAACTGTCGAACCGCTCCTCTCCAATCCTCTTTGCAACTGCAACTTGGATTTGGATTTCTTGGCTAGAAATCCGTTAAGGTAGTGACTCCCTCTACCTTGGTTCTGTCCTGTTAGGTACTGTTATGCTTCGACAGAAACAACACCCCACCAACTTCCCAATCCACAATCTGCCCATAGCTCTCTAGGCCCTGACAACTGAAGAAACTGAGCCTTCCAGCTCTGCGCAATCCCGACAAAGGCTGAATCGCTCCTCTGGCCAACTGCGTCAAGCCTACCTGGCTGAGTAGGATGACGTGGCTCTTTGTGAGCCTCTTCTGCCTCTCTCTGCCTCTGCGCTGGCCCTCTCTCTGGCTCAAAATGATGACACAGGCCCTCTGTGTCACTCCTTCTCTGCTGCCTTCTGCTTAGGAGCAACTCTGTCTCTCGAGATGGCTGCTACTGCTGCAAATTTTTGATATCGCTGATGCCTTTAGTCCTCCTGTGATCTGCGACGCTTTGATACCATGTTGAAATTTCTAAGTCTAACACGTTAGAAATCTCTACTGCATTATCTGGTTTATTTCACCTACTTGTTTATTCCATTAACAAGTTATTTATACATATAAATACTGAAAATAAACACAAATGCAACCTTAACTGATATACAGATGAACAACTGAAAAGTATTGAGACAAACACACAAGGGACACTGTTATTTTTGGACAATCGTCCCTGGAAAAACCTAATGCGAGAAAACCGGTGCAGCAGTGCTGAGGGTTTTATTATTATGCAGATTTCTTGAGTACAACTAGGGTGCCGAATTGGCTCACCCAACAGAGATTGTTACACGACAGTAATACCTATTCTTGGAGACAGATATTCAGCTAGTCTGCCCCACGAAAATCCTTCCGACGCTTCTCCTAGGCTCTACGTCAGCCCTGCTAGCCTCAGTGTAGCTCTTGAATCCTTTGCATCAGCCTTTTACCTCTTTGTGTCAGCTCTTTGGCCTTCTGCGTCACCCAGGTAGGCTCTCAGCCTCTGCGCAGTCTCTAGCTGCCTCTGCGTCAACCTCTCCAGGCTTTGCGCTGACCCTCTGGCACTATCTCTGCCTCTCTGCTATGTACTCACTGCTCCTCGCCGCAACAGATCACTTGTTCGAATATTCTCAGCAAGCCCTGCTCTAGAAAATCGAATTGACTGATCAATCTTGGTGTGTCTCCAACTGACCCTCAAGCCTCTTCTTATACTTTTTCGGTTGAGTCTTCAACGGCCGAGATTAAGTCTCTAATCAACAGCTAAGATTAGATTTGGCTTGATCCATGTCATTTAGAACATTCTCACCGAGTTTTGTATTAATACATATTAATATTTTAATTTTTCAAAGTTTAGACTTAGGAACCCCTTTAAAAATATTAATTATTTTAATATCTCTCTAACCGGGTGGAATTTCCCCAAACTATTTTTGGGTCTTGGAGATCTCATGTGCTTTAGCCTCTCCACCAATTTTCATGGCTAGAGCACATTCGATGCTACCACAAATCAACATGGCTATCCTCCAATGGGATGTTGCCCTCCACGCTGCTCCTTTAGGGCAGTTTCAAGCCCAACACAAAGACTAGTCTCCCTAAAACAGCTACAACACTCAACAAGACCTTAACTAGGTCTGCAACAACTTCTTAGGAGGACTGTCCACCCTCTAGCAAGCCATCCAACAAACCTCCTAGCCTTGGCCTCCAAGGATAGGGCCTCGGCCCTCCAACCAGCAGCTCTGTCCTCTAAACGAACCCTTGAAATAGTCCTTAAATGCCCTCACTGTCACCTACAACACACCCAAAATTCTCATGCTTCTTTCACGCTGTTAACAGGGTTCTTCTTGCTACATTAGGGCCTCCCTTTGACTACGTCTAGGGCCTCTCTTGACTGCGTCTTTAGACCTCTATTGACTGTGGCTTTAGGTCTTTATTGACTGCGGCTTTAGGCTTGATTGCGGATTAGCTCCTTTGACTGCGGCCAGATCTCCCTTCAACTGCGGCTAGATCTCTTCTCAAGACTATTGCTAGGGCTCTCCCTTCAATTGCATCTAGGTCTCTCCCTTCAACTGCGGCTAGGGCACCTTTGATGACTGCGTCTAGGGCTCTCTTAGATGACTCTTTCCACTACGTCTTCCTTGAGAGAAGACAAACCCAAACAAGTGGAGAGAGATCATGAGATGTTGTGTGTGTCAAATGACTTGAGGTCTCCTCTATTTCAATGCAACGTTGAGGTTGAGCTAGGGGTAATTTGTTTGCTGGCCGACCTTGACAAATTGTGAATAATACAAATAAATTAATATCTCCATAAATACATGTCGGAATCGGATGATATTTAGATCAATCCTACACCTCTCAGAGAGAGGAATCCAAGAAAAATATTAGCTTCCATAAATAAGGTGACCCACATGGAGTTTGGCCCTAGTTGCCAATTTTAAGACGTACCCTATTTGTGACTTGTGTAAGGGAAGCGCATTACCTCTTTCCCATCACCTTACCCTTGTCCTTAAGCTGAGTCCTCCCTTAGAAGCCTTTTAGTCACCTTAACCTTATACCTTTAGACTTTAAGCATAGAATATCTCTTAGGTGACCTATTTACTGTGACTCCTCCCATTGGTGAAAATCCATAAAGAGAAGGGGGTAGTAGTTGTGGTGATAGTGAGATACTACCTTATTGATGTCACTTGGTCTAGTGATTTCCTTGTCAGGTGCCCTCCATAAGGCTTGATATATTTTGCGGCAACATATTTGGCACCGTTGCCAAGGAGGAAGCGAGTCTACCTCCTTGTAATTTGAAGATTAGGCTTCATGGGGAAGATCTCTAACAACAAGATATATCCTCTTATGGCTCAAAGTTTCAATGCTTGCAGTGTGAAGCAAGCATCTTGCAAGGCATTTTTGAATTCACCCTAACGTCTCCTCATTTTGTTGCTATGAAAAGCCCAAGGCAATGGCTCCTTGGGATTTGCATGAGATATACCATACCCTGCCTTGGATATCCAAATCGATGGGATGCAAATTCTATAATGAATGTCCCAAAATTTGATGGTGATCCTTCTTCAGCGGTGAATCATGTTGCCAAATTTTTCAAGTATACTTCGAAGATTAACATGGTTCATGAGGACCCTCTCATGAGATTGCTCATTAATTTCTTTGGGGATGATCAAAGAGATTGGCTTAAACATTATTGCCGAGCTAAGACCCTTCCTTTTATTGGGGTATTCATTGAAGAATTCCTTGAAGTACTAGGGACCCATGTGCCATCTTGAAGTTGTCCTTCAAGACTTGATTGTTGCTTTCCAAAAGGAGGGCCTCCTTAATTATGTTGAAGATGTTGAATACCATTTCTTGGTAGCAGCAAACATCGCCCTCGAGCATTTCAATCATTCTATTGATGAAAGAAATCAGGATTGTGATGAAGGAGAGTTCTCTCTGGATCATCAAGATGAACTCGTAGAAAGTGAACTTGAAGATAATTCAAGAAGGGAGCATGGTGGGGAACATGATGAACATGAAACTTTGGCAAGTGAAGTTGAGGCAAGCTCCACCCTTTTCATCGACATTGAGTTTGATGATCCACTTTTTGAAAACCTTGAAAAGGTTGAAGCCATAAATTCCTTGAAGTTAACATTTGTGATTTTTTGCATATAGAAAAAGGGAAGTGGGATTTGAGTGGCTATCATTTTGACAAAGACCCAATCTATGATATTGATGATAATGTTAACAATGACCTTGTCTTGCCATACACTCAATATACTCAGGAAGACATGATTATTGATGTATTTGAGCTATTCTTATATCTTCCTATTGTCATCTCTCAATCATATTCAGGGTGCATAATTCTTGAACATGGCGAGCCAACATTGGTTGACCCTTTTGAATTTGATTGTTGTGACAAGCCATCTAGTTGTCAAAATCATGTCCTCCATCCATGTCACTCTCAACATATCCCTGAGGACATCAGTGAGAGTTGTATGCTTGCAATAACTCTTGAATAAAAATTCTTGAGTTTGATCATTGATTACTCCATTTTCAAGCTGCAAGAGAGGATCCAATGGCGCAAGCCTAATTCCTCTTTTGCTGTTTCATCTGTGACTCCTCTCCATGATCAATGGTCTACCTATTTTCCCACCTCCCACCCTTGTGATTTGACATGTGAGTATTATAATTATTATTGTTCTTGGTTTTATCCCATGATTAATCGTAGGGGTAAGGGGTGTGACATTGATCCAATGATATGTTAGTTGAATTGGTTATATGATTAAACTCAGGTCATGCATTGTACACATAATTTTCATGCATATTAGTGTAGTTGCATTGCATATTGTGTGAGCATTCTAATATCATTCATATCATGTTTCACACTAGATTAAATTGCATTTGGAATAGATTTTATTTTTTGTATGGATTTATACTTTCATATAAAATATGGGATACCCTACGCCCAGTGCACATGCTCTCAAACAAGTTTATTGCAGTGTGCAAGTTACGGGTCTGCAAGGCCAGGGATTGTTGAAGTTCTCGTGAACTATCCATTCGAGCATATGGATCATGCGCTTTATGGTGAGCTCATGTCCCCGAGTTGGAGCCACATGTTACCCACCAAAATGGGTAACCCTATGGGAGAAAACTTTTCTCCCATTCTTCACATCTAGTTGTCTAGCAATGTAGCCCCTTATATCGACCACTAGATAATGATGTGCCATTATATCTCTGCCACCTGCATCAAACATATGCTTCTCACCCATCTGGCAAGAGCACATGGATGAAGATGGGCTTTCGGTCAAAAGGTAATTTATTCTTTTTGCAATCAAGTGCTTATGCTTGTTTGTATTTGGGCATTTGATATGGATTATGGGGTGAACTGGAAGAA
The DNA here is from genome assembly GCA_031772625.1 of Pinus tabuliformis. Lineage (NCBI taxonomy): Eukaryota > Viridiplantae > Streptophyta > Pinopsida > Pinales > Pinaceae > Pinus > Pinus tabuliformis. The sequence continues at coordinate 222,846,639 of CM062809.1, read as the reverse complement.
GGAGGGGGGGTTTTGACTATGATCTTGTTCCCTCACCTTAAATGGGGGGTTAATCTTCGATCCTGGCTCAATGGGATCTCCCCTAATGGCCCAATGGGAATAGGAGGGGCATTACTTGGGAAGCCCTGATTGAGATAACATAGTTCCATCTATCCCTATTCCATACTTAACACTTTCCATCATACATTACAAGCCCTTATCTCAAATCCATTCTTTGGGTTCAACTAACCATTGATTCTTTGGGATTTGGCACCCATACATCCACATACTTGGGTAGGGCTTGAAACTTTGCCCTCGGTGGCTGATGCAGTGAAAAAAAATAGAAATATCATATGATGGCCATAAATAAAATCAAAAGAAAGAATATCAAAATGCAAAAGATGGCTGGAACATACACATTAGCAAGTGGGAAAAGGCCTAGCATGAGCTCTACCTCACTCCTTACGACCATCACCTGGTTCCTGAGCACATGTTGCTCCATTACATCATGAAAGGAACCCTTGCATGTCCCAACCCTGACAAACAATGAAGTGACTCATCCTTAAGGGGTAATACAACTGCAATATCATTCAAAGCAAGCTCTAACCCTTTGGGCTACAAGCAATAATACAAAGAAAAATCAAGCAAAAGTAAAAGGTCCACAAGAGGGGTGGAAAAACAAAGGCTGAGTTGGTAACTTATGCATCCACAATTACTCCCTCCTCACATCTATACACTCAGAATGTGGATACCCCCATCATCTAGTCCCCTTGACCATGGCACTTGGCCATGAAGTCTTGTCCCCTCTGTTGCCATCATTATTATTCACTAACACCTATCAATTGAAGGGTGGATTGAAGAAATGTTACTTCCCCTTGGTGGTTGAAAACACCTAATAGAGTTGTCCATTACAAGCTCAAGGCCCTGATTTTGGAAGGGAATCCTTATTTGAAGTATTAAATAGCCCATTACATTCAAGCTTGGTTCACTTAGATTCAATAATGATTACTGTCCTTGATCACTGGTTGCTTTCTCTAGAATTTATGCTATGGTTATCAGGTGGTTCAACAACCCATGTCTTGGGCCTTACACACAGGTACCTGGACCATTAGAGAAGTATATTGGCATCCACAAGTGAAGCGTTGAGAGCCTTGGGTTGCCAAGCAATAGTAGCACATCACATGTAACCCTGGGCATCTCCGACACTTAGGACGTTTTGCCACTCTACACTTCATTTGATGATTCTTTAGGATGATACACTTGGACCCAACATGCCCCTAGGCTGACCTTAGCACCATATGAAGGATCGCAGTTGATTCGGGGCCTAGATGAAGATGGTCTCACCTTCAGAGACTTGGGAGGGATGTAGCACCTGGAAAGCCCTCACCGTTGGACCAAAGATGGACACCTTTTCACAGTTGGAGACCTAGTAGACCACTTTATCATGCCCCAACTGGATTTTGGGGGACCACAGAGAGCCATTGATGGAGATTTGAGGGCCAACCCTCAAATGATGATTTTTAGATGTTACTACATCGCACTTGGCCTATGTAGCATTAATGCTTAGCATTTGGAGCTTCCTTCATGGATGACATCATCCCTAGAGGCCTCACGGCTCACTCATGTGGTCTTTTATTTGCATTTATGTCAAAGCTAGTAGGGTTGGCTTGTAACCCAAGGGTTTCATTGCGATTTTACTTGTTAGTAGGGGCTTTTAGGCTAAAATTAGAACTCATCCTTCTCATAAAAACACAAGAGAGTACTTTTCATTTCAATCATCATCACTTGTGATAATTCAACATCTCTTGGACTATTTTAGCCCTCCTTAGAGAGATTTCAGCCTTCTTGTTTCTTGGTGAAGATGTGATCTATGGAGTATTCTTCTTCATTGGAGCTACTTTCTTTACTTTGGAGAAGTTGTCTTGGATCAATAAAGTTTTTTCATGCATATTGTCTTGTAAGTGAGCTTATTTCTTAAAAATTTCTGATTTTATTCTAATGTATGGAATAAGTTCATGATCTAGGGTTTTTCTATTGTGCCCTAGTTTGTTGAAAATCAATTGCATAGAAACTAGGTTTCATTATTGTATATATTACTCATGTATGATATGTGAATGATAATCCCCTTGGTGAATCTTGATTATAGCTCCCCCAATTGACCTTGATCCCTCACAAAGGCAATAGTTAGGGTTTGTGCTAGGGCATCAAACATTGTTACTCCTTTGCAAGTTATAGCTCATCTTAGGAATCCATAGACTCCATCCCATTGGCCTTGTCTAGTTGATGATCAAGTCATCTTTCATCCATAAATTAAAATTTTCTCTCCCTTTCTCTAACTTGGGCCTTGTAAAGCCAAACGACCCATTTAGGGCTTAGTGCGAATTAGCTAGGAAGGGGAATTTTTGGTTTTGGAAAGTATCAACATCAAAGGTTGTAGTGGTTGCCTCATAATCATTTCTCTTGTGGCCATTCTTTCCATTTTCATCCGTAATTTCTCTTGCCCTAGTTTCTTTCCCTAGGATAAAACCCTAGTTTGGTTTAAGCCTCAACTTGAGGCCTTGTTGAAGGTTTCATGTGCCTTTGGCTTGCTAATACTCGTTATTGGAAACCTTTTCTTTACACCTTGATCTTGGGACATTCCCTTTTCCATGCCAATACTCAAACCCTAGATGTAGTGTACCCTATTTTTGACTTGTGTAAGGGAATTGCATTTCCTCTTTCCCATCGCTTGAGCCTTGTCCTTAAGTTGAGTCTCCCTTAGAAGCCTTTTAGTCACCTTATACCTTTAAGCATAAAATATCTCTTAGGTGACCTATCTATTGAGACTCCTCCCATTAGTGAAAATCCATAAAGAGTACGGGGTAGTAGCTGTGGTGACAATGGGATACTACCTTATTATTGTAAGTAGATTTATTGTTTGCTCTTGTCTAATAGAGATATTTGCAATTGAATAATTGAATAATGAATTGATAGTTACATTGCTCTCATGATAGTATACCTTTATAGGCAATGACTAGTCATGAGAGTGAATAGGTGTGACCAATGACTCTTCATTGAATGTTGATTAATTATTAATTTTTAGCTATTAATTATTCATTATTATTATTGTTTACATTTATCATGTTTATAACTCTTTTTTGTAGATGTACTATAGTTTTCTCCCACTTAGAGTTGAAAGAAAAAACATCAAACCCGAAAATTCCAAAGGCTAATAGCTCCATAGGTGGTTAAATCCAGTTACAGTAAACAACGAAAATCAAGCAAGGGTTTTTTCAGTCAATCATAAAGCAATAGGACAAAATCTAGATGATATTTCTCCTAAATAAAATTACAAATTCACCTTAAGAAAATTTGGAAATCCTAAAAAGTAGGAAGAGTCACACCTCTTACGCGTTTCCTAGTTGACACAACCTTGACCACAAGAGACTAAATTCAAATCAATCTTCAGAAAATACGAAACATTTGCACAATAGAAAGAGAAACTAATAGAGACAAATAGTATGCAAGCTTCCTTTTTTAATTCTCCAACAAGTAAAAATGAATGGGACAACCTCTTTTATAGGAGAAAAGGTGTCTACAAACCATCATACAAAACAATTTGGCCAGAAATACGACATGCTAAAAACAAGTGGTTCTCTAACCAGCTTCTAATTTCTTACTACCACATGTGAGGTGCACCCTATTAGACATTATCCACTTGTGGAAGTTTAATTTGGTCAAATAAGTGGAACACTCCACTAAAGTGGTCAACAAACCCCATGCATGTGGGTCAAAGAAGGTCCATCCACCATAAACCTCATAAGTACATCATGATCCATCCACACCTGTGGGAGTTAAGAGAGAGAAGTTCACCCTCTTTTAGAAGGATCTACATCTAGCATGTGTTGATTCGGTCAAACATGTCATGTAATTCCCTCTAGAAGCATCTAGAAACAGGTGATGAAATAGAAAATGGAATCTAGTAGTGTTCACACATGTGCATGTGACCTACTAGTTCAATAATGCATGAATAAGGCCCCAAAGTATGAAATGGCTCAAAGAAAGGATGACGCTCCTCACATATGCTTGATAGCCATTGTACGATGTAGCAAATACTCCATGTAATGTCATAAGATAATGTGGACACCCTAATGATTTGGCATCCATGTTGTCATGGATTCCAAGGCAATTTTCACAAATCCTGAGGCGTAATGCACGAACTCAATGTGTAGCACCCCAACCTATGATCTATCACAATGAATCATGACTCTAACAAGTTATTAGGCATGAAAACATAGATAATCCCATTTAACTGAAATAACTTAAGCTAATCTTACCCAATTACCTAAGTAAACTATGGTGGTACAACGTTATCCTTTTTACATGTCTTTTACGTAGGACATCAGGTATTTCCTAAATTTTTTGGTTAAAAATAGGTAAAGGTGATGTAATTTATGGAATAGGACTAGGGAAAACTTGTGAAAAAAGCTTCAAAGTCACAAAATGATGTGATATGTTTGTCTTTGGTCCAACTAGCCCTGTTTTAGCTAGGGGTCTTCAATTTTATTTTTTGTAAACCATGTGGAGGGAATCTTTTTATTTGGCTTTGCTACTTTGTCACCTTTTTCTTCCCCTATTTTGTTATTTTTTTTAATTTCAAGTCCTTTTTCTCTTTAGTTAGACTGAGACATTCAACTCTTGGATGTCAGGGGGTGGGCCTTTTAATTGAAGTAGTACAACTGTTTTCTTTGTTTTTTCTTTGCTCTTTACATCTCAGCCTTTTCTTTTGGTTTTATTTAACTTGGGCTTGCTTGAACTTTTTCATTTGAATTTTTCATCAAAGCTTTCTGGTGACATTTTTAAGCTATTCACAAGTAAGGAGTGTAATTTTTTCATATGGTTGGGATGGAAATGTAAGAGAATTTGTGGAAAGTGTTAAGTGTAGATATGGTATGGTATGGTTACACTATCTACCTTGATTCCTAGTAGTACCTATTGGCCTAAATTAAGACACACTTATCCAAGGACAATTATGTCTCTCCATGGTTAGATGAGGTAATGAGGTAATATCTTCACTTATTTGTAAATGATAGAAGTTCATATCTAATGTCATAGCACACTTACAAGCAAGTTAGAACTATCAACACCATTTCTTGTGTAACCTACCTTGATTCCTAGTAGTACCTATTGGCCTAAATTAAGACACACTTATCCAAGGACAATTATGTCTCTCCATGGTTAGATGAGGTAATGAGGTAATATTCTCACTTATTTGTAAATGATAAAAGTTCATATCTAATGTCATAGCACGCTTACAAGCAAGTTAGAACTATCAATGCCATTTCTAAGTTAGGAAACAACTTATAAAATTATACCAACTGAAGGAAGTAATCCTGGAGTAATCTTTGTTAGCACATAGGGGATAAGTGTGTAGGGAGCAGGAGTTGATATACCGATGTAGAATCGATTTGAAGAGCATAGGTGTATGATGAAATGTTACAGAAAAACAAGCTTGGAGCTGAGAAGATGGAACAAATAGAACAGGGACCTTGTCAATGCAGTGAAACACACTTTTACCCATAGACGAATTAGACCAAGCTGAGGCTAACTAACTTATAGGTGTCTAAATATCCTAACAGTAGATGAGCTGTCCAATACCCCTCCCTAACCCTCTCCATTTGTTATATCATTACACCTCCCTACCTCCGATTGTTGTCTCAAGACAGTCCAGCCCACAAAATAAAATCAACATAGAAAATCTGAAATGAATTTATAAATATATGCAAGTTCCCTTATTTATCAGGGCCTTGGCACTTGAGCTCCCAATTTAAAATTGGGATATTGCCACTCAAAAGCTATAAAATAGCTTTCGCAAAACATTACATGCTTTGTATCAAAATGGGGCGTATTACATGAGGGTATATAATTGGTCCCTTTATTTTATACCAGCATTAGCCAGGGTGCCTGTTGAATGTCTCTTTCACATATGCATCAGATAATTTTCAAGTGTATGTAAAACTATTCTTGCTTGACTCAAAGATTTGAGCGGACCATTCATTGATTGTACAGTTTATAAGTTTTATTCTTTTGTTGTGTTCGAGATAAATTTGATGGATATAGTTAAAACAGTCTGTCAGCTGTCTGACCAGTCAGCCATTGAATCAGACTTCTTGAGTTTATTAAATTGATTAGATTCTCACACTGATAAATCTGTCATTCAGAAATTGTTCTTGACATGTGATGAAATTTCTCTGGAGTAGCAACTTGCATACAATTATTATATAAATCCACTCTCTGATCTTACATTTTATTGAACACCAGGGAAGATGGACTATTCTGGTATCAGTGATGATGACTGGAAGAAACGCCTTACAAAGAATCAGTATGAGATTACTCGAAAGAAAGGAACTGAGAGGTCTTTTACTGGGTATGATTTTAATAATGTTTGCAACATAAGAAAATGTTCTTTCATATGCCTCTCTCTCATGAAAGACATTATTAAGCGTTTTTGTTTGGGCTCTAACAGGGAATACTGGAATACTAAGATTGATGGGATCTACCACTGTGTATGTTGTGATACACCTTTATTTGAGTAAGATTCTCATCCAATCTCAATTTTGGATTGTCTTAACACTAAACAAAAAAATATTTTGGAAATATCGCTTAAACACATGAATGTTATTCTCCATGGTTTTCGGAATTGAATTAATTTGTGTTTGTGGACTTTGTATTTTTGCTCGTGTGATGTGAAATGTTTGAGTTGCTTTCTCCCCAATTCATGCTTTTGTATCATGTCATTGCTGCATATCAGCTCAAACACAAAGTTTGATAGTGGAACTGGATGGCCATCTTATTACGATCCCATTGGAAACAATGTGAAGTCAAAAATGGATTTTTCAATAATATTGATGCCACGCCAAGAAGTTTTGTGTGAAACTTGTGATGCACATCTTGGTCATGTTTTTGACGATGGTCCACCACCTACTGGCAAGCGTTACTGCATCAACAGGTAAGGGCAATTTTACTGGATCCAAAATATGTATTCTGCTTACCTATATGTTAAATATTCTGATTAATAAGAGTTGGATATTCTGTTTCCAAACATGTCTAGAAAGTTTAGTTCTTGTGCTTTGGTTCCTTTTCCTTATTCATTCTGGGACTTTTACAAGTTTTTTACAGTGATTGAAGTGATTCATTTTCTTGTCATGATTGCAGTGCTTCCTTGAAGTTGAAACCACGAAAGGAATAATATAACAAATTACCGAGGACAATAATGTTTCTTTAAATTATAGGCAAGGGATGACTACCTGTAGCATATGGTTGGCATTACTACTGTAGATTGATATAAATGTGTATGCAGAATATTCTGTAAATAATTAGCTAAAAATGTTTTTATAATCTTGTCTATTTGATATTTTTTGTGTTGATGAGTGGCTTGTACTCTTCATTATGCTCCAATTTTCTGTTATATTTTTCAAAATCCACTAGAGAAGTATAGTTTTTACCAAACAGAGGTAGTGCAAAATGTCCTTTGAAAGCTTCCTTTCCATGTCACAGTTTTCAACTCCAATTAATACAAAGGCTACCTACTTGTCTTGAAAGATTTCTCTTCTTAACTCTCGAGTGACATGTCAATAAAGGCGAATGGATAGTTCATTCATTTTATTGTAAGTTTGAATTTAATTCAAGGATCTTCATCTAAGTAACTTCCATGTCCGAATCACAAATTGTTATTTAAATCAATTTTTAAGAATGGTTTCCTCACAGGAGATTATATAGTATTAGGCTGCCTTGAATATGATAGCATTTTATCAGAAATCCTTCTCAAAAACGAAGTCTGCAGACCGAAAAGAGAATCAGTGTTGGCAGATGTAACTAGGTTCGGTCTTGATTATTGTACTTGAGTCAAATGAAATATATTTGTCAAAAGAAAGTGAAACGATTTTTTATTAAATTGAATTGACTTATTAAAGCATGGGTTTCATGCTTGGGTCAATTATAGGTCAAGCCTCCATTGCAGGCTTTAGGTTATTGTCAAAGTCATTTATTGTTGGGTCAAAGGCTCCTCCATCAAGTCATCCTCTTCAGCAAATTACCTACTCGAAGTATTCAAGTCAACCTCAATGAGATCATCTACAAGTCTGCTTCAATTAATATAACTCAAGTCGACCTTAACATAAATTGGAGACACAACGGTTCATGATGATCATGTCGGCTCATTTAAGATGGGAAAACTACTATATATACCAGGTTGAGGTTTCACATTACTCACCATAGAACAATTCAGATTTCAGATTAGTAGTTTCAATGAATCAAGCAAGTTTGAATGTAATGTTTCGGTGCTATTACAGGACAACGAGTTCAGATAGATCGCAAAGATGATCATAGCAAAGAAGAGTTCATTTATATCTTAGAGGAGAAGTCTCGGTGATCTCAAAAACACATGAACCATGAAGATTTTAGGCACTTACGGTGCCATAGACTGGATTCCTGACCAGGGCAGTCTATTCAGGTGGGACTAAGATGCACTAAAGTTTTCAGCTAGTCTAGGTACCATCAAGCTTACTTGCTAACCATCATCTTAGGGAATCGATCTAGGTGCATATCCAAGGTCTGCCACCCTCCCTACTACTTGGGATCTAGACATCAACACGTACGCCGACCAGATGTCCTCCCAGGCATTTTACACACTCAATGCCTCAACAAATCTCTCTACCCTCAAGCATGCTTTTTCAAACACTTTGAGAGATTGACTTGAACAATCACAACCCCAATCAGTAACAACCTTTCAAATACTCATGAGTAAACACAAACCTTCAGGGTCTTTTGATTTCTTGAAGCTGCCTCACAATTCATCATAGTAGGACTTCGAGGCTTCCCAAACAAATCTTTGACAAAGGTTTCCTCAATCATTCAACTTCCTTTCCTACTTTACATGCAACAGCCAAAACCTACTTTCCTTCTTTCAACAACACCTCAATATGCATTCTCCAATTTCTTCTACAAGGTATCCATCATGATTATAATATGCCCTCCATCTCAACTCGGGAGATATACTCTTTATCTAGGCTCCCTCTTAATTTAGGGAGATCAACTTTTTTTCTATGACATTGAAGAATATTTCATGACTTCCATCCTTCTTGTCAGAGTCATATTGATCATCATCATTCATATAACTTCCTTCATCAAATCAACTTTACTTACGAATATCTTCAGCATCTTGAAGATTATGTACCTACACAACTTAAACAACATGTACAACCAAATACATATATAGAAGCATGAACTTAACTATATTAAAATCATGGAAGTATTAGACATTAGATATTAAATACCCAAACTTAGGTTCATAATCAATAAGAGACACATACTTTTAAACTTCAACTCCTTGCCCAGATCACATCAGTAATTCAATTAGGATATCGGTCTCATTATATCTAGGGCCTCAATTTTTCTTCCAAAGATATGACATACTCTACTATAATATATTGCAAACCCTAGAAGCAATTCAAACAAGTACACTTACAATCCAACTAACAACTTTAGAATTCACATGTTAGACTTCTACTAGGATTTAATACAAACCCTAGATTCCATCTTAGACACACTAAGCCTTAGATGTCATCAATCAAAACCAATCACAACACAATCTAAGGTTTCAGCTAAATGACCAAGTTCTACTAGGGTTTGTTGTAAACCCTAGATTTTATCATCATAATGGAACAATATCGTCATATCCTAGAATATCAAACTTCTACTAGGGCTTAGTTACAAAACCCTAGAACTTATCAACAAATAGGTTAGCGCGTGCACACACACACACATATATCTAGGATAATCATGCACAAGCATATCATAACATATATTGGACAAACCCAAGACACATATCAATACATTTAAAGTCAGACATATAATGATCTTGATTAGGCTAGGGTTTTGATCAAACAGACAAACATACACCTAGGGTTTCATTCCTAGGAGTTTACTCTCGATATATAAGGGTTTTGTTCATAAACCTCAAGGTCTAGGAATACACAACCCTAAAGGACTAGGGTTTCCATAACAATACTAAGACTCCAAACATGACATCACCATCAAAACCCCAAACATCAAACGAATATTATTTTATAGGTTTCATTAGTAACCCTAAGTAGACTAGGGTTTTCACATTAGCATTGACATACCCTTAGGTTAGGGTTTTACATAGAACCTTTTTAGGGTTCCACACACAATGATTTTAATGAGGGTAGATTTAATCTAACAATTAATCTCTTAGACAAGAATCTCTATGATTCAAAGGTCATAGACATAACATTTGTTAGTAATGTAAGGAAAATTTAAATGAATATACCTTTATCACAAAGAGAACAAAACTTATAGTCTAAGACGTACCTTTGAGTTTTGGAAAAACCTTATAGGACATCAATTCCAATTTGTCTTGTGAAGTCTTCTTCATAGCCCTTGAGCATGTCAACAACTTTTCCTAAACAAGGAAAATATAAAAGAAATATGATTAATATCTAGTGTAAACACATCTAGGAAAAGGAAAACTAAATCTAAAAGATAATACATGGAGTAAGATACTTATATTTGGAAAATGGCGAGGGCTCCCTCTTAATCCAATCTCAAGGGATACCTAAAACTTTGATAAAACAATTCAACAATCTTTTTCCAAAGAATGTTAAACCTATAAGTTCTAGAAATAAAAAAACAAAACAAATCAAAAACTTGGAGTAGAAGGGCTTAATAGTATAAGTCCTTTATTTTTTATTCTTCTGTCTTGTGCTTCTTTGGAGATCCTTCTTTGGCAACATTTGCATGATCTTTATTTCTCTTTCTATTTCTCGTATTTTCAGGACAATCACTCTTCTAGTGACCCATCTTGTGACAGTTGTAGCATTCAATTTTAGATATGTCTATCTTCCTTCTAGGCCCCTTAGTCTTCTTGAATGATCCTTTGTTCTTGTGATGAGCAGAATAGGCATTTGAAACTTTTTCTTCTTCATTCTCTTTGTTGCTTACTAGAGAAATCCTGACTTCTACCTGACTGCAAGCATTCCATAGTTGTTCAAATGTAGGAGTCCCCTTCCAGCTGCTGAGACTTGATGAGAAGGCACTCCATGATCTTGGTAAACCTAGAAGTGCAGTGATTACAAGTTCCTTCTCTGGTACTATCTCATCAATCCCCTGGAGTTCACCTCTTAATCTAGCTATTCTCCCAAACAAGGATGCCACAATGTCTTCCTTTGTCATCTTTATAGATATTAGTTCATTTTTAAGGCTTCCTATATGAACAAGATTCTTGATAGTGAATAATTTTGATAAAGCCTCATACATCTCTTGAGTAGAGTCTATGTTAGATATATAGGGGATGAAGTTATCTTTTATTCCATCAACCATTAGTGTCATGGCCAATACTTCTATTTCCCTGAACTTTGCCTTTTCTGCATCACTTGACTCATTAGTAGGTTCTTTACCTTTCGCTTGACTAGATCCAGAACTTTATTCTTCTCGAGGATGAGGCATATCCTCTTCTTCCATGCCCTGTAGTTAGATGCTCCTTCTAGTTTGTTTCCACCCTTCATTGAGTTAGACATTGTCCTTGAAGATGATAGACTTGACTTCTTATATGTTCCTTTTGAATACCCTTATTCAAAGCTTCTTAGAACTCCCCACTCTTCTTTTAATAGATCTTTGAGCTGCCTTTTTCCCTTTTTCACCTTAGCCCTGAAACCATGTTAGAAAATAAAAAAAGGTAGAAAGATTTTCTTTATATTGATAGTTACTTGTGATATTCTTATGTTCCTCTTTTATCTTTAGTTCATCAAGCAATTATCAAAACAATAGCACAAAGATCACAAACACAAGATATAGGCAGACAACCAGGGAAAAACCCCTATCTAGGGGAAAACCCAGTCAACAAATCTTCCTTAATAACTTCCTGAGATAATCCAAGACTCTAACAGACTTCCTCCACACCAAGTCAACCTTTTCTTCCTTCTATAGATGATAACCTTTCCAACAATAACTTCGACCTAGCAACACCAACTTGTAGCAGCAATAGAACTTCAACCTAGTAATAATTTTGACCCAACAGTTAGCCCAACAACAACTTCGACCCAATAGTTAACCCAACAACAACTTCGACCCAACAGTTAGCCCAACAACAACTTCGATCCTCCAGTAGTAGACCAGAAAATCCACACGTGCGAGAGAGATATGACCCAAATCTTTGATCTTGATCTTTCCAACACTTCTCTGTTATACATTATTTTGTCACACTCCCAGTCTCGTATCTTGAAGTGTCGCACTTTGTGTCATTAATGCCGCAAGTGTCGCAAAGTGATGAAAGCCATCACAAACAATGTATTCACCATGAAACATGTTTGTGGTAATCAAAAGAATATCCCTGAAGAAAAGGAAGAAAACTTGCCTTGGAAGAATTCCGAAGAACTTGTCAAAAACCTTGTTTTGCAGGCCCAATGCGCTTCCTATAGCTGATGTCTCGCGCTAGTAACCTCTGGCATTACACATGTCTAGCATTTCTAGCGCGACTTTTATCAGGCAAATCCGTGTTGGTCCTCTTCAGGTAGTTTTTCCCAAAATGGAGGAGAAGCTTCTCTTACTAGAAGCTCGAGAACGACGATGTGGTTTTAGGTAGATGAAGATTGGAACGAGACCTCCCATTCCTGGCCCTAGATCCTATTTCCATGGATCTCTCCCTTGAGATGTGGAACTACTCCCTTTTTTCATGGATCTTCAGCTCCCTCTCCTTCCCTATAAATGAATTGCCCACCATCCACTAATGGTTGGCTAATGGTTGGTTGGTTGCTATCCTAGTGCTCAACTGTGCCCAAATGTTGCCCATTTGCAAAGGAGAAAAGTGTTTGAAGGCTAAGGGTTGGACTTGGAATCTCACTTGAAGGAGGCTTCCAACATCAAGGCTTCATTGGTTGTAATGCTCTCCTTTTCATCTATTACTAATACAATATATGTTTTCTTTCCATAAATGTGTCAATTATTGTTCATTTATTGTAATGCTCCTTGATCTGTTACATAATTTGTATTATAAAATGTTATGCTTTGCATAGTTTTGTTGTCTCCACTTGATCTTTCTTGCAAGCACTCATCTACACTAGCGAAGAGGAGATCGTGAGCTTGGAAGCCAAAGAGTCAAGGTCGACAACAAGGGTATTAACATCAGAGAGAGGTAGGAGATCTATCCTCCTCTGCATTTTCTAGTATGAATTAGGAAAGATTGCATGTAATTGTCTTCTGTAGTTGCTAGATCCTCCCATCGGACTAAAGGGATCGTTTATGTCTACAGAAAGGATTGCCTGCACAACAAAATGGCGACTCCATTGGGGACTTCATAACTCTTCAAACCTCCTTTTGTTTTTGGTCTCTTTTGATAAATTTGGCCAACCTCTTAGTGTTCCGTAACTTTGATTGATTATGGATCTGCATTCTGAGTGGTGTGTTGTTTAGAGTGTCAAATATGGATCTTTGTTCGATTCTTTTTATTTTTTCCTAATTTGTTCTCGCCCAACGCGTTTTTTCTTTCTTTCTGAAAAATAGAGCACTACCAGGTCATATTTTACCCATTATAGTCACGCTAAAGACCCTGTTAGCGCGGATTTTGACCATTACAATCACGTTGGTCCAAAAAATGAGATTTTTTTGAGGGTTTTTTGACAGAAGATTTGCAATGTCTTCATCTCTAAAGTCTTTCTCCTGCTCTGTGTGCATAGAATTTTGACTTATTGTTGTTAGATTCTTTGTGGTTTGCAAAAGCCTATCCCATGTTTAAGTAGTGAAAACGAACTTTGGTTGAATCTTTAATTCTTTGGGTAATCGAATTTATTGTTTCGCTGCTTGTATGTGTTACTAATTTGCTGTCTGATAAGCATTTTCAGTTCTTCTAAAAACCAGAAAGAATTTGCATTTGCATTTGTTAGGCCTTCATCTCAAAATTGATCATCACTTCTGGAATTTGCGTTAGATTATGTTGCACTGGAAAGTTGTTTTTGAGATTGTCATTGAGCATAGATTACATTGCTTGGTGTTGAAAGATGATAAGTGTATCCTCATTCATTTTAAAAAGAAAAAAATTCATGTAGGTGAACTTTAGTGAATTAAAATTCGTTTACTTTTTTGGTTGTTGCATTGGAATTGGGAAGTTGAAAGATCTAGTTAGGAAGCTCTTGTTGGTTGCATATTTGATTGTTGCATCATGTTTGCACTTATTTCCTACACTAGATAATTTTCATTGAAAATGAAAAGAATATTTTTCTCATATTAGTTGCATCGTAGGTATGTTCAGGTGACATCAGGTTTTGAGCCTTGAAACCGAAACATAATTCAAGATCAACTTTAAAATTTCTCTCAATTAACCTAAGGAGCATTTGGAACATTAACGCAAACATCTAGAGTTCTAGGCTAGAGACATGTTCTGACGTCGTTAAATGTAGGAGTTGTCGTTGTTTGCCAACGTTGCATCTTGGGGGTGTAATCCCGTTCCACGTACGTAAGTGTATAGGATCGTTCTCCACATACCTTCGGGTATATCGGATGACACTCCACACATGAGAAGTATAAAGGAACGCTCTCATCGAACAGTTACACATTAGACAACACTACTACGGACTGCACTCCCACATACCGTTGAGTATATTTTGGGAGTCCCCTATAGGTTGCTATCCATCCATAGGTAATCGAGTATGCCGACTTGTATACCGTGATACATCAAACACCGCATTCGGGGAGATTGGCTGCCGTACGTTAAGTCCTTGGTTCACCAAGGTGTATATTGCAGTTCACAATTGCTTTGTAAACCCTTTTGCCTAGTTACCCCTCTTTGTTTTTGTTTGTATCTTTAATTTCTAAAATCAATTAATTGACCGTTGAACAACATCCTCCCCGTGGAAATACTCCTTAGTAGATCTTTGGTTGAGACTAATGGAAACCACTCTTGAGTCCACCAATCAAGGAAACCCCTTTGACAGGAATCCTGGTCCTTTTCGTTCTTTTGGAAATATTGGTGCTATTTGTATAGCAACGTTGTCCTTCCCGTATTTACCACTAGTTTGCTAGTTTGGTTATTTTCAACCCTATGGTTCTGAATGTCCAAATTGCTTCTCAACCGAGTTCTCCTCAACTTGAACAATATCAACCTCCAGTTGATTCTAAAGTTGACTCTTTGCCTTCTTCGCCTGTTCGGTCTTCTTCCTCTTCGTCTGGTGAAAGCCTACAAGTTAGTAACTAGGTGGATAAGGAGAAGAAGAAAATGAAGATTAAGAAGAAGAAAAATAAGCAAGGGGGCAACCAAGCAACCATTACTACATATGCAACTAATGTCGAGAAACCTTCAAGTTAACCTTGCAAAGTGAAGTTGCCTTGCAAGTTATGTAAGCGTGATCACCTTCTTAGAGATTGTCTTGGTATTTCCAAGATATTAGAAGTGTGGTCCACATGCTTACATCAACCTTTGGAGATCATGATGGTGATAAACCCTTAACAAGTGATAGTAAGGTCCATGGGAAAAAGGGTAAAGTCAAATTTCCCTGTAGGTTATATGAAGAGAATCATCCTATTCACCTTTGTCCTTATATGGATAAAGCCTCAAAAGTATTGGACAACCTTACAACTTCTCAACCTCGTCTTCTGATTGGTTATCGAAAGCTTTCCCTTGATCCTCCACTAGTTGACCAAGTGATTGATCAAAATTCATCTCTAGTAAATCCCACTCTCTCTAAATGTGAATCCCATGAACCCATTCCCAACTAACCATTGGTTGAGAAAATAGTTGACTCGATTCCACCTTTAGTTGATCGTACCTTTTCCGTAGAGAGTGAACTTCATACCGCTCAGGTTCTTCTTGTTTCTTCAGATTCCAATGAATTGGGGGGCAATCTGCCCGTTCCCACGGCACAAGGGGGCGATCCTCCCGTTCCCATAACGCAAGGGGGCAGTTCTCCCATTCCCATGACACCCCCTCCAAGTAGTATGGTCACTTCCTTTGATTGGAGTCGACTTATAAGATATCGTCTGCCCTCTTATGTGCCCTTCCAGATCATAGTACCCGTACTTGGCACAATCATAGCTGAAGGCGTGTCAGTTAGTATTTTGTCCTCAACTACTTGGCAAGCTTTAGGTTCTCCACAACTTGTGCCCGTTACCCAAAATTTGTTAGCGTTTAAAAGAAGAATCAGTCAACCGTTAGGGATCCTTCCTAAGTTGCCTATTACTTTGGGAGGTAAATTCGTCTATATCAATGTGATGGTTGTCCAAGGCCCTTTGGATTTTAATTTACTCCTTGGCCGTGACTATGTTTATGCCATTTGAACTCTTGTCTCTTCTCTCTTTCGTGTCATATGTTTCCGCATGAAGGAAGAATTGTGACCATTGACCAACTTTTGTTCATTGGTCCTAATTTGACTCTCAATCAACCATCTTCCCTAAATGGTCCTCATATGCAAGTGGTATCGTCCCCGCCACAGGTTAATTATGTGGCCACCTGTTCCATGCCCGTGTTTACTAATGATCTAGTTAGTGATATAGTGCATCATGTATTGGGGGCATTAGAGCATGATCTTTCCATTAGATCCCTTGATATGTATCCCTTCCAAAGCGTTGTTCTCCCATTTGATGAGAACCTCTTGGAAGCCATGGCCTCTTATGGTCCATGATCAAGGTTCCCGGTTCAGAGTTCCTTGTCTTGTGTCAAGCTCCTTAAAAAATGATTCAAAGTTTTTTGAAGCAGAGTTCCTTTTCTTGTGTCAAGCTCCTTAAAAAATGAAACAAGATCTTATGAGGATAGTTCTTTTACTATGACAACCTCGTTAAAAAATGAAATAGATCCCTATGAGCATAATTCCTTGTCTTGTGTCAAGCTCCTTAAAAAATGAAACAAGGTGTTGGAGTAGAGTTCTTTGTCTTGTGTCAAGCTCCTTAAAAAATGAATCAAAGTTTTCAGAGCAGAGTTCCTTTACTTGCATCAAGTTCGTTAAAAAATGAAACAAGGTGTCATGAGCATGGTTTTTTTCATGTGTCAAGCTCGTTAAAAAATGAAACAAATCCCCTTCCAATTCGAGTCTTTGATTAGATCTCGTAAATTCCCAGTCAAGTCTTTCGCTTGATCTCGTAGGTGAACCTTCATTCCATCCACCTATTAGAAACCAATAATCTACTTAGGTGAATGAAATGAAACTTAGGGGGCATGTACCTCGAATTGAGTCATTATGATGGGGGCATGCAAACTAATCTGAAGCATAGTTTTTTTTTTTTGTTTCAAGCTTGTGTAAAAATGAAACTAATCTCAAGCATAGCTTCTCTTCGTTTCAAGCTTGTGTAAAAATGAAACCAAATCCAAGCATAGTTTTTTCTCATGTTTCAAGCTTGTGAAAAAATGAAACCATCTTCAAGTATTCTCAAGCATAGTTTGTCTCCATTTCAAGATTGTGTAAAAATGAAACCATTCTCATCTTACCTCTCGTGATTTCCATTTTTATCAGTCTGTTTTTGCTAGATGAGCCTTGGTTTTTTCATTCCACCGTCACCGTCTCTTTGGCTGATTATATGCTTTCACTTGGTTGTTTTACCCTTTCCGGAGGAACCACTGCGATGAGTGGTCTTATTAGCCAACTTCTTGAGCTTTACATATTTTGAGTAGTTTCATCATCACCGGAACCAATTGCTATCCTTTTATACCACTCATTCCTCTAGGTGGAGTATTCTTTCATCTCTTTTCAGACTCCAAAAATACGAAAATATTGTCGAGCACTTGTCTTTACGAACTGGTAAAAGTAAATGAAAAGGCATCTACTCAGTATAAATTTAACCCTTTTCCAGACTGAGATAGACTAGCTACAAAAAATGAATACCTTAGTCAAACATTGCTAAGAGGTTCTCTTGAGTATTGTTTTCTACCTTTTTAGACATAAGGGACTATCTACGAAAAGGGACATTTGGAGTTTTATTTTCGCCTCTTTTTCAAACTCTCTAAACATGAAAAAGATGTCGAGTTACCCCTTCGTCGGACTCATAAAACTGAAACGATGAAGGTCTTGTCACCATGACAAGATTGAGCTACTCCTTCCTAGGATTCGTTATAAATACTAGGATGGATTCATCCGAAGGATGAACTTATACAATAAGCATATGATATCCTCTTCAAGCTTGAGATTAAAAGTAAAAAGGTACTCACTAGAAATAGTGAGGAGAGTGGAAAGAAACATATATTCTGTATGTTGTGTGAATGGCAATATGTTACTCTTGAACATGACACTTATTTTATATCTCGTGTTGGGTTTGGGACATCCTCACTTTGTCACTTGTCTTACTTGGTTTGGGAAATCCATTTGCCTCTCATTTGATTATATCTTATTGTCACCATGACCTCTGATCTTATTTTGAGTCAAATGTTGCCGAATTCCGGAGTCGTGTCGCGGATATGTTCAAGAGAAGTTTTACGTGCAAATTCAAACCACTTATTCCCTGTTTAACTTTTTCTGCAACAATCCTGAATCACTCTTGCCAACTCTGCAAAATCCTATGTTTTGTGTCGATGATGTGGGAAACATTATGGCCCTCCTTCGACGAATCATTCATTTCTTGTCGAATCCAACTCATTATCCGGGAAGATGATCTAGAAAATCCCTTTCAATACATTGGAGCTTGCATGCCTCAATGGTAGTTTCTTCGCATTCGACGATAGGTTCACATCACTGGCCTTCAATTGAATGATTTTGCGAGTGTTCGACCTCAGCTTCATTGTTCACACTCATTGATTGTGTTGTTGTACCTTGAGAGACATCATCATCATTGGTGGTTTCTCTCATGCCTGTTAACAATTTACATCATTGGCCAGTAATCAGGTGGTTTCTACCATGTTCGACTACAACCCATTTATTCGCATGGTGAGATTCGTACTTTGGTTGGATCGAGACAGAGATGAAGACCTTAGGTTTCATTTGATAAATCCAGGCTGTATGGAGTTATTAAGTATTCATGATTGTAAACATGATCCTTTCTATACGAATGGCTGCGTCCATGCTGTGGATCCATGTATTGTTAGATGCTTACACTTTAAGCATACTTACATCAGAGATGTCAAATATATTATATTATGTTGGATTTGCAGGTCTCCTTACAATGGTTCTTTAAGTCCTTGTCTTTCCCTGTAAAGCACCTCAACCACCACTTCTCGTTCTGACTTCTTGCTTTAGGGGGCACCTGTTATACAATATTTTGTCACACTCCCAGCCTCGTATCTTGAAGTGTCACACTTTGTGTTGTCAATACCGCAAGTGTCACAAAGTGGTGAAAGCCATTGCAAACAATGTATTCACCATGAAACATGTTTGTGGTAATCAAAAGAATATCCTTGAAGAAAAGGAAGAAAACTTGCCTTGGAAGAATTTTGAAGAACTTGTCATTTTTTTTTTTGCAGGCCCAATGTGCTTCCTATAGATGATGTCTCACGCTAGTAACCTCTGGCATTACACATGTCTAATGTTGCCAGCGCGGCTTTTATAAAGAAAATCCGTGCTGGTCCTTTTCAGGCAGTTTTTCCCAAAATGGAGGTGAAGCTTCTCTTACTAGAAGCTTGAGAATGACGATGTGGTTTCAGGTAGATGAAGATTGGAACGAGACCTCCCATTCCTGGGCCTAGATCTTACTTCCATGGTTCTCTCCCTTGAGGTGTGGAACTCGTCCCTTTTTACATGGATCCTCAACTCCCTCTCCTTCCCTATAAATGAATTGCCCACCATCCACTAATGGTTGGCTAATGATTGGTTGGTTGCCATCCTAGTGCTGAATTGTGCCGAAATGCTGCCAATTTGCAAAGGAGAAAGGTGTTTGAAGGCTAAGGCTTGGACTTGGAATCTAACTTGAAGGAGACTTCCAACATCAAGGCTTCATTGGTTGTAATGCTCCCTTTTTCATCTATCAATACTACAATATGTGTTTTCTTTCCATAAATGTGTCAATTATTGTCCATTTATTGTAATGCTCCTTGATCTGTTACATAATTTGTATTTGAAAATGTTATGCGTTGCATAGTTTTGTTGTTTCCACTTGATCTTTCTTGCAGACACTCATCTACACTAGCGAAAAGGAGATCATGAGCTTGGAAGCCAAATAGTCAAGGTCAACAACAAGGGTATTAGCATCAGAGAGAGGTAGGAGATCTATCCTCCTTTGCATTTTCTAGTATGACTTAGGAAATATTGCATGTAATTGTCTTTTGTAGTTGCTAGATCCTCCCATAGGACTAGAGGGATTGTTTCTGTCCACAGAAAGGATTGCCAACACAACATTCTCCTTCTCTTCTTGGAATTTAGCACTTTTCCTACCTCTTTCTCTTGGATATTGAACTTGTGAAAATGATGTATCCAAATGAATTCAAACTGCTTCAATATATAGGCTTCTGGTGAGGTCAACTTACCTAGTTTGAGGCCGACTTGATCTCCTTGAGGCCGACTTGGTGTGGAGGTGACAAATACTTTATTTGGCTCAATAATAAATCTTTTTACATGATTCAAAAGTCCAAGAAGGGTTTCTTTAAATGGAAAAAGACTAATGACTCAGAATAAATCCTAGAAGTCCACAATGGGGACTTTGACCTAAAACATGATGACCCAAGCATGAAACCCATGCTTTAGTGAGTCGTAATAATAATAATAATAATAATAATAATAATAATTTCTTTTTCATTATTTTGATAAATACATTTCATTTCTACTCAAATACAATTTATGAAGACCGAACCTAATTACATTTTTCAACATAAGCAACTCATCAATGAATCCTTTTTCCACCAAGTATTACCATTTGATGATACTAAAACTTCTGACTAGAGCTCTTGTTATTGACATTACACAAACAAATGATTTACTGATTCCTTGTTGGATTTACATAATATACACCTCCTTGGACTATGTCAACTTATAAAATAATATTTAATAGTGCAAGCCACAAAAAAATCCTCGCCTGAGAGCACCATTAAATTTCCAGATTTTTTTTCCACCACTGTTGAATCCTACTTACATCCACTTCCATTTTTGCTGATTAACCAAGCTTTGCAGTGTAAACCAATGTTCCACGGAGATGCATCCCCCTAGGGTGGGGAATGCACCCCCTCACTTTCCCATGCTCCCATGATGGGGAAACTCGCAGGGAGGTGTTTCCCCATGTCTCCCTTTTGGGGAAACGTAGGGGGAAACATTCCCCCCGTTAGGGAACACGTTTCCCTTGTAGGGAGGGTGAGGGGATGCAGGGGGACATTGGTTTTGTACATTGCTGCCAAGGACCCTTTGAATGCAATTTTTTTCCAAAAAGGTAATGATTTATGATAGGGGAAGCCTAGTTGACCATATTGCCCTACCAATATTATTCAATTCACAGTAATGTTAAATCTTAAAGTAAAAGTGACATTCTCTTTTATCTTTCGTTTTCATCCTTTTACTTAAATTTTTAACATTTACCCTAAAATGACTCCAGATGTTTGAGACTGGTTCTGACTTCACTGGATTTCATATGGAGAAAGTGTAATTTTAGACCTCACTCAAAATCCAACAAACAAAACAATTTTCCAGGATTTCAGGATTGGGGGGATTGCAACGCTCCTTTTGATTTTGTTCTGTACGAGGGTATGGAATTAATATTTAATCAAGAGCACCAAGCCCTCTATGTACCTTGATGTTAGTGGCATTGGTTGTCGAACTCTTCTATTATGAGTGAACTAAAAAAAGTACCCATCACTCAAACAAAATCTTGACTTGACATGCTATGCTTTTTCTATCTTATTTTAATGCTTAAAGGGTGATATTGATGACGAAGGTCCCAATATAGGCAATGATTTTGATGATATGTAGGTATTTGTTGTAGCATGATTTTTTGTCGCTGTTAGAGGGAATGTGGAGCTTGTTTGTTGATGTATTTTCGATTTAGAGATGGATTGCACGCGACGCTATTTTGGTTATGTGCACCCTTACATGCCACTATATAAATGAGCACTTTTGCTTATTTGTGTATAAATGGTTTGGATTCATATATATATATGTGTGTGTGTGTGTGTGTGTGTGTGTGTGTTTTTCTTTAAAATTTGAATTATTTTTGTATTTTTGGTTGACTAGTTTTTTGGTCTGGTTTTTTTTATTGGTCCCGGTCCAGTTCTGACTGGTTCTTCGATGACCGGTCTAATTCTGATAACATTATTTTAGACTTCAGGGTCATTGTCATATGATGAATTTACTTTTAGATGTACATTGCATAATTTCAATTGTCAAATGATGAACTTAATTTAGATGTACCTTGCATAATGCCAAATGATGAATTTAGATGGAACATTGCATAATGGAAAATGATAGATTCAATATACTTTAGATGTACATTGCAAAAATGATAATTCATAATAGTCTACTTGGTTGCCGGGGAGCGCTCCCTGCTCCTGAAGCGTGCTCCATTCGAGAGCGGATTGGGGGTGATCCTGGGAGGAGCGAATTTCGGGAGTGTGCTCCCTAAAAATAATTTCGCTCCCTTGCTTGTTTTGTACTTTTTTTTTACACAAACACGTTCCAAACACAATTTTTTTTCATAGAAACAATAATTTTTTAGTGGGCCAGCCTAATGATCAAACCTATGGCCCTAATATTGATATGCACTTCATAGTAATGTTAAATTCTTAAAGTAAAAGTGACATTCTTCTTTCTTTTTCATTTTCATCCTTAAATTTTTAACATTACCATGAACTGACTCAGGATGTTTGAGAGTGGTTCCGACCTTATTGGATTTCATATGGTGAAAGTAGAATTTTAGATCTCACTCAAAATCCAACAAACTTATTTGTTTTTTAGGATTTCAGAATTGGGGAATTACAATGTTTCCATTGGATTTTGTCATGTACTAAGATATGGGACTCGTCAAGAGAACTGATCCCTCTATGTACCTTGATGTTAGTGACATTAGTTGTCGAAATCCTCTATCATGACCCTTCTAAAAATGTACCCATCACTCAAACAAAACCTTGAATTGACATGCTATGTTTTTTCTATCTTATGTTATTGCTTAGAGGGTGATATTAATGGTGCAAAGATCCCAAGATAGACAATGATTTTGATGATATGTAGGTATTTGTTGTAGCATGATTTTTTTGGACGATAGAGGCTATCTAGAGCCTGTTTGTTGATGTATTTTCGGTTTCCAGAGATGGATTGCACTCTATGCTATTTTGGTTATGCACCCTTACACGCTACATAAATCAAAACTTGTAACTTGTGGACCCGTGGTTGATGAAGATTGTAGCTACTTGATGATTGATGCTATATGGTTTAATCCATGTTTTTATGTTTTTTATAACTAATTCATTATTCTACATGTTTTCTCAGAAATTAGACATTTCTCGTGGCTGCAAGAGGCCCAAGCATTAGCAATAGATAATAGATTTACTCGTCTTTTCTAGTTTCTAGTAGTTTTTATAATTGTTGGTTCTTTCATATTTATTATGATATTTTTTGGAAACAATATATGAAAATTTAAGTATGAAGTTTGAAGTTGGCAATTATAACTCATTGGTAATAAATTGTGAATATGATGCTTTATAAAAGTTGAAACATTTTATTTCATGTTAGATATTCTTTGTTATCGTTTGGTTACTTGGTAATGGTAATGATTACAAATACAAGTTAGAAATTTGGTGATCAATGATGATAAATGTTATATATCGAAGTTTGAAAGCTTGAAACTTTAAGATTAATGAATCATGAGACTCGATGTGTTGTATGTTACTAACTTGTGGACGTGGTTGATGAGGATTATAACTTCTAGATGATTGATGTTGTATGGTTCAATCCATGTTTTTATGTTTTTTTATATCTAATTCATCGTTTTACATGCTTTTGTTGACATATATGCATCAAAATATATACTAAATAAAAATTCGCTCCCGATTTGCTCCCAAATTAGGAGCTTTTAAAAATGTCGCTCCCCGCTTCCATAAGGGCTCCCCAATAACCTTGATACAAAATGATGCATTTCAATTTAGATGTACATTTCATAATTATTAAGATTTACTATTTAGTTATTTGACATATTGTTGAGATTTTTTTTTTTGGTTTAATTCTTAAATATTTTATAATTTTTATGACTTTGACGTCCCTTGTCTCCCTGAAACTTCCCTAAATTTTGGGGTTGTTTATATACATACCCCTTATGTGTATCCCCAATCCCACACTTCCCCATCTTGGAAACTCAGTAGAACATTGATGTAAATATTTGTGCCTTTGGTTTTAGACTGCTTTAGTTCATTTTCAAAATCATTCAATTTGACAACACTATGTCTTGAAAGAAAAATATAATGCTTCCATTCTTCAGTGAAATGATTCCCCAGTCTAAGAGCATTTGCTTCCTTCCACCCTTGCCTTCACTATGGAACTGGACATGTAGCCTTAACATCTGCAAGACTAAGACACCTTGATTGTGGAGAGCTTGAACTAAGGGGCCTGAAAGTTTGGATTTTCGAGTATACCTTATCCAGGAGTCTTTACCTCTCCTAATTCTGGTACCATTGCCAATTTTCCAACCTAGCCATTTACCAACTAGAGGAAAGGATTTTATCAACGTTTATATATTATGGAGGCTCCTTTAAAGACCTTCCTTTCTCTTCTTAGCCAATGCTCTAAAGAGATCTCTATTATATTTCCTACCATTAATCTACCTCATACACTGTCATTGTGAATCATCCTCGATGTAATCTTTGTGAGCAAAGCTTAACCAAAATAAACAATGCTCTTTAGATCCATTCACTTGCCTCCTTTTGATGAGCGATTTGCTCCATTTTACGGAGGGAAATCCCTTATTTTCTTGCTTCCTAGTCCACAGAAAAGCCAGGACATTTTTTTTTTGATTTTATTTAGCATCCCTTTTAGGGTATGACCCTAACACAACTGGTAAATTGGAATGCTTTTCGACACTGATTTTACTAATGTCAACCCGCCACCTTGTGGCAACCACTTAAAATACCAATTGGTCACTCGATCTTCTATTTTCTGGTATAACCACAGCGAATCAAAATAGTTGTAATTATTTGGCCGCAAGTGAAGACCAAATATTTGATGCCTTTATCAAGAGGAAGAGGATGAGAAGAAATAATTTGTTCTATTTTCTTTATTAAATCTTCACCCAGTGCATTGAAAATATTAAAGCTTTTGAAAATTTACTTCCGTCCTTGTGGCTTTTCTATAAAGGTCTATCAATTCTTTAATTTTGACATCAGTGTTGAATATAGATTTAGTACTCATCTTCCCTACTTAGAGGAAATTATCTGAGATATCTGTTGAATATATGGAAATTGTTGTGCAAGGTGTCTTGTGGAATCCCCTTGCATGTGAAGGCAAGCTTTCTTTTCTTCCAACTAAGTGTGGAGTATTTTGCATTTTTGGTTAGTTTTAGTTGATACGTTAAACTTAAACACCAGTTGATCACACCCTATCTTCTATTTATTGGTATAACCACAACCAACCAAAATGCTTGTAATTATTTGGCTTCATTTGAAGACCCAAATACTTGATGCCTCTATTAAGAGGAAGAGGATGAGAAGAAATAATTCATTCTATTTGCTTTATTAAATCTTCACCCAATCCATTGAAAATAATTGAAGCTTTTTGAAAATTTACTTCTGTCCTTGTGGCTTTCCAATAAAGGTCCAACAATTTTTTAATTTTGACATTAGTACTCAATATGGAATATAAGGAAATTGTTGTGCAAGGTGTATTGTGGAATCCCCTTGGCATGTGAAGTTAAGCTTTATTTTCTTCTAACTAGGTGTGGAGTGTTTTGCATTTTTGGTTTTGGTTGTTAGGTTAAACTTGATTTGGTAAAAGATTGAAAGTTTTTAGGTAAACAACAGTGGTTTTGGTGGCATGTGGCTTTGTGCTTGTGAATTGCATGTAATAAATCCTTTAAAGGCTTGGAGTACTTCATTATAATGTGCTAGGAAGTGAGCATTTAAGGTTGACTTGGATGGCTTGGCCAAGTTTGGCCAAGGGACTAACAGATCTATTAGTTGGTTTTTTCTGATTTGGGTTTTCTAGGTTAAAATATCTATGTTTGATGTGTTAATGTTGCTATAATTATTTCTCATATTGTCTTTATTTTTAATATAGTATCAAAGCCTTAGTTGGGTGCAAAATACACTCAGATAAGGATGCATGCTTTTCTACTCAGATTGGTGATTATGTAGTGGAAAAATTAGTTGTACCGGAAGAAATTGGAGCAATCTCAATGACCCCATGAGAACAAGCTAGAAAATCCCCTTGATTGTTGATAATCAAGGGAGGGTTCACTAGCCTTGGTGTTGTTGAAGCCTTGACACAAAGGAAAAAGTTCGAGTCCTAGTGAGACATGTTAGGTGTAGGCACATGCAAAATGGTTTGAATAGCCGACTCAATATATTTCATTAGGATATGATTCCCTGATGTATGCCTGTGTGAATATGAATATGCAAGGATCAATGTGGGAGCAACAACAATGAGAGAATCACATCCTGGCTGCTACTGATGTTGGGCTAAAAAAGAGAGAACACTGGACAAAACCTTTTTGAACATTTCCCAGTTGAGGAGACTAGCAAAATCTCATGAAGCCGAGATTAGAAATGACATTGATGAGATCCATTGGGTTTAAGGGCCCTATTATTGGCATATTTGGTTGGGAAGAATTGCACTAAGGTCGTGGAGGTTGGGGCTATCAAGGGACTAGCGGATATTCTCATGGAATGGGATGCAGGCATGGACGAGTTGTGTCTTTGCCACTTGGAGTTGATTTCCAGTGTGTGGAGGGCTAGACAACCATTATTGATCATGCACTAGCGAGTCATGTTATTGTGAAGTAGATTGAGAACGTGTTGGTGTTGGGGATGAAGAAAGCCGAGTTTCCTACGAGGAAGTGGTCAACATGCTTGCCATGCTTCCATTGGATGAAGTGACAGAGAAAATTCAATAGGGTAGTGGAGTACCATGGTGGGCTTGTTGTGGAGCCAAAACTCGGAGGTCGGAGAAGGAGAGCCGAGGTAATCAACAGACTAATAACAAATGAATGGGTTTTGTGGCTGATTTGCATAGTGGATAGATTCATGGAAGGCCAACCATGGAGGATGGTCAAGATCTTAAAAGGCATGTGGTATTGGGAAAAGAAAAATGTCTAGGAGTAGTTCATGGAACATGGCTATGCTGTAGTTAGATTGGTGAGGATTGGTGCCTATGGAAGTGATCCAGGGCATTGGTTGTGGTGTGCAGGTTCGTAGGGAGAGTAGCCACAAGTGCTAGTTGTAGGCGATTGAGGTTAAAGAAATGTCAAAGTGTGAGGATGGTGACATAAGTGTTGGGATAACAATAATGGAAAAATAAATAATTATTATATTGGAGTTGAAAATTTATTTGCATGTAAATGAGAATACGACTATGAAACCCGGTTAGGCATGCGTACCCTTGGTAAATTACTAGTAAATTTTGGACATATGCCTAAGTGATAGGGGGACATGTTGAATTCTCGGATACCCTGATTATAAACTTTGAGGGGGGTAGGCCCTAGAGGTGAGTGGTATTAGCTCACTTGGCAGGTTTGATCATATATGATCTCGGGAAACCACGAATCAAGTTTAAAGGTGGGGATTGTTAGGTTAAATTCGTCTTAGTAAAAGAGTCAAGTTGTTAGGTCAATAATGGTGGTTTTTGACGCATGGTTTTGGTAGCATGTGCTTTTTTTCCCATAGATTTATTGATTTATAATAGCATCGAATGTGCTCTAGCCATGAAAATTGGTGGAGAGGCTAAGGCACATAAGATCTCCAAGACCCATAAATCGTTTGGGGAAATTCCAACCGGTTGGAGAGATATTAAAATAATTAATATTTTTAATGGGGTTCCTAAGTCTAAACTTAGGAAAATTAAAATATTAATGGGTATTAATATAAAACTGAGTGAGAATGTTTTAAATGACATGGATCAAGCCAAATCTAATCTTAGTCGTTGATTAGAGACTTCATCTCGGTCATTGAAGACTCAACAGGAAAATATAAGAGGAGGCTTGAGGGTCAGTTGGAGACACACCGAGATTGATCAGTCAGTTCGATTTTCTAGAGCGGGCTTTTGCTGAGAGAATTGAACCAGTGATCTGTTGCAGCGAGGGGCAGTTCGGCACGTGGCCGAGAATACATAGCAGAGAGGCAGAGACAGTGCCAAAGAGACAAATCAGAGCCTGGGAAGGCTGACACAAAGGTAGTTGTGACTGACGCAGAGGTTGAGGAGGCCAGGGTGGCTGACACAGAGAGCGAAGAGGTTGACGCAAAGGCATCGATAATTTCGCAAAGGTTAGCAGAGCTGACGCAGGGCCAAGAGGAAACACTACAAATTTTCGTGAGGCAGATTGGAGGTGAGAGGGTGACAGTCCCTAGCAGAGTGACACATAGCAGTGGAGAAGCGTGGAGCATATTTCGTTGTCTAGCTAAGGAGCTGTCGTAGTTGCTGTGGGATCGATCATTTGGTGGTTGATCAACCAACATATCTGTCTCCGAGGAGAGGTACTACTGCCAAGGAAATTCTCTGTTGGGTGAGCCATTTCTAGCACCCTAGCTGTATTCAAAAACTGCATAATAATAAAACCCTCATATCTGCTGCATCGATTTCCTCTCTTTGGGTTTTTCTGGGGACGATTGTCCAAAAATAACTGTGTTCCTTGTGTGTTTGTCTCAGTTATTTTAGTTTTTGATCTGTATATGAGTTAAGGCTGCATTTGTGTTTATTTTAATATTTATATTTATAAATAACTTGTTAATGGAATGAACAAGTAGGTGAAATTAAACCAGATAATGCAATAGGGATTTCTAACGTGACAGAGTTAGAAATTTCAACATGGTATCAGAGCGATTACAGATCACAGGAGAACTAAAGACATTTGCAGGAGAAATCTAAAAAAATTGCAGTAGAAGCAGCTATCTCGAGAGACAACGCTGTTCTAGAGCTAAAGCGACAAGAGGAGAGGTGACGAAGTGTTTAGAGGGTGACATAGAGGCTCACATAGAGCCTGTGTCACCATTTCGAGCCAGGAGAGGCGTCAGCGCAGAGGTAAAAAGGGGCATATCAGACCTATGCAATGCCCGGTCATCTTTCTCTGCTCGGAAGGATCGATGCTGTGGGCAGGAGGAGTAGATTCTGCCTTTGCCGGGATTGCGCAGAGCCTGAAAGGCTCAGTTTCTTCAGTTTCCGAGGCTTGGGGAGCTGTGGGTGGATTGTGATTGAGAAGCTGGTGGGGTGCTGGTTCTGTCAAAACATAGAAATACCTAAGGAGATGAAACCAAGGTAGAGGGAGTCACTACCTTGGCGGATTTCTAGCCAAGAAATCTAGATCTGAGTTGCAGTTGTAAGGAGGATTGGAGAGGAGCGGTTTGACAACTGGCCAGAGAATTTCTAGGAGGGAAATTAAGACTTAGAGAGAGATTTCCAGGATTGAAGTCAAATCTCAAAGGGAGTCCAAAAGAGGAGTTGAAATGGTAGTGAATGGACTGATGGATCAGGACGTGTTGGACGGGGCTTCCAACTTTGTCATCTGGAAGGCCAACATCCTGACAGTCCTGGATCGAAATCGCATCAAGGACTTTGCCTTGAGAGCCGTGGCTATCCTAGTCACCCAATTGAGAATGAGAAGTATGATGATGCAATGGCAAGGGCGAAGTGCATGATCATAGATAGGGTCAAAGATCATGTCATACCACATGTTGCTGAAAATAACACAACAAAGGAGATGTGGGATACTTTGACGACCTTGTATCAAGGCACTTCCATGCAACAGAAGATGCTATTGGAGAATCAATTGTGGTCGTATCAGATGCAGAAGGGAGAGCTTAATGATCCATTCCTTCTCAGGTTGCAGGAGATTCACGACCAGCTTACTTCCGTGGGGTCTACACCGGATCCAGAATTTATGGTCAAGACTGCCCTAATTGCAGTCTCCGAGGGGTGGGAGAAATTTGTCTAAAGTATTTTGGGCAGGGCTACTCTTCTAGGTCGGGAGGAGATGTGGGCAACTCTTCACCAAGAAGAGATTAGGAGGTTGACCAAGGCGGAGAGTAGTGGCAAGGGAAGTCGAATCAAGAACGAGGAGGAGGATGTGGCTCTAACATCTGTGGGACAACAAGGGAAGATGAAGAAGAAGGATATCTCCAAGGTGAAGTGCTTCCATTATGGGGAACTGAGACATTATGCATCCCAGTGTCCCAGGAAAAAAACAAGGGAGAGGCTTCCGATTCTAAGGCAGCTCCAGCTAAGGTGGAGAAAGAGGTCGAGACTGATGACCACTGTGCCATGAGTGCACATGCACCTTTAGAGAAGAGGTGGGGAGACATCGACTTGTAGTCAGGAGGACTACATACTAGGGGCAGCATCCTTGAGGTGCCCAAACTCTTGGAGCATATTCAGCTACGGGAGCCCTTAACGACAGTAGCAGGGTGATAGGGGTCGGGTGGAGCCAAGTGTAGTGGAGCAGCAAGGTAGTGCTTGGGTGAAGAAATATGAGGCAACACAGTAGAGGTTGCAGCAGTGCGAGAGGCACAAAAGTGTATGCAACAACGTAGTAGCAGCAGAGGGAGAAAATGATAGCAGCAGAGGCAGCTTCAGTTTCACGAGGCTTCCACACTGACTGGGATGTTAGTATTTGGGAGAAGTCAGTTACCTACTTCTCGGTAACTGAGTTGTAGTGCAACATTTAGCAGTGGCAGTGCTAGGGGTAGCACGGGCATCATATTGAGAGGGAGTTGCAATACAGATGTAGCAGTGGCAGTGGCAGTGTCATGGGCAATAATACAGGAAGCAGCAATGTAGATGATGTGAGGCAGCATGCCAAGCATCAACACAGGTACTAGTGCAGAGGATCAATGTGATGTTTTCATGGTGAAACATTACTAGAGCACATTCTTCGCTAAGAGGGAGTGTTGATTTATGGTAGCATCGAATGTGCTCTAGCGATGAAAATTGGTGGAGAGGCTAAGGCACATAAGATCTCGAAGACCCAAAAATCATTTGGAGAAATTCCACACGGTTGGAGAGATATTAAAGTAATTAATATTTTTAATGGGGCTCCTAAGTCTAAATTTAGGAAAATTAAAATATTAATGGGTATTAATATAAAACTGGGTGAAAATGTTCTAAATGACATGGATCAAGCCAAATCTAATCTTAGTCGTTGATTAGAGACTTAATTTCGGCTGTTAAAGACTCAACATGAAAAGTATTAGAGGAGGCTTGAGGGTTAGTTGGAGACACACCAAATTGATCAGTCAGTTCAATTTTCTGGAGCGGGGTTTTGTTGAGAGAATCGAACCAATGATCTGTTGCAGCGAGGGGCAGCCTGGCGAGGCCGAGAATACATAGAAGAGAGGCAGAGATAGTGCCAAAGAGACAAAGCAGAGCCTGGGAAGGCTGACACAGAGGCAGTTGGGACTGATGCAGAGGTTGAGGAGGCCAAGGTGGCTGACACAGAGAGCCAAGAGGATGATGCAGAGAGCCAAGAGGCTGACGCAAAGGCACCGATAGCTGCATAGAGGCTAGCAGAGCTGACGTAGGGCCAAGAGGCAATGTTAGAGATTTTCGTGAGGCAGAATGGAGTTGAGAGGGTGACATAGTGCCTAGCAGAGTGACACAGAGCAGTGGAGAAGCGTGGAGCAACTTTCGTTGTCCAGCTAAGGAGCTGCCGTAGTTGCTGTGGGATCGACCATCTGGTGGTTGATCAGCCAGAATATCTGTCTCCGAGGAGAGGTACTACTGCCAAGGAAATGATCTGTTGGGTGAGCCATTTTTGGCACCCTAGTTGTATTCAGAAACTGCATAATCATAAAACCCTCATATCTGCTGCACCGGTTTTCCCTCATTGGGTTTTTCCGGGGACGATTGTCCAAAAATAACTGTGTCCCTTGTGTGTTTGTCTCAATTATTTCAGTCGCTGATTTGTATATGAGTTAAGGCTGCATTTGTGTTTATTTCAAATTTATATTTATAAATAACTTGTTAATGGAATGAACAAGTAGGAGAAATTAAACCAGATAATGCAGTAGGGATTTCTAACGTGTCAGAGTTAGAAATTTCAACAGGATTGCCTGTAATGAATCCTTTAAAAGGTTTGGAGTACTTCATTATATGTGCCAGGTTGTGAGTGGTGAATACTCACTTGGTCGGCTTGGCCAGGTTTTTCTAAGGGACTAATAAATCTATTAGCTAGTTTTTCCCGGTTTGGGTTTTCCAGTTTAAAAACTTTGCGTTTTGTGTGTTATTGATGCTATGATTATTTTCTCTCGCATTTATTTTTAACATTGGTTTGGGTGTATCTTTCAAGAGTAAATCCAAATTTGTGTTATTTAAATGTACTATTTTTATATTATTTTTCAAATATCATTGTTCATATAACATTAGTTGATTGATGTTCACCACGTTGGGTATGGCAGGAGAAGGTTGAATGTCTAAATATAAAGCAATTGCTTTGTTATGAAACCAGCTCAAGAAAAAGATAGAAAAGATAGATCAACACCTTAAAATTCAACGTCTTCGAGGGGGCAACCTCCTTTACATTACATAAATGAACAATTCTTCGATGATTCAAATGACAAAACCTCCTTTTTATATATAGGAGTCTAAGGAGTCACAATATAACCTAGCCGACCTAACAATAATAATATAAAGCCACAAACATAACAATAGAGGGATTCTATGGGGCACAGTAATAACAATATGGGGACAATAGGGGCACAACAATATTAATAAGGGGTACAACTACAATAGTAATGGGGTAATCACTAGTATTATAGGGACCCAACATGCCCCTCTCTTTCAAAAAACTGTTGTCCTCAACACTTGAGTAGTTATGGATGCTTCTGTATACAATTCTCATCCTCCCATGTGGAATCTTCAGCAGATAAGTTCTTCTACTTGATAAGATACTTCGAAATTGATCGATTTCGTAGCTGTCAAGTTCTTGTTTCTGTCGCTGCTTCCGGTTCCAATATAATTTTTCCTTCCTCGTCAAGTTTGGGAAATATTGTTTGAACTGGGAGCTTATCGCCTATAACCTTCTTTAAACATGAAACATGGAAAACTGGGTGCAATAGAGAAGCTGCAGGAAGCTCCAATTTGTATGCCATAGTACCAATCTTTTGTAACACCTTGTACAAACCATAATACTTTGGTGATAATTTATTATCCTTCTTAGCTTGCTTGAGGGACATTTGCTTATATGGTTGTAGCCGTAGGAATACCCAATCACTTACATCAAAACTTCTTTCGCTGCGATGTTGATCTGCCTGTTGTTTCATTCTATTCTGTGCCAACACGAGGTTATCCTTTAAGAGTTGGAGGACTTGTTGTTGATGTTCGATGTGATGTTCCATTGCTTGAACCTTAAAATTTTCTCTTAAATATGATGTGATGGATGGTGGTTGATACCCATAAAGTGCCATAAATGGGGTCATTTTTGTTGCTGTATGGAAGGAAGTGTTATACCACCATTTAGCCAGAGGCAACCATTTGACCCATTGTGTCTGTTTATCAGATACAAAGCAACGAAGATATCCTTCCAAACATTTGTTTACTATCTTAGTTTGCCCATCAGATTGAAGATGATAAGATGAGCTATGAGCTAACTGAGTACCAAGACAAGAAAATAATTCTGTCAAAAAATTGCCAGTGAAAATGGGATCTCTGTCACTTACAATAATCTTTGGGTTTCCATGTAGCTTTTGAATTGTTTCCATAAATGCAGTAGAAACTGTATTGGCTTTAAATGGATGTGATAATGCACAAAAGTGTGCATACTTGGTAAGTCTGTCAACTACCACCATGATGACACTCTTTCTCTCAGACTTGGGTAAACCTGTGATAAAATCCATTGAAACCTCCTCCCAACGTTGGCTTGGAATGGAGAAAGGTTGTAATAGACCCGATGTCTTAATTGTTTCAACTTTATTTTGTTGGCAAACCAAACATTCTGCCACAAACTTTTGAATATCTAATTTAAGGCCATCCCAAAAAAATTCCTTCTTAACCCTATGGTAAGTTTTTAAAAATCCTGAGTGCCCTCCTAAGGGAGAAGTGTGCAATTCCATAAGAATCTTTTGTTTTAGCTGGGAATTCTTACAGAGGTATAAGTGATCTTTGTACCATAACAAATCATTTTGCCAGCTAAATGTATCAGACGTACTGGAATCTTGTTGTAACTTTCGAATAAGTGCCCAAACTTCTTTGTCATTCTTCCATTCTCCCCTTGATTCGTTTATCCAATCTGGTTGGATAATAGAAATGGCGCACAACAATGCTTCCACATCCTCATCCTTTCTTGAGAGTGCATCTGCCACCACATTTTGCTTCCCTTTTTTGTAGATGATTTCAAAGTCATAACCCAACATCTTTGTGACCCACTTTTGCTGCTCTTCAGAGGATAATCTTTGTTCTAAAAAGTATTTAAGGCTATCATCATCCGTTTTTACCTTGAAGTGTCTTCCCATTAGGTAGGGTCGCCATTTCTTAAGTGCATGGAGTATTGCCAACATTTCCTTTTCATAAATAGCTTTGTGTAAAAACTTTCCCTTGATTGGACGACTTTCAAAAGCAATGGGTCTTTCATCTTGCATTAAAACAACACCAATTCAATTTCCTGAAGCATCACATTTCACAATAAAGGTTTTTGTGAAGTCCGGTGTAGCTAAGACCGGTGCTTGGCACATTGCCTCTTTAAGATGTTTGAAGGCCTTTGTTGCTTCTGGCGTCCATGAAAATGCATCTTTCTTCAATAATGTTGTTAGAGGTGCTGCTATTCTCCCATAATTCTTAACAAACTTGCGATAATACCTTGTCAACCCGAGAAATCCTCGCAGATGCTTTATGGATGTGGGGATTTTCCATTCCTTAATGGCTTCAATTTTGCTAGGGTCTACCTTAACTCCTTCATGAGATACAATATGACCCAGATATTCCACCTCTTGTACTCCAAAGAAACATTTGGATCTTTTTGCATATAATTGCCTCTCCTCCAATAGTTGTAGCACCCTGTCAACATGTTCAACATGATCCTTCCAAGACTTGCTGTAGATTAGTATATCATCAAAAAATACTAACACCAATTTTCTAAGGAATGGTTTGAAAATTGAATTCGTCAAACCTTGAAATGTTGAAGGTGCATTGGTAAGGCCAAAAGGCATGACTAAAAATTCATAATGACCCTCATGAGTTCTAAATGTTGTTTTCGGAATGTCTTCAATCTTCATTTTGATTTGATGATATCCTGAATGAAGACCCAACTTGGTGATGTAAATTGATCCATGCAATTCATAGAGTAATTCATCAATGACAAGAATGGGAAACTTATCTTTAATAGTGAGCTTGTTGAGCTCCCTATAATCTGGACACATGCGCCATGATCCATCCTTCTTGTGCACCAATACTATTGGAGCAGAGAAAGAACTTTGACTTGGTTGAATTATACCAGCCTCTAACATTTCTGCAACCATACGTTCAATTTCACTCTTTTGGGCATATGGATATCTGTACGGCCTGATGTTTGGAGGAACACTTCCTGGAATCAGATGAATAGCATGATCATGATCACGAATAGGTGGGAGACCTTTGGGAGTCTCAAATACCTTGGAATGATTGTCCAAGACTTTTTGGAGATCTGGAGAAATAGATGATTCCAATGTGGAAACATCTAGCGAACATAATTGTGCAATTACACCTCTTTGTTCATTTTTTAGAAGCTTTGTCATACCGTTAGAGCTGATTATCTTTCTCGGTTTCCCTGCAATACCATTTAATTCAACTTCCTTTCCTTCCACAGAAAATTTCATAAAAAGTTCTTGAAAATTAAAAGCTATTGTACCCAAGGATTGTAGCCATTGGACTCCTAGTACAACATCAGCACCTCCCATTGGAAGGGAAAGCATTGGGCTAGTCAATACATATTCTCCCATGGATAGCTTGATATTATGGCACTTTCTAGAGAAATTTATTGTTCCTCCATTTGCAACCATCACTTGACACTCTGGTGCTGGATATAAGAAGCAATTCAATTCTTTTGCTACCTTATAATGAATAAAATTGTGGGTACTTCCTGAATCAATCAACACTACCTTTTTCTTCTTGTATTTTGATGGTTTGAGGAGTGGTAATTCCCGCCAATGCATTACAAGATATGGTCAGATTCATTTCTTCTTTATCTAGGCTTTGTTCCTGGAGTATATCCTCTTCTTTTGACCTTTCTTGCTCATTTTCTTCTTCCTCTTCACAATCTATGTAGAATAATTTCTTCTCAGCACACTTATGACCTTTAGTGTATTTGCTATCACAATTGTAACAAAGCCCTTTTGCTCTTTTTTCTTCCAATTGCTGTAGTGTCATCCTTATAGGTTGTGGAAGACTAGGGGCAACAACACTTCCATCTTTATAGTTGTGAGTGGTATGCTTCCTGGTTGCCATAATTTTGATTTCCATTTTTCTTGCTAACCTGAATGCCTTCTTTAATGAATCAGGTTCCCAAAGGCGAACATCATGTTGAATATTATCCTTTAAAGTCCCTATGAACACATCAATGCTATGCTCATCTGGAATATTTTTTACCCTTATGTTCAATTTTTGGAACTCCTCAATGTGCTCCATTATTGAACCCTTTTGTTTGAGACTTATCAATTGGCTAAAAAAAGTGTTGCTTTTTGTATCCTCATAATGTGCTGTCAATTCTTCCGTAAAAATTGCCCAAGTGATAATTTGTTTACGAGAGCAAAGCCATTGATACCATACAAACTGATGTGGTTCCAAATATAAAGTTACAATACGTACCTTTTGTGTGTTTTGCACATTATTGAGATCGAAAAATTGCTCCATTTGTAATATCCATGTTGCGGGATTCTTGCCATCAAACTTCCTCATATCGATTTTTGGAATATAGTGGGTCTTCGATCCCACATTAGAGTCTATGAAATCATGATTAACATTTCTTTTGTTCGCATCATGAGTTTCCTTTACTACCTTTTCACCATTAGTAAGTATTTCTTGTAGAAAATTTGTCAAATCTGTCTTCAAATCTGCCATGTCTCTCTTTAAATCTGTCTTCAAATCTATCTTCAAATCGTCCATCTTAGTTTCCATGCCCTTTATCTTGACTTCTATTACCTTTTATGAGAGTGACATTTGTTGCACCTGGTCTTGTAATCTTGATATATCATGTAGCATTTCTTCCTCTTCTTCATGAGTCATGCTAGAGCTTTCAGGTTGCTTACTAGGTGTTTGCATTTTCTTTCCTCGGGGCATCAGTTACCGATAATAATGCTCTACTAAGCCCTTTCAATTTCTTCAAAATAAATTTTCAAACCAAGCTTAAGCAAAAATTTTAAAAAAATCTACACACCTTTTCTTACTTGGTAGGAGCTCGATATTGCTTGTGATGTATCTCTGTACTTTCGAATCATCCAGTTCTGAAATTGTGACCTGCAGTAGCCCTCTGTGTCCTCTTTCCAATGCCACTAGTGTGATTCAAATTGGATTTTCCAAGGAAGAGTTATGTGAAATCTCCTACAGTGACCTGATTATAGACTAGTTCAGTAGAGCGAACTTGTACGACGTGCCACGAGTCACTGTTTCGACCTTTGGCACTGAAAAATATACACAAGAAACTACAGTTCGTCCTCTTTCTGTACCTTCTTACGAAATTTCAATCCGATGCTCAGAGAGAAAGTTATGATGATTTTCCCAGGTCACTTGTTTGGAATGTAATTCAGGAGTCTGCAAAAAGACCAACTTCCTCAGATCATATCTCCGCAAATATAGCGCGAAAAGCTCTGAAATTCGGACTCGAGATTCAGCACGATGTCTTCTCAAATGGGTTTTTTTTTAGCTTCTGAATATCGCAGAAAAAAGTTATAGTTAAAATGCCACGATGACCTGTTTGTAGCAGCGAAACCCTAGAATCCAAAGCTCTGATACCAAATGTTATGAAACCAGCTCAAGAAAAAGATAGAAAAGATAGATCAACGCCTTAGAATTCAACCTCTTCGAGGGGGCAACCTCCTTTACATTACATAAATGAACAATTCTTCGATGATTCAAATGACAAAACCTCCTTTCTACATATAGGAGTCTAAGGAGTCACAATATAACCCAGCGGACCTAACAATATAATATAAAGCCACAAAAATAACAATAGAGGGATTCTATGGGGCACAGTAATAACAATATGGGGATAATAGGGGCACAACAATATTAATAAGAGGTACAACTACAATAGTAATGGGGTAATCACTAGTATTATAGGGACCCAACATGCTTCAACAAACACAAGTCAATACATGGCCTATAGTGAATTTGTTCTGACTTATAATGCTGATCCACTCATACGAAATTCTCCAAATGCATTTCATGTAACTGAAGTTGATTGATGTTTTCCATGTTGTGTATGCCATGAGAAGCTGAAAGGTTCAATTTGAAAGCATGTTCCCCAACAACTTACGAGATGGTATAAGGCCTTACACAATTGAATGCAACTTATGATATGTTGTTTCTTGAATATCTATTCATGGGTAAACAATTGATGCCAATCCATTGAAATGGAATCAAATATCTAAAGGATATTAACAACATTGATGTAACCCGAGTTTCAAATTGGAAGTTTAAAATCATAGTTTAAAGAATAATTGCTAAAATAAGTTTTTAGTTTGTTGTAGAAATAACTGATATATATATATATATATATATATATATATATATATAATCGACACCCAATTGATTGCTATGTGTGAGCTTATTTAATTAAGAGCTCATGAGTAGGGTTATCTGTGATATGATTAAGGGTATACAACACAAGTGATCAAAGACTTTCATAGTTATTCATATTGTTGGAGATTTTTGGAAGTGAATTGTGTATTGTTTTTTCCATCCATCATTAGGGACAAAAGAGCTTTTTGAGTAAACGAGTGTTGAAGAACCTTTTTATAAGAAAAGGGAACTATGTATAGGTTGGGTTAAATATTAAAGAGAAATAAATTTAGTCAAAGGTTAAATTGATATTTAAGAATTTTAAATAAAATAATTAGATAGAATTGTTAAATTAGATTAGAGCAGTTAATGATTAAAACAATTACTTGATTTGTTTTGACCAAATTTAAATAAGGTCAAATTGATATTTAAGAATTCAAAATAAATAATTAAAAATAATTGTTAAAATAGAATGTAGTGATTAATGATTAAAAACGATTATTTACTCAAATTTAAGCTAGGTCACAGAGAAATTAAATAATATAATTAAGAATTAAATAAATAATTGATCAAATTTAAGAAATGAATTAGAATTTCAAGATTACTAAAACAATTTTATATAAACTTAACAAGGCTAGATCAAGAGGGGAAGGGTTAAAAATCAGGATCAAATTAACTTGAATTAAATGAAGAATATAAGCCAAGAAATTAATTAAGATTAAGTTTTAATTAATGAGAAATTATTAGGAAGCTTAGAAAGGAAGGACAATTAAGTAACAAGGTATAAGGTTAAAGAATAAGAGGGTCTAATTGGAAATGATGAAAAAGTATATAAGAATGGAAAAAGGGTGGGGAGGGGTTTAAAGAAGTAACCAACATGGAGGTTCAAAACAGAGGGCAATTGAAGGGTGGGAGAGAAGGCAACCAAGGAGGGGCGATTAATGGGTGAGGGAGGGGGAATTAATGGGTGAGATGGTAGACGACGAGTTTCCAGGATTGGCTAAGCTTGAATCTATCCTCCCTATTAAAGTTATTAGAGTTATTTTCGATTTCAATGGCTTGAATAATTTGAGAGTTATAGAACGAAACAGAGGCTAGGATTTTAGATTGATCAAAACAAATCAAGTGCTTGGACTTAAATGAGTGTTCAACGATGGAAAACTTTGAAAGACGATTATGGTTGGTATCAACTATATGCTCTTTGAGGTAGGCTTTGAAAGGGTGACCTGGTTGGCCAATATATGATTTGCAGTGTGAACGAGGAATCCGATAGAGACCCATGATCCTAGCATGGGGTTTGATTGTCTTTGGCCAAGATCTTTGCTAATAAGATCCATGGTTCCTTTAATGTAACGGGGAGTAACTTAGCCACATGGGGGAGAGGGATAAGAATAGAGGGAACTAGGGTGAGAGACAACTTGAAAGGATTTAATGATCTAAGCAAAGCAATAGCCATTGGCTTTTAAAGTTTGGACTAGATGGGATTTTTCATTTGAAAGAATTTGGGGAGCAAATATTTTAAGATATTTGGAGATGAGAGTTATAAGAAGCTCTGGAAATCTCTGCTCAATTTCTTTTTGCTGAAAAATCCCATTTGCTCCAAACTTTTAAAGCCAATGGCTATTCCTCCGCTCAAATCATTACAACCTTTCAAGTTGTCTCTCACCCTAGGACCACCTATTTTGATCCCTCTCCACCCCGTGGCCAGGTTACTCTCCCATACATTAAAGGAACCACAAATCTTATAGCAAAGATCTTGGCCAAGAAGAACACTAAAGCCGTATTTAAGCCCCATAAAACCCTCAAGCAATTATTCTGGTCGGCCAAAGACAAATCAAACCCCATGCTAGGATCAAGGTTCTATTAGATTCCATGTTCATGCAGTAAATCATATATTGGTCGAACATGTCTCCCTTTCAAAGCCCGCCTCGTAGAACATATAACTAATACCAACTATAACCAAATTTCAAAGTTTGTCATCACTGAACACTCATTTAAGTCCAAGCACTTGATTTGTTTTGATCAATCTAATATCCTAGCCTTTGTTTCATTCTATAACTCTCGAACTATTCGATAAACCCTTGAAATCGAGAAGAACCCTAATAACTTTAATAGGAAGGATGGACTCATGCTTATCAATCCTAGAAACCTGTTATTTACCATCTCACCCATTAATTTCCCCTCCCATGGTTGCCTTCTCTCTCACCCTTGATTGCCTTATGTCCCATCCTTTGGTTTCCCTTTGCTTTGAACCTCCTTGTTGGTTACTTCTTTAAACCCCTCCTTGCCCTTTTTCCATTCTTATATATTTTTTCGTCATTTCCAATTGGACCCTATTTATTTATTCTTTAACCTTATACCTTGTTAATTAATTGTCTTCCTTTCTAACCTTCCTAATAATTTCTAATTAATTAAAACTTCCTTATTAATTGATTTTCATCTTAGCTTATATTCTTTGTTTAATTCGAGTTAATTTGATCTTGATTTTTTACCCTTCCCCTCTTGATCTAGCCTTGTTATATTTATATAATTTTTTTTAGTAATCTTAAAATTCTGATTCCTTTTTTAAATTTGGTCAATTATATATTTAATTCTTAATTTTATTATTTAATTTCTTTGTGACTTGGTTTAAATTTGAGCAAATAACTATTTTTAATAATTAATTACTATAATCTATTTTAACAAGTACTTCTAATTATTAGTCCCGCCTCGCCAAGGACAATAACATTCGCCTCACATCAAAGTGCATTGAGTATGCATTATTTTGCTATGTATTTGCAATTTTAACCAAAGTTTCATGAAAAATGCTTAATATTTTTATTTTCTCGTAAATTCAAAAATAATTTTCAAAAATTCTGCAAATCTTTTTTCTAATTTTCGTTTGGTTGAGGTAGCTCTGATGGGAAATAATTCCCTTGGTGGAGATCATCTTATTTTTCGGTATTTGTTAGTGCTCACAATTCATTAAAAAAAAAAAAAAACAAAAAAAAATACTAATTTTGTGAGTGACCATTCCATTTGTGAGTGCTCTGACACTTACACTGTTATGCTTCTGTTCTTCCCAATGATGCTGGAATTGATATGGTTGTAGGTCCTTTATGTAGGCGTGTGGTGTTGGAAACACTAAGGGGGGGTTGAATCAGTGTTCCTTAGCAATTAACACTTTTAAATCTTTTCAAAGCATTAGTTAATCTTGAATTATTATTAATGTTTATCTAATAACAACAGTAAACAAAAGAACACAATAGACACAAGAATTTTAGGTGGAAAACCCCCTCCGTTTCAAAATCCATCGAAGGCTTTTCTAATAAATTCTTTAATCTTAAGTCCCAACTGAAATGAAAGTTACAACTTCCTAGAATTCTAGAAAAACATTCTTCTCCAGCTCCCACTGGAAGGATGCCCCAATGCCCTGGTTTCTTCAATAGTCAACTGAATTAATGCCCCAACATCCTAGACCAACCTACCACCCTAAAGTGTTCACAGGCTTCAAACTATAGGTGACTTCATGCACCTGCCTAGCACCTCCCTGCCAACCTATAATGATCAGAAGTGAGACAAGAATGTGGACTCTCGTACCAGGGACAATGATCTAAGATACAATATGATATATAATGATTTTCTTGTCCTTGACTGAATACTCAATCACACTATGATATGCAACCCAACCATGACATCATCCCAAC
Organism: Pinus tabuliformis; assembly: GCA_031772625.1. Taxonomy (NCBI): domain Eukaryota; kingdom Viridiplantae; phylum Streptophyta; class Pinopsida; order Pinales; family Pinaceae; genus Pinus; species Pinus tabuliformis. Next base: position 222,804,218 of record CM062809.1, on the reverse strand, counting down.
AGTGACTCCTGTACCTCCCAACAATGCCTCTTCGACTCTAGGAAGATTGACTGTTTTAGAATAATGACTCTTTTACAAATTTACAATGATGACTTTTTTACAAATTTACAATGTTAACTATTTTACAACACTGGTTTTTTGACAAGACTTGACACTTGACTCAACATTCTTTCTTGGATCACTTGCAGCTGCTGAGGTACTGTTGTGCTTGCTTCAAGTAACGGTACTTTGGCATTGCATGTTCTTTTAGTATGTGTCCGAGTTGTTCTAAAGTGTCACCCTTCTTGCAGATGCATTAACAAGCAAGGCCCAAACAAATACAAAACAATATACTTACATTGTCTTGCAAAAACATATGTCAGAGATGATACTCAAAATTCAAATGCAAACACTAATCATACATACCTTGTTGTAGCAGACTTACCCTTAACTGTTGATGTCTGGTTGTTACTACAGTGATCCTTGAATGCATACTTTTTCTTGCCTTCTAGGAGCCTTATATTGAATCTGTTGTATCTATATAGTTTCAGATCTCCAAGGTCTGAAATTTTGTCTTGTGGTAGCCCATCTGAGTCCTATTTCCAACTCTATAGGTCTGATCGAGATTGGATTATTCAAGAAAGGGTTATGCACAATCTCCCACGATGACTTGATTATAGACTAGTTCACTAAAGAGAACTTGTACGAAGTGCCACATGTCACTGTTTCGACCTTCGGCCCTAAAAATGATACCCAACAAATTACAGTCCGTCCTCTTTTTGTCACTGTTTACAAAATTTGAATCTAATGCTCAAAGAGAAAGCTATGACAATTTTCCCGAGGTCACCTGTTTGACATGGAATTCAGGAGCCTGCAAAAACCCTAACTTCCTCAAATCATATCTTCGAAAATATAGTGAACCAAGATCTGAAATTCGGTCACGAGGTTCATCAAAATTTCGGCTCAAATGAGTTTTAATTTCAGCTTCTGAAGCTTTGTAGAAAAAAAAGTTATAGCAAAAATGTCCACGATGACCTGTTTGAAGCAATGAAATCCTAAAATCTAAGGTTCTAAACTTGCTTAAAAAAAAACGTTCAAACTTGATCATAATTTTGTACCCTAACCAGAACTCAATGAAATCTTAAACTCCCTGCAACAAATCTTGCATTAGAAGCTCACGAGGGCTGAAAAATTACAAAGATCTTCTCACGAGATAGTTCATTGAAAATTGCTTGCTAGAGGAGGATATGAGGGTCACTATTTATAGAAATGTCTTGAGTTGAGAGGGTCCTCAACAAGTGAACGTTGGAGGGATTTTAGGAGCTTAAAACATTATTAATTATTGACTATTCAATAACCACAACCAATGATGAGTTCCATGCCACAACCCCATGGGGTTTTATCCCACTAATTGGGGTTACTAACTTCAAACACGAATAACTCTCAAACCGTGAAGAACTACGTGACGTGCCATATATTAATGGAAACATCTCGATGAGTAGAATCCATCTATAAGATCCTTGACTCATAATAGTGTAAGTTGTCAAGTCAAAATGCCCATGCAAGATCGAGGCAGCCCTTAATTTTGCTTGGGTTGACATCAATGATAACCATTGATAAAAAATCTTCCCCTTTGGCATTGATGGCAAAACAAGTACTCCCACTGCGATCATGATACCTCTTCCTACTGCCTTCTCTCCCCCTTTTTCATCAATGGCAAAGGGAAACTACCCCTGAAAAATTGTCATCCTGCCGACTTGTACACACTTCCACTCCCGCCTTCTACTTAGTTAGATAAGAGAAAGAGTCTATTAAGAACTTTGGAGAATCCCAAGCTTTTGGCGAAGATACCAAAATGCTTAACGAGGTAATGGTTTTGTAAAGATGCCAACAATTTGTTCCTTTGTGTCAACATATTCAAGATTGAGATTCTTTTCGGCGACTTGCTCTCTAACGAAATGATTTTTGATTGGAATGTGCTTTGTTTTGGAATGCATCATAAGATTCTTGGAGATACTGATGGCATTGGTGTTATCACAGAAGATGGGAATAGACTCATGAAACTTGACTTGAAGATCTTGCAAAGTTTGCTTCATCCAGAGAACTTGAGTACAACAAGCTACAACCCTGATATATTCTTCTTCCACTGTGGATAACAACATTGAATACTTCTTTTTACTTAACCATGAAACAAGGAAACCACCTAGATAGAATGATGCTCCATTGATACTCTTTCGATCATCAACACTTCTTTCCCAATCTGCATCTCTATAAGCTTGGATAACTAGATCATTTCCTTTGGGACACCATAAACCATGTTCTGCTGTGCCCTTAAGATATCGAAGAATTATTTTGACAACAATAATATGAGATTCTTTTGGTGCTGCTTGGAATCTTGCTACTTGTCCAACTGCATGCATTACGTCTGGCCGAGAAGCTATCACATATAGAAGACTGCCAATCATAGATCTATACAACCTCTGGTCCACATCCTTTGATGAATCTTCTAAACTTAACTTGCAACCTGTTACCATTGGGGTAAGGACAGGCTTGCAATATTCCATCTTGAATTTCTTGAGCATTTCCTTGATGTACTTGGTTTGATATATAAATATTCCTTTATCCTGCTGAGATATCTGAAGCCCTAAAAGGTATGTCAGCTCGCCAAGTAGAGACATTTCAAACTCACTTTGCATCTTTGTGGCAAAGTTTTTACTTAATATGTCATCATTGCTTCCAAATATTATATCGTCCACATATACCTCGATAATTGTTAGGTTATCCTGATCCACTTTCACATAGAGATTGTTGTCGGTGCTTCCTTGTTACAGTGTTGCTGAAATGTTTTTGACGTGAATTCTCCACCATTATCTAATCTCAGACATTTGATCTTCAAATCGGTTTCATTTTTGACCAATTCCTTGTATATTTTGAAACATTCGAATGCCTTAGATTTTTTCTTTAAGAAATTGACGGATTTCATTCTGGTGTAATCATCTATAATTACACTAGAGCACCACACCAGAATGGAGTTGCTGAAAGAAAAAACAGAACCGTACAAGAATGGCTAGAACAATGTTAAATGACTCAAAATTGGATGATAAATTATGGGTTCAAGCAACCGATACAACCATATTCATTATAAATAGAGGTCTCCTCAGGAACAATTGTAACATGACTCCGTACAAACTATGGAAAAGAAGACCGTATTACGTCAAATACTTTAAAATCTTTGGAAGTAAATGCTACATCAAAAGAGAAGACCAAAAAGTGGGCAAGTTCGATTCCCGTGCTGGTTATTCACGCAAAAGAAAGGCTTATAGATGCTACAATCTGAGGTGAAAACAAATAGTTGAAAACATAAATGTTACTTTTGATGAAGACTATGTTCTAAAGGATAACAATGAGATTGTCTCTGAGGGGCTTGAGGTAGAATCTATGAAGGATGAAGAAGAAGCTCCAGAACAAGACCAATCAAATAGGGAAACAATAATAAACTAAGAGGAAACAAGAAATGATTAGCAAGATGTACAAGAAACTTCTCCAAAAGTTTTAAAAGAATGGTCTCAAAAGAATTATCCGTCAAATCAAATCATCAAAAACATAAATGTAGGAATTAGAATTAGAAGAAGTTGATAGCTTTGTTCATCATAGCAAGCCCACCTTGCTCTTTTAGCAACTTTTGAGCCTAGTAATTTTGAGGAAGCTAGTCATTATGAACACTGGGTAGCAGCTATGAATGAAGAATTGGATCAAATTGAGAAGAACGACATTTGGGAATTGGTTCCATGACCAAAGGATAAAAGTGTTATTGGAACTAAATGGGTCTTTAGAAACAAATTGAATGAGGACAGACAGGTTACCAGGAATAAGGAAAGATTAGTCTGCAAAGGACATGCACAAGTAGAAGGAATTGGTTATGAAGAAACATTTGCTCCCGTTGCTAGAATGGAAGCTATTAGGATGTTTCTCGCTTATACATGCTCGATAGAAATCAAGGTGTACCAAATGGATGTTAAGTCAGTCTTTCTAAATGGTGAATTGGAAGAAGAAGTTTACATTGAACAACTCAAAGGTTTTCCTGATATCTGAGAAGGAAGACTACGTCTGCAGATTAAAGAAGGCACTATATATTCTCAAACAAACTCCTAGAGATTGATATGCTTGTCTTGATGGATATCTACATCAACAAGGATTCAAGAAAGGAAGCGTCGACAACAATCTCTATGTGAAAGTGGATCAAGATAACCTAACAATTATCGAGGTATATGTGGATGATATAATCTTTGGAAGCAATGATGACAGATTAAGTAAAAACGGCTTCGACAGGTTCTCCCAAACCTTACAATGTATTTGTTGTTTCATCAACACGCCGAAAGTATGCAACAATATCTTCATCTTCGTTCATTCTGAGTTGCTCAATTTTTTCCCTGAAAATTTGAAGCTTTGCTTCTTTCACCTATGAGTCACCTGCATATATATTCTCAAGTTTGCCCCATACCTCTTTAGCAGTTTTGCAACTCAATACCTTAATATAGACAGATTCAATAAGCCCACTGATAATAACATCTTTAGCCTTTGCATCATATACCATATTTTTCTTACCTTGTTCATCCGGGGTCGATGTGAAGCATTTTTCAACGATTTTTCCATACTTCGTATCCTTGTGCCATCAAATGAACTTGCATTCTTCCACTCCAAAGTGCATAGTTATTCCATTGAACAAAGGAACTCTATTCTTGGTGTATTCCATGATCTCTTTCTAGTTGTTAGACTGCTATTGAAGGAACCAAACTCTGATCCCAATTGTTGGGAATACTTAGAGTGGGGGGCAAGGCGTGAATCGATATTCCTTAGCAATTAACACTTTTAAATCTTTTCAGAGCATTAGTTAATCTTAAATTATTATTAATGTTTATCTAGTAACAACTGTAAACAAAATAACACAATAGGCACAAGAATTTTAGGTGGAAAACACCCTCCAAGTAAAAAACCACTGAATGTTTTTCTAATGAATTATTTAATCTTCAGCCCCAATTGAAATGAAAGTTACAATTTCCTAGAATTCTAGAAAAGAATTTTTCTCCAACTCCCATTGGAAGGACGCCCCAACATCCTAGACCAACCTACCACCTTGAAGTGTTCACAGACTCTAACCTGTAGGTGACTTCATGCACCTGCCTAGCACCTCCCTACCACCCTATAATGATCAGAAGCGAGAGAAGAGTGTGGACTCTCGTACCAGGGATAATGATCCATGATACAATATGATTCACAATGATTTTCTTGTACTTGATCGAACACCCAATTACACTATGACTTGCAACACAACCATGACATCATCCCAACAGTGACTCCTATACCTCCCAACAATGCCTCTTCGACTCTAGGCAGATTGACTGTTTTACAATAACGACTCTTTCAATGATGACTCTTTTTTCCAAATTTACAATTATGGCTCTTTTACAACACTCTCTTTTTGACAAAACCTAACACTTGACTCGACATTGCTTCTTGGATCACTTGCAACTGTTGAGGTATTGTTGTGCTTGCTTCAAGTAATGGTACTTTGACATTGCATGTCCTTCTATTATGTGTCCGAGTTGTTCTAAAGTGTCATCCTTCATGCACATGCATTAACAAGCAAGACTCAAACAAATACAAAACAATATACTTACGTTGTCCTGCAAAAACATATGTCAGAGATGATACTCAAAATTCAAATGAAAACACTAATCATACATACCTTGCTGTAGCAGACTTACCCTTGACTGTTGATGTGTGGTCCTTACTACAGTGATCCTTGAATGCATACTTTTTCTTGCCTTCTAGGAGCTCGATATTGAATCTGTTGTATCTATGTAATTTCGGATCTCCAAGGTCTAAAATTTCGTCTTGTGGTAGCCCTCTGAGTCCTCTTTCCAACCCCATAGGTTTGATCAAGATTGGATTCTTCAAGAAAGTGTTATGCCCAATCTCCAACGATGACCTGATTAGAGATTAGTTCAGTAGAGAGAACTTGTACGAAGTTCCATGTGTCATGGTTTCAACCTTTGGCCCTAAAAGTGATACCCAACAAACTAAATTCCGTCATTTTTTTGTTATTGTTTACAAAATTTGAATCCAATGCTCAGAGAGAAAGTTATGACGATTTTCCTGAGGTCCTCTGTTTGACATGGAATTTGGGATCCTGCAAAAAACCTAACTTCCTCAGATCATATCTCCGAAAATATAGCAAACCAAGATCTGAATTTCAGTCACAAGGTTCATCGAGATTTCGGTTCAAATGGGTTTTAATTTCAGCTTCTGAATCTTTGTAGAAAAAAAGTTATAGTGAAAATGCCACAATGATATGTTTGAAGTAGTGAAATCCTAGAATCCAAGGCTCTAAACTTGCTTCAAAACATACCTTCAAACTTGGTCATAATTTTGTACCCTAACCAGACATCATCGAAACCTTAAACTCCCTGCAATGGATCCTATGTTAGAAGCTCATGAGGGCCGAAAAATTACAGAGGTCTTCTCACATGATAGTTCGTTGGAAAGTGCTTGCTAGAGGAGGATATGAGGGTCACTATTTATATAAATGTCTTGAGTTGAGAAGGTCATCAACAAGTGAAAGTTGGAGGGATTTTAGGAGCTTAAAACATTATTAATTATTGACTATTCAATGACCACAACCAATGATGAGTTCCATGCCACAACCCCATGGGGTTTTTGTCGACTAACTGGGGTTACTAACTTCAAACACAAATAAATCTCAAACCGTGAAGAACTACATGGCGTGCCATATATCAACGGAAACATCTCGACGATTAGAATCCATCTATAATATCCTTGACTCAGAATAGAGTAAGTTGTCAAGTCAAAATTCCCATGCAAGATCGGGGTAACCCCTGATGCTGCTTGGGTTGAAATCAATGACAACCACTGATCAACAAGTGGGGGAGGGAGTTGAGCAGTGTGAGTTAGCGAGCAGTGGGCAGTGTGAGCAGGGAGTAGGGAGATTTTATGCAACAGAAGTATCGAGCAACGAATGAATAACAACTATAGCAGTGAGCAGCCAATAGCTTGAGTAGGGAGCAACGATAACTTGAGCAACAGGGAGTAGTGGTAAGTATCGAGCAGTGGGGAGCAACGGTAACTCTGAGTAGGAAGAAGCGATAGCTTGAGCAACGATAGGAGCAACGATACCTCATCGACAGTGATATACGCGAGATATGAAGTATGTTTGGCTTGGTTTTCTAAGGGGACAAGGGGCTACAACCACAGGTAAGGGTTATGCTTTCTCTGACCAAGAGTGTTTATGTGGGACTACAACACAGAATTGCGGGAACATGTTGCCCCATTTTTCTCTGTCTCTTTTTTGAAATAGAAATTTTAACTTTTACTGCTTGTTGGGGTTGAAGAAATAATTTTGAGCTACAAATAGAGGGATTAGACAACATCAAAATGTCATTTAAAGCCATGTCCATGCCTGAAGTGGGTCAAGGCAGTTTTAAAACAGGGGATTCTAGTTATGTTGCTAGTAAAAACCATTTTCAATGGAAAACATATCCCCTCACAATCTTGGATTAGTAAAATGGTCTTCAAATTGTTGTGAGGCGGTGAAAATGCCTATAGAGACATATCATGACTTGGAATGGAAACCCCTTTTACTAGAGTTTCAACAGGTTAACACAAACAACCCAACCGATAAGTGGATCTTTGTAAATGAGAAGCAATATTTGGGGATATTAAAGCAGAGGCAAGCTAGGAAAAGGAAACAGTTGTAGGAAAAAAGACTCATCATGATCTTACCAAAAGTAACAAAAAACAACATTTGGGAAGCAACTATAAGGGGCCTTTCAATAGTGAAACAAATTGACCAGGGAGGTAACAAAGGAAAAAAGGAGGAGGCACTCTCTTCCCAAGAAACATACAAGATAAAACAAATCATAATTGAAACCTTTGCATTAAACAAAGGGAATACTAAGGATGGACATCAAAGAAACAAAGAATTGTACAATACCACAACCTCACCTTTAGTATGGTCTCCAGAACTAGATGTGAATGAGCTCATGACCGTGAAAAAGAAGATTGAAATTTTAGAGGAAAAGATACATCAAGAAGACAACCAGATAAAAAAAATCACATAAGCTAAGGGGAGGATTGAAAGAGAGAACAATTTGTTAAAAGAACACCTACAAAACAAAATGGAGAAAGCGCAGTAAGAGCTAATGAACTTAAAGCAACAAACATAACAAACAAAAGAAATAAAAAAAAACTGACAAGAGCCAACGAGAGCGACTAGCACAATTTAGATGGAAAAGTTCCAGTCGGTAATGGTAGACATGGAAATAAGAGAAAAAAGCTAGTGGAGCAAATAAAAGAGGCTAAATCTTGGGCCTAGGTGGAAAAGTACCAACAAGTGAACAAAAGGAAATAATAGTAAAACAAATCAAGAGACAAATGAGAGAGGAAAGGGACAAAGAAGAAAAAGCGACAAATATCATCATCAAAGGTTTGAAAGACTTTGGGGAAAAAGAGAGAACAAATATTCTAGCAAGGGATTTTCTCAAGGAGGAGCTGCATTGGATATGCGGGATTCAATAGGAAAACATAATAGGAAAGATTATGGGAGTAGGAGTAGGAAGGGATATACACGTTAGAGTTACTTTGAGATGGATGGAGGACAAGGTGAGAATATTAAAGAATAGAGGGTTGCTTAAAGGCACTCGTATCTACTTAGATGAAGACTTAACACTTGTCCAACAAGAAGAAAGGAGGAAAGAATGGGAGAAAGTAAAGTTAGTGAGAGAGGCAAGAAAGTGGGCATGGTTGAAAAACGGGAAAGGCCAAGTCATTGATAGAGTAACACACAATAAATAGGGATTCAGGGCCCCACAGGAGTACCTAGACATGGTAAACTCGAATTTCAGAGGTTATCCATGGAGAAGGGGATCGTGTTTGGGGTCCATAGCTGAGGGTAAAGACATTATTTGTCTTATGGAAACACACAAACACAATGGATATAGAATTCCAGACTTCAAAGGATACACTAAAATCTCTGTTTGAAACGAAGAAACAAAGTCAGGTAAAGGACATAGAGGAATAACAATCCTAATAAAAGAAATATGGAACAGGATTATAAAATTGGAGAAAGAAGACCCAAATAAACAATTTATATGGCTAAAAATAACAGAGATGGAAGCAACAATATGGCTGAATGCTTGTTATTTTTCTCCAAAAATCTCAAAATTCTACAAAAAAAGGAACCTAGATAGTGAAGACCCATATGCAACATTGAAAAAAGATATTTCAAACTTTAGTACTAAGGGAGAAATAATCATAATTGGTGATTTTAACGTTAGGACATCAAAAAATCAATCTATTCAGTTGGGCAGTGAAAATGGGAGAGGATAACGATCCGCTATGGCTTAGAGAGAATGAAGAGCACCCTTGGAGGAGGACATTGCAAGATGGGAAAGGGAAGGTTTCACACTTTGGAGCATAACTATTAGGCCTTTGTAGCCTAAATGACATGGTGTTAAGTTATGGTATGTTCTATGCTTAGTGCAATTTACTTCAATTTCTTCTTATTAGCCAAATGTCAATTTCATTGTTTAGCAATCACATTCACATAAAGTAAAATGCTTATAGAACATAAATAAATCGACAAAAGACAAGCCAAGACAAGAGACACCAGATGTGGCAGCGAGCGAGCCAAGGACAAACCCCAATGTGGGGAAACCCTTTGATCAATTCTTTAATCTTCAATAATTCAACAGAGAGAGAGAAATAGTACAAATATACAATTCTGTAATTTTATGACAACAACAGAAAAACCCTAACCAACAAAGTCAAAGTTGGTCAAACAAGTCAGAATTGACCTCCAATCAGCTTGGTCAATATTCGAATCAACTCGGCCTCCAACAACAAGAAGAGGTAGCCCAAAATAGTCTAAGAACTTAGTCAAATGAAGGTCAACAGAAGTCAACCTGCAACTAGCAATTAGGGTAGTCAACGCTGGTCAAACATGAGGTCATATCACCTCGATTTGTGTGCCAAAATCTGTGGCCTGCCAAGGAGAAGCAGCCACACCAAATTTGCAGTCCATAAAGAGTCCACACAGGCCAACGCTAGTCAAAGTGTCTTTCTGCAGCCCTGGTCAAACTCTGTCAACATAGCGCTAGCCAGAAATCACTTCGTCCTTCCACACGTGTGAGAGAGATGCTTCTCCTAGATGTGTACCCAATCAAATAAGGAGAGAGAAGAATGTGAGATGAGATGAGATGAGATGATTGAATAATGCCACAAGGTGTTTTCTATTTTTATGAATTGTTGAGGATGCGTGCCACACATTTTATTGCTGGTCGACCTTGAGAAATTGTCAAGTATATACAAATAAATTCATATCTCCATAAATATATGTCGGAATCGGATGATCGTTAGATCAATCCTACACCTCTCGACGAGAGGAATCCAAGAAAAATAGCAGCGTCCATAAATAAGATAAACCACATGGAGATTGGCCCTAGTTGCCAATTTTAACACTCCCTCTCAACTAGGGAGAACTCCATATGCTAATCCATTTGACTGTTGGTACTATCTCTACCATCAAATGCACTACCCTGCACTGCTCGGATTTGCTCTGCTCTGCTGAAATGTAAAGAAGAAGAAATGATCGAGGATATATCATACCATCTTCTACTGATCCGAAGTCAGTCCCAGATAAAAGAGAGTGCTCAATAACACTCTTACTAACCCGAAGTCAGTTCCAAAGAGTGTGTCATACCACTCTTACTAATCCCAGATCAGTGCTAAAAGAGAGTGAGCTATATCACTCTTACTGACTCGAAGTCAGTTCCAATTGATCCGATATCAATGTCGGTCATCCTAGCATGGGGAGTACGGTAGATACACGATGCGTCCATCGGTACTACTATGGTCCCTAACCCCATTTCCCTACTCATTGGCCAAATGAGAGGTACTTCCCATGAGTCCCAGACTTCATGGGTAGGATGCCTCAACAGGAGAACCACTCATCTTGTCCATAAGTTGCCACGGGGTATCACAGGGGAAGGTTGAACCATTCACCTTGTACACAGTGCACCACTAGGGGAGGGTGAGTCGCCCTTATGGTCGCTTGTCTCTCCAAGAAGTACCCCAAGCCCCCCGAAGCTCCAAGAGCTCGATGCATGCATCATACAGGACCCTCATAAGAGGGTCTCTCAACGACTCCAAGTCGTTATCGGAAAGTCAAGAATCTGACCTTTCCCAGGGGCTTCATCAAATTGTTGGCGACCTGCTCATCTATACTAATATGATGGAGCCTTATTGCTCCTCGTTGTCCCATATTGTAGGTTTTAACCCCGCATAGAAATTACCTGCATACGATTTCTAAACCACAGAAAATAAATAATGCGAGAGCATAACACATAAAACACATATACACAGAGATTTTCCCCTGGATCTCAAAACCGGGACTACCAGCTTGATTTTTCATTATGTTCCTTTTAATGTTACAAGACATACTTATACATGCCGAAGCATCTAATACCATGGACCAAAAACCATCGCGTCCAAAACCATGTGCGAAAATCATGCACAAAACCATAGGTAGGTTCGCCCAACCTAACATAGGGTCCAAAACCAAAATTTTCGGGGGTGCTGCCCTGGAACCCATAGAGTGGGGTTACCTGTACCCCTCAAACTCCCTGTGACTCCCCTCACTACGCAATTGGAACAACGAAGGGGGGGCTTCACCCCCCCTCTATTCCCCTGGTTAACTACGTGGGCTATTCATGGAAAGAATATAACACAACCCAACATTTTCCCACTTGTTGCTTTCTTTCCATAGGGGGCCACAAGAGAGCTTAGTCATTTATCTAGCCCTGCAACGCCCATTGTATCTCTATACCAAGAGAAATTCTCAGAGCTCACAAATTTTGTCAATGCATCTGCAGTATTCTTCAAAGTGTCCACCTTTACCAACAACACCTTTTTGTCTTCTATCGTATCCCTCACAAAGTGATACTGAACATCATTGTGCTTTGTCTTTGAATGATATGCAGGGTTCTTTGCCAAGAAAATTGCACTTTGGCTATCACAGTCTATCCTTATAGCTTCCTGTACTAACCCCATACTTGAACACAATCTCTGCAACCATACTGCTTCCTTGCTTGCATGAGTGGCTGCCATGTATTCTGCCTCTGTAGTTGATAGTGCCAGTAGAGGTTGTTTCTTAATCATCCAACTAATTGCACCTCCAAATAGGTTAAACACATACCCACTTGTAGATCTTCTCTGATCCAGATCTCCAGCCCAGTTTGCATCAACAAAGCCACGAATATCCAACATTCTGTCCAATCCTGGTCTTCCTTGTGTAGCACAAACCATAATCACTAGTGCCAAGAAAATACCTGAAAAACTACTTCACTGTTGTCGAGTGCTCCTTCTCTGGTTTTGACATAAACCTGCTCAATACTCTCACTGCATGTGCAATGTTTGGTCTAGTTGACATAAACCTGCTCAATACTCTCACTACATGTGCAATGTCTGGTCTAGTACAAACCATCGCATACATCAGGCTACCGACTGCACTTGCGTATGGAACATGGGACATGTCCTCTTCCTCTTCTTGTGTCTTGGGACACTGTTCAATAGATAACTTTACACCTACAGGAATAGGAACCTTCACCCGTTTACTATTTTGCATATTAAACCTCTGCAATATTGTCTCGACATACTTCCTCTGGTTTAACCAGAGCTTCCTCTTTGTCCGATCTCTTTTAATTTCCATGCCCAAAATATAGTTTTTAGCACCAAGATTTTTCATGTTGAATTTGGAGGACAAATGGGTCTTCAAATCTTGGATAATTCCTTTGTCATTTCCAACCAGCAGCATATCATCCACATATAAGACCAGATAAATAACAGGGTCACCGATTAATTTAAAATACACACAGTGATCTGCTTTGCTTCTGGTGAAGCCAAGTCCCCGTATAAATGTATCAAATTTCTGATACCACATCATTGGTGACTGTTTTAACCCATACAAAGACTTCTTTAACTTGCATACCAGTTCTTTCTTACCCTTCACGATAAAGCCTTCAGGTTTCTTCAAATAGATCTCCTCTTCCAGATCCCTGTGAAGAAATGTTGTCTTCACATCCGTCTGTTCTACCTCAAAATCAAAAGTAGCAACAACAGATAAAAGTAATCTAATAGAAGCTACCTTGGCAACAGGAGAGAAAATATCACCAAAATCAATTCCTGGCACCTGGGAATAAACTTTTGTTACCAACCGAGCTTTATATTTCTCCACATTTCCTTTTGCATTTGTCTTCTTCTTGAGCATCCATTTGCTGCCAATGGGTTTCCTTCCAGCTGGCAACTCCACCAGATCCCAAGCCTCATTTTTGTGCAAAGATGCCATTTCATCAACCATGGCGTCTTTCCAGAGTTTTCCATCCTCTGAATCTACTATTTCCTTCACAATTCTGGGATCATCATCAGTAACAGATAAAACAAAATTTGAACAGAAAGCAAATGGACTATACCTTTCCGGCTGCCTTCTTTCTCGAACTGATCTTTGATGCAGGAGCATCCAGCACCCTTAGTCAAAGGGAGGAATCTAAAGCGGAGAGAATAGGAGCACGTGGACCAGGAAGCAAAACAGGGACTTTTCTGTTTTAAAATAGAGAAAAAGATGGAAGCGATAAGTCTCTCGAAGACTTTTCTAAATGTTATCTACCATGCATGCATTATGGAGCGGGTTGTTAGAGGAGATCAAGGAGAGGATTGATTAGATCCTTCATAGTGATCCAATCCAATGTATCTTAGAGATTGATGAATCTGCGTGTTCTATAAATATATGTAATAAGGCAGAGAGGGATATAGAGAGTGAATAGGTAGAAATTGTGTTGACAGAGTATTCCCAATGTAGTAGAGGGAGAAACTGTTCTAAGGCTGAAATGCCTTAGCTGTAATCGTGTTGTGTTAATATAATATATGTGTGTGTCCAGTGTTGATTGTATGCCTGTATGTATCTCATATGTATATGTGTTAATGGCTTGAAAGCCAGCGTTTATAAGTGTGTTTAAATATTGCAAGTTGATCGACCATCGATCACGGAAGGGATTGATGGTAGCCCAAAGATACAAATGGAAGTTATGCGTGAATGGAAGAGACTGTGGCAGAACTGTGTTTTAACACAGAATTCCTTCAAATGGCAGATGAAATCGCAGAGGAGCGGAGAGCTTTATCACATCGACAGAACCATTACAATGGTATCAAAACCGCCCTTTCAATATAGTGATAGCGAAATGCGAATTAAATCGCAATCGTCTGATTGAGGGTCCATATCGACGGTTTATATGTGATCGATGATCGCATGTTGGAGAGGTCTAAGAGCAGGGAAGAGGGATGGCCGATATGCCGATGAGCGATATGGAAATATCACCGATAAGACGATCGACGATCGGAGATCAGAGTCATCGGTAGTCTAAGTTTGGAGAAGACTGAGATCGGCGCAATGGAAAGCGATGAGAGCGGACCCGCCGATTTTATAGTTGCCAATTTATGATATTGAAATCCGGCATATATGTTCGGGAGTGGAAGTTTCTCGTTAATCCTTTGTATTGCGAGAGTTGTGTGGCCGCGAGGTTTTAAGGCTTAAACGCCTATATTAAAGGCTCTGCTAATGTTGAAAGGTCCATGGTTAAAGGCTGAAGGCCTAAGAAACGCTTCCGATAGGCTTGTGGGCCATAACCCACAGGCCTCAAGATCGATATTTTTAGGGAAAGGGATTTTGACTAACCCCCAAAATCTCATACCCATCATTTGGTATCAGAGCAGATGAATATTCTGCGTGCAAAGGAAGATTAAAGAAATTCGTAAAAGAAGGATTCCAAAGAGAAAGCAGAGGAGAAGGAGGTACAGTTGTTAAAGTATGGAGAGTTTGTGGTCTTAGTGTCGCATAGAGAACGACAGCCGAAGGTGAGAAGATTGCAACAAACCTAGAGCATGGAGTGCTCATATGGTTCCAGAGGAGAGAACCATAGAGCTTGCCAAAAGACCAAGTCCAGAGGATAGCTTGGTGAGGTAAGTGGCAGCAGGGAGGACTTGCTGTTGTAGAGGCTTGGTTGCAGCTCATAGAAGACCATGAAGGCAGGTCCACTGAAGAATGTAGTGGGTAGAATTGCTAAGAACAAGGAGAAGCATATGACTAGGAGGTCATAAAATTTTGTGCCTCGAGAGTCTGATGCAAGAGCATCCAGCACCCTTAGTCAAAGGGAGGAATCCAAAGCGGGGTGAAGAGGAGCACATGGACCAGGGAGAAAAACAGGGACTTTTCTGTTTTAAAACAGAGAAAAAGATGGAAGCGATAAGTCTCTTGAAGACTTATCTAAATGTTATCTGCCATGCATGCATTATGGAGCGGGTTGTTAGAGGAGATCAAGGAGAGGATTGATCGGATCCTTCATAGTGATCCGATCCAATGTATCTTAGAGATTGATGAACCTGCATGTTCTATAAATATATTTAATAAGACAGAGAGGGATATAGAGAGCGAATAGGTAGAAATTGTGTCAAAAAAGTATTCCCAATGTAGCGGAGGGAGAAACTGTTCTAAGGCTGAAATGCCTTAGTTGTAGTTGTGCTGTGTTAATATAATATACGTGTAAGTTCAGTGTTGATTGTACGCCTGTATGTATCTCATATGTATATGTGTTAATGGCTTGAAAGCCAACGTTTATAAGTGTGTTTAAATATTGCAGGTTGATCAACCATCGATCACGGAAGGGATTGATGGCGGCCCAGAGATACAAATGGAAGTTATGCGTGAATGGCAGAGATTGTGGCAGAACTGTGTTTTAACATAGAATTTCTTCAAATGGTGGATGAAATCGCAAAGAAGCGGAGAGCTTTATTGCATCGACGGAACCCTTATAATGGTATCAGAACCGAGCTTTCAATATGGCGATAGTGAAATGCGAATTAAACCGCAACCACCAGATCGAGGGTCCAGAAAGACGGTTTATATGCGATCGACGATCGCATGTCGGAGAGGTCAAAGAGCAGGGAAGAGGGATGGTCGATACACCGATGAGTGATATGGCAATATCGCCGATAAGGCGATCGACGATCAGAGATCAGAGTCATCGTAGTCGGAGTTCGAAGAAGGATGAGATCAGAGTCATCGGTAGTCGGAGTTTGAAGAAGGATGAGATCAGCACAATGGAAAGCAATGAGAGCGGACCCGCCAATTTTATAGTTGCCGATTTATGATATTGAAATTCGGCATATATGTTCAGGAGTGGAAGTTTCCTGTTAATCCTTTGTATTGCGAGAGTTGTGTGGCCGCGAGGTTTTAAGGCTTAAACACCTATAAAGGTCCATGGTTAAAAGCTGAAGGCTTAAGAAACGCTTCCGATAAGCTTGTGGGCCATAACCCACAGGCCTCAAGATCGATATTTTTAGGGAAAGGGATTTTGATTAACCCTCAAAATCTCAAACCCATCTATCTTCTCACACCCAAAGTTTGTGGCTCTTCATCTTCTGTTTCCTCCTCTATTGTAGAGTTTGATTCTTCCTCCTTAAGCTCAAACTCTATCTTCTCAGGTTCCTTTGGTTGGACTTCATGTTTAATAACGTCTTTCACCTCTCTAAACACCACATCTCAGCTATACACAACCTTCCTTGTTACTGGGTTCCAAAGCTTATAACCCTTTAAACCATCCTTATACCCAATAAAGATGCACTTTTCTGATTTACTATCAAACTTGGATCTTTTCTCCTTTGGAACATGTACATATGCATCACATCCAAATACATTCAGATGTGAAAGAGAGGGTTTCTTATTAGTCCATACCTCTTGTGTAGTCTTATCCTCCAACGCTGATGAAGGTGATCTGTTGACCAGGTAACATGTTGTCTCCACTGCCTCTGCCCAGAATTCCTGTCCTAACCTGGCACCACTGAGCATGCTTCTTGCCCTTTCCATCAACGTCTTGTTCATTCTTTCTGCAACTCCATTTTGCTCAGGTGTGTATGGAGTAGTCTTTTGCCGTGTTATACCACACTTCTTACAGAATTCTTCAAATTCCTTACTACAAAATTATCCATCGTTATCTGTCCTCAGCACCTTTATCTTCTTCTCTGTTTGGTTTTCCACCAAAGCCTTAAATTCTCTAAACTTGTCAAAGACTTTAGATTTCTTCTTAAGGAAACATATCCATGTATTCCTTGAGAAGTCATCTATAAAGGATACATAGTACACATA
This sequence comes from Pinus tabuliformis, assembly GCA_031772625.1. Classification (NCBI taxonomy): domain Eukaryota; kingdom Viridiplantae; phylum Streptophyta; class Pinopsida; order Pinales; family Pinaceae; genus Pinus; species Pinus tabuliformis. Next base: position 222,786,970 of record CM062809.1, on the reverse strand, counting down.
CTTACCTAGTGATGGAACCTTCACAGGTCCAAACACATCACTGTGCATAAGCTCTAATATCTGTTTCCCCCTCTTACCACTAGAGGGGAAACTCACCTGATTCTGCTTCCCATATACACAATTTTCACATAAATCAAAATCCAGAGAGCTATTACTCATACCTTCTACCATACCTTTACCGTGAAGTATTCGAATTCCCTTCTCTCCAATATGTCCGAGCCTTTGATGCCACAACATGGTCTTCTCTCCAGAGACCACTAGATTTTCTGCTCCACTTTCAAGAACCACAAAATTGTTGCACCAATCAACAACAATGCTACCTTGCAGCTTGTACAGAGTTCCAATTCGAACTCCCCACATCAATACCAATGCCCCCCGAACCATCTTGCAGGTATCCTTCTCAAACACTGTTTTTACACCTGCATCATCGAACTTGCTTACAACAATCATATTTATGGCTAATGCAGGAATATGCAGAACACCCAAAAGTGTTCTAACCCTTCCACCTTGCAACTTCAACTTTACTTTTCCGCGACCAACGATTCTAGCCTTCCTGTCATCCCCCAAGAAGACATCACCACCATCATATTTCTCATACTCACAGAACCACTCTCTATGGGGAGTGAAGTGAAAGGATGCACCTGAGTCAATCAACCATGCCTCATGATCTACATGTGTACTTGAAATAGCCAAGTAGACATCCCCACCTTCATCTGAGGTCGTTTTCGCCTCTGCAGAAGGAGAATCATCAGATCCCTTTCCTTTGTCAGGAGTTTTAGATTTACAGTCCCTTTTGTAGTGCCCTTCCTTTTCGCATTTCCAACACACCACCTTTATGGGTTTTCTTGGAGATTTAGATCTCCCTCTAGATTTAGACCTTCCACTCGATGACTTATTTTTGTTTCTGTTCTGGGACCATCCTCATACAAACAAGGCATCACCATTTTGGCTCTCTAAATTTTTTCGTCTCATTTCCTCCGTCAACAAGGATGAGACTATTTTTTTCAAACTACAAGGCAGTTGCATTGCTACCTATTGCAATAACCAGACTATCCCACGAATCTGGTAGAGAACACAACAAACCGATGCACTTATCTTCATTTGAAATTTTAATATCAACAAATGATAACTGACTTACCACAATATTAAATGTGTTTAGATGCTCTGTCACTGAGTCTCCATCTTTCATCCTCAGGTTAGACAACTTTTCCCGTAGGAACAATTTATTCACTGGAGACTTAAATTGGTATAAAGTCCCTAACTTGTCCCACAAAGCCTTCGCTGTAGCTTCCCCTAATACATTCAGTGATACTGAATCTGAGAACACAATCATATTGTGCTCTTTGCCTTTTGATCCAACTTCTTCCATTCTTTATCAGACACTCTCGTTGGTTTAGTACCCAGATCTACCGCGATCCACTGATCTTTATCCACCAATAGATCCTCCATCTTGAGTTTCCACAACTCAAAAATCGGACCATTAAATTTCTCGATCTCTATCTTTCCACTGCTCACCATCTTCTTTCACCACCAGAATCGATCTTGCAGATCTCCCACTGAACATGGTCTACCATAGGCCTGAGAGAAACCCCTCAGCAACAAAGGCATCCCCTTGAAGCCAAAAACAACTCTGATACCAAATGTAGGTTTCAACCCCGTACAAAAATTACCTGCGTATGGTTTCTAAACCATAGAAAATAAAAAATGTGAGAGCATAACACATAAAACACATATACACAGAGATTTTCCCTTGGATCCCAAAACAGAGACTACCAGCTTGATTTTTCATTATGTTCCTTTCAATGTTACAATACATATTTATACATGCCAAAGCATCCAATACCATGGACCGAAAACTATCGCGTCCAAAACCATGTGCGAAAATCATGCACAAAACCATAGGTAGGTTCACCCAACCTAACATAGGGTCCAAAACTAAAATTTTCCGGTCCGCTGCCCTAGGCCCCATAGAGTGGGATTACCTGCACCCCTCAAACCCCCTGTGACTCCCCCCTGCTACGCAATTAGCGCAACAAAGGGGGCTCTGCCCCCCTTATAACCCCCCCGGTTAACTACATGGGCTAGTCGTGGAAAGAATATAACACAAACTAACATATCCCAAATAAAGTGGTACCTGATATTGATATGTTTGGAGCGATCATGAAATACATGATTCTATGATAAACGAATCCCACTCTGGTTGTCACAGAGGATCACGATAGTATCAAATGTATATCCAAACAACTAACTGAAGAGCTTCCACAACTAGACAGTCTCACAAGAGGCCATACTTGCAGCAATGTACTCTGCCTTAACGGTGCTCGAAGCCACCAACTTCTGCTTTATGCTCATCTAGGATATCGAGGCAGATCCCAAAGAGAAACAACACTCGGAAGTGCTCTTTCGGTCCACCACATTGCCTACCCAATCAACATTGGCATATCCATGTAGTCTCACATCTCCGACAATGTATCTCAACCCATGAGTGATTGTGCCCCGAAGATATGTCAAAATATTCTTGGCACCAATCCAATGTGACTGCAAAACATATATCCAGAAGGGAGCTTACTAAGAACATCAATGCTCCTATGAGTTGACGATACTCAGTAGCATTTCCCCAAGCAGGTCTAGTAGCACTATCGCTTAACTTCTTGAAGTCAAGCTCCATCGGGGTAGTCACGGGCTTGCAGTCCACCATACCAAATGTCTCCAATATCTTCACCACATATTTTCCTTGAGATAGGAGAATATCCCCTGGCTTCTGCCAGATTTCCAATCCTAGGAAATAGTGCATCAGTCCTAGGTCCTTCATCTCAAATTCAGAAGCCAACTCCCTCTTACATTTGTGAATGAAAGGGTCTGCACTTTTTAGAAAGAGGTTGTCAACATACAAAATCAGTATGAGAGGCTTATCATCTTCAACCTTAAAGTAAAGGTTCAGATTGGCTTCACTCCTAGTGAATCTTAGCTTCATCAAGTAGCTATCGATCCTCTCATACCAAGCTTGGGGTGCTTGCTTCAGCCCATAAAGGGCTTTCTTCAACTTGCACATGTGATATTCCCGATCACGAATCTCAAATCCCTCGGGTTGTTCCACATAGACTTCCTCTTTGATCGAACCATGCAAGAACGAAGTCTTGACATCCATATGATGTAGGTTCCATCCTTGCGAAGAGTCAAGGGCTATGATCGAGTGGATGGTGGTGTATCGGGCAACTGGTGCAAATATCTCATCATAATCTATACCTTCCTTTTGAGAGAAGCCATGAGCGACAAAACGAGCCTTGTACTTTTCAGCACTTCCATCAGCTCCATGCTTTATTTTGTAAAGCCACTTCAAGGTGACAACTATTTTGTCCTGTGGTCTGGGGACCACATCCTAGACATCCTTCTTCATGCTAGAGTCATATTCCTTAATCATAGAATACTTCCATACTTGATGCTTCACGACTTCTGCGAACGATGAAGGCTCATTTTGAATGATCGTGCTCATAATGGTCAAGTATCCCTGATACCTGGTCGACTTCTTACTTTCACGGAAAGTCCATCTGGGTGCAATGTGTCCTTCGGCATCATCAAGTGTCCCCCTAAGCCATGAGGGCCTCTTCCTAGAAGAGGAAGGCTCTTGTGGAGGGGGCTCAATAATATCCAAAGGTTCTTCCACTTCAGGCATCGTCTCATCTTCCTTCTTATATAGCTTCTTGGTGTTAGATTCTTTGGTTTTCCTAAGAATAGGAAGATTGTCAACCTTGCTAAGAGCCATGTCTTTGTCAAAGGTGACATCATGACTAATCTCGATTTCTCTTTGACGAGCCACATAGATTCTATAGCCCACGAAGATTCCCTTATTTCCAAATGCACCCAATTTATTCCTTTGTCTTTCGGCACATGAAAATATATGGGACTTCCAAGTATTCTAAAATGAGAGACATCAGGTTTCTTACCAGTGAACATCTCTTCAGGAGTCTTGGAATCCAATGCTTGACGAGGGCATCGATTTTGAACATATACGGCAGTATTTGTAGCTTTGGCCCATAGAAACTTCGAAAGTCTTTGATCATGGAGCATGGAACGAACAACTTCCAAAATCGTACAATTCTTCCTTTCCGCCACACCATTCTGTGCAGGAGTGTATGGTATAGTGGTCTCCCTCTTAATGTTAGCCTCTTTGCAAAAGTCATGAAACTCATGAGATTCATACTCGGTCGCATTATCAATCCTTTAAATCTTGATCTTTTTCTCGGTTTGATTCTCGATCAAGGCTTTGAAGTGAGGGAACTAGGAGAACAATTCATCCTTGTTTTTCAAGAAGTATTTCCATATCTTGCGAGAATAGTCATATGTAAAAGTGAGATAATATAAATATCCTCCTAAAGATTTGACATGCATCATACTAGATATGTCGGAGTGAACCAACTGCAAAATGTCAGAGGTCTTGCTATGGCTTGATGGGAATGGTCCCTTTTGAGCTTTCCTTCGGCACACCCCGAACATACACCTTCTTGCTCCACTTTAAATTTGGGCATCCCGGTCACCATTTGTCTCACATCGGGTAGAGCCTTATGGTGAAGGTGGGAAAACCTCCGGTACCATAGTTCAAACTGAAGAGTTGTGTTGCAAGACATGACTCCCAACAGACTTCCTCCAACTTGATATAGAGATTCAACTTGAAACCCAAGAGTGAACGCATCTTTAAAATTCTTTTTCCATACATGTAGCTTGCCATCGATGAAGGCCACCTTGTAGCCTTTGTCTTCCATCGTCGAAATGGACACCAGGTTCATTTTGAGATCAGGTACCTATAGGACTTCTTGCAAATGAATTGTGTTACCCTGATTTAGTTGAAGAGTAACATTCCCTACACCCTTTACGGGATAGGTGGAGTTATCTCCAAGAATAATCTCTAGGTCGGTCTCCTTCTCTATCAGATTAGAGAGAGCTTCCTTATAACCAGTGAAGTGCCTTGAGGCACCACTATCAATAAGCCAATTGCCCAACAAGTCCGGAGGAGAAGTGGTAGAGAGGGTCAATATCAGATAATATTCATCTTGCTTATTGTTAACAACATTAGATTCATACCTGGAGTTTCTTGCCTTCTTGGAGGGTTGAGCACTTCCTTGATTTCCGACATCCTCTTTCGTCTTCCACTGAACCTGCCATTCCTTTGATTGTGAATTAGAATTGCCACGGGAGTGATTTTGATCATCGTCATGAGATGTGTCCTTTCTATTAGGACATTACCTCACATAGTGGCCAAATTTGTTGCAAATGAAACATCTTCCTTCCTTCCACCTTTCGATCCGGCCTTTCCTTTAGATTTAGACCCGAAATTCTTTCTCCTTTTAGCATGAGAGGAGAAAGCAGTGGGGTTGACTTTAAATGCATACATTTCCTGCTCTTCCATCCTCATCTCTTCTTGAATGCATCTCGCCATTAATTCCTCAAATCTTGGAATTACATTATTGTTGAGAAGAGTGGTTCTAAATACGTACCATTTGGATGGGAGCCCTCCAGGAGTTGTGATAGTCATTTCCCTGTCAGGAATGACTTCCCCATTCGATAGGAGATCATTCTTGATCTCGGTGATCCTTAAGAAGTAGGATTGCATATTCTCATCTTTTCCCTTCTTAATTTCCTTCAGCTTATTTTTGAGGAACAAAACTTGATTTGCATCACTAACTTTAAACAAGCTTACTAGCCTATTGTAGATTTCCTTGGAGGTCTTTAGCTCGGAAACATAGGCCACTAGGCGCTTGTCGATAGAGTCCGAGATGTTCTTCTTTGCTTTGACTTCACCCTTAGTCCACTTGTTCCTTGTAGCAAACGATGCATTTGATGGAGGCTTAGTAATTCTGCCTCTCACATAGTCCAACACTTCTTGCTCTTCCAATGTTAGATCGAGAGACATCTTCCATCTATGATAGTCAGACTTCGCACGGAGCTTGTCTCTAGTGGGAAAGTGTGATGAGGAACTCATGAAGTCTTAAGACTTTTCCAATAGTCTTTTATGATTGCTCTTGCTCTTGCTTGGGCTTTGTCTTTACCTCAGTTCTGATACCATGTTAATTTATGGTATGTTCTATGCTTAGTGCAATTTACTTCAATTTCTTCTTATTAGCCCAATGTCAATTTCGTTGTTTAGAAATCACATTAACATAAAGTAAAATGCTGATAGAACATAAATAAATCGACAAAAGACAAGCCAAGAAAAGAGACACTAGATGTGGCGGCTAGCCAGGGACAAACCCCAATATGGGGAAACCCTTTGATCAATTCTTCTATAATCTTCACTGATTCAACAGAGAGAGAGAAATAGTACAAATATGCAATTCTATAATTTTATGACAACAACAACAAGACCTTAACTAGCAAAGTCAAAGTTGGTCAAATGAGTCAGAATTGACCTCCAATCAGTTTGGTCAATATCCCAGTCAACTTGGCGTCCAACAGCAAGAAGAGGTAGCCCAAAACAGTCTAAAAACACAGTCAAACAAAGGTCAAGAGAAGTCAACCTATAACTAGAAATTAGGGCAATCAACGCTAATCAAACCAGAGGTTAGATCACCTCAGTTTGTGTGCCAAAATCTGTAGCCTGCCAAAGAGAAGCAACCACACCAAATCCACAGTCCAAGAAGAGTCCACGCTGGTCAAAGTGTCTTTTTGCAACCTTGGTAAAACTCGGTCAACGCAACCCTAGCCAGAAATAACTTCGTCCTTCCACACGTGTGAGAGAGATGATTCTCCTAGATGTGTACCCAACCAAATAAGGAGAGAGAAGAATGTAAGATGAGATGAGATGAGATGATTGAATAATGCCACAAGGTGTTTTCTATTTATATGAATTGTTGGGATGCGTGCCACACATTTTATTGCTGGCCGACCTTGACAAATTGTCAAGTATATGCAAATAAATTCATGTCTCCATAAATACATGTCGGAATCGGATAGATCAATCCTACACCTCTCGATGCGAGGAATCCAAGAAAAATATCAGTTGCCATAAATAAGTTGACCCACATGGAGTTTGGCCCTTGTAGCCAATTTTAACACATGGTTATATGTAATGGCATAAAAAATTGGCCAAAGTCCAATAGTATTACTTGTAAAACATACAACGGGCAAAGCACATTTGACTATGTTATATTCTCTCAAAGGTCTATTTCCAAGTTGTTGAACTTTAATATTGAGTGATTCCCTATAGAGATAGACTCTGACCATTTGCCTCTTCTTATTAAACTTGGTATAAATACAGAAGATCAAAAGGGGGACCATCCCCATCATTCACAGAAGAAAGTTTGAGAACGTGGAAGAATTATCTTAAACCAAGAAAATTAGGAGCTATTTAAGGTTTCTCTTAAAGAACACCTCTAGCTGGCCAAAAACAACAGTAGGGGCTGCAAGGATAACGTAAGAGATAAAATATATGTTTGCAATAGTATGTTGATCCCCTTAATACACAAAGCTTTAAAGGTATGTAAGAGATCTAGGCCTATGAAGAGGATCACAAATACCTTCCCAGCTAATCCTTGGTATGATAAAGAATGCAAGGATGTGAAAATATTTCTCAAAGAAAATTCAAGCAAAGAAAACAAGATTATATATAAACAATTGATAAAATCAAAGAAATAAAGTTATGTGATTTCAAGAAGGAAGGAATTAATTTCTTTGGGAAAACATAATCCCAAAGGTTTCTGGAAGGAACTACAACAAAAGAAAAAGAAAATAGAAAACAATATCACAGGGGCTTAGTGGTTAGACTATGCAAAACTTTTGTATGAGCGGACAAATGAGAAAAGTAAGCCTCCCATAATTTTCTGCTCAATAGAGCTATTTTCGGTTGCTGATATTGAACAAAGTATAAAGAAATTGGAAAATGGCAAGGCGCAAGACATTGACAATTTACAAGAAGAATTTTAAAATGGGGAATGAAGCTTCTGGCCCCACACATCAAGGAGATATTTAACAAAGTTAATCAAGATAGCTTTTCGGTTGAGTGGACAACCAATGTTGTTATACCTCTTCACAAAACCAGAGATATCAATAACCCTTCTAACTATTGTACTATTATGATCAACCCTCTTCTTGGAAAACTTTTTGGGAGCATGCTAGAGTGCAAAATCAGTGAATGGGAAGAAAAAGAGGGAAAAAGAGCAAAGGGACAGGATGGATTTAGGCCTAAACATTCTACCATTGATCATTGCATCACTCTAAGACACTTCATTGAAAAAGTTTGGGATAACCAAGGTGGGGAAGCATTTTGTTGCTTTGTTGACTTCAAAAAAGCCTTTGATACTATCCTTAGAGATAAACTATGGCACAAAATGGAAGAACTAAAGGTCCCAAAGGAATATAGGGCAGTTGTTCATAAGATTTATGAGAGGGTTAGAGCCAGAATCAGAACAAAGGAAGGCATGTTTGAATGTTTTGACTGTGACATAGGAGTCATACAGGGATGTCCTCTTTCTCTCACATTATTTGGTCTATATATTGATAATCTTGAAGAGTGGATAAACAATACCAAAGGAGAAGGCATCTAGTTGGCAAGATATGTGGTGAAACTAGTTTTATATGAAGATGACCTTATTCTTATCGTTAAATCGGCACTAGGTTTGAGAGAACACTTGAAAGCTCTGGAACTCTTTTGTCAAGAGGTGGGAATGCAAGTAAATACCAACAAAACTAAAGTCATGAATTTTTCTTTGAAAATAAAGAAACATCAGGGTACTTTTCTCTTTGAGGGCAACCCCTTGGAGGTGGTAGATGAGTACAAGTATTTAGGATTGAATTTCACTATAGGCTTAGCTGGGAAACATGTAGATCAAAGAGAATCAAAGGAGGGTGGAAAGCTCCCTAATTCCTTCAGAACATGTGTAGACAAGCAGAACTATGGGATTGGAAGACTAAGAAAACCCTCTTTGGTATATTAGTGGTGCTAGTTATCCTCTATGGTTGCGAAATATGGGGGAGAAACATGTCAAGCCACAAATGGCGACAAATAGAAAGAATTCAAAAGCACTTGATCACAAGTAGCCTCAAAGTTAAATAAACGAGCCCATATGATATCCTTTTAGCTGAAGTTGGTATGTTTCCAATTGAGGCATCAACAATCATTCATCTGCTGAGTTACTTGAAGAAGGTTGAAAATATGGATAAGCACCGGTGGCCCAAATTGGTTGTTGAAGAAGAGCTAAAATGCCGGAAAAAGACATGGATGAAACAAAACAGAAAGTGGTTAGGAAAATGGGACATAAATCTGCATGATTGCCCTCATGCTAAGGAGATAAAAAGGTGGGTCTTAGAGAAATTTAGGACTGCCATGTGGACAAAGCAGGTAGGCAAAAAGAAATCATATTATGTCAAAGAATTTAACCCAACGTGGAAACATGATGATAAAGAGTATTTGAGTTCCTCAATCAAAGGAACAACTAAAATTTTAATTGATTGACTAAGGACTAACTCCCATCATCTAAAATGTGAAACTGGGAGATGGTCAGTCCCTAAAGAAGATTGGGAAGAACAAATTTGCATTTTTGCAACAAAGGGGTGGTAGAAACAGAATGGAATTTTATCAAAGTGTGCAACGTATGAAGTTATTCATCATCAGTTTGATAGAAGCCTAAAGGTGAACAATCTTAGTGAGATTTTTGAGGAGACAAGGCTTCACAAAACAACAAATTTCTTACTCAAGATCCATAATAGAAAAAATGTTGAAATTCCGTGACCTTGGATCTAGGTTAGTCTTAAATCACTAACGCTACCAAACCAAGAGTCTCAACCATAAACTACTTTGCACAACGAAAAATCTAAAATAGTAAATCATACAATGCACAATGAACATAGTTTTAAACAAAATTGTAAAATGATGTATAAACACCAATCTTCATTATATTAATCCAAACTGATAAATACAAAAATTTATGGTTACAAGATACAATGACAAGCTTGGTTGCAAAACTTTTTGTTGTATCTTGTCATGCCAATTCGTCTGTTCAACTTTAGGAGGGCTGCTCTTTAACACTGCTGCACGTCCTTCTGCATGGTGTACTTGGGCCGATCCAATCTGCTCCTCTGGGCTGGCCGATACTTGAGATCCAATCTGCCAGGCTAGCAACAACTTTCATCCATCAAAGTGTTGCACTTTGGCACTGTCCTTCACCCAACCTTCAGCTGCTCTTTGTCCTTCATGATAGCTTGTCAAGGGCTCCTTTTGGGTAGTCAATCATGCTGCCTTCCACCAGCTCTATGACTCCCAATCTACCACTGTTGTGTTTGCTCCTAGGAAGACACCTTCCCTCCTCGAAATGTCTTCCAATTGGCTCCAATAGGCTGCAAGGAAAACTGATCCAAATTGGTCAACTTCTTTGACCCAACATCCCTCCACAAAACACTGCTGATATTTCTTTGCATTGCTTTTTGCTGCACTCCTGGTTAGGGCACTTACTGTAGCCCTCGTTTCATCCCACAGTCAACAAACTAGCCCTTTAAGGGTTGCGACATACCCTCAAAGGTCTCCTCCTCACCCACTTTGCTTTCTTAGGCTACTGTCCACCCTTGAAAGCCCTCACATAACCTCTAGCTGTATACTATGGCCTGTGGCTTAGCACAAAAACTTTTTGTAGCAAAAGGCCTCCGAAAATGTGCCCGAATGACCTCCAAACAACAACATATTTGACCCTTAGGAACTCGGCCTAATAGTCAGCCTTCCCAGCCCTCTTCACAGAAACTTAGACCCTGTTTTCACGACTGTTCCAACCCTAAGATAATTTGCACTTGCCTCAGCCACTCGGCCTCCTGTAGTAGACTATGGATCCCTTTCTTCCACACTATCAAGAACTCCTCCTTTGCTACATCTAGGGTAATTTCAAAGCTCCTTTTTTAGGAAAGACGTTGCACTAATGGATGCCTTAAATGACTCCATTCCACCTCTATTTATACTAAATGAGGTCTCCCCGAAGCCAATCATGAACCGACACATCTTTATGGAATTTCTCACGTCGGCTTAATTGGAACTAATGTCGGCCTGCCTAAACAAAATCCATAATTATTATGTCGATTGCAAAATTCAATATCTCCGAAACGACAACTTGGATTCAAACAATTTTTGATGCGTTGGAATTGTCTTTTCGAGCACTATCATCCTCATCCGTCACACATCATGTCTTTGTCATGGTTTTTCCCCAAAATACGATGGGTTCCAAAACCCCTCTTGGGTTCCAAGCCCACAAGTTGCCCCTGTGGCGCTTTTTCCTCCAACCCTTGAACCCTTGGGGCTTGGAGTACCTCCCAAGCTACAAATTTCAACAATCTCTCTTAGCGAGGGAGGTACCTCTGCAACTCAGAAGTACTTCATCATCATCATCGTTGCTTGCAACACTTGCCCAACTCCTATTACTCACAATAGCAACGATCCCAGAAGCATGAACTATGCCTCCCTCGGAAGTGTCGTTGTTGCTTGAATCCTCCTGCTTCTTTTTCTTTTCCCGCAACAATTTCTGTTCCTTCCATGGTTCCTTCGTGCCATATGTGGAAGCACCCTTGCTCCCCAGTGACCATGCACTCTTCTTGGGTTGTAGTTTCTCCCTCTGAGTCTGCAAACTCCCTCTCGAACTTGACTCCCTCTAAGCCTCTGGATCCTGGACTTTCTCAGAAAAGTGTACCTTCTTCTCGGGAACCTGCATCTGCTCCTTTGAAGCCTGCAACTTCACCTGCACCTGCTCTAGCTCCTTTGGAACCTGGACCTGCACCTGCTTCTTTATATGATCCTTGGGTTTGCCTGTCAACCTATAGAGACCATTCTCCTTGACTCCAAGCACAATCCCATCAGCCTTAAAGCATCTAGTCTTGAGTCTTGCCTTCCCATCTTGGAACAAGACCTCAAAGTCCTTCCTCTCCATCATTGAGATGGAGAGCACATTATACTTGAGTCCTGGTACAAATAGTACATCCTGGACCCGCAACATACGTCCTGTCTCCAACCTGAATGGCACCACACCCGATCCTCGGATCTCCAACTGACTCTTGTCACCCAACACCATGTGCAACTTCGAGTCCCATTCAGCTAGAGTCTCAAAAACATCCTGTGACCTTGTCATATGCTTCGTCGCACCACTGTCCACGTACCATCCATCATCTTTGATAATACTTTCTGAGAAATGAGAAATTAGTGAAAGGGAATCCTCTTCTTCTTCCATCTTTGCTTGATGGGCAATAAGGGAGGCCTGCTTCCCTTTTTTCTTCTCATCATCTCCTTTCTTCTTCAGACATTTTGACGCATAATGACCCATCTTGCCATAGTGAAAACACTTGATTTTACTCAAGTCCTTCCGCTTACCCTTCATTTTTGCTGGAAGTGCCACGTCCTCATCTACCTTCTTGGAAGGATGAAGATCCTCGTCTCGCAACTCTTCTTGAATGAAGTCGTCCCATAGTCTATTCCAGTTTGGTAACTTCTCCCTAACAATGATTCCTTTGAGGAAGGGTTTCCATTCCTTGATGAACCCTTTCAAGGCAATCCTTACCATCTCTGCATCTGAAACTTTGACCTCGATGACAACAAGCTCATCTCAAACCTGAGATATCCTTGTTAGATACGAAGTCGTTCCTTCACCCTTTATCATCTTGGTGGATTTCAACTTATCCTCCAATACCAGCACCCGATTCTCATTCTTGTTCTGGAACAAATTATGAAGAGCCATCCACATCTCGTGTGCATTGTTCTTCCCAGACACATGAGGTATCAAGGGATCCTTCACACCATCAAGGATGATCAACCTCGCTTTCATATCCAAGTCTTCCCATATTTCCAGCTCCTTAGGGTCAGATGGCTTCTTGATCTCTTTCTCAGCAAAATCCCAAATCTTGTTGACCTGCAAGACCAACTTGATCCTTTCTTTCCAAGTAGTGTAGTTGGACAACCCTTCCAACTTGTCTTCATATCGGAGACCAACTTGCAACTTCAACATTGTAGTGACTCCTTCACTCATAATGTTACCAAGTCCCTCTCACGCTGTACTTCGCTGTGAAAACTCTGATTTAATAGCTTTCAAAGTAGCTCAGGTACCCTCTGATACCATGTTGAAATTTTGTGACCTTGGATCTAGGTTAGAGTCTTAAATCACTGACGCTACTGAACCAAGAGTCTCAACCATAAAATACTTTTCACAGTGGAAAATTGAAAACAATAAATCATACAATGCATAATGAACACAGTTTTAAACAAATTTGTACAATGATGTACAATCACCAATCTTCGTTATATTAATCCAAATTGATAAATACAACAGTCTATGGTTACAAGATATAATGACAAACTTGGCTATAACACTTTTTTTCATATCTTGTCCTGTCGATATGTCGCACTCGTTATGTTCAACTGTAGGAGGGTTGCCCTCTAACACTGTTGCATGTCCTTCTGCACGGTGTACTTGGGCTGATCCAATCTGCTCCTCTGGGCTAGCCAATACCAGAGATCCAATCTGCCAGGCTAGCAACAACTTTCGTCTATCAAAGTGTTGCACTTTGGCACCATCCTTCACCCAACCTTCAACTACTCTTTGTCCTTCAAGATCACATGTTAAGGGCTCCTTTTGGGTAGTCAATCATGCTGCCCTCCACTAGCTCTATGACTCCCAATCTACCACTGTTGTATCTGCTCCTAGGAAGAAACCTCCCCTCCTCGGAATGTCTTCCAATTGGCTCCAACAGGTTGCAAGGAAAACTGATCCAAACTGGTCAACTCCTTTGACCCAACATCCCTCCACAAAACACTGTTGTCATTTGTTTGCACTGTTGTTTGCTGCACTCCTAGTTAGGGCACTTATTGCAACCCTAGTTTCACCCCACATTCAACAGACTAGCCCTTTAAGGGCTACAACATACCCTCAAAGGTCTCCTCCTCACCCACGCTGCTTTCTTAGGGTACTATCCACCCTTTACAGCCGTCACACAACCTCTAGCTGTGTGTTATGGCCTGAGACCTAGCACAACAACTTGCTGTAGCAACAAACCTTCGAAAATGTGCCCAAACAACCTCCAAACAACAACGTATTTGACCCTCAGGAACTCGGCTTAATAGTCAGCCTTCTCGGCCCTCTTCACAATAAACTTGGACTCTGTTTTCACCATTGTTCTAGCCCCAAGACAATCCGCACTTGCCTCAGCCACTCGGCCTCCTGTAGTAGACTTCAAATCTCTTTCTTCCATGCTGTCTAGAACTCCTGCTGTGCTGCGACTATTAATCTAGATTGTCATTGATGTCAATATGGCAATATTCTAGATACTAAATGATGATATGAGGCTAAGGAGAAGCAGAGCAGATCCGTGAAGAAACTGGAGCAAAAAGCCAAGGAGCGAAGCCACAGGAAAGCTAAGCCATGAGTAAGAGTCTGTTACAAACTGTTCTTATTAAAATATCGCATATACTCAAGAGTAAGAGCCATATCAGAGATATTGCATGAAATATCGGAGGAACCAACATATCAAAGGAGTTAACATCGGAGGAGCCAACATATCAAAGGAGTTAACATCGAAGGAGTCATATTGGGAGTATCGCATGTAATATATGCCCAAGAAGAACCGATAGGAAGAATTCATCAAAAGGAGCAAAGAGGGACACACAGCGAGGAAAGAGCCAACAGGAACAACATTTGTTGGAAGAGCAGGGGTAGGAAAGTACGACTCATTTGTGATAAAGTTGTGGACCCGGTTGAGTTATCAAAAGAAGCTTATTGGAATACCTCATCGCAAGTTATGAAAGGCTTGTCACATTGCAATATAAGGTGTGGACCCGATTGCTCCATTATAAACCGCCCTATTGTAATATCGCATCTGCGTGTATCGGAACCTTCACATCGCAATTCATAAATGGATGTCACATTAAAAACTGCGATTGCGATATTATTGTGGACCTGTTACACCATTACAACATGATTTAATGTTATATCACATCCGCATTGGAAGTCATGTATTAAAAAGGAATGCCACTTGAAATCTGCGATTGCGATATAAGTATGCGGACCCTGATTACGATATAAGTATGCGGACCCGCTGCACCATTATAATACGTCCTAAAGAAATATCACATCCGTCGTATATTGCAAGCCTTGAAGAGATGTAACAATGGAAAATCGCCGATTGTGATTAAGGTAATGATGTGGCTGGTGGGACCACCCATTATATGTTTTTTTAACTATGTTGATAAGTGAAGATATCGGAGGACAGAGTATGTTATGGGCACGACTTGTAAAAGACCTCCGGAAGTTGCGATTGCGATTAAAGGAATGACACGGCATGTGGGATCTTCAATATGGGTATAACCTCTCTTATGATGCGATTTTTGTGAACAATTAATGTCTATTGTATGAATATTAAAAAAAGGGCCTCTTTGATATAGTTTAGTATGCAACACTTTTGTAATTCAGCCTCTCTTCCGAATGAACGGGTCCTTTGAGTATTAGTGAATTCGAAGGACAGAGGAAGCGGAAGAGCGAGCGTAGAGGAAGCCGAAATATCAAGCGAGCGAAAAAGGAAGCAAGCGAAAAGGAAGCCAAAGGTTAGGGGTATTAGGCATATATAACAGAGAACAAGGAAAGTTTACAGGTTGGTGAAACTGTAAGAAATAGAGGAAGCCGAAGGTCTGGAAGACGTGGAAGAAGTAGGAGGACAAAAGTAATTAAGTCATAGGTCTAGCAGGGTTGGGAGCAGAGAATTACTACCAAACAGATCCAGACAATTTACAGAAGAGGGTTGGAGCCTTTGGGGTTGGTGCCTCAGTACTGGAAGGATTGGTGTCCTGGGAGTTGGTGTTCCTAAATCCAAGGTTGGTGCCTTGATAAGACAGGGTTGGTGCTTTGGAGTTTGGAGCCTCACAAAAAGTCCAAGTTGGTGCTTGGCAACTGGTTGAAGCCCTATATACATTGTACTTGATTTATTGCAAAGATTACATTAATAAAAGCATTTATTCCTGTTACTTTTTCTGTGTTCTAAATATAAATGATTAAACTGAAAAAAAATAACAATTGAAAAGAAATGTTGATTCACCCCCCCAAAAGTATTTCCAACAATTGGTATCAGAGCCATCTTCTTCATATCAGCCTAACAACTTGAAGAAGGATTCTTATTCATGATGAGAAATCATGAAGTTTCAGGAAGACCTCCTCTGTTCGATGGCACAAATTTTTGTTTTTGAAAAAAGAAAATGTCCTACTACTTAATGTCCCTTGGACTTGAAGTTTGGCATTCAGTTTTAAATGAGTACAAAACTCCTTCCACTCTTCCAACAAATCAAGACAAAAGGAAAGCCTACATTGCAAATGCAAAAGCCATAAACTCCATCACTAGTGGAATCACTAATTCTGAATTTACAAAAGTCATGAATTGTAACTCGGCCAAAGAAGTGTGGGATAAGCTAATTAGCTTATACGATGGGGACTCCAAAGTTCAGAAGTCAAAGCTTCAAAATCATAGAAGGCAATTTGAAAGTCTGAAAATGGATGATTAAGAAGATATTGCATCATACTTTCTCTGAGTAGCTGAAGTAGTCAACTCTCTTAAAGGATTGAAGAAAACATTGAAGAAAACACTATTGTTCAAAAAGTATTAAGATCTCTCCCAGACAGATTTGACTCCAAAGTAAGTGCTATAGAAGAAATGAAGGATCTAGATACTCTCAAGATGGATGAACTTCATGGAATCCTCTGTTGGACACGGATTATCATTGATGTCAATATGGCAATATTCAAGGAGTAGATAGAGCCACCAGAGGAGTAGATGGAGATGAGAGAAGCAGACAGAGTTATAATATAGTTCCTCGTTTGTTAGGAGTTGAACCGAAATAATCGAGCGGAGGGTTTCAGAGCAAATGGAGTTTTGGGGTGTGGAGGTAAAACCTGGAGAGGTTCAGAGCTGTGATCCTGGAGATGGTAAATATCTCCACTTATCGCAGGTAGCCCTGGGTGAGATTCAAAATGCAAAGGAAAGTGAGAGAGCTCTCCTCAATGTTCATGTTGATAACAAGAAAGTTGTGCTTGGTGCGCTTACATATGGGAAATGCGACCAGTTTTCGTTGGATATTATGTTTTCTAAACCTTTCAAGCTTTCACACAGTTGCACCACAGGAAGCGTCTTATTCATTGGTTATACCATAGTTGTAGAAGAAAGAGATGGTGGAATGGGAGGATATGATGAATCAGGCTCTGATTCTGATGATGATTGACAAGCTCAGGCTCTAATGCATCGTGTTAAGGAAAATAGCCAAAGAGAAGCGAGGCTTGCCAAGCCTGAGTTAATGAAAGATGGTGCGAAACAAGTGAAGCCTGAACCTATGATAATTGATAAAGCAGCTGCAAAGGCTAAGTCGGGGGAAAGAAAATCACTTCCTAGCAAGAAACTGGTGGAAAAAGAAGAATCCACTGATGATGAATGTGAGCCGTCGGATCAAAGAGCAGCGGATCCAACGGTCGTCGCACACGAAAGATGCGCAGACGATAATGCGCGGGAGACGTACAGGTAGGCGGTAAGCGATATTCCCCGCACCGCCCACTGGGGTTTGGTGGTATCCGTATATGGCCGTGCAATCCAGTCGCAATACGATGCGTGGCGGATGAAAACCGCCGCCCCCGCAGGTTAACACGTATGCAAGTTGCGCGATCGGGGCTTGCGACTGCCGTCCGATCGTGCAGCGGATGGTCAGATGGCGAGAAAATGATAGCGACTAAGGAGGAAGCCTAAGAGTCAGTGTAAGCAGAAACGAATGGACAAAGGCATGGGAATGTATAAAACAGTAGAAACAGAGAACTGTTGGTGCGGTTATGGTGGTGAAGAACCTGAGGGTGAGATAGTAGAAGCAGCAGGGGCAAAAGAGGCAGAAAAAGCAGCGGAGGCTGTAGAGGCAGCAGAAGCAGCAGAGGCAGGAGAGCAGGAGTGAGACAACCTCAACTGAATAGAGTGCATCAACATACCTGTTTATACCAAGGTTGGGTTGGAGCCCAAGAGGTTGGACATGATTGAAGTCATTGGGGTAGGTGCTCCTAAGTGCAGAACCACTGCAAAACAGAGTTGGTGCTCTGGACGTTGGAGCCTCACTGAAGTCCAAGGTGGAGCTTGGCAACTATTCACAATCAGATTTATACTTATATTGTATTTATTTCTTTGCACTGTCTTGAGTTGTAATAAAAGCATTAAATTCATCTGTGGATTTCCGTGTTCTGTGTATACATATACATATCTATATAGGTTGTTGGCAATCACTAGAACAATTAAAAAAATAAAAAAAATAGTAAGAAACACTGATTCACCCCCCCCTCCTCTCAGTATTTCCAACAATTGGTATCATTGCCAAGTTTCTTCATACTAGCCTAACAACTTGAAGAAGGATCCGTAGCCATGATGAGAAATCACGAAGCATCAGGAAGACCTCCTTTGTTTGATGGCACTAACTTTGGTTTCTAGAAGAAAAGAATGACCTACTACTTAATGTCCCTTGGACCTGAAGTTTGGCATTTTGTTCAAAATGAATACAAAACTACTTCCACTCTTCTAACAGACCAAGACGAGAGGAAAGCCTACATTGCAAATGCAAAGGCCATGAACTCCATCACTAGTGGAATCACTGATTTTGAGTTTACAAAAATCATGCACTGTACCTCTGCCAAAGAAATGTGGGAGAAGCTAGTTGGCCTGTATGATGGAGACTCAAAAGTCAAAAAGGAAAAGCTTCAAACTCACAGAAGAGAATTTGAAAGTTTGAGGATGGAAGATGAAGAAGATATTGCAGCATACCTCCTCCGAGTAGCTGAAGTGGTAAATTCCCTGAAAGGATTGGACGAAAAAGTGGAAGAAAGTACCATTGTTCAAAAGGTATTAACGTCTCTTCCAGACAGATTTGACTCCAAAATAAGCGCTATAGAAGAAGCAAAGGATCTAGATACCCTCAAAATGGATGAACTCCATGGAATTATCACTGCCTATGAAATGAGGAAAGGTGGCCCAAGCTCCAAAGATGCAGCATTCAAGGCCTCAAAGTCAAAGAAGGGGAAAGAAAGGAATGACTGTAGTGATGAGTCAAATGTGGAATCCGAATTGGCTCAATTTGTACGAAAGCTGAAGAGAGGATCTAAGCTTAAAGGCAAGTATCCTCTTATCTTTTTTAAATGTGGTAAAATAGGTCATTATGCAGCAAAATGTCCTCATAAACATGACAGTGATGATGAAGGAAATTCTAAAAGAATGGCAAATTCTAAAAGAATGGCACATAAAAAGAAAGGGTTCAATAAGAAAAACTTCTTCTCCAAGCAAGATGAGTCTGATGAGGATGAGTTTATGGTCATCAAAAATAAATCAGATGAGGAAAGTGATCATGATGAAAGCCAAGAAGCATTATTCATGGCACTCGCAGATGATGATGACTCAGGGTTGGAAGGAAATGTAGATGAACTGTTAATAAGTGCCATTGAAGAAAATGAGAAACTACAGAAAAAAATCATTTCTCTCAAAGTGGAAAACGAGGAAATAATAAGGAGAGAAGATCTCTTGGAAGCAAAGCTTAAAGAAAAGGAATAGACTTGTGAAGAACGCGAGGCCGAAATAGTGTCTTTGAGAAAGGAGTTGGAGCAAATTAAAAAGGGTTGTAAAAGCTCTCAAATACTTGAGACTATTCTGAAAAATCAAAAACCTCAACATGACAAGTTTGGAATAGGTTTCAAAGGAGAATCCTCAAGCCCTAAGAATAATGCGAAAAGCTATGTCGATGCACTTTCCTGCAATCCAAAAGATGAAAAAGTATGTTATCAAAAGTGCATCCCAGATCCCAAGAATGAAGAGAGATTTTCTCCAAAGAAGAATGTGGAGTCTAATCATGGACACTACAGCAAATACAAACCTGTACTCCACCAAAGGCCTATCGCAAATCCGAAGAACGAGGGAGGAGTAATTCCCAGGATGGAAATCGACTCAAATCGTGGCTGCTTCAACAAATACAAAACCATCTTTCTTGGACACTGCTTTGACTGTAAAAACTTCGGTCATCAAGCCAGACATTGTATGGCTCGCAGAAGTGAAAAGACAAATCTAAAGGACCGAATAATCAACTCATATGCCCCCAAAAGGTAGGGACAAATCAAAACCTTTAATTCATTTGATCCCTTAACCAAATTTGATCTGATTTGCTCTTGCTGCTACAATAATGGACACTATGAACAAGACTGTCCACTCAAAGGAAGAAATACGAGTAGCAAGAACTCCAGCATGGACAAATGCGGCCTAACTCTATATGCTCAAAATAATGGAAACCAGTGGTTTATAGATAGTGGGTGCTCCAGACACATGACAGGAGACAGAAGGAAGTTTGTCTCATTGAGCAAAAAGGAAGGGAATGTGTCCTTTGGAAGCGGATCTAGCAGAATTGCAGGAAAAGGAATAGTTACTCTGATCAATGGAAAAGGAAAAGCTCAAGATGCTCTACTGGTTGATGGACTCAAACACAACCTCTTGAGTGTCAGCCAAATCTGTGATCAAGGACATAAGGTTGTTTTCAGCACCAAAGAATTTGAAATAAGGAAATCTGCCTCAGGGAAACTTGTGGCAAAAGGGGTGAGGACACCAGACAACATTTACATTCTGAACAAGATTGAAGAAAATAAATGCTACCTGAGTTAGACAGATGAGAGTTGGCTGTGGCACAAGTGACTTGGATATACAAGCTTCGAAAATCTGATCAATATCAGCAAGATCAAAGTTGTACGAGACATCCCAAGGCTGTTCAAACCAAATCAAGCAGTATGTGGTCCATGTCAACATGTAAAGCAGACCAGAATCAGACACAAGACAAAGGAACACTCTACATCGAAGCCCTTAGAGATCATCCATGCTGATGTATGTGGGCCAACTAGAAATCAAGCACTCCAAGGAGAAAGGTAATTTGTGTTATTTGTTAATGATTATACTAGAATGATGTGGATATATTTCATAAAGTATAAATCTGAAACTTTTGAGTGTTTTAAGAATCTAAAAGCCCTTGTAGAAAATGAAAAAGATTCAAAAATTAAGTGCCTCAGAACAGACAGAGGAGGAGAATTCACATCAAACGAGTTTAGTGAGTTCTGTAATATTCATGGAATTAAAAGGGAATTCTCGGCTGCCAGAACACCTCAGCAAAATGGGGTAGTTGAAAGAAGAAACCGAACATTCCAAGAAATGGCAAGAACTATGCTATTAGCAGCAGACTTACAACCTAAATTCTGGAGAGAAGCAGTAGGAACAACTGTCTATACACTGAATCAAACTCAATTCAGACCAAATTGTGAAAAAACTCCTTATGAGCTATGGAAAGGAAGACTTGCTTCGGTGAAGCACTTCAAGATCTTTGGAAGCAAGTGCTTCATAAAAATAAATGATGGCTCACTTGGAAAGTTTGATTCTCAGGTTGATGAAGGGATATTTCTTGGATACTCTACACAGAGCAAGGCTTACAAGTGCTACAATTATCGGCTGAAGAAAATAGTTGAAAGAATTGATGTAAAAATTGATGAAGATCTTCCAGAAAAGGAAATTGAAGAACATGAAGATGACTCTCTCATTGAAGAAGAAGAACCTAAAGAGGAAGAAATAGAAGAGGAAGAAGAAGAAGAAGAAGAGGAAAGAGAACCACCTAATACCCCTTCAAAGATGAAGTATGTCCAATGCCATCATCCAGAAGAGCAGATCATTGGCGATAGAGATGAAGGTGTGCAGACCCGAAGAAGGATAACAATCACACCCAAGAGAAAAGTCATTGCCCTCCTATCCATGATAGAACCAGAAACATTTGTAGAAGCAAGTAAGGATCCTCATTGGGTAAAAGCCATGGAAGAAAAAATGTCCCAAATTGAGAAGAACAAGACATGGGAGCTGGTACCTCGTCCAAAGGACAAAAACATAATAGGAACCAAATGGGTGTTCAAAAATAAAGTGAATGAGGAAGGACAGGTTATCAGAAACAAGGCAAGACTTGTCTGCAAAGGCTATTCACAAATTGAAGGATTTGACTTTGAAGAGACATTTGCACCAGTGGCCCGTATGGAAGCTATTAGGATGTTCTTGGCATTTTCTTGCTCAAAATGATTCAAAATATATCAAATGGACGTGAAATCAACATTTCTAAATGGGGAACTCAAGGAGGAAGTCTACATGGAGCAGCCAGAAGGTTTTGATCTAACAGCAGGAAAGGACTTAGTTTGTGAGTTGAAAAAGCCTTTATATGGGTTGAAACAAGCTCCTAGAGCTTGGTATGCAAGACTGGATCACTATTTACAACAACAAGGCTTCAAAAAGGGAGTGGTTGGAAGCAATCTATACATAAAGACAGATCAAGGTAAGTTACTAGTTGCTCTTGTTTATGTCGATGATTTTATTTTTGCTAGTAATAATGATGAAATGAGCCATGAATTTTCTCAAAACATGTCAAAAGAGTTTGAGATGTCAATGATAGGAGAGTTGTCCCACTTCCTTGGACTGCAAATATCTCAAACTAGAGCAGGATTGTGTGTATCTCAAACCAAATATCTAAAAGACATGCTCAAAAAATATGGAATGGAGGATTGTGCACCCATGAGCACACCTATGACCACAAACTGCAAACTGAGAAAAGATGATGACTCCCCTCTAGTAGATGCAACTCGTTACAGGTCAATGATTGGAGCCCTTCTATACTTAACAGCTACACGACCAGACATAATGCAAGCAATAGGAATGGTGGGAAGATTTCAATCTGCTCCCAAACAATCCCATTTATTCGTTGTAAAAAGAATTCTCAGATATCTGAAGGGAACTTCTGATTTGGGTCTTTGGTACCCAAAGGACTCAACACTGATTGTAACTGCATAAACTGATGCTGATTGGGCTAGAAGTATAGATGATCGGAAAAGCACTAGTGGAAATGCATTCTTCCTATGAGACTGTTTGGTATCCTGGATCAGCAAAAAACAGTCATCCATATCATTATCCACAGCCGAAGCCGAGTATATTGCTGCAACAGATTGTTGTACTCAGATACTATGGATGAAGGAAGCTCTAAAAGATCTCGAAGTATGTACAGATCAACCATGTACCGTTTATTGTGACAACACAAGTGCTATCAGTCTCAGCAAAAATCTAGTGATGCACTCAAGAACCAAACACATACCAATCAAGTATCATTTCATCCGTGAGCAAGTAGCTGAAAAAAACATCGTCCTGAAATATATCATTACAAAGGAGCAGATAGCTGATATTTTCACAAAACCTCTTCCTCGAGAAGCATTCGAACATTTGCGTCAAAAGATGGGGGTTATTTCTTTATCATCACTCAAGTTCATTCATAAAGATGCAGCAGGACAGGGGGAGCAGTTTGATAGGGGGAGTCCGTATGCATTCCTTTGCCATTGATGTCAAAGGGGGAGAGAGCAGAAGAATATTGCCATCAATAACAAAGGGGGAGATTGTTGGACATGGATTGTCATTGATGTCAATATGGCAATATTCAAGGAGTAGACAGAACCACCAGAGGAGCAGATGGAGACGAGAGAAGCAGACAAAGTTATAATAGAGTTCCTCGTTTGTTAGGAGTTGAACTGAAACAATTGAGCGGAGGGTTTCAGATCAAATGGAGTTTTGGGTGTGGAGGTAAAACCTGGGGAGGTTCAGAGTTGTGATCCTGGAGATGGTAAATATCTCCACTTATTGCAGACAACCCTGGGTGAGATTCAAAATGCAAAGGAAAGTGAGAGAGCTCTCCTCAATGTTCATGTTGACAACAAGAAAGTTGTGCTTGGTGCGCTTACATATGGGAAATGCGACCAATTTTTGTTGGATATTATGTTTTATAAACCTTTCAAGCTTTCACACAGTTGCACCATAGGAAGCGTCTTCTTCATTGGTTATACCACAGTTGTAGAAGAAACAGATGGTGGAATGGGAGGATATGATGACTCAGACTCTGATTCTGATGATGATCGACAAGCTCAGGCTCTAATGCATCGTGTTAAGGAAAATGGCCAAAGAGAAGCGAGGCTTGCCAAGCCTGAGTTAATGAAAGATGGTGCGAAACAAGTGAAGCCTAAACCTGTGATAATTGATAAAGCAGCTGCAAAGGCTAAGCCGGGGGAAAGAAAATCACTTCCTGGCAAGAAACTGGTGGAAAAAGAAGAATCCATTGATGATGAATGTGAGCCATCGGATCAAAGAGCAGCGGATCCAACGGTTGTCGCACGCGAAAGATGCGCGGACGATAATGCACGGGAGACGTACAGGTAGGCAGTAAGAGGTATTCCCCACATCGCCCACCGGGGTTCGGTGGTATCCGTATATGGCCGCGCAATCCAGTCACAATACGATGCGTGGCGGATGAAAACCGCCGCCCCCGCATGTTAACACGTATGCAGGTTGCGCGATCGGGGCTTGTGACTATCGTTCGTTCGTGCGACAGACAGTCAGATGGCGAGGAAATGACAACGACTGAGGAGGAAGCCTAAGAGTCGGTGTAAGCGGAAATGAAGGGACAAAGGCATGGGAATGTATAAAACAATAGAAACAGAGAACTGTTGGTGCAGTTATGGTGGTGAAGAACCCGAGGGTGAGATAGTAGAAGCAGCAGGGGCAAAAGAGGCAGAAAAAGCAGCGGAGGCTGTAGAGGTAGTAGAAGCAGCAAAGGTAGGAGAGCAGGAGTGAGACAACCTCAACTGAATAGAGTGCAGCAGCATACCTGTTTATACCAAGGTTGGGTTGGAGCCCAAGAGGTTGGAGCCTCAGAACTGAACAGGACTGAAGTCATTGGGGTAGGTGCTCCTAACTGCAGAACCACTGCAAAACAAATTTGGTGCTCTGGAGGTTGGAGCCTCACTGAAGTCCAAGTTGGAGCTTGGCAACTATTCACAATCAGATTTATACTTATATTGTATTTATTTCTTTGCACTGTCTTGAGTTTTAATAAAAGCATTTAATTCAGCTGTTGATTTTTGTGTTTTGTGTATACATATACATATCTATATAGGTTGTTGGCAATCACTAGAACAATTAAAAAATAAAAATAAATAGTAAGAAATACTAATTCACCCCCCCACCCCCTCTCAGTATTTCCAACATCCTCATTGCCTATGAGATGAGAAAAGGATGCCCAAGTTCCAAAGATGCAACATTCAAGGCCTCAAAATCATAAAATGGGAAAGAATGGAATATCAGTAGTGATAACTTCAATTTTGAACCTGAATTGGCGCAATTTGTATGAAGACTAAAGAAAGGATTTAAGCTAAAAGGTAAGTACCCTATTATTTGTTTCAAATGTGGAAAAATAGGTCATTATGCTGCAGAATGTCCTCATAAGCATTATAGTGATGGTGAGGAAAATTCTAAAAGGATGGTATACAAAAAGAAAGGGTTCAATAAGAAGAATTTCTTCTCTAAGCAAGATGAGTCTGATGAAGATGAATTTGTAGTCATAAAAAAGAAATCAACTAATCAGTTCCCTCGCCACAAAGGAGGTAATGAAGAATCAAATGAAGAAAATGACCATGTTGGAAGCCAAGAAGTATTATTCATGGCATTCAAAAATGATGATGATTGAGGGCAAGAAGGAAATGTAGATGAATTGTTAATGAGTGCAATTGAAGAAAATGAGAAATTACGAAATAAAATCATCTCTCTCAAGGTAGAAAACGAGGAAACAAAAAGAAGAGAAGACCTCTTGAAAAATAAACTAAAAGAAAAAGAAGAAGTTTATGAAGAAGTGAAGGCGAAATAGTATCACTGAGGAAGGAATTGGAGCAAGTCAAGAAGGGTTGGGAAAGCTCTCAAATACTTGAAACTATTCTAAATAATCAAAAACCTCAACATGACAAATTGGAATAGGTTTTAAAGGAGAATCATAAAGGACTAAGAACAATGCGAAAAGCTATGCCGATGTACTTTCCAACAACCCAAAAGAAGAAAGATTATCTCATCAAAGGCCCATCTCAGATCCAAAGAATGAAGAGAGAGTAACTCCAAGGAAGAATGATTCAAATCATTGCTATTACAATAGGTACAAAACTATCTTTTTTGGGCATTGTTTTTATTGTAAAAATTTTGGTCGTCAAGCTAGACATTGCATGGCCGTAAGAATGAAACACCAAAATTAAAGAATCAAACAAACAAACCATATGGTCCCAAAGGGAAAGGACAAATCAAGACCTACAACTCTTTTGATACCTTGGTCAAATTTGATATGATTTTCTCAGTATGTAATGACAATGGACACAATGAACAAAATTGCCCCCTCAAAAGAAGAAAAGCAAAAAATGAGAATCCCAACACGGATAAATGTGGCCTAGCTCTATGTGCCCATAGTGATGAAAACCATTGGTTTGTGGATAGTGGGTGCTCCAAACACATGACATGGGACAAAAGGAAGTTTGTCTCATTGAACAAAAAGGAAGGAAATGTATCCTTTGGAAGTGGATATGCCAAAATTGCTAGAAAAGGAACGGTTACCCTTATTAATGGAAAACGAAAAGCTCAAAATGCTTTGCTAGTAAACGGGCTCAAGCACAACCTCTTGAGTGTTAGCCAAATCTGTGTTCAAGGACATAATGTTGTCTTTAGCACTAAAAACTGTGAAATAAGGAACTCTTCCTTAGGAGAACTTATGGCGAAAGGGGTTAGAACACCAGACAACATCTACATTCTGAACCAAATTCAAGAAGATACATGTTACTTAAATCAAACAGATGAAAGTTGGCTGTGGCACAAGCGACTTGGACATGCAAGCTTCGATAACTTGATCAATATCAGCAAGATTAATGCAGTATGAGACATCCCAAAGTTATTCAAGCCAAATCAAGGAGTATGTGGTCCATGTCAACATGGAAAGCAAACTAGAACCAACCACAAGACCAAAGAGTTTTCTACATCAAAGCCTTTGGAGATTATCCACACTGATTTATGTGGACCAACCAGAACTCCGGCACTCCAAGGAGAAAGTTACTTTGCTTTATTTGTTGATGACTATACTAGAATTATGTGGGTATATTTCATAAAATATAAATCCGAAGCATTTGAGTGTTTGAAGAATCTTAAAGCTCTTGTAGAAAATGAAAAAGACTCTAAAATTAAGTGTCTCAGAACAGACATAGGGGGAGAATTCACATCAAAATAATTTGATGAATTATGTAAAGTACATGGAATTGAAAGAGAACTCTATGTTGCCAGAAAACCCAAGCAAAATGGGGTAGTTGAAAGAAGAAACCAAACAATTCAAGAAATGACAAGAACAATGTTAATAGCAGCTGACTTGCAGCCAAAATTTTGGAGAGAAGCAGTCGGGACAGTTGTCTATACCTTGAATCAAACTCAATTAAGACCAAATAATGAGAAGACTCCCTATGAATTATGGAAAGGAAGACCTGCCTCAGTAAAATACTTCAAGATTTTTGGAAGCAAGTGCTTCATAAAAATCAATGATGGCTCACCAGGAAAATTTGATTCTCGGGTTGACGAAGGGATCTTCCTTGGATATTCTACAAGGACAAAAGCCTACAAGTGCTACAATAATCGACTACGGAAAATAGTGGAAAGCATTGATGTGAAGATTGATGAAGACCTTCCAGAAAAAAGAAATTGAAGAACATGAAGTTGACCCTCTCATTGAAGAAGAACCTGAAAAAGAAGAAAAAGGTCAAGAAAAACCCAAGGAAAAAGAACCATCTCAAACCCTTTCAAAGATGAAGTTTCTCCAAAAACATCACCTAGAAGAGCAGATTATTGGCAATATAGATGAAGGGATGCAAACCTGAAGAAGGATGACAAGTACACCAAAGAAAAATGATGTTGCTATACTATCCATGATAGAACCAGAAACATTTACTCAAGCCAGTAAGGATCCTCATTGGGTAAAATCCGTGGAAGAAGAAATGTCTCAAATCGAGAAGAATGAGACATGGGAGCTGTTAGGATATTCCGACACATAGGATATAGTTAAGTTCAACTTGGTCTAGTATAGAGTTAGGTTAGAGTTAGGTAAAGTGTGTTTCTTTACCGTTGTACATTTTGTAACTTACAATCCGACGGTCATGATATGTAGTGATCCGACGGTTCACTCTCACCTCGGTATTACCGACACTTGATCCGTGGCTTGACACCCGATTGGTCCATGAGTTCTATTTAAAGCGCATGGAGGGTCATTGTTCGGGTAATCCGTGCATGAGAGAAGCTTATGTAAATTTTCATTCTTTGATTAATAAATTGCCTGTAGTACCTACGTTGGGACAGGCCGTGGACTGTTTCCCTCCTTGCAATTTGAGGGTTTTAACCACGTCAAAAATACTGGTGTATTGATTTGAGATCTGGTTGTGAGCGGTGTCCTTTTGGTGTTCTTTCTGAGGAACTTACCCTGTAAATTCCTACATGGTATCAGAGCTATTTGAGGGCCGCGTCCGTTGGTGATCCAAATCTGAAGCCGGTAGAACTGCATGCGGCTGTCGTTTCCTAGATCTGCTGTTTCTGACTGCTTTCGAGCCGAGAGGACTGCTCTGTTGCGTTCGGAGCATCTGTTCCAGTGAGGAACCCCTTTCGTTTCACGCGAAAAGGTTTCCGGTAGCCCTAGCTGCGTCATTTTTCAGATCGGGAGGTATACAGTTTTTTTTTGCAGTTTACTGTTATTTTCTCTCTACTTATTTCGGTCTCAGTTTATTTAGCCTTTTTTTTTAACCGGATCTATACCTTTCATTTCTGCGTATGCTCTTTGCCCTGCGACTCTGTGCGATCTGGGCAAATCAGAAACAGAAAGGAAGGATTTTTCTCATGCGTATGCTCTTTTCCCTGCACCTTAGTGTGATCTCGGAAAATCAGAAACATTGAGAAAAATATTTAGTTTTTCGGCTAAAGCTAACTTTGAGATTTTTTTTAAAAATTTCTAGTTTTTTGGCTAAAGTTAACTTCGAGCCGCAAGGTTCGTTTTTTCTTTGCATATTCGTGTTGGGTTTTGTGTTTTGTGTTTTGTAGGGAAAAAGAGCTTTCTCAAGGCAAGCACGCAAACCAAGCCCGCCCCCCCCTCTCTCTCTCTCTCTCTCTCTCTCTCAAATTTTTTGTATAGATCAATTGGTTCAAAGCTATTTTAAGAGAGTAGAGGACTTGGGTTCAAGTCTCCATTTTGTGGGGGCGATTTTTTTTTCATTCCCGCACATTCGCGCACTTTGCCGGCAACGTCAACAATTTTTTTTCAAAAAGCCATAACTTCTTCATCCGGAAGCCTTTTTCAGAGCAGTTTTTTTTAAAACCGCCTATTTTTTCGAGATCTATCCATTGGAACACTTACTTTCAGCATCTTCAGCTTCAGTTTTTTTAAAAATGTAAAGTCCATGCCAAGTCATTCTTGACAGCACTAACTACTTCCAATGGGTAGCCTACATGGAAGATTTACTTAGAAGTAAAGGTCTCTTCAGAATAGCCACAGACCAAGAGAAGAAACCAAAAGATGAAGACAAGGCTGCAAAATGGGAAAATAGACAAGATCAAGCACGTGGTTTGATAGGGATGTCTATTTCTCCTGATCTTCGATTCCACATTGCAGAACTTGAGACTCCTCATGAAGCATTAGAAAAACTCGCTAAAGTTTTTGGGATTAAAAATGAAATTAGAGCCCATCAACTTGAAAATGAGCTGCTTACTTTGGATCCTAATAATTTTTCTTGCATTGAAGATTTCTTGTCCAAATTCAAGACCCTTAGATATCTCTTGGAAGGTGTTAAAGTTAAGAAAGAAGATGGTAACCTTATTTATTCCATCCTTACTAAGTTGGGACCAGTCTACTCTGTATTTGTTTCCACTTTCCATTCTACAAGGGAAGCTTTCATTTGTCAAGGAAAAGACTACAAGGCCCCTTCCTTTGACTCCTTTTGTGATTCCTTAATAAGAGAACAAGAAAAACTCTTACACCTTGGTCTTCTTAATCTTGGAAACTCTTCCACGAAAGCGTTAGCCGCCCAGCAGCAACCAAATTCAAAGAATCCTAAGAAGTCATATCCTCAAAAGAATGGTCCTAAACCATCTCAGCCTCAAAATGAAAGATCATTTCAGCAAAATGACAAGATCCAGTCCAGCATCAGCGCAGCAAACACATTGAACTACACATGCACTTCATCAGAAAGCTCATTCATGACCATGATCTTGAAGTGCAATATTGTCCAATAGATGATCAGGTTGCAGACATCTTCACAAAGGCTCTCACAGAGGCGAAGTTCACTAAACTTCGATATATGCTTGGAGTTCAGGAAGTTGTCACTAAGGGGGGATAGGCTCTAGTGCCTCCTTCCTTCTCCTATTGTGTCATATTTGTAAATCCTTCAATCCTATCCCAAGTTGTTCTTAAGGGGGGATGTTAGGATATTCCGACACATAGGATATAGTTAAGTTCAACTTGGTCTAGTATAGAGTTAGGTTAGAGTTAGGTAAAGTGTGTTTCTTTACCGTTGTACATTTTGTAACTTACAATCCGACGGTCACGATATGTAGTGATCCGACGGTTCACTCTCACCTCGGTATTACCGACACTTGATCCGTGGCTTGACACCCGATTGGTCCATGAGTTCTATTTAAAGCGCATGGAGGGTCATTGTTCGGGTAATCCGTGCATGAGAGAAGCTTATGTAAATTTTCATTCTTTGATTAATAAATTGCCTGTAGTACCCACGTTGGGACAGGCCGTGGACTGTTTCCCTCCTTGCACTTTGAGGGTTTTAACCACGTCAAAAATACTGGTGTATTGATTTGAGATCTGGTTGTGAGCGGTGTCCTTTTGGTGTTCTTTCTGAGGAACTTACCCTGTAAATTCCTACAGGAGCTAGTACCTCGTCCAAAGGATAAAAATATAATTGGAACCAAGTGGGTGTTCAAAAACAAAATGAATGAAGATGGACAAATCATCAGAAATAAGGCAAGGCTTGTTTGTAAAGGCTATTCACAAATTGAAGGAATTGAATTTGAAGAAACCTTCGCACCACTAGCTTGTGTGGAAGCTATCAGGATGTTCTTGGCATTATCTTGCTCAAAAGGATTTAAAATATATCAAATGGACGTAAAATCAACATTTCTGAATGGGGAACTCAAAGAAGAAGTCTACATGGAGCAACCAGAAGGGTTTAATATAGTAGAAGGAAAAGACTTTCTTTGTAAGTTGAAAAAGGCATTATATGGGTTGAAACAAGCTCCTAGAGCTTGGTACACAAGATTGGATCACTATCTACAACAACAAGGCTTCAAGAAGGGGGTGGCAGGAAGTATCTCTACATAAGATGGATGAGGATAAGTTACTATTCACACTTGTCTATGTTGATGATCTGATTTTTGTGAGTAATAATGATGAAATGAGCCATGAGTTTGCTCAAAATATGTCAAAAGAGTTCGAGATGTCAATGATAGGAGAGTTATCTTACTTCCTTGGAATACAAGTATCTCAAACCACGACAGGCATGTTCATATCTCAAGCCAAATATCTTAAAGACATTCTTAAAAGATATGGAATGGAAGACTGTGCACCCATGAGCACACCTATGACCAAAGATTGCAAATTAAGCAAAGATGATGACTCCCCTTTGGTAGATGCAACTCATTACAGGTAAACAATTGGAGCCCTTCTATACTTAATAGCTATGAGACCCGACATTATGCAAGCAGTAGGAATGATGGGAAGGTTTCAATCAGCTCCTAAACAATCCCATTTGATGGCTGTAAAAAGAATTCTCAGATACTTGAAAGGAACTCCTGATTTCGGTCTTTGGTACCCTAAGAGCTCAACTCTTACTGTGACCGCATACATCGATGCTGATTGGGCCATAAGTGTTGATGATCGAAAAAGTACTAGTGGAAATGCATTCTTCCTAGGAGACTGTCTAGTATCTTGGTTCAACAAAAAACAGACATCCATATCACTATCTACAGTTGAAGCCGAGTATATAGCTGCCGTAGATTGTTGTACTCAAATATTATGAATGAAGGAAGCTATGAAAGATGTCAACATAGGTACAAATCAACCAATCACCATCTATTGTGATAACACAAGTGCTATCAGCCTCAACAAAAATCCAGTGATGCACTCAAAGACCAAACATATACCAGTCAAGCATCATTTCCTTCGTGAACAAGTAGCTGAACAAAACATCATCTTGGAATATATCAATACTAAGGAGTAGATAGCTGATATTTTCACAAAACCTCTTCCTCGAGAAGCATTTGAACATCTTCATCAAAAGATGGGGTTTATTTCTTTAGCATCACTTTAAGTTGATTCATAAAGATGTTGCATGATAGGAAGAGCAGTTCGACAGGGGGAGTCCTTGTGCATTCCTTTGCCATTGATGTTAAAGGAGAGAAGAAGAATATTGCCATCAATAACAAAGGGGGAGATTGTTGATCTAGATTGTCATTGATGTCAATATGACAATATTCTAGATACTAAATGATGATATGAAGCCAAGGAGAAGCAGAGCAGATCCGTGAAGAAACTAGAGCAAGAAGCCAAGGAGCGAAGCCATAGGAAAGCCAAGCCACGAGTAAGAGTATGTTACAAACTGTTCTTATTAAAATATTGCATATGCTCAAGAGTAAGAGCCATATCAGAGATATCGCATGAAATGTCAAAGGAGCCAACATATCAAAGGAGTTAACATAAGAGGAGCCAACATATCAAAGGAGTTAACATTGGAGGAGTCATATCGGGAGTATCACATGTAATATATGCCCAAGAAGAACCGATAGGAAGAATTCATCAGAAGGAGCAAAGAGGAACACGCAGCGAGGAAAGAGCCAACATGAACAACATCTGTCGGAAGAGCGGGGGTAGGAAAGTATGACTCAAGTCCCGCACTCGTGAAGTCCCGCAAATCGTTGTTTGTGATAAAGTTGTGGACCCGGTTGAGTTATCAAAAGAAGCTTATTGGAATACCACATCGTAAGTTATGAAAGGCTTGTCACATTGCAATATAAGGTGCGGACCCAATCGATTCATTATAAACCACCCTATTATAATATTGCATCTGCGTGTATCGAAACTTTCACATTGCAATTCATAAATGGATGTCACTTTAAAAACTGTAATTGCGATATTATTGTGGACCCGTTACACTATTACAACATGATTTAATGTTATATCGCATCTGCATTGGAAGTCATGTATTAAAAAGGAATGCCACTTGAAATCTGCGATTGCGATATAAGTATGCGGACCTGCTGCATCATTATAATACTTCCTAAAGAAATATTGCATCCATCGCATATCGCAAGTCTTGAAGAGATGTAACAATGGAAAACCGCCGATTGCGATTAAGGTAATGATGTGGCTGGTGGGATCACCCATTATATTTTTTTTGACTATGTTGATATGTGAAGATATCGGAGGACAAAGTATGTTATGGGCACGACTTGTAAAAGACCTCTGGAAGTTGCAATTGCGATTAAAGGAATGGCGCGGCATGTGGGATCTCCAATATGGGTATAACCTCTCTTGTGATGTGATTTCTGTGAACAATTAATGTTTATTGTATGAATATTAAAAAACGGCCTCTCTGATATAGTTTTAATATGCAACAGTTTTGTAATTCGGCCTCTCTTCCGAATGAACGTGTCCTTTGAGTATTGGTGAATTAGAAGAGACAGCGGAAGCCGAAGAGCGAGCGCAGAGGAAGCCAAAAGATCAAGCAAGCGAAAAGGAAGCCAAAGGTTAGGGGTATCAGGCATATATAACAGAGAACAAGGAAAGTTTACAGGTTTGTGAAACTGTAAGAAACATAGGAAGCCGAAGGTCTGGCAGACGTGGAAGAAGCAAGAGGACAGAAGTAAGTAAGTCATAGGTCCAGCAGTGTTGAGAGCAGAGAATTACTACCAAACAGATCCAGACAATTTACAACAGTTGGTTGGAGCCTTTGGGGTTGGTGCCTCAGAACTGGAAGGATTGGTGTCCTGGGAGTTGGTGTTCCTAAATCCAAGGTTGGTGCCTTGACAAGACAGGGTTGGTGCTCTGGAGGTTGGAGCCTCACAAAAAGTCCAAGTTGGTGCTTGGAAACTGGTTGAAGCCCTATATACATTGTACTTGATTTATTGCAAAGATTACATTAATAAAATCATTTATTCCTATTATTTATTTCTGTGTTCTAAATATAAATGATTTAACTGAAAAAAAAAATAACAATTGAAAATAAATACTGATTCACCCCCCCCCCCCCCCCCAATATTTCCAACAACGACTAGGGTAATTTCAGAGCTCATTTCTCTAGGAGAGGCGTTACACTAGTGGATGCCTTAAATGACTCCATTTGACCTATATTTATGTTAAATGAGGCATTCCTGAAGCAAATCATGAACCGACACGTATTTATCGAATTTCTCACGTCGGCCTACTTGGAACTCATGTTGTCTTGTTTAAAAAAAATCCATAATTATTATGTCAACTTCAAAATTCAATATCTACCAAACAACAACTCGGATTTAAGCGATTTTCGATGCGTTAGAATCGTCTTTCCGAGCACTATCATTCTCATCCTTCACATGCTGTGTCTTCATCATGGTTTTTCCCCAAAATATGATGGGTGCCAAAACCCATCTCTTGGGTTCCAAGTCCACACGCTGTCATTGTGGCGCTTTGTCTTCCAACCCCTGAACCACTGGGGCTTGGAGTACCTCCCGAGCTACAAATTTCAACAAAAATCAACCTAGGAAAAAAATTTGAATATGGATTAAGCGATATTGGGTGGTCCCTTAGATCGTGAGGTCTCGTGGATGTCATTAAAAAGCATTTCATTTCATTTCATTGTGCGAATTGTAGAGGTGGCTCCACACTATGCACAATGAAACCTCCAAATTCCGCACCCACGTTTCTCACTAGCCAAATGGCAGCGTTCACCAACCACCCTCAAGGAAGCCCTAGTGTAGTGGGGAATGTATGCATTTGGAGGGAGTGCTAGCCCAACAATTAACAATGAAGGCAAATAGTTCCTACTTAGTCTGACCACAGTTGATGGATTGTCCAAGTCAAAACCAGTTCAAGGATGCAAGGGAGAATGTTGGAGCAAGACAAGTAGCATGAATCAAACTTCGAAAGCAATGAAAGCAGAATGAATCAAATGCAGTTTCACCGCTAGTGTTATGCCCACTGGGTCCACTATCTCCTCCCACCCACCTCAGAACGAAACATAGTCACTTGATTCATTATATACCACCACAACTATGATTACAAACTCTCCCTTTCAAATGTTCCAGTATTGGGCGGGGTTTGATGCATATGGCGGGTCACCATTGTGTGGAGACTTTCATTGTGTGGAGGTGTAGAGTTACTCCATACCTCTGACACAATGAAAGTCTCCGCACATCTGGAAGCATCCATCAGATTCCTGCATTTGACATACATGTTGAGTGACATGTTTTGTAAATGTTTGTCCACCTTAAATCCCCTCTTATTCATGCCTCTTATTCACGTGGGCATGACGCTTACTGCAATCGTGCAATTGGCATTAGAGCAACCTGATAAACATATCGGGATTTTGAAAAGTAATGTTAATTAGTAAGAACATTTCATATGATTTTCCAAAACTTTATGCAAGCAATATCCCCTTCCAAAGTTGTTTGAGAAAGAAAGAAAGAAAGAAAATTATTTTAACGTCCACGAGGCTAAAGATAGCCTATGGGATAGATTGCTTCTTCATCTGGTTGATGTATTCGACCATTTTCTTGTGAAGCCTTGCAATAAACACTCCCATCTTCTTGACAAACCCCTCGCTAAATAGATTATCCCAAGAGCTAGCTTCCAGAATATTTGCATAACTTTCCCTGTTGTTTTTCAAGGCCTTGCATTCTAAAATGAAATGTTTTACTGTTTCCACTTTTCCAGAAGAACAAAAAATGCATACTCTTTCCTCCCACACTTTTGACCTTTTCCAGCGCCCTATTTCACAACGGAGTTGATAAGAATTAGTCTTTAATTGAGCAATAATAATTTTGGCTCTCCAAGAAATACTGGCCTCTATGTATGCTTTTTGTTAATGATTATGAGTGGGATTAAACACTTCAATATAGTACTTTTTCTTTCTCCCTAGCTCCTTATCCCAAATACGCTTGTGAAACTTATCCATAACAAAAGCTTTTATCTCTTTATTGTTTATGGGACGTGTGTTCAAGTAAATATCCATTTACTAAACCATTTGTTATTTTTCTGCATCCAACTCTTATTTCTTGTGCACAATATCTCATTAAAAACAACCTTAGGTCATATGCTCAATTTTTTTTAAATACCTTATGACTTACACCATAAAAATTGCTTCAATAGGAGCAACCCTTGTTTCACTTAACAAGATAGCATAAGGAAGTAGACTTTTAATTTTGAATTTGTTTGTAATCAAATGGTTCTGAATTTTCTCAATTTGTTTCCATTGCATGTCAGATGTATTGTTGGCCCACAATTCACAACCATAGAGAATCACAGGAATCACTAGAAGCCCAAAAAGAGTTTGAGTGGTTTTCCAATTCCATAACTCCGGCTCTCTAAACCTATTTTGAAAAGCATAAAATGCTTTCCAACCCCCCAAAGTTATTTTCTTTCTACAACCATCCCAGCTTAGATTTTTTTTGAAGTCAATTACGAGGTTTTTGTAATCTGCAACTTCTTCCAGAATGTTGCTTTCAAAGTAGAACTTATGTTGGTTATGTTTTCTTTTTTTTAGAGAAAACTACTACTTTTGTTTTGCTAATATTGATTTGAATCCCCACCCTTCTACAAAAATTCCCAAGGGATAGTAAGTGCTCTTGCAAACCAAGAGCAGATTTAGCAATCAGAATAAGGTTATTTGCATACAAAAGAAGCCTTATAACAAACTTGCCCAAATGGATACCATCACCCCCTTGCAAATTTAACCACTCCTCAAGCTTGTCAATATATAAACAAAAAAGGGTAGGATACAATGGACAACCTTGCTTGACCCCGATATCGCTTCTAAAACTTTCAGAATTCCCTGTTGAATTTTGACTTTCACCTCTTCATACAGCCTATGCACAACTGCTCTCAAATGTTTAGGAACCTCCAATTCCTCCATTCTGTGCCACAACTTATCCTTAGGAACCGTGTTGGGGTTCCTCCATTCTGTGCCACAACTTATCCCTAGGAACCATGTCAAACGCTTTTATGAAATCAACAAAGCAACAAAAGGCTTCTTCTTTTTCCTCCCAAACTTTTTTAGTGATATGCCTTAAAATTATACAATGATTAACTGTGAAATAATGATATACCTTAAAATTATACAATGATCAATGAGTCTTGAAGCAGTGGTGTTAGGAAAAAAAAGAAGCAGTGGTGTTAGAAAAAAAAGAGGAATCATCAACTATATCAACTATATACTCACTCCTAGACAAATTCCAAAGGAACATATTCAGACTGCCTTCCTTTCTCCTGTACCCTACTTCAGTATGTATTTTTCTATAAGTTATTGCTAAACAGATGTGAGACAAGTAAGAAAATTTAGGGCTGTGTGTCGTGCCGATGACCGGTTGCTGTTTGATTAATTAAGATGAGCATCAGAGAGGCTTTGCACAATAGTGTGTCAAGGATAAACAATTGACTCGGTCAACGTGTGTTGGTGGGGCTTTCTAAGATGTTACGTAAATTGCTTCCACTGTGGCAAGGTGCATCAGATACAAAGCATAAGGTGAGTGTCGGCTTGCTTCGTTCTGTGGCATTGCTTCTTAGGAGAGGAAGAAGCCAAAGCACACGTGGAAAATTTCACCTTTCACCCCGAGCAGGGCATAGCCCAATAACCGTGTTGCGCCAATCCCACCCTTCAATCTTAGGCATCTTTGGCACCCCTTTAATATCTGCCAGATATTTCATTGCTCATTGTTTTGTGGGTTATATTTGCCAAAGTAAATAAATAATATCCGCTGGATATTTCATTGTTCATTCTTCTGTGGCTTACATGTGCGGAAGCTTTCAACACTGTTTTGATAGAATCAAGACGAGTTTCTGCTACGATGAACTAAATTATCATCAAATAGTTTTACATTTTACGAATATTTAGCTTCGTCCACAATACTATATTTTCAATACAAGAACTAAGTTATGAACAAATAGTTTTCCTCCATACTAATATATTTTTAATATCATGGATTCAGTGAAATAAATTTTTTAAGTTGGTATTAAAATATAATCCTCCTTTTACGTTATAATGAACATCACAATACAACTTTAGTAAGGCGTTATATGACTTGGGACACCGATATACAGAGCTAAGTTCATTGTGTGTAGCTCCACACTCTCGGATAACGAGCTTCCGCCATATTAAAAAATTAAAATTGAACAAATTAAATGAAATGATACTAACCCATAGTATTATTACCTATGAACTTATTAACCTATGCTATGAGATACTTCCTTATTTAAGTGTGTATAGGAGCTGAAGTTTAAATAAACTAATTTCTATAAGCTATCAATTAAACTATTGTTGAAGCTTGTGCAAAGATATTCATGTGGAAAAAATTCATTGTCCAGAGAGTTTCATGCAGAGAGCTTTCTGATGAAAACTCTCATTGTGTGGAGAGTTTTGTGCAGAGAGATTTTTCTTTCATTGGATAGAGTTTTCTCGACACTCTGCACAACCTTTAATCAAATAATTAATGATAGCGGTAGAGGCAGAGACTATGCTGCATTACAACTATTAATCTTATTTCTTTTAAATTCTTAAATATCAATTTGACCTGATTTAAATTTGGTCAAATCATTGTTTTAATCATTAATTACTCTAATCTAATTTAATAATTATATCTAATTTTATTTAAAATTCTTAAATTTCAGTTTAAACGTCGACTAAATTTATTTCTCTCTAATCTTTAACTGAACAGATACATAGTTCCATTTTCCTATAAAAAGGCTTTTCGACACTCTTTTACTCATAGAGTTCTTTGGTCCTTGATGATGGATAGAGAAACCATCCGAAATGTTGGATGGATTAAAACAATACACAGTTCACTTCCGAAATCTCCAATAGTATACAACATGTTTTCTAGAAGAGCATAATTTAAGAAAGCAACTTGATCATAATTATTAGTTGTAAAACTTATATGATAGGTTTCATGATAGTTAGTGTAGTATGCATGAACATGTATAATATTTGTAATTTAGCATACTTTTTATTATATTCTTCTCTCTTTTAGTGATTTAGATTAAATTGGTCACTCACCCACCTCATTGTGTTCTAGTGGAAAGTGAGTCAATGTTGAACATTCTCCTTGTAATTTTGTACTCTATAGAGTAATAAAAATGAGTGTCACATCACATGAATAGGTCTAACAAGTCTCTCTAATAACATACTTATCTCTTGTTTGGTTATGTTTGAATAATTTCAATAATAGTGTTCTGTTCTTATCAATTGGTATCAAAGCTTTACGATCATGGCTTCTCAAGTGCTTTTCCATTCTAGTCTCCTTTAGGATTTCCTTCCTACATGGAATCTTTCTTCAACCTCTAGAGTGGTTTGCATGATTAATTTGTAATCCTTTTTTTCTTGATTTCCCTTTGCAAAATTTGTGTACATAGCTTGTTTACATACTTTTCCTACAAAGGTAGGTTTTAGTTATGACAATGCTTTAAATTAATTTAAGTAATTTCTTTACTTATCTAAATAACCTTTTCGTTGATTAAACTATTGAAATAATTTTTACATTGGTTCAATTTGTTGTTATGGTGGATCAATCCTTCATTACGTTGATTCAACATGCATGAAAGTCCAACACTTTTGGTTTTTAGATTGAGACCATAATCCACTTGTAACCTATAATCTGGCAACTCAAGGACAAATTATCTCCATTGGATAATCTTCCTCATCAAGGAAGACACCTCCTAGCCCTTACAAGAATTTAATTTGGTTAAGGAAAAATATATTTTTAATATAGAAACCCACATGTGCACATAAGGACATGTCGGCCCAAAAGAGAAATTGGACACCCTTGGATGGCTATAAATACACGTCAAGTGACACTCATTTTGGGACAATCATCAAGCATTCTTCTTTTCTCTTCCTTGGTTTTGGCTCGCACAGGTCTGAAGTTGGTTCACGGGAAATTGGTTTGCACAGGTACAAAATTGCAAGGTCTAAAGCTCACACATGTAATTAGGGTTTTTGGTTCACAACCGTAGGGTTGCCACAGGAAATTTCGGCTGCAACCACATGCACACTAGCCTCTGTGTGTGGCCAGAAAGTTTTAGCTGCACATAGGCCTCTCTGTGCGGCTGGAATGCTTTAGTCGCACTCAAGATAACTTGCTCTGTGAAGGCAGGACTTAGGGTTTCATTTGACAGTTGACCGCAGACTTTTGAATCATGATTTTGACTAGTATTATTGTTGGATTCATCTTTGGGATATGGTTTGGTTAGTTTTGTTGGAGAGTCTTGTGAATGAAGAAATGGATTATTGTACTCTCTCTTTGCTGAACATTTTATGACAATCTAATAAGAATAAGAATTTGAAAGGCTTTTCCCACTTGTGGGGTTCTTCTCCGGTCTCCGACTAATCCTGGTGTCTCTATGTGTGAATGTTTTGCATATGATGTAATGATGTTATAATGTTGTGGGATGAATTAAATTTGTAGATGATGAAATGCAATTGTCTAAAGCAAAGAACAATATAGCCCTAAGAAAAATTCAACATGGTATCAAAATTGGGTTTAAGAAAAGTCATTGAGATCACCCCTGTGAAGATACCTTTGATGGAAGTAAGAGAAGATGGGGGAGACCTAAAATAATGTTAGGGTTTGAAGGAAACTGTAGGAAATCTAGTTATTAGGGTTTGATGGATATCATGAGGTTAGGGTTTGAAACCTTGGAATATGATAAAAGCTTGAATTTTGCAATCTTGAAACCCTAGCATGATCAATGAGATGTTATTCTAGCGCTTGTGATAATTTTAGTGTAACCCTAGTTAGGCTAGTCTCAATTAGGCCTGGTTGCTGATGAATTCGATGGAAATATTGAAGGCATGGTTGGTTCAAGAGGGATATGATCACCTCTCGTTAAAGATAAGTACCATTTTAGATTTATATCTTCATGACACTATTCTTGTTTATATTTATTGTTTTGATTATTGTTTATACTTCCTGCATGAATATTTGAGTATTTGAATACGTTTAACCTCTAGATGAGATGTGATAAGTAGGTCCTTATTGAGGATCATCTAAGGTCTAGGAAGAGAAAGATAGCGCACGAAGAGGAGCTAGTGACAAAGTGCTACAACTGCCAATGAAAAATAAGTACTACTGTTTGCAAAGGTATATGAATACCACAAGGTATGTGTAGTATATTGTTTTAGTGTTATGATTTAGCTGCAGTATTAGATGGAAAATTAAGTCCTAAGGTATGTTTAATATCACCTTCATGAATGAATCATGCATGCATATGAAAGTAATTTTGATTTATGGTACATGTGATATATTGGTGCTCTTGATATTTGGTAAGACATGGTGAATTCCTGATATTATAAAGCTAGCTAAAAACATTGATTTTAATATATGGTAGCTTGATATTAATATTAATTCTTGTGATAAGCATGACAACACTAATGATAAAAGTATGACAATAAGTTTGATACTCTTGTTGATCTTGGTTAGGTTTTGTTCAACTTAGTAAATCTGACAAGTGGTAGAATTGGATGCCCTGACTTGATGGTTGAAGCAATGTAAAGAAGTGATGTTGTGATTATGATACTTGAAGTATGAAGATAAACATATATGCCACCAACCTTTGATGAATATTTGATGACATGTTCATATGTGATGATGAAGTAGTTGATGATGATGTGCTATGACCATAATGCACATATGTTTAAGAACCTGATATAGTTTGACTCCATGATCTAATAGTTTTGTTGATACATGACAGTATTATGATAAGACAAGTTAATGTCTTCCATTTAGATGGAGAAACTCCATGATACCCCAACAAATATTATTATTTGTATTAAATGAATATAAGACTCTTGATTGTTGAAGCAATGTTTGTGGACATGCATGGATGATCAATTGATGTTAGTTTGACAAATTCTGATCTACGATGAGAGGATTTATCATAGTCTAAGCCCCAACCACTGGGAGGAAGGTTTAAGGGTGTGATTATAGGTTCCTGATCACACTGAAGAATGCCTATGGGTGCAACTTATCCTATAGATACAAAAAATAAAACCTTATGCATGCAATCAGGAGCACACCATGAGTATGACAGACCTATAATCATGAAGCACAGGATAGCAATTTCTATGGACATAAAATGAATAGTAAGATCTACATAATGTTTGACTTGTAGGGATTAGAATCAAGGTTGTTTGATAGCAATACCTCTTTAGAAAATGTGAATGGACCTACTCTTATTTATGTTGCGGGGCTGAAAAAATCACCATTAATAGAATCGTGAGGAGAATTTCATAATTGACATGATTACTATCTTATGCAAAGACCTTTATGTTGTAGATGATGTGAATGTCTTAACTCATCTTGTCTTTGTCGAGGTTTGCATCAATATGTTATTTGTCCTGATTTGATAATTAGAGCTACTATGTCAGCAAAGGATTACTCCTCAGTATGTAGTAATTTCTATTTTGGTTATTACAAAGAGTTCACAATGAATGGATGGCAAAAACTTATATGATTTGTCCCTGGTGTATGCATTCACATTTAGTGGCAGAAATAATTCATATTATGATCATGTGGATGACTTGATGAAGTTTGACTTGATATTGCTTGGTAAATGACAATTGTTGACATAACAATAGATAAGGTTGTAACCTGGTACTTGAGTGTGAAATCTACTTAGATTGAAGAGTTTGAAAATGATATTTTCTATGGCTTTGATATTAACTTGGTTTGGAATTTAAGGCTTGATAAGCAGACTTGGTTGATTTGATTGCACAATACTGATTTGTTTGAAGCAGGGTATATTGGTTTGGTCAATATTATGTTAGAAAAAAGCATTGTATGGTTTCAAGCAAGCTCCTCGAGCCTAGTATGTCTGTATGGAAAAACTACCTGCTAAATTTTGGAAGTCATGACGATCAGAGCCTCCACTTCAAAGTGGTCCAAGGTATGCCTTTGAGTTTGGTTTTATACGATTGAGGATATATTCTTGACAAGTAATGAGCCTTTGATGATCAAAGTAAGAGGGAGCTAGCCTTTGAGTTCAGGATGATTAGAAGTTTGGAAAAGGAAGATATGTTGTGACGCTATGAAGAAATTTGGAGGGTGGGAATGAAAATCCTTGGACACCCCCATGGAATTGAATTTCAAGAAATTATTCAGAGATGTTGCTAGACCTAACTTGGTAGACTCCTTTGAGTACCGATAGTTGATTGAGGCATTGATGTTCCATGTGAACACCCATCTGTATATATGCTTTGCAGTGAACATCTTGAGTACACATTAAATTTTTGCTAAGCAAATTTTGAGATAATCTACATGGGATGATCAATCTTGATCTCATATATACTATAGAAGATGTAAGATTACATGGATGCACGATGTTGACTAGGGCCAGATATGTTATTGATAAAAAGAGCACATTTAGGTTTTGCTTTAGTTTCAGATTTTCCATGACATCTTGGATGAGAAGGAAATAGAATTTGTATCTTTAAGCATGATCGAAGAATGAGTACGTTGTTGCTAGCATGGCTATCTACGAGACAGTTTGGTTAAGGAAACTTTTTGGAGAGTTGTCTGAGTAGGTTCTGGATATGGCAGCGATATATTGCGACATCAAGAGTTGGATCCGATTGGCAAAGAATCTCGTACATAAAGCTCAGATAGATATATCTTCATAGATT
This sequence comes from Pinus tabuliformis, assembly GCA_031772625.1. Taxonomy (NCBI): domain Eukaryota; kingdom Viridiplantae; phylum Streptophyta; class Pinopsida; order Pinales; family Pinaceae; genus Pinus; species Pinus tabuliformis. Next base: position 222,743,156 of record CM062809.1, on the reverse strand, counting down.
GAGACAATATTGTTGTATGAGACAATTGTAGGCTTGTGGTTGCTGCCTCCATGAGAGGAAAGATGAATAAGGTATCCTTTTTTTGGCATGTATTTTCTCTAACATAATATTTTCTTTGATTTTTTGTATAAACATGAAAACAAAGGATTGTTGCTCGAAAAAAAGAAAGAAAAAAAACTACATAAAGTAGTATGATTGAACCCTTCTACGAATTATTTGAGTCGGTACTAGATATGAGCATGTTGATATGTTTACAATCTACAAAGAGAAACATGGATTGATGGATATGACCCTCCTAGGCAAGGGTCCAGATTGATCGAGAACACTAAGCATAACTCTTCTCCCTTGGTTGAGGTCTCCAAGGAGGGAATGGAGCATTGAGGGCTCCTCAGGTTGAGGGATCTCTGGACAGTAGGGTATCACCCATATCTGTCACCCATAGGATCGAAGATGTATGCTACCATACCTTTGTCTAGTAGAGTATACCCCATTTGACATCATACCCACAAGTCGGGCTTGATCCAGAGATAAAAAATAGGCTAAAAAATTAAAGTGCTCAAAATTACCTAAAATCAACACCAAATTGTAGTTTTCATCGCCTTGATTCCAATGTCGCTTGAATCACCTCAATCCGACATTGTATGGGAGAGTTATGATGTTCTGAAGTTTTTGCCCAACAATTAAAAAGTCAACTTGTACGGTTGATTGGGTTGCTAACTGGGCAGGTCATACAACTGACATCAAAAATTGACTGGGAAGGCACAAAGGCAGTACGGACCAATCCGGACTTGAGCCATATAGGTTGAGGTGGCAACATTTTATTAGTTGGTTGTGTTTCAAGTGGCCCAATGATGAGGCACCACTTGGCCCAATGAGAGGGCACCACATGGCCCTCTGTTATTGGACAAAATTTTATAATGGGTTGAACTTCCTTGATGGGGTTCAACGCCTCGACCTCCCACACAATAGTCCAATGTTCTACCGTTTGGCCAATGGTGTCACTTGTTATATGATGGTGGCGCGTTTATATTTAAATTACAGTGGTTGACGAGTTGGGGTGGGAGGGAGGGATCGGGCCCACCCTATCGACCCTGGCCCCGGTTCCATGGTGCGTAATACAACCAACGATGGAAGCTATAACAGAGGGGGCGAGGAGTTGAGCCCCAACCCCCGGTCACGTATACACTCATACAACCCTAGTGGAGGCTATAATGGAGGGGTGGGTAGATAAGCCTGACCCTGGTCCCATTAGTGTGACGTGACCATAACCAAAGCCAACGATGGAGGAATACGGTGGTGGGGGAAGCGGTTAGCCCAACCCTTGGCCATATGTGCCCATACGACCACCTTTAAGGGCTAAAAATTCAATGTTTAAGGGTTATTGGCGGATTTAAGTAGGTGACAAATTGCACCGTTTGCAACAGAATTAGTGCCAGTCCTAGGCGAAATTGTCACTTGGCGGTTTGTCAAAGGGACGAATTCGTTTCCCAGATTGCCAGTTTGGCCATTTTGTAGGACAATTAGCAAAGAAAACTTCCATGAGGCATAACTAGGTGGATTTTCAGTGTTTTTGAGCCCAAAAAGAGCCTAAACATGGGTTTTTGTGTGTTCTGAACACAATGGCAACATCAAATTTCTAAATTGAGCACTATATATTGGAATTTTTGCAGAGCCAATTCATTTAGTGTTGTATATAGAGATTGTTTTGAATCCATATAGAGACCTTGATGAGCATGGAAAGAGCCTAACAAGAAGGGGTTTTGAAGCTTTCCAAATGTATCTATAGTAGTGTTACTTCAGTAGAGTAGCTTTTTTCAGTCTTTTCTCAGTGTGATTAGGGGGAATGACCTTTTCAACACTTCATTGTGAAGTTGTTGTAATTTTTTATGCTTTTTGATCTCAGCTTGAATACGAGACATATTGTGAGAGAGTCCTTTTCTTTGACACCATCATGACTTGCTGTAGGGAGTCACCTTTTTGAGTGAGAGTTCTTTGTAGGAGAACATTTCTTTGTAGGAGAAATAGTGCCACTCTAGAGTCAAAGATGTGTATTGTATTCTTTTGTTACTGAGATCAATAAATCGGCCTAACATTGGAGTAGGGCTCGAAGATGTATCCCAAGAGGGGTGAACTTCATTATCACTTGTTTGTTTCTTCTCTGCATGTTTATCATATTGAGTTGCATATGAATTTGTTTCACTTTTAAGTTCATGTGAAAACTTAACCACTCATCTTTGAAGAGGTTGTAAAATTAATTTTACCTTTAAAGACCCAAGTTTATCAGACTTGCAAAGTGTCAGAGGATGATCGTTTTCCATTTTCAGATCACGTGGTATCAGAGTGGGTTCTGACCATATTGCAAGCATGGGTGAAAGTTTGAAGCATGCAAGGCTCTTAGAATTGGAAGAAATGAATTCTTCTCTCCAAGTGGAGAATATGGAATTGAGGAGATTGCTTGAAGCAGCAGAGGATGAAAAGAAGAAGTTACGTCTGATGTTGCAGAATGTCATTGAAGAGAAAATTGGGGAATGTTCAGCTATTGAAGCTTCCCCCAAGACTCAACAAGTTTGTGGTCATGGAATGACTGGTGATTGTACCCTTTGTCAGATGAAGAACATTGCTTATATGTTAAACCACAAGAGTGGTTTTCTTGAGTCTTCATCTACCACTTCATCTACAAAAGAGAAGGAGGAGGAGATGGCTAAGCTTCAAGAAGAGGACCAAGAGTCTCAAGTAGAAAAGGAGGTAAAATATACTTCTTATTCAATTTATTCTCTTGATAATGATCATGCTTCTTTTGCATCATTTGAGAAACATACCAAGGGTATTGGTATGGAATTGTTGACCAAAATGGGGTACAAAGGTAAGGGTCTTGGACTTTATAGTCATGGAATTTTTAATCCTATTGAGGTGAGAGCACAACCTCGGCATGAAGGATTAGGCTATGTTCAAGATGAAGTTGGAGAATGCTCCAAAGATGCAAAGTCAAATAATTCTTCAAGTGTGAATTTTGTGAAGAAAGAACTCTTGCAAGTTGAAGGAGGATCATGTCATGATGATGATGTTGATGGAAAAACATCTCCAAAGAGAGGTGAGTGCTTCAAAGGAAGAACATAGTCAAGTTATCCTCGCAAGGCTCATAATCAAAAGGACCATCATAAAAGGTATAAATGTCCTGATTATTCAAAGGCTTTCTATGACTATGAACAACATGATGATTTGAATAGAATGTTGTGGAATGTGTTTCCTTGCACTTTTTGTCGTGCACCTAACCATTGTGTAGCCAAGTTCCAAAAAAGGAAATCATTAGTCAAGAAGATGAATATGTCAATTGGAAATGAGACCAAGAAGGAAAATCCTCATCCAAGTTTAAAGACATTTTTCCAAGTAATTCTCACAAAAACTTTTGCACTCATTGCAATATAAGTGGGAATTGGATCGAGAAATGTTGGAAGTTGCATCCACATTTGCATCCAAAGAAGGAAAAATAGGTCATGAAATCACCTGAGGCAGAAAAGTTAGATGAAAGTGATAGGAACGATGTACCCATCTCTAAAGTAGTTCCAAAAGAAAGTAAAGTGCAGAAAGAAAATTCCCTAGCATGGTTTGGTAAGAAATGGTTGGACTATTTTTCTAATTAAATATTGTATTTCTTTTGCATTAACCATGTTTCATATCCCCATAGTTGGGTATTTTGTAAAAGTAATGTTTTGAATAAATCACTTATATGAAACCGTGTGTTCTTTGGCATGTTATGCTATTTTGGTTTGTTAAGTTAATTTGTATGGAACTTTTGGGACGAGCATTTGAATTTCATCTACAATCGTGTCAAGCACTCATATATGCATGCATTTCTATTTGAAGCTTGTTTGGGTTATTTGCTAAAGTATTTTTGGATTTTATCTTTGGTAAAGGTTTTACAGAAGATGGCCATAGAAATGTGGACAAATCCAAGCATTATATTGAACAAATGCAACTAGTGCATCAAGGAGTACAAGAGAATCTTGAGAAAAGAAAATCCACATACACAACAAGGCATGTCAAGCATAGGTTTGATCATGATTTCCAAGTGGAAGATCAAGTTTTCTTATATTTCAGCGAGGAGAAAATTCTTGCATGGTTATCCTAACATTTTGTATAAGGAGGATATCATGAGGGATTCATTCCAATTTATCATTGAAAGTCTTCATGGGTAAGATGAGAGATAAATGTATTCTTTCAATAAGAGGGTTAAGATTCTAGACTTTATGGCACAAGTGAAATCATGTGTAATTAATTTGATTATAATGATATGATCCTACAAATGTTTCATCATTTATTCAATGATATCAATGAGGATCATGACACGATTATCCAAGATCACATGAAATTCATTATGATTACAACAATTAATGAGAGATGATATTTCCCAGCCTATCATGTCTCTGTTAGTGGTTGTTCTGCAAAAAACATGTCATCTCTACAATTGCTTAGAACTTGGTACACAGAGTTGTCAAAAATGTGAAGGGAGGTTGAAACCTCACTTGTTTGATAAGGAGCTAGTGAAAGAAGAAAATATGTTTGAGGAGATTTGTGTGGACACACATCCCTCGTCATCTACAAATTCCATCACATGTGAGGATGATAGAAGTGTGAGGTCAAATATCATTGGTTGGAGTACCACTTCACCCATCTCTTTTATAGGGCTTTCAAATGATAGTCCCTAAGAACATACTCAAGCAAATATTAATAATCTTAGAGGAGGAATTTTAGCAATAAAGGAGAGAACAAGGATGTTGAAGGACACAATATTACAACAAGACAATGAGCTTAAAGCCCTGGGATTTATGTGTGCTAGGATAGTTGCCAATATTACCAATGTTGAGGAACAATTAAAGTTGTTGATGGGATGGAAACATAAGCCTACTCTTGAGTTGTGGAGCAACCATCTTCAGAAATATATAGACAAGGCTTACAACACCATAAATCCACATGAAATTTTTTCACATGGTTTTTTAGGCCACATATAGATGATTTAGTGACATATAAGAGTGGGATGGATGGCTTGTCTGAGGAAGCAAGAACCCAACCTTGCAAGGTGCTTCTACAGGGTAGTGAGAATGTTAGGATACAGGATCAGGAGACAAAGCTTTGACATATTAGTATTCCAATTCTAATCATAGTATCACATCATCAACATGGTTTAATTATTTATTGTGTTGGTACTTATTCACAATGCCTTTTCCAATGGAATTTTATTACTAGTGAAAGAGAAATTCTATGGGAGGTCATGGACTCAAGAAGTAATAATGTTTCTATTGACACCTACTATTTCAAAATCCCGTGTCAGTTGGACTAGAAAGATATTATGAGTTGGTATCCTACTAAGTTGGTGATTTTTAGAAAAAAATTCCTAGCAAGGGGAATAACATAACAATAGTTTCCAGGGAATTGGGATGACATACTCCCAATCTATTAATGGGATCTAGGGGGAGTACATGTTTGGGATCCTAGAATTTTTATGATAGGTGAATTGCTTAACCTTGCAATAGAACTTGATAGAGTCACTAAAGTTTATTATATCTTATTTTTCCAGTAGGGAGCATTCATAAGATTCAATTGTGATCTAGGAATTTCTCTTGGCATATAGGTTCTACATTGTATTTCATTGATGCAATAAGTGTTCTTTAGATTCATTTGGATCTTAGAATACAATTTGAAATTGCTTGGGGACGAATAATTTCAGGAAGGGAGGACTATAATGTACCTTTCCAAGAAGATCAACACACTTGTTCATTTTCACTTAGAGGAGAAAACATAAAAACATAAAATGAATAATTAAATTAAAAGGGTGTTATTAAGTGACTTTATAAAAAAAATTATATGATTAAGTAGGAAAAAGGTAAAAATGGAGATCCATAGTATTTTAATGACTCATGGTATTGTGATGACCCAAGGTATTTTGATGACCCATGTTATTGACCCATGGTATCTTGATGATCCATGGTTTCTTAATTATCCATGGTATTTTAATGATAAAAATTATAAAAGGAGAATTGTAGCTCACTATTTGGTATTCATTGGTTATATTGATTTTGATAATTTTTTCAATATATCTTATAGCTTGAGAGTGTGGGTGAGAACCCATGAGAGGAGGGTTATTTTTGGTGGTGAGAAATCCACCATAGTTGATCCAACCAAACTATTTTCAGTAGTGAATTTATCTACCGTAGGCATTCAAGGAGGAGGAATCATCCAAATTTGTCACAGGTGCTTAGTGACGAGAATATTGGCAGGGAACATGGAGCTTAAGGAGGAGTTGACTTATCTATTTGCAGTAGTTCCATGGTTTTCTCAAGGAGGTCACAGCCTTTTGTATGGAACCACAATTCTTCTAGAGAGGTCATAGTTTATTGGAGCAACATTATTCAACCAACCAAATCATGCCATTTACAACAGTTATCCACAGGTTCCAAAAATCTAAATTCTGCATCTTAAATCAGTTTTCTAGCATATAATATTTTGATTAATATTAATCAATATTTGGCTGAGTTGTTACTATTTATTCGTCTATGTTATGATGGTGAAATAATTTGTTAGAAAAATATTTTATCATGGCATTTTGTTTTGTATATTGGTTGAGTTTGCTTCAATAAAGAGAGATTTTCCTTACAAGTCACTGAAGTAATATTGTTGGTTATTTGTTGTATGGTCCTCATATTTATTGACCAACAAAGGTTTGACAAAATTATACCTTTAAAGTGTTTGCTAAAATGTCTAAATGATAAGAAAATAAAAATTATAAGTTAATTTTAGTAGGGGATATTACAATACAAGGTTGACTTAGATGCAAGTATGTTTCAAAAATCAAATTCTGAGGTAAATTTATTGTGGCAAAAGGTAAATAAAATGGGACCATGAGGGGTTCTTTCCTACATAATAATATAACAAAAAAATGTAATCCCTCAATATGTAGGACTTAATAAGGGGTTTTACGGTTAAAATGGGGTTGATATCGTGCTCGACATGTCCCTCCTCTTCAAACAAGTGTTGTCCTCAAATCTTGGCTAATTTACAATTATTCTTCTAGAATAATTCATCTTCCCATGTCATATCTTACACTGGTAGTTTCTTTTGTTTGGTGATGTACTCCACAATTATTGGGTTACTCAAGATTTTAATTCTTGTTTCAAGGATATTTTCTACTTCTAGTATGGTTTTTATTTCTTCATTTATCTCTCGTACACTTCCTAGCTTCAAATGAATAGCATGGTCATGTTCTTGATTAGGTGGAATACCCTTAGGAATTAATCCAAATACCTTTCTATGATTTTTTTATTGTTTTATGGATATTCCCTAACATATATGATATTGTTGTTTGAACATTTATTGAACATAATGGTTCCATTACACCCTGGTACTCCATTTTGAGTAATTTTGTCATTCCATTACAACTTATCACTTTATAGGGTTTCCTTTGGATACCTATAAGCTCGATTTCCTTTACTTCTGAGGTAAACCTTATGAATATATCTTGAAATAAGGTCATTATTCCCAATAAACAGTGACCATTTGACCCCTAATACAACATCAACACCACCCATTTGTATTGCAATCATGGGATTATCCACCAAATACTCCCCATTATTGAGCTTAATATTATGGCATTTCCTTGAACAATTTATGGTGCCTCCATATGCAACCATTACTTGAAACTTTGGTGTTGGATATATGAAACAATTGAGAAGTTTTGCTTATTGGTAACTTATGAAGTTATGGATCTTCCCAAATAAATGAAAATTGTTATCTTTTTCTTTTTGATGTATCCTTCTATCTTGAAGGTTTGTGTAGTATTGATCCCAACCAATGTATGACAAGATATTGTTGGAGTAGTCTCTTATAGTTCTAGATATTATGGTTGTTCCAATTCTTGATCTTCTTCTTCTTCAAACTCAATGTCGAATAATTTATTCTCACTAAATTTATGCTATTTACAGTAATGTTTGCCATAGTTGAACCATAGTCCCTTTGCTCTTCTTTGATCTATTCATTGAGGATTCAACCTTGTCAATTTTGGAGCAGAATCATGATCTTCACTATAGTTATTAGTGACCAATTTTCTAGTGGTCATATTTTTACTCTCAACTTTCCTTTCCAGACCAAAAGAATTATCTAGAGATTTAGGTTCAAAGAGATGCACCTCTTGTTGGATTATTTCCTTAAAATTTCCCATAAATAGGTCTAATAGATTATCTTCTAAAATATTCTTTACTTTGAGACTCAACTTTTTGAATTGTTGAATGTGCTTTGTAACTAGACCTTTTTGTCAAAGATTTACCATCTGAATAAAGAATGTATTTCTCTTATTATCTCCATAATGTGTTATCAATTCCTCAATAAAAATGGACCGAGATAATACAAAATCATTTTTCCTTTCACAATCCTTTGATACCATATATGTTGGTCTTGCTTTAAAAACATGGATGCAATATTTACCTTTTGTAAGGATGCCACTTGGTGTAGATCAAAGTATTTCTCCATTTGCAATATCTAAGTTATAGGATCAATACCATCAAACTTTGTCATATAAATCTTTGGAATATAGTAATTCCTTGGTATTGACTTGAAGCTTTGATGATGTGGATCTTTGATTGGAAATTCATGATTATAGTTTCGTGATTCAATGCTTGTGCTCTCCAATTATGATAGTATACTCCCCTCCCCATATGATATTGATTATCAACACCATATTTTTCGTTATGTTCCTGATTTCCTTAGATCTCCACATCCCTTTAGGAAGCCTCATATATCTTTGAAATTTTTCCCAGTGGTGACATACATGGTTAGGTCTTTGATTGGGCATATACAAAGATCAAGTTGTTTAGCAAGATCAATGTTTATACAATTGTGAGTACTTCCAGAATTTATAAGTATATTGACATTTCTGCCTCTTATGAGCCCTTTAAGATTCAGGGTTTTAGGACGTACTCTCCTTGTCATGTTTGTTGGTAGAGTAGTAGGTTTAATGTTCTTTCGACTTGGATATTGGTTTATCTGCTTCCTAAGGTGCGGTGGAATCTATTTTGCAGTGACTTGTTGTTTTTGACCTTTTGAAGAATTTCTTTCTTCATCTTGATTTTGTTGGACACATGAGATTGTAGCTAATGATGGTTCCTCAAGATCTGAATCTTCATTGTGTGTGATAATGATTTCTTCATCAGGTTCTTGTACTTCAACTTGCTTCCCATCTATTATTTTATAGTAGCATAAGGATGTATCTTCACATTTATGTCCTGGCATCCAGTTTTCTCCACACTTGCGACAGTTATTTTAATTTTTTATCTTTCTTTATTTTTCTTGCTCATTATAGAAGTGTTTGATTCCTTCTTAACTTCATAAATATACAATTTTTTGTTAAGGAATTTGTGTCTTGATGTTGGTCTTTGTCTTCCTTAAATGATGAAATTTTCCACTTATGTTTTTGTTCAATAATTTTTGCTGTAGGTGTGGCTTCTTCAATAGTTTTGGGCTTGTACAACTTCAATTATGCATGGATATACTCCTTAAGTCCACACCTATACATTTTAAGTAGTTGTTCATTAGTAATTCATCTTTGTCTTGTAGCTAACACATCCCATTTGTGGGTGTATTCACTTACATACCCTTTTTGCTTGAGATGAACAAATTTTTCATGGAAGTCAGCTCCTTCTTTGTCATAAAACCTTTTTAGCAAAACATCCACAAAATGTTTCCAAATAAAGGAACGAGCTTCACATTTTCCAAACCACCATAGGAACCAAAGATATGCCTCAACTTCCAAATTATTTGATGTGGTCATGATTTTCTCTTGTTCACCTATTGGAAGGTTCGATTCAAAAATGGTTTCCATTTTATTAACCCGCACAATAACACCTCTATGGTCTTTTCCATCATATTTTGGGAGTTCCTTCTTAATTCGCTTATAGTCTTTTTCTGGGAATTTTGTATAGTATTGACTACTTGAGAAGTGTATTTGCAATGTTTGCGGAATTTCATGATGTGTTTGTGGAATTTCATGATTTGGGAAATATTCTTTCTAGAGTCTTGCGACTTTGTGTTGGTTCTTGAGCAATTAAAGGATTAAAAAATGAATTAAACCCTCCTATTAACTAGTTCTGCATTCCTTGCAACATTTTCTCAATGTTATCTATTTTTTTAATATCACTTGCTAATTTCTCTTGAGTTACAATTATCCTATTTTGACCTTCTCCTAACTCTACCTGTTTCTTCTCAACATTATCGAGACGACATCGTACTTTATCGAGTTCTTCTTGATATTTTTTGTGTTGGTTTCATCACTACTATTCCCCATTTTGTTTCTTTTTTTCTTACCGAAACCTTTTTTTAATTAGAATTAATGAATTATATAATTCAAATATATATATATATATATATATATATATATATATATATATAGTTAAATTTGATATATATGTAAACCTTATGATTATATTGATAACCAAAGGTCACCTTCAAAGGACGTGGCTGAATGAACACGTGAAAGGTCGTCAGAATTTGACCAAAGAAAACAATGGGGGACGAATTTTGAGTTGATGTGTCGAGCGTTAGTTGAGAGCAGGCGACGTATGTCGGATGAGAGTGGACCGCGAGGATAGGGAACCATACAGACGGTAGCCGAGGTCAGAGAATATAAGAAGATATATGAATAGGGAAGGGCGGTTACGTTGGAAAGGTGTGTCATTGACAGAGCAGGGAGAGATGCGTTTGCGAGAGGTTCCAATGGTGTACAGGGATGTGCGAGTGAACGAATGAGGTAGGTCAAAGGAATGTTGAGTGCAGGTGGTCAGCACGCAAGGATAGGGGAACAATTGGTAGTAATGGTGGGGAGCAACAATAGATGAAGTGTGGCACAGTGGCAACTAGGAAAAGAACGAGAGAACAAGGGAAGTGATAGTAAAAAATGAAGAACACAATGAACTACAAGGAACCACAAGGAACCACAAGTGTGAATATTGATGTTCTTCTACCATTGTAGTGAGGAAACTAGTACGCAAGAATGCAAAAGTAATTGTGTGTAGATTTTGTAAGTATGTGTAATAAGTCATTTGTATTATTGATAAAATCCTAATGGTGTACAATGCTTTCATGGGGGTTTTCCTATATAGGCATTGACTGGCCACGAAGGATGAATAGTCATGTATTTTGACTATTTACCCCTTCATAAATAATAATTTTTTAATAATTAATTAATTAATTATTATTTTAATATTATTTACGTAATTAATACTTTTATCAATATATTATGCACAACATGAGCCATGGTGGAGATCGAGTGCTAGTTCGATGCGAGGCAGAGAGGAGCACCATAGACTTATACAATAGTCTAGCTAAACCTTATTCTTAATTAGGCAGAACCCTAGTCACAGAGGCTTTGCATGGGCGTGGCTTGATTCAACTTTAACACGATTGGATGAAGTAGTGATGATTTGGCCCAGAGGTAGAAACCTAGAAGTTTTATCCCGGAGGATTATGTTGGTAAGAGAGCGGGATGACGTAAGGTAGGTGTGTGGCAGGGATTGAACTATTGTCGTGGTACTATTGCTTGGGAACTGGCCCACTTGTCGAGTCATCTTGATGGTTCACCCTGGAAGATTAAAGTGAGGAAGTTTGAGGAGACTAGCAAGATGACGTAATTCATACCACGTTGGTGGAGCGTGTATCCAATTGGTGGAGAGGGGTCTTGCTAGCCAGGTCAACTTAACGTTATGAACTGAGAGAAAAAAATAGGTGCAGTAGAGGAGGTGTCGGGGTGAGGAAGCGGGGTGACAAGGGATAACATGTGCTTAAGAATTAATTGATTAGGCAGATATTAAACAAAAATGTTTACTCCATTTCTCTAACAAAACTTGAGGGGTTGGGTATGTTACAGAGTGGTATCAGAGCATCTAGGTTCAACTCTTGGACTGGATGGGCTTCATCATGAGCAAGTGATGATTTTTGAAAATTTACTAAGCAACTGCTTAGGTGTTAAATTCCAGTCTAAACTATTGAACCTCATGCATGATTGATGTAATGATTCTTGCTTTGATGATGAACATGTGATAATGTGATTCATTTGGTTGCAGATAGATAAGAGCTCGGTGAGAGCATGATCATGGCCATAAATATGTTGGTTATGTTTAATTATACACTCATGATAGGATTTCAAGATGGAATGATTGATTCATATGATCTTTATATATGTTGGCACACTAACATAGTCGTTTTTTCATAACAAAGATCTCCATGGTAGTTCCATGAATGTAAGTTGATGGTCATGATTTTGTGTTTATTTATTTATCATGAAATTTATAACAATATGTGTGGTTGATAGCACATCTTAAATAGTCTAAGATAGAGGAAATACAACAATGAGGACCGGAAAGGTTGAGTACAGTTCCAATCAATCACAACATGGAAGTGATTGGGTCAGAGCTATTTAAGAAGAGAGATCAATTGGACAAGGGGGAGGGAATCACTCCCTAGACTGGATGGGCATCTTGAGAAGCCTGAGGGTTGAAGTGAGAAGCTTCAAGGCCAATAATGAGAGGTTGGTAAGAGCCCAAGAAAGGAAAGAAAATATTAATGCAGTCATCTTGCAAAGCCTCTCAAATTGGCAAAGGCAAAGGAAAACTGAGATGAGGACCAGTCATAGAGATAGGAAAACCTTCATGATTTAGAAGAAAATACCAACGGAGCAGATGATGGTAGGTCCAGAAAGAGGCAGAGGTGAGGAAGTGAGGACATTGTCCTAGGAGATGTACCTTTGAAAACTCATAGGGGAGGAACTATCACACAGGTGCATTATTCTAGAAAACCATCTAGTTTTTTTGCCCAGAGGCACCATCATTGTCACAATTACCATCATCATCATTTAGGAAGCAAAGGAAAGTGTCACATGTCTGAGGAGTTTAAGAAATCCAAGCCGTTCATATTTGATGGGGATATGAAGAAAATAGAGAACATAAAAGCTTGGCTGTTCGGAATGAAGAAGCTTTTCAGAATACATGACTATTATGAGAATATGAAAGCTGGAGTCATCGTCTACAACTTAAAAGGAAAAGAAGCTATATGGTGGGAATATTTGAAGAATGTTAGAGGTATTGTTGAGAAAGAATTGACTTGGGATGAGTTTGAAAAACTATTTAGAGAGAAATACTTGTCTGAATGCTATTATAATAGTAAGGAAAAAGAGTTCTATGAACTCAAAATGGGTCAATTAATTAGTGATGACAAAGTCACCAAGTTTTTAAAACTATTGAGGTAGGTGCCATATCTCAAGGATGAAAAATCCAAAACTGAGAGATTCGTCAGCGGATTGCCTATGGAATTTTGAGATAAAATTGAGTTGTTGGAACCCAAAACCCTAAAAGATGTTATTAAAAAGCTAGGACATTGCTATGTGCAGGAAAAAAGTAGGCTTGAAATCAAAAGTAATTGGCAGGCCAAAACCAGCGTTGGACATAAGAAGAATTGGCCCAAGAAAAGCTCAGAAAGGAGAGAATGTAAGCACCCAGATCATACAAGACAGTCTCAGCAGAAATCCAATGTTTCTATTAAGAAACATGTGTAGCAGCCAATGTCAACGCAACCCAAGTTTGAAGGCCAAGAGTCATTCAAATATTGGACTTGTGATGAGAACCATAGAAGAAGGGACTGTCCACATCAACAGAATGTCATACCAAATATTTATAGTGTTCAAGAGGATTGCATGGTGGGTGAGGTGGCTCAGATTATTCCAAGAATTTATCCGGTAATGGAAAACTGCCAAGTAGATCACTAGGTATCCATCATGGAGATGGAAGGTAAGATACAAAAGAAAATTATTTCTATTTTAATTGATTTTGGCTCTAACTATAGCTATGCCAATCTAGAGCTTGTTGAGAAATGTGGTTTGGGAAAGGAGTTGCATAAAGAACCTTGGTTGGTTTAGTTGGAAACTGGGACAAAGAGAAGGATCAACCATTGGGTAAGGTCATGTGTATTCAAGCTCAGTGACATGCCCACAATAGCCCATTTGAATTTATTTTCATTGGGTGTGTATGGCATATTGTTGGGCATGGACTGGTTGTATTTACATTGGACCAAGGTAGATTGCTATGAAAAATCAATTGAGTGCTTGGATGAGCAAGGGGAAAAAAGTGTTGCAGGAAAGGAAAAATCCCATTTTAGTAAGGTCTATCACTGCTATGCAAGCCAAACGCAACAGCAGAAAGGAATGCAAACTATTTTCAATGCATATTTCTATGGACGATAAAACTGATAGAGAAATAAAATATGAGGAAGCTTAATTGCTACAATGATACCCTATTATATAGCAGTATGAAAATGTCTTTCCAGTGGAGGTTCCTGGATTACCTCCTCACAGAGAGATAGATTTCTATATTGAACTGGTACTTGGAGCAACACCAACATCCAAGGCGCCATATAGGATGAGCACCCTAGAGTTGGTTGAGCTAAAATTGCAGCTAAAAGAAATGCTTGACAAGGGCTACATAAGGCCAAGTGTGTCCCCATGGGAGCATTGGTATTGTTTGTAAAGAAGAAAGATGGAACACTTAGATTATGCATTGATTACAGGTAGTTAAATAAGGTGACCATTAAGAATAGGTACCCATTACCAAGGATTTATTATCTCTTTGATCAGTTGAGGGGAATAGTTACTTTCTCCAAAATTGACTTGAGGTCAAGCTACCATCAAGTAAGAGTCAAGGAGGAATACATTTATAAAACTTCTTTTAGGACAAGATATGGGCATTATGAGTTTGTAGTGGTACCTTTTGGAATTACCAATGCCCTTGCCATGTTCATGTGTTTGATGAACAATGTGTTGTGTCCTTATTTGGATAAGTTTTTCATTGTGTTTGTTGATGACATATTGGTGTATTCAAAGACAGAAGAAGAGCATGAAAAGCATATAGCTACAATATTACAATTGTTTAGGGAGCACAAAATTTATGCAAAGCTTAGCATGTGTGATTTATTCCAATCATAAATACAATACTTGGGGCATATTGTCTCCAAGGAAGGAATCTTAGTTGACCCTGAAAATATCAAATCCATAATGGAGTGACCAACTCTAAGGATGAGGTTAGATCATTCACGGGATTGTAGAATATTATAGGAGATTTATCTGGAATTTCTCCAAGATAGGCCATCCCATTACAACCTTGCACAGAAAAGGAAGAAGATTTGAGTGGGATGCATAATGTAGAAAGCTTTGAGTTGTTAAAGTAGTTTCTCACTAATGCACTAGTACTGAGAATTGCAAATCCTGACAACTTTTTCATTGTGGAGTCTTAATGTAGGAAGGGAAAGTAGTATGCTATGAGTCTATAAATTTACATGAGGATGAGGTGAATTATGTAACTGATGATTTATAATTGGTTGTCATTATTCATGCCTTTAAAATGTGGAGGAATTACCTCCTTGGCAGGAAATTTACACTCATGACAACCATAGTGGGCTCAAGTATTCTTTTGGGCAACCCAAGTTGAATGTTAGGCAAGCAATATGGTTGGCCACACTTAATGAATTTGACTTTGAAATCAAGTACATAAAAGGTAAAGAAAACAAGGTTTTTGATTCTTTCAGTAGAAGAATTCAAGAAAATCACCTAGCAACGGTAAGTTTGTATACAATAGAATTGATAGAAAGAGTAAAAAATATTAAGCAACAAGATGAAAAATATCACCAAGTGAAAGAAAAATTGTTGTAAAGTGGCAATGATGAAAAATATCACCTCAATGAGGACAACCTAATCAAGTTTAAAAATAGAATTTATGTGCCAAATAGTGATGAAGCAAAAAAACTGCTAATGAAAGAGTTCCATGTTAAACCTTATTCAGGTCATCCAGGGTATCAAAAAACCTTTATGGCCATTAAAAAATACTATTAATGGTTGAATTTGAAGAAGGAAGTGGAATATTTCGTGGAAAAATGCATAGAATTTCAGCACGTAAAGGCAGAGGGCAAGCATCCAGCAAGATTGTTGTGGCCTATCCCCATTCCCAAATGGAAGTGGGAGGTAATTTCCATGGATTTTATTACTGGATTACCCAGTATCACCAAGCAACATGATGGAATCATGGTGGTGGTGGATAAGTTGAGTAAGGTAGCTCATTTTGTACACTGGGAAGGCCTCCAAAATGGCCCTACAAAAAGTGTTGCGCATAGGACAATTTTATGCTGAATTTTCACTTTACTGTGCCATGACTATAATTTTTAGGTTTTCTCTCATGGATGATGTTTTTACTGATGTAAATGGTGACTAGGCATGTAAATAGGATGGATATTAGTTACTGGAGGGTAGATTCATTGCATCAAAATTTATCTTGAGGACAAATGAATCAGTTTCCTTCCTTTAGAGGCAAGTTGTTAGGATTTCCTAGATTCCAGTTTCTTGTTCAACTTTTGATGGATTAAGTTCCTCATCTTAGGGATTCAACCCCTGAGGATGGGAGGAGGTTGAATTAATGTCTATATATTATTTTTCTTTCTCATTGTAAAGGGTTGGACTCAGTGGGATGCTTATGTTTTGATTAGATATCATTTTGTATCAGTTACAGCAGGAGATTAATGAAAAATTGCAGCTATTTCTTTGGGATCCATGTGGTATGATGCTTAGTTCAGTTTTTCTTTTGTATTCATGTGCTAGAATGTATTGTTGACTCCATTTCATCATTTCATTGCATTTATGTGAATGTATACAAGTCTGAGAGGCAGAATCCATATCTTTATGCTCTATTTTGGGTAGACATTTCACAGTCTGTGTTTTCTTCAGTTTAGGAAGAATCCATGTGGTTTACATGCTCTTTATAGCTCCTCACCTATCTTTTCACCTCATCCATCAAACCCTAAGGTTTTGATCATTGTGCCTACCTTGCCCCATCGAACACCCTGCATTTTTGACCTAATTTCCTTGCCCTAACTGTTTGGCTCCTCCTAATCCAACAAAATCCTTCAAAAGCAAATCAAACCTTGTGCTACTATACCTAGCCTAATATCAGTTTCTAGATCCAATAATTTTGGCTGAGATCCTTATGGAGAGAGCCCTCTCCTGGCCTAGTAGGGCTAGCTACTTGGCTAAGCGTGGTTTGTGGTTACCCTTGCATTGCTTTCCTTTAGCCTGAGGTTCAATCCAGGTGATAACATAGTGGCGACCATATTGGGGAACGAAAGATCATAAATTAATCACCACAGTAAGATGTTTTATTTGAATTCTTAAGCTTATGGATGATGAGTTTTAGAATTTAATCATAGGCTGAATTGGAAAGTTGTAAAGCAATATATTAATTTTCAAAATTAGACATACTGGCTTCCCAAAAGTACACTAGATCTAATCTAGATTTGAATCCTCCAACCATTGTTAGTGATCCTCATAAAATTGGGTGAAAATCTAAGAAAGTTGCAGAGAAATCTAGTTTAGCTGGAGAACAATCAAGTGAAGATTTCATTCCTCGAGTTAATTCACTCCCGGGAAGGTTAGATACTTTGCAAGATATTGAGTTTGATATTAATTTTGAGCAGAGTTTATTTCGCAGTAAATATTTAAGTTGTATTGATTAGACAATTGTTGATTCCTCTATATCTTTTCATAACCCCATTGAAGACTTGTTTTCACACAATAAATCAGGGTCACAACTTATTCACACTCTTGATCATTTGCAGAACCTCTCTTCAAACTTAAACACTTGGGTGCAAAATAAGATTCATAGGCCATCTTTTGATTTTCGAAATACTTCCATTGCATCTACTACCACTCAAACTATCTCTCATCCTCCGCCTTCTTCTTCACAGATTGTTCACACCACTCAAGCTATTGTTAATCCCCCTTTGATTATACCGAATATCCCAATCCTTGTTTTAAATCCACCACCTCCCCCACCTCTAGTTATGGCTGCCCGATATGCACCCCTTGTTTTTCCTCAAAATCCTGGTGCCATGCCCCCTGATTATCAAACCAAAATACCTTTCTTCGACAGCACCCAAACTATTACAGCTCAACAACATGTAGACAAGATGAATGATTTATTTGACCTCCATGAAGTTGAAATCGAAGATGTGGTGATGAGGTTATTTGTACAAAGTTTTGGAGGAGAATTTTAGAAATGGTTCAGAGCCCTACCATCATCTTCTATCACTACTCTACCTATCCTCCAGAGGCAGTTCCTAGATTCATGGGAGGTGAAGAAGAATCCCCTTCAGATTTTGTCTGAATATGAGAACATAAAAAGAAATGTTGGCGAAAGTGTGAAAGACTATTGTGTGAGATTTAATGTAGTATACAATGATATCCCTGCAAATATCAAACTACCAGAGGGATTGGTTGTGCTTAAGTTTCTAGATGGATTTGATGTCGATATGGTATATCAGTTGCCTGAATGTGATCCTACAACTCTACAAGACATGCAAAAGAATGTTGTGAGTGTAGAAGCGAATTTGCTGGCCAAAAGAGCAAGAATGAGGTCAGAGAAAAGAGTGACTGTGAAAGAAGAAGCATCTACTTCAGATGTAAAAATGGATACATTGATTCGAATGATGGAAAGGATGGTTAACCAGTTTTCCATCACAGACAGACCTGAACCGCAAATCCGGAACCTAAACTTTAGAGGGTAGCAGTAGCCCCAATTCTGAATCAAGCAAAGAGAGAAAAAAGCACCAGAACAACCAGCGCAACAACAACAATTCAGAACCCTGTTATAGAAGAATTATGTTCAAGGAGTGGAAGAAGAAGAGGAGGAAGATTCGGTAATTGAAACAAATCACTTCTTCACTACAGATGGTATGCCTATATTTCTGACCAAAGATGAGGAGTATGCTGAAAGTTCCAAAATTCTAAAGGATGAGGACTACATATTATAAAATGATGTTGTTTTGGAGGCCAAATCTGATGATTATCAACGTGGTTACATGAATGCTTTGAGTGCATAGCAGAAACAATATTCTTTGAGGAGCAAAGATGTACCGGTTAGTCCTATTTAGAAGAGGAAGGATGTTCAGTCAAAGAATGATCTCTCAAACAATCAGAAAAAAGGAAAGGAGCATGCCGATTAGAATCCTAGCAAGGTAAATCAGCCATCAACAAGTATAGTTGCAAAATAGAAAGACAATCAGAAAAAGGATAGTGCAACGAAGGAGCAAACATATAAGAGGGACATCGGTGTCAAAGAGGTAGAAAAAGTCACATCTTTTAATTTAGAAAGTGAAATTGCTAAATTGAAAGTGTCCATTCCTTTGACTGAGCTTGTTAAGAATAACCATTACAAACATCATGTGTCTAGAATACTGCAAATTGATCCTTTGTTTGACATGGTGAATGTTGAGGATGATCATCCTGAACTTATTTTCGGTCCAGCTATAGAAGGTTACCTAGAATATAGCAAAGTCCCTCCCTTTTACTTGAGTCTTAGAGTACATGAGTATATTCTTCGTAATGCTATGCTTGATTCTGCAGCTTCCCACAATTTGATGCCCAAAGCTATCATGGAAAAGCTAGGCGTGGATATCACCCGACAATATCATGATTTTTATTCATTTGATTCTGGTAGAGTTCGCTGCATTGGTCTCATCAAAGATTTGGTGGTTTCCTTAGATCAAATCCCAGCCAAGAATGTTTTGATGGACGTGGTAGTAGCTGATATACCACCTCGATTTGGTATGCTATTGTCTAGATCGTGGGGAGCCAAACTCAAAGGCACTTTACAACTTGACTTCTCTTATGCTACAATTGCTATTTTTGGTCAATTGAGGAAGTTATACCGGGAAAAGAAGATGAAATATATGATCACTAGTAAAGAGAAGCCCATAAATCATCCGATAAATGTTGTACATACAGATTTAGAGTCTTTTGTTTTGTACACTGATAGTGGATTGAATGATGTAGATATTCATCTCGTAGAAGTAGATGATGTACCAGAAATTCCCGAGGGTTTTAAAGCAGTTCTTAATCAAGAAAATAAAAAAGTGGCAATTCCTTCTGAGCAACCTCTACAGGAGCAGAAAGTCAATGAAGAATAGAAAAATGAAGCAACCAGCAAAGGTAAGATCGAAACAAAAGCAAAATTCCAACATCTGGAAGACGAAGACGGCCTTTGGAGCATGGATTTTAATGGTGCTTTGGGTAAGGATGGTGTGGGTATTGGAATTTGGATTCGAAGTCCTGTTTTGTAGCCAGACAAAGTCCTGCGTAATGTTAGAGTGTGTTCTTATAAATTAGCTTTCAATTTCTCTAATAATGAAGCGGAGTATGAGGCATTAATTACAGGTCTAAATATTTTGAAGAAGTTGGGTGCGAAAAGGATTTTTGTTTATGGTGATTCAGAGCTAGTGATTAAACAAGTCAAAGGAGAATATCAAGCAAATCATCTGCGGATGAGAGCTTATAAGAATGCAGTCCTGGATATCTTGAATATTTTTCCAAAATACACATTGACAGCGGTGCCGAGAAATCAAAACATCATTGCTAATTCACTTGCTACAACAACGAGCAATCTAAAAAATCTAATGAATTCTAGCAATAAATTTGAAATTCATGTCAAACATAGGCCTACCGTTCCCGGTAATTTGAGATATTGGCAAGTTTTCTGGGATGACAATGAAATTAATTCCTTTTTGCAGAATGAAGGGAAGTTTAAGGATGCTTTCATTGATGATGTTTGTGATTCTGATGAAAAAGACATTGAGGTAAATCATATGGATGTTTTATAGCTGAAGGATAATGTTATTCCTAGAGGTCTTATACCTTTAGAGGAGTTTGATCAAGATGATGTGGCGAGAAAACCAACCTTGGTTCCTACTGAAAAAGGATTTGAATATGTAAACATTGGGACAGCGGACCAACCCAAGCTTGTTAAGTTATCAAAAACATTATCTCCCGAGTCAAAGGCTAAGTATGTTAAATTGCTTTCTGAATTTTCTGATGTTTTTGCGTGGGATTACTCAACTTTGAAAGTATATGACAAGATCATTTAGCACACCATTCCTACAAGCCAGATCAAAAACCCTTTAGACAAGAGTTGAGGAGGATCAACCCAAAGCTACTTCCATCCATCGAGAAGGAGGTAAATAGATTGTTTAAAGCTGGTATCATTGTTCCAATTAGATTCTCTGATTGGTTTTCAAATTTGGTCCCGGTACAAAAAAAAGACTAGAGAGATAAGGTTGTGCATTGATTTCCGGAACTTAAATAGAGTATCCCTGAAAGATAATTATCCTCTTCCTAAGATGGACAACATTCTTCAAAGAGTAGTTGGAGCATCACGAATGTCACTACTAGATGGCTACTCAGGTTACAATCAGATTTTGGTGCACGAAAAAGACCAAGACAAAACTGCCTTCACAACACCATGGGGGGGATTTTCAGTATGCCAAGATGCCATTTGGGCTGAAAAATGTCGGGGTCACTTTTCAGCGGGTCATGGATATAGCTTTTGCTAATGAGAAGGATGTTAAATAATGAATCCATACAGGTGAGGATGTTTTCTTAGTGGTTTAATTAGATGACGACAATATTTTCAGGTTCTGATGATGAGCATTTACACCACCTGAGGATTTTTTTTCTTCAGAAATGTAGGGAGTTTGGGATTTCTGTTAATTTTAGGTATGTTCTATGCTAGAGAAATTTATTTCAATTTCTTTTCAGATTATCAATCACATCAACATAAAGAAAATTGCAGATAGAACATAAATATAAATCACAGAAGACAAGCCAAGACAAGAGGACATAAGATGTGGCGCTAGCCAGGGAAGAACCCCACAATGTGGGGAAACCCTTGATAAATTCTTCTTTTATGTTCTTCAAAGTTCAGCAGAGAAAGTGAGAGAGATAGTACATTTACAATAGAAGTCAATGCTTTGAATTTTGATATCTAAAGAGATTAGTTGAAGACATATTGCTTCAACTGATTCTGTAAGGTGACTTCTTCACCTATCATAGTGCTACATCTCATCCATTTGTTGCACCTTACCATGTAGCACCATCATGCTGCATCATGCATCATCATGCTACTCATGATCACTATGTTGCCCGTACATCATGCTACCCATGATCTCATGCATCATGCTACCCATGATATCATACATCATGCTGCCCATGCATCATGTTGCCCATGATCTCATCTATCATGCTGCCCATGATCTCATACATCATGCTGCCCATTCATCATGCTATCCATGATCTCATATACCATGTTGCCCATGATCTCATACATCATGCTGCCCATGATATCATACATCATGTTGCCCTTGCATCATGTTGCCCATGATGTCATCTATCATGTTGTTGAGACTGTGTCCTTTCACTAGTCTGCCAAGGATCTCTTGACCATCATAGAAACCTATTTTGATATCAAAGTTATGCTAGGACTTCTAACATAATATTTATTGAGCCGAGAGAATAGATTTACCACAACTATTCATTGTGTTTGGGCTGCTATAAGGATGCTTCAATCAAGATCACCATCAAATCGAGAATGAGATTGTAGGATGCTAATGTTGTTCCTTTGAAAAGAGTAGAGACATCTTTTACTCCATGGTTGTCCATCCATCCATGGTTATTTCCATTCCATCTATCAGAGATAAAGGTTGACTACACCTAATAATCATTCAAGGTGCACTTGATGCCTTTACACCCTAAGGTGCCCTAATACAGTTACGAATCTGTTTATTATATATGTGAAAATTTCAGAGAGAAGATGTAAGGTATGTTCCTTCTTTGCAGATCCCTGCACCTGTACTTTACGAAATATTCAGAGATAAAAACATGAGATCTGTTCCTCCCTTTATGTGAGGTCTATCCCTCCTGTATAGTGTACACTTGCACCTAACACATGTGGAATTTCAAAGAGGAATGCATATAATTATCTGAACAGTGTATAATTATTTCCATGATCTGCGTGTAAATATCTCCATGAAAAACGTGTAAGGAGTCTCTATGCGCAGCGTATAAAACTTCTTTGGACAACGTATTAGGGCCTACCTACCAGAAAATTCCACTATTATATATGTAATTACGCTTTTTCTCTCTACTCTAGTTACCGACCCCTCCTGAATATTTGTTGAAAAAGGTCTATCCCGACGGTCGAGCGCTAATATTGAGCTTGCCTTTCAGGGGGATGGATATCTCTTCTCCTTACTATAGCTGGAAGGGCAGCATAGTCTTCTGTCACTGGGAACCAACTCTATCGAAGAATTACAGCTATCTGTGATGAGCACGCCTATCATATTACGGCCGATGATCTGGTCTATCCCTACTAGCACGTATCACAGCTGTAGGCGGTCGATGATCATCCACACACAACGTATTAGAGTCTCCTTAATGTGGATAGGGCCTTTCCTTTGGCTGCGTATGAGGTCTCCTTTGCTGTGGCCAGATCTCTACAGCTAGGGCATCACTTGAAGATCAACGTATCACTCATGGTGTCACTCTCCTTCACCAAAAACCCAGACGTGGAGAGGAGGAGACTACACATGAAGAGGTGTGTCTTCCAAGTGATTTCAAGTCTTGTATATTTATACTAAAAACGTAGATGATGAATAGACACGACTATTGGGCTTCTGAGCCTACTCAAGTTGCTAGTTGGCTTGATGATAATTTCATAATCAAAATAAATTCATATCTCCATAAATACTTATCGGAATCGGATGATATTTAGATCAATCCTACACCTCTTGATGAGAGGGATCCAATAAAAATATCAGCTACCATAAACAAGATGACCCACATGGAGTTTGGCCCTAGTTGCCAATTTTAACACTCCCTCTCAACTAGGGAGAACTCCATCCGTTGATCCATATGTCCAGCTATACTATCTCTACCATCAGTGCCTTACACTGCTATGCTCTACTCTACTCAGCTTTGTTGGCTCTGCTCTACTCTGTTGGCTCTACTCTGCTCTATTGGCTCTACTCTGCTCTGCTCAGCTCTGTTGGCTCCGTTGGCTCTGCTCTGCTTAGCTCTGCTGGATCTGCTCTGCTCTGCTTAGCTCTGCTGAACTATGAAGAAGAATAATTGATCGAGAATGAGTCATACCATTCTCCATTGACCCGAAGTGAGTCTCATAGTGTGTACCACTGGTCCCAGACTAGTCTCAACCGACCCAAAGTTAGTGTCATAGTGGGTACCACTCCTACCACTGGTCCCAGACCAGTATCATCAGTCTCAGAGTGTGTACCACTGGTCCCAGACCAGTCTCAACCGACCCGAAGTCAGCATCATAGTATGTACCACTCTCACTGGTCCCAGACCAGTCCTACACTGACCCGAAGTTAGTCTCAGAGTATGTACCACTAGTCCCAAACCAGTCTCAACCGGCTCGAAGTCAGCGTCATAGTAGGTACAACTCCTACAACTGGTCCTAGACTACTATCATTGATCCCAGATCAATGAAGGTCATCCTAGCATAGGGAGTACGGTAGATATAGCGATGCATCTATCGGTACTACTATGGTCCCTATCCTCATTTCCCTGCTCATTGATCAGATGAGAGGTACTTCCCATGAGTCCCAGACTACATGGGTAGGATGCCTCGACAAGAGAACTAATCAATCATGTCCTCACAGGAGAACTAATCATCCTGCTACACAATCGCCATGGAGAACACATCATCCAGGCCTCACAGGAGAGCTAATCATCCTGCTACATAATCACCATGGAGAACACATCATCTAGACCTCACAGGAGAACTAATCATCCTACTACATAATCGTCATGGAGAACACATCATCCAGACCTCACAGGATAACTAATCATCTTGCTACATAGTCGTCATGGAGAACACATCATCCAGACCTCACAGGAGAACTAATCATCCTGCTACATAGTCATCATGGAGAACACATCATCCAGACCTCATAGGAGAACTAATCATCTTGCTACATAGTGGTAGCTAAACAGCTCATCAAAGAGCTTTCGTAACTAGACTGCCTCTTAGGTAGCCATGCTAGCAGCAATATACTCTGCCTCGGCGGTGCTCAAAGCCACCTACTTCTGCTTCCTGCTTATCCAAGACATCGAAGCAGATCCCAAGGAGAACCAACACTAAGAAGTGCTCTAGTGATCCTCCACACTGCCTGCCCACTCAACATTTGAAATATTCCAGGTAGTGTATCTCAATCCATGAGAGATTGTGCCCTGAAGATATCTCAGAAGATTCTAGGCACAAATCTAGTGAGGCTCAACCAAATATGAGCTCACCATACTAACTGCAAAACATATGTCCAGACGGAGGTTCACCAAGAACATCAACGCGAATGCGTTTATGAAACTCAGAGTAATTTCCCAAATCTGGTCTGACATCACTACCATATAACTTCTGAAAGTTAAGATCCTCGAGGTAGTCACAGGCTTGCAACTTATCTTTCCACATTCAGAATCCAAATCCCTCTATCTTCTACAAATGAGAGGGTTTGCACCTGTTAAACATAGGTGCCGGTATGAGAGGTCTGTTATCCACAACCTTCGGATGGTTTGGATTGATTTCACTCCTAGTGAATCTCATCTTCATCAGACAGTTGTTGATCCTCTCATACTGTGCCAGGGGTGTTTTTCTTCAAGCCATAGAGGGCTTTCTACCACCTGCATACACGAGATTCCCGATCACGAATCTCAAACTCCTCGGGTTGTTCCAAACCTGTGGACCTGTGGCATGAGGGGAATGGTCCCCTTTTAAGATTTTCCTTTGGTACATCTCAGACATGTACCTTCATGCTCTTTTTGAATTCAGGCATCCCTGTCTGTTAAGTTATGGTATGTTCTATGCTTATAATAGTTTACTTCTTTTTCTTATTATATTCCACAGATTAGCAATCACATGTACATAAAGTAAAGTGTAGATAGAAAATTAAGAGATCGACAGAAAACAAGCCAAGACAAGAGACACAAGAAGTGGCGGCTAGCCAGGGACAAACCCCATAATGTGTGAGGAAAACCTTTGATCAAATCTTCTTTTATCTTCAATAATTAAATAGAGAGAAATAGTACAATAAATATGATTCATATCAGCAGTAGCAAACCCTAGATCAACAGTATCAACATTAGTGGTTTTATCATCAAACTAGGGTAGACGATATCTCACAAACCGACCATCGGATCAGCTTGATTCCACCACCAAAAGTTGCGACTTCCAGAGGAGGTTCAGATGAACCTATAGTGCAGTTCAGATGAGGAGATATTCTAGTCCACGCAAGTCAATCTTTACTTCTGTAGTTGTAGCTTCATTTTCAGTAGCTTACGACTTCACATGTGTGAGGGAGAGACCCTTTTCTGCACAGTAGAGAAGAGACTCTTATCTGCACAGTAGAGAGAGAGTGATGTGATGATATGAGTGATTCCAAATGAGGAAAAGCCCTCTTGTATTTATACACAACGTTGGTTTTTGAATAGATGCAACTATTGGGCTTCTGGTCCTACATGAGTTGTAGGTCGGCTTGATAATAATTCCATAATCAAAATAAATTCATATCTCCATGAATACTTATCGGAATTGGATGATATTTATATCAATCCTACACCTCTCGATGAGAGGAATCTAATAAAAATATTATTAGCCATGAATAAGATGACCCACATGAAGTTTTTCACTAGTTTCCAGTTTTAACACTCCCTCTCAACTAGGGAGAACTTCATCTGCAATCTGTCTATTGGTCATTACTATTCATCCATCAAATGCACTACCTTGTACAGCCTGACCCTTGTCCTGCTCTGCTCTATTTTGCCTGTTCTACTTTGTCTTGATCTGCCCTGTACTGATCTGTGTTGCTTTGCTCTATTCTGCTCTACTCTTGCATTGTTTTGTTCTGCTCTACTTTTGTCTGAATTATGAAGAAGAAGAAATGATCGAGGATGTATCATACTGACCAGTCTCAAAGTATGTACCACTGGTCCCAGACCAATCTCAACCTACCCAGAGTCAGCGTCATAGTGAGTACAACTCCACTGGTCCCAGACCAGTATCATCCTCCACTGACTCAAAGTCAGTCTTAGAGCGTGTACCACTGGTCCTAGACCAGTCTCAACTGACCCAAAGTCAGCTTCATAGTAGGTAGCACTCCTACCACTAGTTCCAGAATAGTATCGCAGTCTCATAGAGTGTACCACTAGTCCCAGACCAGTCTCAACCGACCCCTCTTCACCTCAAACAAAGCTTAGATCACCCAACAAGCTGATGTTTTTCTCAAGAAACCAACAACAATTCCTTACAATATGCAAAATTCCAGCCTCTGGATCTCTGGGATGAGGGATCCATATATAGATATCTATAAGGGGGATGAGTCAGCTTGTGATTTGATTAGTGTCTTCTCTCTGATAGTTCTTGCTTCCACTTGGAGACTGATGGTCTCTTACTCATCCTTGGTCGAATTCAGTGAGGCAAGTGTCACAGGAGAAGATTCTGGAAGCTTCCATTGCCTCTCCACCTCGCGGAATGACACTGCCATTTGTCATTTCTCGCCCATCGCACCCCACAGAAGGGATTTTTGAAATGCAACGCACCCCCACAGTGTATTTAGGTGAGATGCAACGCACCTAGCCAGTGGAGCAGCTGAAATGATCTTGTTTTGACCAATTCTGAGCAGTTTTTCATGGAGAACTTCTGGGAGAAGCTGTAATCTATTGACCTTGTTCCTTTAGGGGTTAGAACAACACTTTTAGGGACTTAGGAACCCTTGGTTTATGGACATTTCATGCTTGGGGTTGTAGGGTCCAAAAATGTCTATAACAGTTGCCCCCTTAAAGCATGAGGTTGTTAATCCTTTGATGTCGGGTGAAATGCTTTATTATGAGGATCCGAAGTTCTTTCAATGTTGAGAGGAGACCTGTAATAAGATACAATAAAATACATTATCTTCATAATATTTTCATGATCTAGCTGAGGCGGGCATTCCCATGCTTAGCTTTATAAATTCATTTTCATGTACATAGGACAGACAATCGTCTGAGTGTAGACTGATGATTCTGATAGAGCCATCATCCTTTTGAGTGGATGATTATCTGTGCAGCAATGATGTACATTTAATGTCTTTATTTCCCTGAATATATATCGCAGCCCGGATGGATGAAACTAGATCCGGGGTCTTCAATCTCGTCCGATCTTCACTCAAATTACAAGTCGATCCATGTGAGAAATGTTCTGAAGTCGAACATGGAAAGACATCGCTTGATTACTAGTCAATGATGTAAACTGTTAACAAACGCGAGAGGAATCACCGATAATGATAATGACCCTCAAGGTACTGCGGTACAATTCACGTGGTGTGAATAAAGGACTTGGCGTCGAACACCACGCAAAATCTTTCGGTCGAAGGCCATTGATGTAAACCTGTCGCCGGAAGTGAGAAACTTGCCATTGAGGTATGCAAGCTTCAAAGTACTGAATGGGGTGTTCCTAGATCAACTTCTTGGATAATGAGCTGATGTCGACAAGAAGTGATCCGTCACAGGAGGGCCTTAATGAATCCCACATCAATGACACGGAACGGAGCAAATGATTTTAATGGAGGTGAAAACGATCTGGTGATATAAGGTTCAGGGTGGCGGTCATGAAAGAATGGAGTATAATGTATGGTAGTGGGTGAGACACAGGTGAATTCTCTGAATGACTTCTCTTGAACATATCGACGACACTGATGTGATGGATTGGTAGCATTAACCCCAAATGTGGATGGTATGGCGTGACCATGGTGATGTGACCGGTGAATGAAACAACCCAACCCGACTCGGACACGGAGTGGAAGTGTCATGTTCAAGAGCGACTTGCTACCAACAAAGTTTCTTCAAGTTTTCTTCCCAATTTTCCCCAGTCATTGCTGACCAGTACCTCTTTATTTTTGTCAAGCTTGAGGAGGATAACATATGCTTGTTCTATAATTTGCCCTTCAGGCAAACCCATCACTATGTTTTAACGAGCCTAGCGATAGTGAAACTCGTTCTCGTCTATAGACAAGTTTGTCGCTATTATACTTTTAACGAGTTTAACGACAAAGATAACTCGGTCCTTTTCAATTTTAGAGAGTCTGAAAAGGAACGTAAAGGTAACTCCAAAATTCCTTTTTCGTCATCTAATCCCTAAGTCTGAAAAAGTATAAAACAATACAGAAGGGATAAATTTTCGATACTTTTAACAAGTCGAACAAAACAAGCGCTCGATCTTTTTGTGTAATAATCCCTCAGGTCCAAAAAGATTAAAATCTAGAGGAGGGATAGCATTTCCTATCCCTTTAACGAGCTGGAGAGGCCAATGGCTCGGCAATCTTTTCATATTTTACGAGTTAGTTGAAAAGAGCTTAAAGGAGACTCGTCTTTTGAGGAACGAGTGATAAAATGGGTAGCAGCTAATTCTAGGTAAGGTTTGGAATTTTCCAATCACGACAGTGTCACAAGGATGGCTAGTGAAATCACTCTTCGCAGCTGTTCCTCAAAATGGGTAAACAATCAAATGGAGGTGAATGATCGGCCAATGAAAAAGTGGAGGTGATGGTGCAAACACGACCAAGGCTTTAATGGCTGAAGTACTACATTCACGATGGTTATTTACCGGGGAATAGTTCATTTTTTAACGAGCTTAAACGCGGGGGGAAACATTTGCTCATGGCTTATGTTTATTTTTTAACGAGCTTGAACTATGTGCTAAAACTGCTCGATTAATCCAGTCGTGTGATAAGAATGTCTCATATAAAAACGACAACTTTTAGAGTTTTGCCCCACATCCTTTCTTTATGTAAGTTAGGAAACGACCAATCTAAAAAACAGATAAATGATTGCTCTTTGCTTGCACTCCAAAAGGTTTGCATGCCCCCAGGTATAAAATAGAGTTTCAAGGTTACCCCTTCTTTAGTCCGTTAAAACATTTGTTTTACTGAGAGAGGCCTACCTCTTACAGGTTACCCAAAGATTGTTCTATTCACAGCGCAAAAAAAACACTTCTTCGGCGATGTCTATCGAAATAGCCAAAGGTGAGTGGAGGAAGTTACTCCGCTCACGTAACTTTGACAAGAGAATCTTGTTCTAGAATAACCCCCTCTTCCAATCACGGACGGGAGTACAGACTAGTCATATTTTCTCGTGGAAACCTACCCTATACCCGAAGTTCTCCTGCCGAAGCAGACCAGGGTGCATGCCCCCTAGGATTCAGTCATGTCCCCTCGAATCACTCGCGCTCATCGGGTGGACGGACTGGATATTGAGATATTTCTTGCATGAAAAGACCATTTAGGGATGGTATATGACTATTTGCTCTGTATGATCCAGGAAATGAAAGCTGGTCTACGAGCTTGACTACTCTTCCTTCGTACGGAAAACACATTACTCTAAAGAGTGAGGAGACAATTGCTCCCATGCAATAAATATAGTCTCGTCCAAGGAGTAGATTGTAATCCAGGGGTCCTTGAACTACCATCACATTCATGTGAACGGTTTTCCCTCTCAATGTTATGGGCACATTGGGAAGGATCCCTAACGGTCGACTGGTTCCTTTATCAAAACCTGTTAGATTTCTTATCTCAGGCAAAAGCGATGGCGAACCAAGCACTTTCCAAGAAGTTGAGGAAATGATACTCACAGAAGCCCCCTCATCTATGATGGTACCAGCCATAACCATTCTATATATTTGAACAATAATTCAGAATGGTACACTAGCTGGTAAACGGGGTCTGCCTAGTTGATTCTAGTCGAAGGAGACAACTAGGTTGCTTGGAGGTGGGACCGAATAGACGGGCGGGTATAACTCTGACGAACTTCCTTCCTGAGGTAAAGGAACGGGTAAATTGCCCCCATGTTCGTTGGAGTCTGTGTTTATGAAAAGAATTTGGACAGTGTCATCCTCGTTCTCTTCAGTGATTGTATCATCTAAAGATGGAACCTCTGAAGGCAAGACCGGGTCAACTGCCACCTCGACCTTTTGAATTTCGTCTGGTATGGGTTCAGATGGTTTATCTTCAATGACAGATGCTTCGGCTGACCACCTGAGTGGGTCAGCC
Source organism: Pinus tabuliformis (assembly GCA_031772625.1). Lineage (NCBI taxonomy): Eukaryota > Viridiplantae > Streptophyta > Pinopsida > Pinales > Pinaceae > Pinus > Pinus tabuliformis. Next base: position 222,712,166 of record CM062809.1, on the reverse strand, counting down.
GGATTTTCAACTAGTGACGGACTCGGCAAGAGTTTTTTATATCCAGGAGGAAGTCGTAACGGTGAAACCGGACGATCGTCCAAAACTCTTTTAGCTTCATCTAAGAAGGGAAAACGGTGGACGGCATGATCGCCTTCGCACAGTTTACAAGGAAATCTATATTTTCCTTTTTGTCCTGGGGCTTCACTTTCACTAGTTGACGGTGTGTTTTCAACATGACCATCAGAGGTTGACGACACCGGGTTGTGCAAACGAGGAGACCAGTCCCTTAAGATCCGAGGGATGCAAGGACAATCTCTGTGATAGTGGTCTCCTTTGCAAATGACACATGGCGATTTAGGCCTGGTCGGTGCAGTGTGTGGATTTTCGCTAGACGACACTCGTTTGCCCCCATTCGCTTTTGGCTCCTTCTTCTTCTTCTCTTTCTTCTTCTTTTCCTTCTTCTCTTTAGGTACTTGACTTTTGGCTTTACCAGCCCCATCAAGCGAAGAGGAAGGAGGAGAGGAAGAATTAGAGGAAGTAGAAGGTTGGTGGGTAACTCTGGACTCGTCTAGTTGCTGATTCGATTGTTCAGGAATAGTGGTGTTTTGAACGACAGAGGTTTAGAAGAGCCATACAGGCAAACCAATTGTCAGTCCTGGAAGCGACAATGTGGCCATATGGCGTGCACCAACATCTCCCCAAGAGGAGAAGGGACTAGGATTTCCTCCAAGGGGAATTCCTTGGTTGGTGGATTCCATTTTCTCAACCCAAGATCAACGTAGGAAAGGGTAATGAATATTCCATTTAAAATAAATTTTAGATGCTTTGACACAACTTGTTTTTTCAATTTTAAAGAGTTGAGAAAAAACAAAAGATGACTCTAGTCTCCTTCGATTTTTAATGAGCCTGAAGTGACAAGTGCTCAGATGGACCTTTTCCGTTAAGGAGTCTGAAAAGGAACGAAAGGGACTGCTCTGGATATCTAGGTAGAGGGATTACCAAACCAATCGCAAAACTGCAAAATACTTTTTACGGTACGACAATCAATCTTCCCGAATGCTGTGTTCAGTGCATTGCGATCGATAGGGCGGTAGACACGGCTTCCTATGGATAAAGGATTAAGCCTATTGGGGTCTCCCAAAATATACTCGACGGTACGTGGGAGCACAAGTCCGTACTGGCACTTATCGTCTCAAAGTGGAGGAATCACCCAACCATCAGTGAGAACAACAGTTACCAGGTTTTACGACGTCAGAATACGTCTCTAGCCTAGACTTCTAAATGTTGTGCGTTAATTTCCAAAGCGTTGTTAGATTCATTGAATTTATTTTAAGTTGATCTTGTTTATGAAGTTTTCCTTTCGGGTTCACCACGAGATGTAGATGTAATTCCTAAAATGCAATCTAAGATGATAAACAAACTTTTTATCTCCTTTATGCAATGAAAATCCTAGCTACTAGGGAAAAGAAAGACAGAATCTTTTCACAAAGAGCAAAGAGCACACTCTAAATGCACTTTCCTAAATCAAGCCAATCAGACTGTCTATATGCAAATGCACATGCATGTATTTGTTTTCGACTTTCTTAGTGTATGAATGCTAAAAAGAAAGTTGATGTACAAATCTGAATTTCTTTTCAAGCGACAAATATCAACAAGTTTCTTTTCGAAATCAAAAAAATGGAGACGATCACAACACTTTACGATTTTGAACTGAATACTTGTTCTCGACACTAGAAAATTACAAATTCAGACCAAAAGCAATAGTAACAGGATAATCAACCATCAACAACAATCAAACTCTTTCCTATGATTGAAATCGACACTTGCGACAGTTTCAAATCAAAGGACGACAGTATGATTATGCTACTTTTGCAAAGGAAAACTGTAAATGACTCAACAAACACACAAAAACATCTACAGTTATTTTGTACAAAGGAGGCAGAATAACAGCAAGGAAAAGGGGTTTCAAACAGACATATACTGATCACAGGCAGCAAAATTCAGGAATAGAACTGGAAAGAATGAACCACAGAAGCCACAACTGCACAGAGCTAGTCTGATCAGCGCACCTATAACACAGAGAATCTGAAATGCAGCGCAGGTTGTCCACTAGGGAAGTGCGCTGAAATTCAGGATCTCTAAACAGTACCTGCGCTGGGCTAGAAACGAGACTCTGTTCGGGTTTCGGGTCACAGTTTGCAGTTCAGTTCTTGGGTTTTGGCCGAGCAAAAAGCAATCAGTAATGCAACAATCAGGGGTAGATCTAAGGAGGATCTAAGAGCTATCACAAGGGCAATCAGATAGTTTGTGAATCAGTTGTTTAAATCATAAATAGATCCAGTAGATGGATTGAAGTAGCAGTTATCTACTTTGCATTTGTTATGGCAAATGCAGTTCGAACGCTACTTGTAAGTTTATGAAACAAACAACAAAGAATGATAAACAAACAAACTAATTAGCTCCCCAGTGGAGTCGCCATTTTGTTACAGGGAAAAGTGTCTATATAGAACTGCTCTATCCCACTAAGGTGTGACAACGGCCTTAGAAACAAACAGAGAAAAGCTACTTTCGTTTTTCCTTTATGAATTATAGATAGAGAGGAATAGAAAGACCAACCTCTGTCTTGCGCTAATCTCCTAATTTGATCCCTCTCTTCTTTGATAGTCCTCAGCTACTTGCTCCCTTGCACGCCCAGCTTCACGAAGTACCTGTAAGATCACAGAAGCATAGCACTATACAAGGACATGGATCTATAATGATAAACAATCTAGGATCAGATGTAAATTGACCATACAAATGTAACAAGCATCAATGACACAAAAGTATGGAGGAAAACTCAAATAGATTTTATTGATAAACAAGAAAAGAGCCAAGAGGAGTTACAACCAGTTGTTCTGACCCAGCATCAACCTCCCAGCAAAGAAGCCCCTCTTCACCTCAAACAAAGCTTAGATCACCCAACAATCTAATGTTTGTCTCAAGAAACCAACAACAATTCCTTACAATATGCAAAATTCCAGCCTCTGGATCTCTGGGATGAGGGATCCATATATAGATATCTATAAGGGGGATGAGTCAGCTTGTGATTTGATTAGTGTCTTCTCTCTGATAGTTCTTGCTTCCACTTGGAGACTGATGGTCTCTTACTCATCCTTTGTCGAATTCAGTGAGGCAAGTGTCACAGTAGAAGATTCTGGAAGCTTCCATTGCCTCTCCACCTCGCGGAATGACACTGCCATTTGTCATTTCTCGCCCATCGCACCCCACAGAAGGGATTTTTGAAATGAAACGCACCCCCACAGTGTATTTAGGTGAGATGCAACGCACCTAGCCAGTGGAGCAGCTGAAATGATCTTGTTTTGACCAATTCTGAGCAGTTTTTCATGGAGAACTTCTGGGAGAAGCTATAATCTATTGACCTTGTTCCTTTAGGGGTTAGAACAACACTTTTAGGGACTTAGGAGCCCTTGGTTTATGGACATTTCATGCTTGGGGTTGTAGGGCCCAAAAATGTCTATAACAACCTGTACATCATCTTAATGCGCTGGAGCCTCCTTGCTCATCGACTTACCTGTCCCAGATGATGTATTTTTGCTGGAGCAATCGACGAATATGGGTTTCCTCAATAATCGAATCCCACCTTTGGTTGTTACAGATAATCACAATGGTATGTGTTCAAACAGCTCACTGAAGAGCTTCCCCAACCAGGCAGCTTCACATGAGATCATACTCGTAGGTATGTATCTGGTCTCGGCAGTGCTTATGGCAACCAACTTCTGCTTCCTGCTCATTCATTATATCGAAGCAGAGTCCAAAGAGAAACAACACTAAAAAGATCTCCAGTGATCCTCCATGCTACCTGCCTAATCAGCATTCGAATAATCATGCAGTTTCATATTTTCGGCAGTGTATCTCAATCCATGAGAGACTGTGTCCTGAAGACATCTCAGAAGATTCTTGGCACCAATATAGTGAGGCTCAACCAAATATGAGCTCACAATGCTAACTGCAAAACATATGTTCGGATGGAGGTTCACCAAGAACATCAATGTGAATGAGTTTTTGAAAATCAGAGGCATTTCCCAAATCTGGTCCGACATCACTACCATATAACTTCTAAAAGTTAAGATCCTCGAGGTAGTCACAGGCTTGCAGTCCATCATACCGAATCTTTCCATTATATTTACCACATATTTTCCTTGAGATAGGAAAATTTCCCTTGGCTTCTGCCACACTTCAAGTCCTTGGTCCTTAATTTAAAATTCAGAATCCAACTCCCTCTTACATTTGTGAATGAGAGGGTCTACACCTGTTAGAAAGAGGTCATCCACATGCAACACCAATATGAGAGGCTTGTCATCTTCAACCTTAAAGTAAAGGTTAGGATCAACTTCACTCCTTGTGAATCCCAACTTCATCAAGTAGCTATCGATCCTCTCATACCATGTTCGGGGTGCTTGCTTCAGCCCATAGGAAGCCTTCTTCAACCTGCATACATGAGATTTTCAATCATAAATCTCAAATCCTTCGGGTTGCTCCACATAGACCTCTTCTTTGATCGAACCGTGCAAGAACGCGGTCTTGACATCCATCTGATGTAGGTTCCATCCTTGTGAGGCCACAAGGGCTATGATCATGCAGATGGTCGTATATCTGTCAACAGGTGAAAATATCACATCATAGTCTATACCTTCCTTCTGGGAGAAATCACGAGCAACAAAACGAGCCTTATACTATTCTGTACTTCCATCTGCTGTAGCTTTATCTTGTAAAGCCATTTTGAAGTAATAATTGTCTTGTGCTGGGGTCCAGGAACTACCTCCCAGACATCATTCTCCATAATCGTCATAGCATCCTTCCATACTTGATGCTTGATGACATCTGAGAATGATGAAGGCTCATTTTGTATAATCGTGCTCATGATGGTTAGGTATCCCTGATACCTATTAGGTTTCTTACTTTCACGGAAGGTTCCTCGGGTGCAACATGTCCTTCAGCATCATCAAGTATCCCCCTAAGCCATGGAGGCCTCTTCATAGAAGAGGGAGGCTCAGGTGGATAAATAGGATCCATGGGTACCTTCACATCAGGCATTGTTACATCATTTACCCATAGAGACAACTTCCACAATTGTACGGTTCTTCCTTTCCGCCACACCATTCTGCTCAGGAGTATGTGGCGTAGTAGTCTCCCTCTTAATGCCAACCTTAGATATGCCTGAGTGAACCAATTGTAATATATCGAAGGTATTGCTTTGACTTGAGGGGAATGGTCCCTTTTGAGCTTTCCTTCGGCACATCCCGGACATACACCTTCTTTCTCTACTTGGAATTCGAGCATCCCTGTTACCATCTATCTTACATCGGGTAGAGCTTTGTAATGAAGGTGGGCAAACCTACGATGCCAAAGTTCAGACTGAAGAGATGTGTCATAAGATATGAAACCTAGCAGACTTCCATCAACCTTATAGCCTTTGTCTTCCATTGCCGAGATGGACACCAGGTTCTTTTGGAGGTTAGGTGCATTTAATACATCCTAGAATTTCTAGCCTTCTTGAATGGTTGTCCTCTTCCTTGATTTCCAACATTCCTTTTACCTTTGCTATTGAATTTTCCACCCTTCGATTACCATGAGAGGGATTTTGATCATCGTCACAGTGAGAGTCCTTTCTATCAGGGCATTCCCTTGCATAGTGACCTGCTTTATTGCAAATGTAACATTGTCCTTTTCTTCCACCCTTAGGTCCAACCTTTATTTTTCGATTTAAATCCAGAATTATTTCTTTTCTTAGCATGAGAAGAAAAAGCAGCAAAAGGACCTTTAGGCAAGGGCATTTCTTGCTCTTCTACCCTTGTTTCTTCCTGAATGCATCTAGCCATTAATTCCTCGAAACCAGGAATTACATTATAGTTCAGAAGAGTAGTCCTGAACATGTACCATTTGGATGGTAATCCTCCAAGAGTTGTGAGTGCCATTTCCCTGTCAGTAATAGTCTCCCCAATAGATAGGAGATCGTTCTTGATCTTGGTGATTCTTAAGAAGTATGCTTGCATACTCTCATCTTTACCCTTCTTGATTTCCCTCAGCTTATTTCTAGGAAACAAACTTGATTTGCATCATTAACTTTAAATAAACTCACCAGTCTATCGTAGATTTCCTTGGAGGTGTCTAGTTGTAGGCCACCAAGCGCTTGTCGATAGAGTCTTGGATGATTTTCTTCGCTTTAATTTGCCTGTTCTTCCATTTGTTCCTGGCAGCAGGAGGTGCATTTGATGGAGGCTCAACAATATTGCCTCTCACATGATCCAACACTCCTTGATCCTCAAGGGTTAGATCAATAGACATCTTCCATCCGTGATAGTCAGCTTTCTCACGGAGCTTGTCTTTGGCAGGAGTGTTGAGGACCCCATCGTTCTTTTAGGATAGCCTTGCCAATCTTCTCTTCGGTGATTGCTCTTGCTCTTGCTCGGGCTTTGTCTTCACCTTAGCTCTGATACCATGTTAAGTTATGGTATGTTCTATGCTTATAACAATTTACTTCTTTTTCTTATTATATTCCATAGATTAGCAATCACATGTACATAAAGTAAAGTGCAGATAGAACATTAAACGATCGACAGAAAACAAGCCAAGACAAGAGACACAAGATGTGGCGGCTAGCCAGGGACAAACCCCACAATGTGTGGGGAGAACCTTTGATCAAATCTTCTTTTATCTTCAATAATTCAGTAGAGAGAAATAGTACAATAAATTTGATTCATATCAGCAGTAGCAAACCCTAGATCAACAGTATCAGCATTAGCGGCTTTATCATCAAACTAGGGCACACGATATCTCACAAACCGACCATCGGATCAGCTTGATTCCACCACCAAAAGTTGCGGCTTCCAAAGTAGGTTCAGATGAACCTACAGTGCAATTTAGATGAGGAGATATTCTAGTACACGAAGGTCAATCTTTACTTTTGCAGTTGCAGCTTCAGTTTCAGCAGCTTACAGCTTCACATGTGTGAGGGAGAGACCCTTTTTTTCACAGTAGAGAAAAGACTCTTTTTTGCGCAGTAGAGAGAGAGAGATGTGATGATATGAGTGAGTCCAAATGAGGAAAAGTCCTCTTATATTTATACACAACGTTGGTGTTTGAATAGATGCGACTGTTGGGCTTTTGAGCCTACATGAGTTGTAGGTTGGCTTGATAATAATTCCATAATCAAAATAAATTCATATCTCCATGAATACTTATCGGAATCGGATGATCTTTATATCAATCCTACACCTCTCGACGAGAGGAATTTAATAAAAATATTATCAGCCATGAATAAGATGACCAACATGAAGTTTTTCCCTAGTTTCCAATTTTAACACTGTCACCGTCTGACTCACAGACCTCCAGTGCCGTGTCAATGGACATGGTCCCCAGTGGACTTCCTGCAACTTGATACAACCCTAAACTCAAAAGCATCTGAGAAAAAATTATTTTCAAACATGTACCTTTCCATCGATGAGTGCCACCCTGAACTTTGACTTCCATTGCTGAAAAGGACACCAGGTTCTTCTTGTGATCAGGGACATAAAAGTGTTTCTGTAAATGAATCGAGTTACCCACATTCAATCTAGGGGTAACATTCCCTACACCCTTTCTGGGATAGGTGGTATCGGCTCCAAGTATAATCCCATCTATCCAATGAAGTACCTGGGGTTGTTTGCTTTCTTTCAAGAGTCGACCATTTCTCCTTGATGAATTGTATTACCTGTCATTCCCTGGAATGATTTGTTTATCTTCATCAAGAGAAGTGTCTTTGCCATTCAGACACCCCTTCGCATAATGGCGAACTTATTGTAACCAAGGCATTTGTCTTTCCTTCCCTCCTTAGATCTGAAATTCCCAATGAAGTGATCTTTAGGTAGGCCATCATAAATTTCCATTGCACCATTCTATAATATACTTTGCTTCGATTTCACCCTTAGTGAATTAGAAGAGGGATGAGGAACCCATTGATCCTTTTGTCCTGTCCCAATTGTCTTTGGTGATTTCTTTTTCACTCTTGCTTAGGCATTGTCTTCACCTCAACTCTGATACCATGTTAATTTTAGGTATGCTCTATGCTAGAGCAATTTATTTCAATTTCTTTTCAAATTAGCAATCACATCATCATAAAATAAACTGCATATAGAACATAAATATAAATTGCAAAAGACAAGCCAAGACAAGAGGACACAAGATGTGGCACTAGCTAAGGACAAACCCCACAATGTGGGGAAACCCTTGATCAACTCTTCTTTTATGTTCTTCAAAGTTCAGCAGAGAAAGTGAGAGAGATAGTACATTTACAATAGAAGTCAACACTTTGACTTTTGATATCTACATAGATAAGTTGAAGACATATTGCTTCAACTGATCTCTAAGGTGACTTCTTCACCTATCATAGTGCTACATCTCGTCCATTTATGCACCTTACCGTGTAGCACCATCATGCTACATCATGCATCATCATGCTGCTCATGATCACTATGTTTCCCATACATCATGCTGCCCATGATCTCATACATCATGCTGCCCATGATATCATATATCATGCTGCCCATGCATCATGTTGCCCATGATCTCATCTATCATGCTGCCCATGATCTCATACATCATGTTGCCCATTCATAATGTTGCCCATGATCTCATACATCATGTTGCCCATGATCTCATACATCATGCTGCCCATGATATCATACATCATGCTACCCTTGCATCATGTTGCCCATGATATCATCTATCATGCTGTTGAGACTGTGTCCTTTCACTAGTCTGCCAAGGATCTCTTGACCATCATCGAAACCTATTTCGATATCAGAGTTATGCCAGGACTTCTAACATAATCTTTATTGAGCCGAGAGAATAGATCTACCACAACTGTTCATTGTGTTTGGGCTGCTACAGGGATGCTTCAATCAAGATCACCATCAAACTGAGACTGAGATTGTAGGATGCTAATGTTGTTCCTTTGAAAAGAGTAGAGACATCTTTTATGCCATGGTTGTCCATCCATCCATGGTTCTTTCCATTCCATCTATCTGAGATAAAGGTTGACTGCACCTAATAATCATTCAAGGTGCACTCGATGCCTTTAGACCCCAAGGTGCCCTAATACAATTACGAATCTGTTTCTTATACATATGCGAAAATTCCAGAGAGAAGATGTAAGGTTTGTTCCTTCTTTGCATATCCCTGCACCTGTACTTTACGAAAGATTCAGAGATAAAAACATGAGATTTGTTCCTCCCTTTATGCAAGGTTTGTCCATCCTGTATAGCGTACACCTGCATCTAACATTCACGCGGAATTTCAAAGAGAAATTAGTATAATTATTTGAACAACGTATAATTATTTCCATGATCTGCATGTAAATGTCTCCATGAACAGCATGTAAGGAGTCTTTATGCCCAACGTATAAAACTTCTTTGGACAACGTATTAGGGCTTGCGTATAATGGTTTCTTGCACAGCGTATTAGAGTCTCCTTAATGCGGATAGGGCCTTTCCTTTGGCTTCATATGAGGCCTCCTTTGTTGCGGCCAGATCTTTGCGGCTAGGGCAATGTACAACAGCTAGGGCATCACTTGAAGACCAGTGTATCACTCATGGTGTCTCTCTCCTTCACCAAAATCCCAGACGTGGAGAGGAGGAGACTACACATGAAGAGGTGTGTCTTCCAAATGATTTCAAGTCCTCTATATTTATACTAAAAATGTATATGATGAATAGACACGACTATTGAGCTTCTGAGCCTACTCAAGTTGCTGGTCGGCTTGATGATAAGTTCATCATCAAAATAAATTCATATCTCCATAAATACTTATAGGATTCGGATGATCTTTAGATCAATCCTACACCTCTCGATGAGAGGGATCCAATAAAAATATCAGTTTCCATAAAAAAGATGACCCACATGGAGTTTGGCCCTAGTTTCCAATTTTAACAATTTCTTTAAATCCAAAGAAGAGTCTTTTTTCCATGGAGGAAGGTAAGCTCCTCGGGCATATAATTTCAAAAGATGGTATTCACATTGATCCTTCTAGGGTGGAGGAAATTCAACAAATAGACTTTCGACGCAACAAAAAGGAGATCCAAGCCTTCAACGATAATATGAACTTCTTACGCAGATTTATACCAAATTTGGCTGAGCATTTGCGTGAGTTAACTAATATGTTGAAGAAGGACAACACTGTGAAATGGACCGAGGATGCCATGAAATATTTCAACTTGGTAAAACTTGCTTTAATCACAGCCCTTGTTTTGATCAGTCCTGATTATACTCATGATTGTATTATATTTTCATTTGCATCTAAGCACGCTTTGGTTGCGGTGTTGATGCAAAAGAAGGATTAGGTGGAGCAACCCATTGCATTTTTCAGTCGGACTATTAGAGAAGATGCTCTTTGGTATAACATCATCAAGAAACAATATTTGGATCTTATAAAGGCATTGAAGGATTTTCAAGTTTACATTCTGCATTCACATACCATAGCATATGTTCCCAACGTGGCTGTCAAAGATGTCCTCATGCAAACTGATCCAAAAGGAAGAAGAGGTAAGTGGATAGCAACGATGTTAGAGTATGATCTTGAGATTAAGCCCACAAAACTGATCAAAGTTCAAGGCTTGGCAAAACTCATGGTTGAGTCGAATCTTCATGCTCTGGACATAAATATTATTGCAGCAATGTCAGATGACGAAGATGGTGGCACACTCTTTTAGGTATCAGAGATGTTTCTCAACTCACCTTGGTATTTCGATATAGTATATGTTCTTCAACATCTTTCTCCTCCTCCTGGAATGTCGAAAGGTAAAGGTTGATCAAAGGTCAAGGCTTGGCAAAACTCATGGCTGAGTCGAATCTTCATGCGCTGGACATAAATCTTATTGCAGCAATGTCAGATGATGAAGATGGTGGCACACTCTTTTAGGTATCAGAGATGTTTCTCAACTCACCTTGGTATTTCGATATAGTATATGTTCTTCAACATCTTTCTCTTCCTCCTGGAATGTTGAAAGGTAAAGGTAGATCACTAAAACTGAAGTCTGCATGTTAGATAGTGCTCTCTATTGGAAAGATCTAGGAGGGGTTCCTCTTAATTGTTTGGTTGAAATGAAGCTCAACAGGTAATGAATAATTTTCAGAGAGGAGATTGTGGGGGTCACTTTTTTTGGAAAACAATAGCTAATAGAATCTTGAGAGCAGGGTATTATTGGCCATCTTTGTTTTCAGATTTACATAAAACAGTCATGAGCTGCCACTAATGTCAAGTTTTTCAGGGAAAAAGGAAGTGTTTCGTCTTCCTTTGAAGCAAGTTGTAGTCAATGCCCCTTTCCAGTAGTGGGGGCTTGATTTCATAGGATAAATTCATCCTATATCATCAACACAACACAGATGGATTTTGACAGCTACCGGTTACTTCACCAAATGGATCGAAGCCATTTCGACAAGGCAAGCTACGAACACGGTAATTATTCAGTTTTTAGAGTCCAATATCTTGTCTCGTTTTTGTTGCCCTCACAAGATTATTACAGATAATGCAACACATTTAAGTCAAAGAAAATGATTGAGTTTTGCAACAAATACAACATCACATTGGGTCATTCCACGGCATACTATTTGCAGGGCAATGGACTAGCTGAGTTTTCAAATAAATCCTTGGTAAACATTATTAAGGAGATGTTGGAGGCAAACAAAAATAACTGGCATCGAAAGCTTGTCAATGCTTTGTGGACCGACAAAGTGAGCAGTAATAAATCAATAGGTATGTTGCCTTTTGAATTGGTTTATGGTACTAATACAGTGTTTCCTACATCACTTGCAGTCTCGATCATGAGATTATTGCAAGAAGCCGATAGTGAAGAAGATGATATTTAGCGTCGGATCAATCAAATGATTCACCTTCAACAAACAAGGGAAGAGGTTTCTCAAAATACTTTCCGGCTACAAGAGAAGATAAAGAAAATTTATGACCACAAAACCAAGGGAGAAAAGTTTTAGCTAGAAGATGTAGTGCTGCGGTGGGATGCATGAAATGAAGAAAAAGGGAAACATGGTAAGTTTGACAATCTATGGAAAGGACCTTATAAAATCTCAACCTATCGAGGACATAATGCATTTTTATTGAAGGAAATGGATGGTCAAGAATGCTCAGGAGGACCAGTGAATGGTAGGCTCCTGAAACACTATTATTTTTGATGCAGCTTGCTGAAGTTGTTTCACTGTCATTGTATATACCAGTTTGCTTTCCTTGCAAGATTTGAAGTACAATGTCATTTGAGCTTGGGGCCCGAAGTGAAGGCTATAAAGCTTAAATGCTTTGTGCTGTTTTTAGTTGGTTTTTGAGTCAGTCTAGAGTCAGTTTTGAGTCAATTTTCAGTTTGTATTGAGTCATTTTTAAAAAATTTCAAAAAGTTTTCAGTCTTTCATTTGTTTGACCGTATTGGCCCAATCATCTAGGCACTTGGTCTATGGTGTTCTTGACACCTCCAAGGAGCTGCCATCCCCAATAAGGCCAATGTTAGTGTCAGTATATGCATACTTCCATCAGGGATCAAATCTGCTCTTTGCATTTTCATTTTAGGTGTCTCATACTGAATTTTTTATCATTCCACTAGGTCATGCCAAAATGGTCCACTGATGGTTGTCTTCTTCTCAGAAAATCAAATTTTCCCTCATGAGGTACATTTGCTGACCCATCTCCATGTTGCATTCAGTTATGGTTTCAGTTATGTTATTTTTAGAGTCAAGGCAGTCATGTTTCCATTAGGTCTTAGGGTTCATTTCCAAGGTCAAAAGCATAGTTTTAGTGTAAATAAAGGGCAACAAAGGTATGAGGAAGACCAATAAACAAAGAGTGATTGGTAGTAAGTCATGGTTATTGTACAAAGATCTTATTTCACTGATGTAATTTTCATCTCAAAAACATGTTTTTGAGATGAAAACAGAGTATTTTAGTTGATTCATATATTTTTTTTGATGTAATTCAAGTCATTTCATGTAATAAGTGTTCCCATAAGCTGCCCAGGCATTTCTCCTTGCTGCAAGAAATGAGCCATTGAAGAAATCAATTCAATCAAAGCATCATCCACCTGAAAAGAGACAAAGAAAGAAAAGCATTAAACTGAGATTTGAAGACAAAGTAAAAGTTCCAAAAAACATTATAAAGTGGGTTTTTTCTAAGGAAAAATCAAAATCACCCTCTATATAAGATTTCAAAATCATTTTTCAAACTTCATCATACTCATTTGACAAAGAGAGAATGGAGTTGAAACAAATTGGTGGCTAAGCAAACTGTGGGTGTTGCGCATTGAGCAAGGAGTGTTGCGCACAGGGAAAAATTGTGGAGGCGCTATGCATAGAGTAGGGAGCACTGTGCATACAACCAGAGCACTGCGCATAGAGCCTGTGTGCCAGTGTATTTTTGCACGGTGCTACACATACAATAGAGCGTTGCGCACCTGTACAAGGCGCTACGCACCTGTACAAGGCGCTGCGCATAGGGCCAACAAACACCAAGACTACCCTAACAACCATCTAAATCGCTCTTTTGCTACCTAGAGCCTCTAAGCAAGTAAGTACACTCCTTAAACCATCCTCCCAACACTCATTTCATGATTTTTGAGTTTGTTTGCTATTTAAATTTTCAAACCCTAGGTTGTCTAAAAACCTTCCCTGCTTACCATATCCCTTATTCCCACATCTTGTTGTCACATCCCTCATTCCCACATTTTGTTGTCATATCCCCTATACCCTAATCCCCCAAACAAAATCCCTACACCCATCCCCTATACGCTAATCCCCCAAACAAAACCCCTACACCTATCCCCTATACCCTAATCCCCCAAACAAAATCCTTACACCTATCCCCTATACCCTAATCCCCCAAACAAAATCCCTAAACCCCTACTTACTAAACAGTCCCTACTAAAAAATACCCTCCTTCTCACTCTCACATCATACATATCTCATCCTACATCACACAAACTCCTCTCCCCTTCCCCTATCCCTATTCACCATAACTCACTTCTTGATTACCTTCTCTAGGGTTTCTAAAGCTTCAAATTCAAAAAACATGGATAAAGAGGATAAAGATTATGAGGAGGAGGAAAACAATGGCAGTGAAAGCATGGGAGATGAACCTCAGCATCAAAGAAAACCACATAAGGGAGGCAGAATTATCAGAGAGGAACCATCAAACATCAGAGAGTTACAGGCTTCTCATATGACTGTCTCTTGTTTCAGGCATCTAGGGTGTTATGAGTTTTGTGAGCAGGTACAAAGAGTTCAACATCATCCTGAGCTGACCAGGCTTTTTGTAGCCAATCTCCATGATAACAAGGTAACTCTTGCCGAGGTGACATTTACAGTTTCCTCCTCCATCATTGCTGATGCTACAAGGATTCCGAATGTGGGGGAAAAATGGTATAAAGCACAAGATTTGGATGAGCACTACTATGAGCCATACATCAAATCTAGGTACAAGAATGAAAAGAAGAGGATCTTTCCTTTCAGGTTCCTTCATGACAAGTATGCCCTATGATGAAGATCATTATGAAGTATTTTACATGTGAGGGAAGATTTTCTAGATTGTACACCTATCATATTAGGCTTCTTATGCACTTTAGAAGAGTGAAAATGATGAACATCCTGTACTTCTTATTCAGGAACATTGAGAAGATGGCCTACATTGTACAGGAAAAGCCATGCCCCTAACAGATGGATAGTTTTTATCACTATTCCTTGATTAAGATGATTGTGCTACATCATCTTAACCTCCTCAACATCTCCTGGGATACATTTATTGCCAATGACATCTTCAATGGTCCTTAGACTCCTCCACCGGTGGCTCAAGAAGCATAAAGGCCTTCCGACAGTGCTAAAGTAAAGAAAAGTAAGAAGGCTAAAGAGACTAAAGTTGTTGAGAAGCAAGAAACCTACAAAACATATCATAGAGGGGCTAGAAAGTTGTTTGCAGTGGATAGGCAAGTGTTTACTCCACCGGATCTGGAAGGGGCCTTGCCTTCTTCATCAACTCATAGGAAAATGTTTGCTCCACAAACTGTGGAAGGGGCTTTACCTTCTTCATCAACACAACATGTGCATCAGGTGCATAAAGGGAAAGAAAAGATGCTGGAGGAAAGCCTCAATGATGAAGAGGAAACAAAATTTTATTTGATGGAACATGATGAACCAGAACAATGACACATTCATCATGGCATTGAGATAGTCGACTTGGAGGCTCAAGATGAGGTGACAAATGCAAATATAATCATAAAGGAGAAAGATGCACATATCCAAGCACTGATGGACAACTTGGCAAGAGCTAAGTATGTCATTTCATAGCTTAAGCAAGTGAACAAGCAGCTAAGTGACAAACAAGTCCTCATGGAGATGGAACTTCTCAAACCAAAGAGGCAAGGTGAAAAAGGCAAATCATTAGTGCAAGAGGAAGAGACCCCAACCACCTTGACTACAAAACAAAGGCTTGAAAAGGAGATTGAGGAGGATAGAGAAACATGGCTTGATAGGGTTAGTTTGCATTTGGAGAAGCTGCTACAAAGGGCCAACAGGGACAATCAAATCATTAGGCACATGGCTCGCCATTACAGGACCCGGAACAAGATTTGTAACATAAGAGTCAAGCAAATGAAGACAAGGCTAAAACAAGCACTCAAAGGCAAAAAGGAGGTGATAGGCTTAGGTTGCTTGCTGAAGATTCATTGGCTGACCCAGACACTTGATGGTGGTGTTCTCCACAAATTTTGAGTAATTTTTGAGAATTTTTTCCTTTTTGAAGAATTTAGCAATTTTTGACTTAAAAAAATTGGCTTAATGTTGGCGCTGCAATTTTCCTAGGGGCATCCAATGAGGAAATGGTCAGCATTTTTGGATTCAAAATGATGAGTACATGCACCCTATGCATTTGCTAAGCTTTTGGAGCAAATCTAGTCAGCAAAAAGGTCAAAAAACACACACAAAAAATGACCTTTCTGCCCTCTTTTTGACCATGGCGTTGCACATAGAAGTAGTCTTGGGAGGATTAGTTTTTGAGGGGCTAAATCAACTCCAAATGGGAAACTAAAGGCATATTTGAAAATGACATGCTTTCCAATGAGCTATCATTAGCTCAATTTGGACACTAGGAAGGCCTCCAAAATGGCTCTGCAAAAAGTGTTGTGCATAGAGCTTGAGTGTTGCGCATAGGACAATTTTATGCCGAATTTTCACTTTACTGTGCCATGACTATAATTTTTAGGTTTTGTCTCATGGATGATGTTTTTACTGATATAAATGGTGACTAGGCATGTAAATAGGATGGATATTAGTTACTAGAGGGTAAATTAATTGCATCAAAAGTTATATTAAGGACAAATGAATAAGTTTCCTTCCTTTAGAGGCAAGTTGTTAGGATTGCCTAGATTCTAGTTTCTTGTTCAGCTTTTGATGGATTAAGTTCCTCATTTTAGGGATTCGACCCCTGAGGATGGGAGGAGGTTGAATTAATGTCTATATCTTCTTTTTCTTTCTCATTGTAAAGGGTTGGACTCAGTGGGATGCTTATGTTTTGATTAGATATCATTTTGTATCAGTTACAACAGGAGATTAATGAAAAATTGCCGCTATTTCTTTCGGATCTATGCCGTATGATGCTTAGTTAATTTTTTCTTTTGTATTCATGTGTTAGAATTTATTGTTGACTCCATTTCATCATTTCATTGCCTTTATGCGAATGTATGAAAGTCTAAGAGGCAGAATCCATATCTTTATGCTCTGTTTTGGGTAGACATTTCACAGTCTGTGTTTTCTTCAGTTTAGGAAGAATCCATGTGGTTTACATGATCTTTCTAGCTCCTCACCTGTCTTTTCACCTCATCCATAAAACCCTAAGGTTCTGATCATTGTGCCTACCTTGCCCCATCAAACACCCTACAGTTTTGACCTAATTTCCTTGCCCTAACTGTATGGTTCCTCATGATCCAACAAAACCCTTCAAAATCAAATCAAACCTTGTGCTACTAACCTAGCCTAATATCAGTTTCTAGATCCAGTTATTTTGGTTGAGATCCTTACGGAGAGAGCCCTCTCCTGAACTAGTAAGGCTAACTACTTGGCTAAGCATGGTTTGTGGTTACCTTGGCATTGCCTTCCTTCATCCTGAGGTTCAATCCAGGTGCTAACACCCTGGAGGCTATGGGTTGAGATAGTAGGCTCTGGAGCCCTGGATAAATTTGGAAGAGGCTAATCCTGAAGCAAAATCAAATGAAGACTTGATTGAAGACATCTTGTTATTGCCTTACGTTTGTGGTGGATTTTGGACTTCCTGAAAGGGAGTGAATCACTGTGTGCACACTTGGGGTGAGGTAGAGAACCTCTGGACTCTTTGTGCTTAAGAATATGGTCATAGACAACTGGTGGGATTGAGGAACGAATCATCTAGGATTCCTTGTTTTCTGTTGGAAGCTGGTGATCAATTCCCTTAAGCAAGAACCCCCCTTCAGACTCTGGAATTTGGCTTGGGGGTGATAGTTGCAAGTAGGCGTGGCTTCATTTGTCTATGGTTGGGTGGAGAGTCTTTATCCCAAACTCAGTTTCCCTGCAAATTTAAAGATAAGTATCCATTTATGCCTACTTGTTAGTGAATCATGATGCATTTCTGGTTGCAATAGTTTTGGATTTGGGACTGTATTTGTGTTATTAATATGATGAACATGTGGATGCACCTCTGTACAAAGATGGTACTTATAGTTATGGAAAATACATATAAACATGTGTGCATATGGCATCTCTGAAATGAAAAATGTTGATAATCAAACTAAACGAATATATATACTTATTTACATTAGAATGAGGTGTTGTGTTAAATTGTTCGTTATTGTGGTTCATGACAACTAACATGCAACATAAAGTAAAGTTCCATATACATTAGTTAGCTTGGGTTGTATCCCTGTGTTGAACCCTTGATCTATGCACCATGATTCATTTGGATTGATAATAGCACTTAAATAAATAACATAAAACATCATTCCATGCTACAAGTTGTAGCAGGGGCCATAAGAACTTGGAATGAAACTTGGAACATTGGGCACAAAGAACCTTTTTATTAACATGAAATAATTACCTTAAAGATTGCCCGCTTGGCAGGGTCTGTACATACACAAGGATATTCCTTTACTGGGATATGAGCCCTTGAACTTGTGCAAAGGCATCATGTTAACACTGAAGGGTTATTTTCCTTTTAGTGGAAGGATAATCGAAACCCATGCAGACAACCTTAGCTAGCCATGCATTATCAATAGCCTAGATATATTTTGCTAGCATTAGGGTGTATCTAACTTCGCCCTGGAAACTTCTCCATAGCGCCATAGAGATTCTTGTATCCCTTATATGGATTATGACATTCTCAACATGTGGTAGGTGATGTAGAGACCTTTCAGGAGTTCACACCAAGCCTGTATTATGTAAGGGTTGTAGAGTGCCTATGCCAACATGCCTGGAACTACCTGTCCGAGAACGAGGAATGTAGATAGGCTAGGAACTCCTTGGAGTTGGATTGGCTCAAGCTTAGGAGGGGTAGCACCATATGGTGCCTTAATAAACCATTGATGTCGGTACTGAGTATTGGCATTGATCTAGAGGTCTGCAGGACCTCTGAGACAGGGCCATGGTTGAAATAACCAGCTTAGGGAAATCATGGAAAGGTCAATACTTTCTCTTACAAAGATCATAGAGATATGCATTTGATGCATTTCATAAGGCAGAGTTAAGATCCCTTATTCAAGCCATGGCAGAGATCAAGTGCTAGTTCAATGCGTCGCACAGGAGTGCCATAGACTTATAACACAATCTAGCTAAACCTTATCCTTAACTAGTCATAACCATAGTTGTGGAGATTTTGCATTGGCACAACCAAATTTCCCTTTAATGCAATTGGATGAAGTAGTGATGACGTGGCCCAAAAGTAGAAACCTGTAAGGTTTACCTAGAGGATTTTGGTTCTTAGCGATGGGATCGATTAGTATGATGTCATCTGAGATGATTTGGCTAACATAAGAGGCCCAACTATCCTATTATTGGTCAGAAATGGACGTCCTTAGAGTTAGCTTGCAACATTGAACCTGAAGGTTATGGGTGGATCCAAAGAGAAAGTGTCGGAAAAGGATGAGCATAATGACATGGTATAGCTATCATGTGCACCAATCAGAATGGGGAGCGTGTTATGGGGCAACCCCACCCGGATTATTTGAAAGGAGCAGTAGGAAGAGGCTCTAGCATAAAGCATCAGAATGACATAGGTAAAATGACATGCATCCGAGATTCATGCCAATGGTCATAAGGGTGGCCCACTAAACAGGTGGCAAAAATTTTAGCGCAGAAGAATGAAAGGGAGGCCACTAGGAAGCGTCATAATGTAAAGGTGGGATGCCATCACCCAATGTCACCCTGGATGTCTCACCCTAGCGAAATGTTGGAGAAGAAGAATTGAATGTGCCCAGAAAGGCCTTGCAGGATGACGTAAGGTGGGTGCATGGTAGGTCCGACACTATTGTCATGGTGTTATTGCTTGACAGCTAGCCCACTTTTTGAGTTAGCCTGGCAAGTTCACCCCGGAAGATTAAAGTAAGCAGTCAATTTTAAATGTAAGGAGGAGACTAGTGGGATCACATAATTTGTACCATGTTGGTGGAGAATGGGTCCTGCTAGCCAGGTCAGCCCAACGCTATGACCCTGAACAAACAAAGAGGTGCAGCAGAAGATGTGTTGGGGTGAAGGAAGCAGGGCGATGAGGGATAACATGCAATTAAGCAGTAATTGATCAAGAGGATATAAAAAAATGTTTACCCCATTCCTCTAACAATACTTGATGGTTGGGTATGTTACAAAAATATGTTTTCTAAGATATATCTAAGGTTGGGATATCATCATCTGAGAATCAAGGAAGAGGATATCCCAAAGATAGCCTTTAAGACATTTTTTTTTTCAGAATTTTGTGTTTGTAGTACCACTATTTGGACTAACAAATGCCTCGAGCTTTTTCATGAGCCTAATGAAAAATATATTATGATATTATTTAGATAATTTCATGCAAGTATTTATCGACAACATGTTGATATACTCAAAAACCATAAAGAAGCATATTACTAAACACTTAAGTCTAGTTTTGCAATGTCTTAGAGAGACCAAATAAATGGGAAGATGTCTAAGTGCTCCATTTACCAATCCAAGATCAATTATCTCAAGAAAAATATTTTCGGGGAAGTTATTACAGTGGATCCTATAGAGATCAAGGCCATCATGGAGTGTCCAACATCAACCAATGTTCACAAAGTACATAATTATATGGCATGGTAAAATATTATCACATGTTTTTCAAAGGGTTTTTAAAGATATCAACTCCCATTACTGAACTCCAAAGGAAGAATAAGAAGTTTTTTTAGATGAAAAAATGTGAAGACTAGGTAGAGGAAATCCCAAAATGTGTCCTTTAGCATCCCGTATAGGAACTTGAATGGTGCCATCTTAATGGAAATCTGGTAACTGTTATTGTAGGAAAATTCCACCAATGGTAAAAACTCTTCCCATATTTTCTATTGGTTCATCACATAAATACATAACATGTCCTCGAATATTTGGTTAGTCCTCTTTGTTTGAACATTTGTCCTATGATGATAAGTAGTGATAAAGTTTAATTAGGTCCCCAAGGCCTCTTGGAAACCATTCCAAAATATTTTAGTAAACACCACTCCTCTATCTGATGTAACCTTTCGTGACACTCCATGCAATCTCACAATCTCACCAATGAAAACTCTAGCTATCTCAAGTGCCTTATACATAGTATTGACTTATATGAAATGGGCATTTTTTGTTAGTGTATCCACTAAGACACATATATAGTATCATATCTCCTTTCCGTCATCAATAGTCCCACAATGAAATCCATTGATATAACCTCCCACTTAGACTTTGGTATTTCATGAGGTTTCCATAATCTTGTCAGATGTTTGTGTTCAACCTTTACTTGTTAACACTCTAAACACCTTGCAATGAAATTTACGATTTCCTTCTTCATACCCTTCCAAAAGAATAATAACTTAAATTCTACACTCATCTTCTTAACACTAGGATATGTGTTATGAATACAATTCATAACAATTAAATAAATAAAATAAATATAAATATTAAATAATTAAATATTGGTTAGGTTAAATAAGTCATTAATTGAGTGAACAGGAATGTCTAAAAGACATGCTCGATCATGAAAGGTCACCTACTGAGATATAAAAGCAGGGCCTCATTGTAACAGACAAATCATCTTATCCATTATATATATTAATAAATTATTATTATTAAATACCTCGTGTATTTTTACATTCAAGTCTACAAGCTATTAGTCTTCATGTTTCAGCATATTTTTTATGCTACAGTGGTATCAGAGCCATGGCACACGATATAATCATGTGGGCCTTTGAACGTAGTTCACCGCACAATGTGCCATTACGTTCACATCTTGATTACGTTGAGAAGTTTAATGAAATTCGAGAAGCATTTCAGTATATAGAAAAATCATTTGCAGAAGTTAAAGAATTTCTAAAAGAAATCAATAATAAGAAAGATGAAAGAAATGACGAAGATACGAGTGCTGGGTTGGTGGCGAAGAGAAAATAAAGGCAGATGAAAAGAGAGAAGGAAAGGTGCCGAAGAAACGAGGTAGGGGACGTGTTTCAACCGATGCGAAGAAATCTAAAGCAGTTGAAGATGAAAGAGAGAGTAAACAAGGAGGACAAGAAGAAACACCAAAAGAATCAAAGAAATGGAAAATCAGGGAGCTTTCTACTCCTACTCTAGATCATCCCTCCAGGGAAAGAAGGAAAATCGGGTGCTTCATTGCGTTAAAGACATCCCAAATGTGGTATAAAAACTATCCAAAAGGAGTAGAGTTGATGAAAACATGAGACTTCTTCATGAGGTTCTTTATGGGAAGCGTGGAAAAGATTTTCATTTAAAAAATAACATCTTGCAGTTTTCAGGTTATGTGTGGGGTGACAATGAGGAAAAGCTTAAGGGGAAAGTCAAGGAAAAACTCGAAAAAGATAATAAGGAAAACTTGTTGAACTTGTGTGATTTGTTGGATATTCATGTTGCAAAAACGAGCAATAAGAAGGAAGAGATTGTGGCAAAATTGATTGAATTTTTGGAAGCCCCTCATGTTACTACAGACGTTCTACTAGAGGAAAAAGTTCAGACACTGAAAGCTAAAAAGAGGAAGAGAAAGAGCAAGGGAACTCCAGGAAAATCAAGAGGAAGAACTCCAGGAAAAAGTCCTGGCACGAAACAAAAAAAAGAGTGTTGTATTTAAAGAAGAAAGAAGAAATGAAGAAGAGGAGGAAGAGGAAGAGGAAGATGATATGGAAGGGGAAAATGAGAATGATAATGACTCTTTTGGAGGTGAAGAAGAAGAAGAAGAGGATAAAGTAGCAAAAGAGGTCGCTGAGGAAGAGGAAGATGATGATGAAGATTATGGACAGAAGAAAAAGGGCCAAAAAAGATGGAAAATAACGTAATACTTTCCCCAGATTTTAATGCTGCAAACATCCAAGTACCCTATTTACTACAACGGATCATTTTGTTGTTTTGGGCAATCCGGCATTGTGTGTTTCAGCAAACCATTGGAGGGTTCACAACGCAGACGTTTTCTAGGCGGAAAGGCTTCTTACAAGGGGAATAACAAGAGAACGAGAGCAACAATAAGGGTTTTATTGTCTTCTTCTTATGACAGTCTAGGGTTCGAATCCTTCTTTGTTTCACTTGCGAGCCCTTCTCCACAAGCCTTTTCCACATAGCAATGGCTTCCTTAGTCGGTTAGCCTTAGTTTCCATACACGCAGCCACCGTCGAAAGCATTGCACCTCAAAAATCTTCCCTGGGAGTGCTCTGAGGAGGAGCTTGTTGAGTTGTGCAAGCCATTCAGGAAAATTGTAAATTCTAAGTGTAATGTGGAAACCAAACCAATGTGCATTCGCAGATCCCATCGACATCCGTGGACAGCACGCCATCGCGACCACTGTGAGTAGCACGTCGTCAACCATCTGGGAGAACAACGCTCCACAAAGTTGTCGTGGCGTCATGGGGTAATTAATGGCTGATCCAGGGTGCCTGACACGAATCCGTAAAATGGTCAAACTAGGTAGCGTGACTATTGAACATGTCGATTCGGTGAGTACAATGGGTTATAATAAATCGATGAATAAATATATATATATATATATAGTTAAAAAAAAAAACAAAAAAAACAAAAAAAAAAAAAACAAAAAAAAAAAAAAAAAAAACAAAATAAAAAAAAAAAACAAAAAACAAAATTAAATGAATAATAGAGTTATTAAAAAATAAACAAATAAAAAAAATTAGAGAAAGAAAGAGAAAAAAGAAACAAACAAAAAAAACAACCTTGGACTCAAAATAGAGTTATTAGCAAATTATAGACGTTGAGCCACCAGTGGCAGAGACCTTTTGCCTTCCATATGCCGAGACCACCACCACAAAGACAATTGCCAGTAATATAGCTTTGAGGACAAAGCTTCCGAAGGAAGAGGCTATGTTATGAATATAACTCATAACAATAAAATAAATATAAATATTAAATAATTAAATATTGGTTAGGTTAAATAAGTCATTAATTAAGTGAACAGGGATGTCGAAAAGACATGCTCGATCATGAAAAGTCACCTACTGAGATATAAAAACAGGGCCTCATTGTAACAAACAAATCATCTTATCCATTATATATGTATATATATATATATATATAGATATATTATTATTATTATTATTATTAAATACCTCGTGTATTTTTGCATTAAGTCTACAAGCCATCAGTCTTCGTGTTTCAGCATAGTTTTTATGCTACAATATGCCATGTATATTGCTCGATGAGCTTCAATCAAGATCAATTGACACATCTCTTCATTTGGTGGCACGTATGTCCTCCCATGTAATCATAGTGGGCCATCTCTATCTAACGAATACCCCTTGTATTTTTGAATAATCATTTCATCTTCCATCAATCTCCAGACAGCCTCCTTGCACCAAGTGTCCTCAATTTGTAATATAAGAAACTTATCCATTAGTTGTCTTAAAGGGAATGACCGAAAATATTTGACGCCTCCGACTTAGAGCATCTTTAAATCTATTTAATATTCTATTTATGTAACTAATATCAAAATCATATTCACTAATTAACTCTAACCAACTTCTTTTCCTGGTGTTTAAATGGTTTTGTGTGAATATATGTTGTAGTCTACAATGATTATTCTCAAGTTCGAACTTCTTTCCTTGTAGAGATGAGGAAGGATCTCTGTAGGATCCATTGTGATTCCTTCCCTAGAGATAATGTTCCCAAGATAATGGATCTTGGATTGGTAAAAGGAGCACTTATATATCTTCCCATATAGTTGGTTCTCTCTAAGACACTCCAAAACTAGTCTTAAGTGTTCATTATGCTCCTCTAGGGTATTTGAGTAGATCAAAATGTTGTAGATAAAGACTTGCATGAATTATCTAAATAATCCTTAAATGTCCTATTCATTATGCTCGTGAAAACACCCAAGGAATTTTTTAGTTCAAAAGGTAGTAATACAAACTCAAAATTCCCAAAAATTGTCTTAAAAGTTGTCTTTGGTATATTCTCTTCCTTGATTCTTAGTTGATGATATCCAAAGCTTTTATATATCTTATAAAACATAGTTCCACCCCTAATTCAGTCAAACCTGTCATTTATCCTTGGCAGAGGATATTGGTTTATCATCACCTTTCTGACGTTAATCAATGCACAATCACCAGGACGCATTCTTATTTTTAACAAAAATAATAAGTGTTTCCCATGGATATGCACTAGTGTGTATGAACATCAAGTCAAATAACTCTTTTAATTGAATCTACAACTCCTTTAATTTGGGATTGGCATATGTAATGCCACCTTTGCAATAGGCCCTATTCTAGGTTTACGATCAATTGTGAAGTCAATCTCCCTCTTGGGAGGTATCCCGGGTAATTATTTTGGGAATACATCCTTAAATTCAACAAGAGTTGGATAGTTATCTAGATCCTCAGAATCACCTTGATTATTTAGTGTTGCAATCATGAAAAATTAACATCCCTTTAGTTTGCATTTCATCATCTGCATAAAAAAAATGAACATGAGGATCACCCTTTGGTTTTTCACTATGAAGGATTTCCTTCAACCTTTATCATCCCTTAAATGTAGTATTTTGTCCTTGCAATCTAGAAATGCCTAATGTTGTTCCAACCAATCCATTCCTATGACCAAATTGTATGATTGTAGGACTATAGAATACAAGGAAACCTTTGTCTTACACACACCTAGATTCACTTCACAATCCCTTACCAACTTACATACACTCATTTTCATCATGCAAGCCACTTCTACATGCTTAAAATCATGTTTTGAAACTTCTTCATGTTTAATTTTAAAAATTCATTTAGAGAAATAAAATATCCAGTAGATAAATCTATCAAAATAACATAACTCATACTATCAATATTACATTTCATCTCGAACAAAGTGGATTGTGCTTAACCTTGTGATTATTCACTATCACATGGATGTAATGAGCCTTTTCCAGGTCCCCCAGTATGGCTTGTTGCTAAGTTGTGATGGAATTACCTAGTCTCTAAGGTAATACCTCTCTAAGTGTGGATCACCACAGGTACAACAATTCTTTTTAAGAGCTTGGATCTTATTACTGGTTGAACTGAAGGTTGGTCTAGAACTCTATTGTAGGAGCCAAACTGTTGTGCTTGATGTTGTTGTGGTGCATGGTATTGTTGTGCAGAATGATATTGTGGTGGCTAAAATTTATATGGAATAGTAGATCATGCATGTTGATATACAATGCATTATTACTATGTTATAGGTTGATATGGTGGCCTCTGGTTTCCTACTAATCAATTTTTGTAACAACCTCGGGTTTAAAAGTTCATGTAATAAAGTTAATAAAGACAAAATAAGACTAATGGTACACGTATTCCAAGTTGAATGTTGGGAAAAGCATCCTAGTGGGCATCACTTTTGTTTATATGGCTAAGGAGAAATTGGTAAAGGCAATGGCAAAGGATTTGAAAAGGAAAAAAGGCATTAATTTGATTTTTTTTATGAAAATAAAGGAAATTAGGAGAAAAAGAAGGTGAAAGGTCACAAGTTGCAAGTGAGGAGGAAATTGAAATAAAATAGAGGGAAAATGAAGAAATTATAGGCCTCAATGATAAAAAGGATTCTAAGGATCAGTTCACATATTTTGTCAGCCTTTTGTCAGTTGATTTTTGGAATTGGCTTTAAAGAGGAGAAAGCAAGCAAGAAAAGGAAGGACAAGAAAGCAAAGGAAAGCAAGGATCAAGAAATGAAGATTTGGATCAAGTGGTTTCTGCAAGAATACTTGCAGGTAATAGGTTTCATGTGTGATTTCCTAGCTGGTTTTGGCATGCATGGTACATGCATGTGTGTATCTGGTTCATTTGTTGTCATTGGCATGGGTTTTCCCAGTTTGACACTGGTTTCAACTTTGCCTTGCCATTTCTGGATAACTATGGTGTGATGGGATTCATTCTTGGTTGAGCTTTGAATCGCTAGAAGGTTATGGATTGGGGTGAATTGGTCTCAGGAAAATCCGAAGGGTTGGGGGTTGAGATGGTTTTCTCCGGGAAGCCCTCAATAGGTGGGTGGAGACAAGAAAATTCCTCAAGGGAAGGTGGAGGAATTCTAAGGCATTGAAGCTTGGTTTGGTTTTGTGATCTTGGGGCCGATTTAGGTGAGATCATGATACTGTGATGGTGGAGGTTGTTTAACCTTTGGATTCCCTTGGTTGTTTATGTATTGCCTTATCCCAGCTTGGAGTATGGGACGAGGGTGATTGGCTAAAAGAGAGATTTGGTTCAACCCAATATATGGTTGGGTGGTATGTGGAAATACATGACTTGGTTGGCTTTTGCATATGTTAATAAGAGCTAATTTACTCTTGTTACGATGTGGCTTTGATGTTTGTTCTATCAGTGTTATTATCCTAGTTATATGCTGGTTATAAGCATGGTTTTATGACATATTCAAATTATGTCCCTTACCATGTTTTGATTGGTAAAGGAATGCTTATTGAATGCATGAACGAATAGGTGTTATTGTAGCTATTGTGAGAGGGAATTATACCTTCTTGATGATTCTTAGATAAGTTTAAGATCTTTATGTTCACGCGTGCATTTGTGAC
Organism: Pinus tabuliformis; assembly: GCA_031772625.1. Lineage (NCBI taxonomy): Eukaryota > Viridiplantae > Streptophyta > Pinopsida > Pinales > Pinaceae > Pinus > Pinus tabuliformis. Next base: position 222,684,889 of record CM062809.1, on the reverse strand, counting down.
CTATAGATTTCATGCTCACCGTGTGTTTGACATAACGTCTACCATGGTTAGGCCTAGTTAGGTGAAGTTCTTGTCTAAGTTTTGTGTTAATGGCTTTGTACTAGTGTCATACATCAATTTGGGAATTTTTATCAAGTTTTGGGCAAAGATCTGAATCCTAGCCCTAAAAAAGTGGCTCAGATCTCAGGGTCGCATGCATAGAATTGGGTAATTTAGATTGCAGTCACTGGGAGACAGGGTTATCCATGTGACTGAAGGCTTACAATAGATGGCTTTCCTTGTTATGCAAGCGATTGGGAGTCCAGATCACTAAAAAGGAAAGTTAACTCAGGTTTATGGCACCTGGAGTGGTTGTTTGGCTCCTGGGGGTTGTGTAGTTCCTCAGGAAGGTCAATAAAGTTTCAGTTTGTTTATTACACTTCCTTAACTGTACTTAGGAGTTTGATTCATTTCATAGTACCCCTTATCTCATGTTTACCCTGACAGGTCGATGAAAGTGGGTAAATGTGGGAGGTGGTAATACAAAGGTCTTAGAGCATGGTACAAACACTTAGACTGGATGGGCTAGATGCATCTTGTTATGCATGCATTTTCATGGTTATGGTTGTCATGCATGAGGTCATGGTATGCAGTTGGCATTTTCATGCATGATGTTGGCATGTTGATATGATTATGATTATACATGTATCGTGCTAATTTGGACTAATTCTGCAGATGAGATAACCTCCCCTTTATTGAGGTATGGTTTTTATTATGGCATTTATTTGGTTTGTCTGACATGGCATGATTGCAGGAAGAAGAGAATTAAATATGACAAGAAAAATGGTGGACTACAGTTCACATGGCTCTCCCTGCACATTAGTTGGGCAACAAGGAGATGAGTATTCTTCTAATATAGCGGATACATTAAGGAGTTTAAAGGCAGAGATAAGAAATTATAATGAAAACAATGATAGGTTGGTTGAGGCTCAGGAAATACTTACAAGGGCTCAGGAAAAGCATGCAGAAGTCAATGGAGTCATCCTTTAGGGTTTTTCAAACTTAGAGACAGGGACAGTTGAGGATTAGTCATGAACAAGAAGAGAAGACTAATGGGGCAGACGATAGCAGGTCTCGGTCAGGATACAGGTCAGGTAGAGGGGACACAATCAGAGGTGGTAGATCATTGGATACACTTGACAAGAGAACTGGTCTATAATGGTTTCATTCTAGTTCCTCGTTCAGGAGACATAATCATTATCACCACTGCCATCATCCTTATAGGAGGAATGAGTACTTTCCTAAGGAGTTCAAGAAAGCCAAGCCTCCTACATTTGATGGAGAGATGAATAAGTCAGAAGATGCAAAGGCATGGTTGCTTGGAATGAATAAATTCTTCAGATTGCATAACTATTCAGATAACATGACAACTAAGATAACTACTTTCACTCTTAAAGGGAAAGAAGATATTTGGTGGGAAGATGTGAAGAATTTTTGAGGCATTCGAGAAGAAGAGTTGATTTGGGATGAGTTCGAGAGACTCTTTAAGAAGAAGTACCTATTTGAGAGATATTACGATGACAAAGATAAGGAGTTTTATGAACTGCAGATGGGTTCTATGACAAATGATGAGTATACTAGTAGGTTCCTGGAGTTGTTGAGGTATGTGCCTTACCTCAAGGATGAGAAAGCAAAGATTCAAACGTTCATCGATGGGTTTCCAACAACATGTAGAGACCATATTGAGTTTGATGAGCCTTAATCACTAGAGGAAGCCATCAAGAAACTTAAGCATTTTTATGAGAAATCAAAGTGTAAAGCTGAGCCTAAGCACAAATTTAAGAGGAATTGGAAAGCTAAAGGGAAGTGGCCACCAAAGCGGGGAATACCTTAGGATATAGGTGAGAAAGAAATTGTTTCTCCTTACAAGAAGTTTAATGCAAATGAGAAGGGACATGGATCTCAGCGTGTACATCAACAAAATAAAGAGGATGCTAGGGGATCGTTGCAATGTTGGATTTGTGGTAAAGATCATCACAAGAAGGGTTGTCCATTGTACCAAGGTGAAAGGCCTCATATCTATAGCACTCAGGAGGTGCAAACAGTTGGGGATGTTGGCCATAACATTCCTTGGATTTATGCATCTATGGATAGCAGGAAGGAGGATCACCAAGAATCCATTATTAAGATGGAAGGTAAAATATGCGATCAAGTTGTTTCTAATTAACCATGGATTGAATTACAGTTATGTTAATCTTGACCTGGTGGATAAGTGTGGTTTGAGAAAACAAGTGCATGTAGAGTCTTGGTTGGTGCATTTGCTACAGGTATTAAGAAGAGAGTTCATCATTGGGTAAGAGCTTGTGCATTTGAACTAAATGATATGCCTACATCAACACATCTAAATGTGCTTCCATTAGGATCATATAGTATGCTTTTGGGCATGGATAGGTTGTATCTCCATAGGACCAAAGTAGATTGTTATGACACGGCTATTGAGTTCCTGGATGATAATGGGGAAAAGAGAATCTTGTAGGGGAAGAAGAATTCTACATCGGTGAGGATGGTTATAGCTATGGAGGCTAAGCATAGTTGTAGGAAGGGGTGTGTACTATTTGCAGTTCATATTTCCAGTGACAAGGGTAAGGATGTTGAGGATGCAGTCTTGAAGTGGTACCCGGTCTTGCAACAGTTTCAGGATGTATTTCTCACAGATATTTCAGAGTTGCCTCCCCATAGGGAAGTGGATTTTTATATTGAGTTGGTACTAGGAGTAGCAACAACATCAAAGGTACCTTATAGGATGAGCACTCCAGAGTTGGTGGAATTGAAGTTGCAGTTGAAGGAAATGCTTGACAAGGAATACATTAGACCAAGTGTATCGCCTTGGGGTGCATCGGTATTGTTCGTGAAGAAGAAGGGTGGTACTCTCAAGTTGTGTATTGATTACATGCAGCTGAATAAGGTGACAATCAATAACAAGTACCCATTCTCGAGGATTGATGATTTGTTTGATCAGCTGAAGGGAGAAACAATGTTCTCGAAGATCGACTTGAGATCAGGATACCATCGAGTGCACATCAAAGAAGGGTATATCTACAAGGCTTCTTTCCAGACTAGGTATGGGCATTATGAGTTTTTTGTGGTTCCTTTTGGTTTGCTAATGATCCAACTACTTTCATGTGCTTAATGAACAGTGTGTTGCGTCCTTATTTGGACAAGTTTGTGATTGTACCCATTGATGATATATTGATATATTCCAATAATGAATAAGACCATGAAGAACACTTAAAAACAATATTGAGATTGCTAAGAGAGAATTAGTTTTATGCCAAGCTTTGTAAATGTAGTTTCTTTCAGACATAGGTACATTACTTGGGACATGTTGTTTCCAAGGAGGGGATAATAGTGGATTTGGAAAAGATAAGAGCTATTATGGAATGGGCAACTCCTAGAAATGTGGATGAGGTTAGATAATTCATGGGGTTAGAAGGTTACTATATGAGGTTCATCAAGAACTTCTCACATATTTTATATCCTATTACATCATTGTAGAGGAAAGGAAAAAAATTTGATTGGACAGAGGAATGTGCAACAAGTTTTGAGCAGTTGAAGCAATTGCTTACAAATGCTCCAGTTCTCAAGATTGTACATCTAGATAAATAGTTCATTGTGTGCATAGATGCTTACAAGAGAGGACTTGGTGGAGTCTTGATGTAGGAGGGATAGGTGGTGTGCTTTCAGTCAAGGAAATTGAATGAGCATGAGAAAAAATATGTGACTCATGATCTTGAGTTGGCAGTGATCATTCATGCCTTGAAGATTTGGAGGCATTATCTTCTTAGCAGAAGGTTTATATTGATGAGTGATCATAGTGGATTGAGATATTTATTTGATCAACCTAATCTGAATGCCAGGAAAGCTAGATGGTTGGCTACCCTTAGTGAGTTTTACTTTGAGATCAGATACATTGAAGGAAAGGAGAAAACGGTTGCAGATGATCTCAGTATGAAAGTGAAGGTGAACCATGTTGCAATTGTGAGCTCTTATGGGATATATTTACAGGATTAGATCTTATAGGTAGGACAACAATATGACATGTATAAGGAGCTTAGACACAGGTTACAACATGGTACAGGTGAACAGGATGTGTATCATCATCTCATAGAAGATGGTTTGGTCAGATTTATTGACAGGATCTATGTGTTGGATGATAATGATATCAAGAAGCTTATCTTGAGGGATTTTTATGTCAATCTATATTCATCTCACTCGGGATATCATAAGAAGTTGAAAGTTATGAATAAGTTCTACTATTGGCCCAATTTGAAGAAGGAAGTGGTGGAGTTTGTTGCTAGATGCTTGGACTATTAGGAGATAAAGCTGAGTATAAGAACCTAGCTAGTTTGTTACAACTTATTTCGATTCCAGAGTGGAAATGGGAGGTCATTTCCATGGATCTCATTACAGGTTTGTCAAGGACATCGAAGCAACATGATTCCATCATGGTTGTGGTTGACAGGTTGAGCAAGGTAGCTCACTTCATTCTAGTGAAGACTACTTATTCAGCTAGTGAGGTAGCACAAGTCTTCATCAGGGAGATAGTGAGGTTACACGATGTTCTGAAGAAGATTGTGTTAGATAGAGATGCCAAGTTCATTTCCAGGTTTTGGAAGGAGTCATTTACAGGTTTGGGTATAGAGTTGGCCTTTAGTACAACTTATCGTATGCAGACAGATGGATAGACAGAGAGTGTCAATAGGATACTGGAGGATATTCTCAAGATGTATGTCATGCATTAGCAAAGGAAGTGGGAATAGTATCTTCCACTGGTCGATTTTTCTTACAACAATGGTTATCAAGAGTCGTTGAAGATGATTCCATTTGCGGCACTCTATGGGAGGAGTTGTAATACTCCCATTCGCTGGAGTGATCCAGTAAATAGGGTACTTATAGGACCATATATGTTGGCAGAGATGGAACATGAAATGCAGGTTATCAAGAAAAAATTAAAGGAAACACAAGACAAACAAAAGAGTTATAAATATCAGCATGGGGCATTTAAGGAGTTTCAGGTTGGATAGCATGGTTATGTGCACATCAAGCCCAAGAAGATCTCCTTGAAGATTGGATCAAGTGCCAAGTTGGCACCCCAATATTGCGGACCTTTCAAGATCCTTGAGAGGATTGGACTAGCGGCTTACAAAATTGCATTTCATCCAACAGTGAAATTCCATGATGTTTTCCATGTTTCATTGATTAAAAGATATGTGAAATATGTTTTTCATGATATTGATTTGTTTTTATTGCATGTGGATCTAGAAGGAGAATTTGTTGAAATATGCAACAAGAAATGCTAAAAATAGCACTGCTATAAATAGTTGGGCTATAAATAGTAGTTCAACCATTGGAGATCTTAGCAACAATGGGTGAAAAGTGAAAGTGCTAAAAATAGCTTTTCTAAAAATAGCATTTCGGGATCCCTTCTTATTTCATTCAGTCCCCGGACTAAACATAGGAAGCAAAATTCGAATTTGATATCAACAACAATTTGGAAATTAATTAATTAATTCATCTTGAGTTAATTAGTTAAGGAAAATCAAAATTGAAGTCTATGTGAGGACATGTAACAATTTCTCCATTAATTGAGGAATTTAACCTTCAGTTAAGGAGACAAGGATGACTTGTAATACTGAGTTGTAATCAGTTGACTTAGTTTAACTTAGTCAAGTCCAGTTAGATTAATTTAACAGTTTGTTAAATTAATGAGAGTTCAGTTAGTTAATGCTTGCATGCATGTAACTACTGTATTTCAGATAACTGAGTATTCACTCATGGATAACTCATGCATGTTAGTTCAGTCAGAGACCCAGTTGAGATCAGATGGAGGGACAATGTACTATCAGTTGCTAGGATATTCCTTGGTGAATATTCCTTGCATGTAGAAGGAATATTATTCCTTATGGATTGCACAGTTGGACCTGAGGTTACAATGAGTGTGATGAGGCCAATTCACACATGTGATATCATTGGACCCCAATCAAAACTGCGCAAGGAAATAGGAGGCTTGGAGGGCTTGAGGAAGATATATTCTATGTCTATTGAGTCTGTGAGCTGTATTGTTTGAGTACAGAGAGAGCAGGATAGCTTGAGAGCTGATTCTTTTTGTAACTTGAACAAAATTTCCACTTGTATGATAATACAGAGTTGGGGTTTTAGGCTGGTGCTTTCCCCAGTGATATATCTTCTATGTTATGGTTGATTATTTCTCATTCTCAGTTATATCTGTTCATGCTTGATGTTGCTCATTTTAAATTAAGCTTCCGTTCAATTGCTTGTAGAAGTAGATCAAGTGTTTTGCTTTAGTACATTGCATTACCAGGTGATCTACAGTGGGAATTTCTACATGGTATTAGAGCAAAGGTGATCAAGGAAGAATAATATACAAGCAAGAGAAGTTCGAAGTTTGGTTATGAATATTGAATTGAGTTCTTATCACATCTATTTCACCGATGGCGTTCAATAGTTTAAGACTCAAATATGCCCTTGATGGTAGTTCGAATTATATAGCCTGGAAGGATCGCATGGAGGTAGTATTAGAAGATAACAACCTTAAGGACTTCATTGATCAAGAAGTCCATAAGTCGACTGATGCTACTCAACTGGCGGAATGGAAAAAGTGTGTGGCTAGAGCAAGGAGAATCCTCCTGGAGGGAGTTCGAGATCACATTGTGTCGAGCCTCCATGGGAAGGACACTTTGTTTTCGATGTGGAAAACATTGAAAGATCTTTATCAGAATAGCAGCGATCAGAGGAAGCTGGCGCTGCAGGAAAAACTTCATAAGATCAAGTGCGAAAAGGGCGACACAATCTCTACGTTCTTGAACAAGCTCACCACCTGCAGGGATGAGCTTACAAGTGTAGGGGTCATGACTGATGATGACGACATGGTGAGTCTAGCACTCCTCTATCTTCCAAAGAGTTGGCATAGCTACCAGGACTCCATTAATGGAAGAGAGAAACTGCCAGATTGGGAACGAATTTGGTCAGACCTAATGCAGGAGGAGATAAGGCGGAGCACCAGGGATGGATCTTCATCAAAACAAGATGATGAAGAAAATCTAGCTTTAGCGAGTAAAGCTAAGAAAGGGAAAGGGAAGGCGTCCCAATCCAAATCTTCTCATGGTGGGAAGAAGGTTGACAAGTCGAAGGTGCAATGCTTTCACTGTCATGAAGTGGGCCATTATGCTATGAATTGTCCACAGAAGAAATCCAAGAAGGGTTCCTCAAAGGGATCTGATGGTGATGCACTAGCTTCACAGTTTGAGCTGGATTTCTCGCTTATCGCATGCATGGTTTCATCCATGGTGGGATGTGTTTGGTACCTGGACAGTGGAGCTTCTTTCCACATGTCGGGTGACAAGAATCTTTTCAGTACATTGGAGGAGAAGGATCTCCAGATGCAGATCGAGATGGGCGATGATGGAAAGTATTGTGTCTCAGGTGAAGGTACAGTTGTGTTTCAGAGGGAGCATGGTGCTCCTCTCACCCTATCTATTTTTAATTATGTACCAGGTTTGAAAAATAATCATGTGTCTATTGCTATGCTAGAAGATAAAGGCTATGATGTAGTATTTAGTAAACGAAAAGTTTTCCTGAGGCATATCGGCACTGGATAGACCAAGCGAATTGGGATTCGAGTAAAGAATCTCTACAAGCTGGAGGTAGATGATTGTGCTACACTGAATTCCAAAGTAGAGGTGGTGGAAAGCCAAGATGTTAGTGAGCTATGGCATAGAAGACTAGGCCACTTGCATCACAGGGCCTTGAAGATCATGCAGCAAATTTCTATCGGCTTACCCAAGGGAAAACAGGAGAAAACAGACACATGCAAAGGATGCACCCTGGGTAAGTATGCGAAAGCTTCCTTTTAGGATCGGGATAGTAGAGATGGAGTAATACTGGAGCGAGTTCACTCAGATGTATGTGGAGCATCCTCAACAGCCTCCACCACTAAGCAAAGGTACTATGTTATTTTCATTGATGATTTTTCTCGTAGATGTTGGATCTACTTTATGCAAAAGAAGGATCAGACCTTCTTGAGGTTTTGTGAGTTTAAAGCCTCGACAGAGAAAGAATCTGGGAAGAAAGTAAAAGCCTTGTGTAGTGACAATGGTGGAGAGTATGTTTCCCAGTAGTTTAAAGACTTTTGCGCTGCAGAAGGAATTAAAAAGGAACTGACGACACCCCATAACCCACAACAGAATGGGGTGGCTGAAAGGAAGAACAGATCTACTGTGGGAGCAGCTTGAGCGATGTTGCATGACCAAAGCCTACCACTTCATCTGTGGGCTGAGGCATGCAATACAACAGTGTACCTTCAGAATAGAAGTCCTCATTGTATCTTGGGGATGAAGACACCTATGGAGGCCTTTTCGGGGAAGCGACCAGATGTGAGTCACTTCTGCTTTGGATCACCAGTTTTCTGTCACGTGACCAAAGATGCTTGGAAGAAGCTAGACCCAACAGCTGAGTTGGGGATACTTGTGGGGTACACAGATACACCCCATAACTATCGTGTGTTTCTGCCTACTAGTTAGAGGACCGTAGTGTGCAAGGATCTGAAGTTTGACGAGCAAAGAGCCATGCGAGTGTCACTTGAGAGGGAGCTCAAGTTGCATGGTAACGAGGAACTTTTAGTTCCAAAGGAGGAGGAGCCTCCTGATGATGTGGATCAGCCACATGCAGAGGATCTAGTAGTGGAGACCACCACTCCTAGAGAGTCTTCCAGAGACAGGCAGAAATGCTTGTGAGAAGCTGACAGATTAATGCTAGATGCGAGAGAGAATGTGGGGTATCCATCCTCTCAGCACAGATAAAGGAGATCTCCTGAGAGATACACTGGCTACATGACCCTGGTTGGGGAGTGTGTAGCGACCGAACCTTCTTCTTTTTTGGAGGTAGTGCAGCAACCAGTCTGGGTTGATGCAATGGTAGAAGAGTACGATTCTATCATACAGAATAGTGTGTGGGATGTTGTCCCTAGACTTGGGGACAAGTCAGTGGTTAGTTCCCGATGGCTTTACAAGGTAAAGCAGGCAGCTGATGGTAGTGTTGAGAAACACAAGGCAAGGTTTGTTGCCTGAGGTTTCTCACAGGTTGAGGGGATCGACTACGATGAGACCTTTGCTCCCGTAGCAAGGTACTCATCTATCAGATCGATGCTAGCTCTATCAGCTTAGATGGGTTGGAAGATCCATCAGATGGATGTGAAGACGACGTTCCTCAATGGGAAGATTGAGGAAGAGGTATAGATTGAGCAGCCCGAAGGATTTGATACCTTCGATCGTGAGTCACATGTTTGCCGACTCAAGTGAGCACTGTATAGGTTGATGCAAGCACCCTGTGGTTGGATACTAGGATCGACAGCTATTTCACTAGGTTGGGCTTCACCAAGAGTGAAGCAGATGCAAACCTATACCACATCATGGTAGATAGTAATCCCTTGATTATTTACTTTATGTCGATGATCTGATTTTGACAGGTGATGAGCAGTTGATACAATCTTGCAAGAAGGACCTTGCAAGAGAGTTTGAGATGAAGGACATGGGCCTCATGCACTACTTTCTAGGCATGGAAGTGTGGCAGAAAGATGAGGAAGTATTTGTGTCTCAAGGCAAGTATGCCAATGAGATACTCAGGCGCTTTCACATGGAGAAGTGCAAGCCCATGCAAACTCCTCTAGCTAGGAACTGGAGGAAGGAGGATGATACTTCAGGTGAGGTAGTAGCTACTACTATTTATCGGAAGCTGGTGGGTTCACTCATGTATCTGGTGAACACACGCCCTGACTTATGCTTTGCGATGAACCAGCTGAGTCAAGCTATGGTTTAGCCTACCAAGCTATTTTGGAAGGTAGCGAAGCATGTGTTGAGATATCTTAGAGGCACTACACAGTACGGATTGTGGTACAGACGGACAGAGGGAGTGAAGCTGCAAGGCTTCACAGATGCGGATTGGGCTAGTAGTCCATCAAACCAGAAGAACACTTCTGGAGGAATCTTCAACCTTGGTTTAGCTGCAGTTTCTTGGTATAGCAGGAAATAGAGATCAGTTGCACTTAGCTCAATAGAGGCTGAATACATGGCTGCCAGTCAGGCAACATGCGAGGCCATTTGGATGCGGAAGATTCTAGTGGGATTGTTTGGTCAGATGATGGATCCTACAATGATATATTGTGATAATCAGAGTTGCATAAAACTCTCTGAGAATCCAGTGTTTCATGACAGGTCCAAGCATATAGATATCCGTTACCATCATCTACGGGATTGTGTGGTCAAGAGGATCATGATGTTGTAATATGTTTCGACCGAGGAGTAGGATGCAGATATTTTGACTAAGGCATTATCAAAATGCAAGCTCAAGTTCCATAGAGACAGGATTGGGGTTACTGATAATCCCTTTCTTGTTGAGAGGGACTGTTGAAATGTGCAACAAGAAATGCTAAAAATAAAAGATGCTAAAACAACACTACTATAAATAGCCGGGCTATAAATAGCAGTTCAACCATTGGAGATCTTAGCAACAATGGGTGAAAAGTGAAAGTGCTAAAAATACATTTTCTAAAAATAGCATTTCGGGATCCCTTCTTATTTTAGTCAGTCCCTGGACTAAACATAGGAAGTAAAATTTGAATTTGATATCAACAGCAGTTTGGAAATTAATTAATTAATTCATCTTGAGTTAATTAGTTAAGGAAAATCAAACTTGAAGTCTATGTGAGTACATGCAACAGTTTCTCCATTAATTGAAGAATTTAACCTTCAGTTAAAGAGATAAGGATGAGTTGTAATCAGTTGACTTAGTTTAACTTAGTCAATTCCAGTTAGATTAATTTAATATTTTTTTAAATTAATGAGAGTTCAGTTAGTTAATGCTTGCATGCATGTAACTACTGTACTTTAGATAACTAAGTATTCACTCATGGATAACTCATGCATTTCAGTTCAGTCAGAGACCCAGTTGAGATCAGAGGGAGGGATAGTGTGCTATCAATTGCTAGGATATTCCTTGGTGAATATTCCTTGCATGCAGAAGGAATATTATTCCTTATGGATTGTGCAGTTGGACCTGAGGTTACAGTGAGTGTGATGAGGCCAATTCACACATGTGATATCATTGGACCCCAATCAAAACTGCGCAAGGAAATAGGAGGCTTGGAGAGCTTGAGGAAGATATATTCTATGTCTATTGAGTCTGTGAGCTACATTGTTAATTTGAGTACAGAGAGAGCATGATAGCTTGAGAGTTGATTTTTTTTGTAACTTGAACAAAATTTCCACTTGTATGATAATACAGAGTTGGGGTTTTAGGCTGGTGCTTTCCCTAGTGATATATCTTCTGTGTTATGGTTGATTACTTCTCATTCTCAGTTATCTCTATTCATGCTTGATGTTGCTCATGTTCGATTAAGCTTCTGCTCAATTGTTTGTAGAAGTAGATCAAGTGTTTTGCTTTAGTACATTGCATTACCGGGTGATCTACAGTGGGAATTTCTACAGAATTACAGCTAGAACCTCAATGCATATTACAATGGAAACAACTCATGCTTCGAACAAAGAAATCAAGTAAGTTAAAGTGCTACGAAAACACTTTGGGCTCGATGAAGCTACATGGGAGATAACTAATCAAATTTAGGATATGTATCCTTCATTATTTGTCGATGGAGGAAAATAATATTTTGGTATACGTACATATTTATGTATGGTTTTTATTGTAAATATCTCGATGAGTTGTGTTATAAAGCTCCAATAAGTGATATGGTTGTCAATTTGTCATGCTTGTCATGAAGGTTTTTCTTTTGAGCAGGATGTTCATTGTATTGCATCAAGCTAAATTATAAATTTCCATGGGCAGTATGTTTTGGTTTCAATAGTCTTGTTGGTTATAAGTGTCATAGAACATCGAGGACGGTGTTCCCCTAAGAGGAGGAATCTATAACATCCCTAACTTAAAATTTCATGTAATAAAGTTAATAAACGAAAAATAAGACTAAGATCATGGGACACGTATTCCAAATTGAATGTTGGGCAAAGCATCCTTATGGGCATCACTTGTTGTTTTTTATGGCTAAGGGGAAATTGGCAAAGGAAATGGAAAAGGCTATGAAAAGGCGAAAGGCATTAATTGGCATTTTATTTATGAAAATAAAGGAAATTAGGAGAAAAGGAAGGTGAAAGGTTATAGGTTGCACACAATGAGGAAATTGAAGGAAAATAGAGGAAAAATGAACTAATTAGAAGCCTCAATGATAAAAAGGCTTCTAAGGATTAGTTCACAACTTTCATTAGCCTTGTGTCAGTTGAGTTTTGGAATTGGCTTCAGAGAGGAGAAGAGCATGAAGAGGAGAAACAAAATAAGCAAGAAAAATAAGTACAAGAAAGCAAAGGAAAGTAAGTAAGGAAGAAAACGAAGGACAAGAAAGCAAAGAAAGCAAAGATCAATCAAGTAAGATTTGGATCAAGCAACTTCAATGAGAATATTTTCAAGTAATATGTTCCATGTGTGATTTCCTAGCTAGTTTTGGCATGCATGATACATGCATGTGTGTATCTGGTCCATTTGTTGTCCTTGGCATGGGTTTTTCCTGGTTTGATAGTGGTTTCAGCCTCCCCTTGCTATTTATGAATAGTCATGGTGTGATAGGATTCATTCTTCGTTGAGCTTTGGATTGCCAGAAGATTTCAGATTTAGGTGAGGTGGTCTCAAGAAAATCCCAAGGGTTGGGGGTGGAGATGGTTTTCTCCAAGAAGCCCTCAACAAGTAAATGGAGACAAGAAAACTCCTCAATGGATGGGGAAGGAATTTTGAGGCATCCAAGCTTGGTTTGGTTTTTTGATCTTGGGACTGTTTTAGGTTAGATCACGATAGTGTGAGGGTGGGGGTGGTTTAACCTCTAGATTCCCTTGGTTGTTTATGTATTGGTTTATCCCATGAGATCCCACATTCATGCTTAGAGTATGTCACGGGGATGATTGGTTGAAAGAGAGATTTGTTTCAGCCCAATATATGGTCGGGTGGTACAGAGAAATACCTAACTTGGTTGGCTTTTTCATATGTCAATAAGAGCTCATTTCCTCTTGTATTTTATGAGTAAATGTACTTGTTCTGACATGGCTTTGATGGTTGTTCTATCATTGTTATTATCCTAGTTATATGCTTGTTATAAGCATGGTCTTATGATATATTCAAGTTAGGCTATTATCATGTTTTGATTGGTAAAGTAATGGTTATTGAATGCATGACCTAATAGGTGTTATTGCAGCTATTGTGAGAGGGAATTAGACATTCTTGATTATTCTTAGATAAGTTTAAGATCTCTATGTTCATATTTTCATTCATGACCTGTAGATTTCATGCACGCCATGTGTTTGAAGGAATGCTTGTCATGGTTAGACCCAATTAGGTCAAGTTCTTGTCTAAGTTTTGTGTTAATGGATTTTTCTTTGTGCCATTCATCATTTTGGAAAGTTCTATCAAGTTCTGGGCAAAGGTATGGATCCTAAACCTGAAAATGCGGCTCGGATCTTGGAGTCACATGTATAGAACAAGGTAATTTAGACTACATTCATTGGGAGGAATGGCTATCCATGAGAGTGGAGGCTCACAGTCATTGGCTTTCCTTGTTATGAAAGACACTAGTAGTCTAGATCACTAGAAATGCAAGTTAACTCAAGGTTATGGCACATAGAGTGGTTGTTTGGCTCCTGGGGATCTTGTAGCTCCTGAGGAAGGTTAGTAAAGTTTCAGTTTTTTGATTCCACTTCCTTAACTGTACTTAGGAGATTGAGTCATGTCATAGCATCTCTCATCTCATGTTTACCCTGGTAGGCTAGTGAAAGTGGGTAAATGTGGGAGGTGGCATTTCAGTTTTGATGACTATGAACTGGTCCCCTCTAAAATTTCTTGGGTTCTATATTATTCCCACTAAGTTCCCCTGACCCTATAGGCCTTGGTGGCCTACTTTGTCCATTATTCAAGATCTCTTCTTTAGTGATGATGGTTCACTAAAATTCCTCATGTAAGGTATGAGGCATCAAAGTCCGAACCTTGGCCCAGATATTGAAGTTCATTCCATAAACAAACTTGTTTACTCTTAACTTGTTAATGCTTAATGTGGGGAATAATGGAGTAGTTCCATGAATCGGGCCTCATACTCAAGTATTAATTGATTTCCATATCAATGCATTAAATTCGTTTAATTGTCTCTCAACGAACTCCTCTGATAAGTAGCATTCCTTAAAATTTTCTTCAAACAACTCCTATATTACCTCTGAAATGTCCATCCCCAACTAAGATAAGAAGGTTTTTCACCATACCAATGCACTTCCTTTTAATTGAAATACACCCATTTTAGCCTTCATTTTTAAGGTGTAATCCCTCAAGGTGAAACACATGGACATGTTCTATAGCCACGCCTTTACAACTTGTCTATTCGTGGGCCCCCAAAATTTAAAAAACTTTACCTTTTCCCATTCCATGATGCATGTCGTTCCTTATTGGATTTTGGGACCCTTCATTCACTGTGGTGGGTCCTTTCTATTTGTGTTCCAAACATTTTATTAATGTTTTTGACATGTGCTGAAATGATATCATTAAGTTAAAAACTCCTTTGGTATGAATATATTCTCGCGCTACATTTTACTCCCCATCATTTGGTGATCAGCGAGACGGCTGGATCAGGTATTGGTAAGACCTAAAGTAGTACAAGATATGAAATGACTATGATCAAGGAGAGGTTATAGGAAGCACAAGATTGTAAAAAGAGCTATATAGATGCTCATCGGATTGATCATAGTTATGCAGTGGGGGATAGTGTGGTTTTTAGAGTAAGACCTAAAAATTAGAGCTCCATAAGGTTTGGGAAGGGAGCAAATTTGTCTCCACATTTTGTGGGACCATTTAAAGTCATAGAGAAGAAGAGGTCAATGGAATATAGGCTTGCTTTAGCTGCATCATTGACACATATGCATGATGTATTTCATGTGTTTTTCTTACATCACTATGTTTCATATCCTTCACATGTTATTAACTTGAGTTATTTATAGGTCATGGATAAGGGAATGGTGATAGTTGAGCCGATTCTCATATTGGACTAGTCACATATACAACTTAGGCAGTGACTGGTGGACCAAGTGAATGTCCAGTGGTACAATTATAGTCCCAATTTAGCTTCTTGGGAAGATGTAAAGGAGACGAGTCATTATTTTCCTTTCTTATTTTGAGGAATTTGAGAAGAAGTCTCGATTAAAGGGGGGGTACTATATGTGGTGTCCTACTTTAGTTTACTAGGTTTTACATTATCTTAAGCTTGATATATCCTTATGGCACATACATTATTCTTTGAGGACCTCGGACCGAGGATTTGGTTATTTTTACTATTATTGTTAATGGATGTGATGAGGGTTGTGATGTACCAAATTGATGTTATTATTGGTGGTGATGATGACTATGATGTACCTATTTGATGACTGTGTGTAATCATGGCTATGATTTCATTATATGTTGTCACGTTTATATATTATAATGACTATATGTTTGATTTCATTAGCATTATGTTGAAGATTATGTTATGCGTAGTCATGATTATTTGATATCGATATTCTAGCATGTGTACCTATACCAATGACTAACCATATGAGAATATGTTACTGATGGCTATTTGAGTGTGGCATGAGGCCACTAGGATACACATGCATGTGATGATTTTGTGACCTATGTTTCGATCAACTGCATAATATTGATACTTGAATTCAAATTTTTAATAATATTCTACTATGATTACTAATTACATGTTAGTGGTTGCAAGCATAGGTCAGTTACTTGGCCAAACAACTCATACATGGGTGATGGGGTTGTATAGGACAGGTGGAATTCCATGCAAGTGATGGGACTCTTCTCCACAGATGCCTGAATGGAAAGTGGCATGGCACCCTTGGAACTTCGAGAGGAAGTTCTTGAAGGGCACAAATGATTTGGAACCCTTGACATCAGGAAAATCTATAAGGTAAATCATGGTTCATGATCATGCAATTACAAGCACTAAAACACGCAATATAAATAAGAATGTATTTTGGAAGGGGAGAATGGGTGTAGATAGAAACTAAATCTAATAAATAGCCCTACCAAGCATCCTCACATTTGTAAAACCTTTACAAAATTAAATAACGCATAAGTATCTAAATTGTCTTAATACCAAAGGAAGAGGGGGGCATAAAGTCAAAATAGAAAAATTAATTCAATGACAATTTAGTCTTAACAAGAAATGGGATTGTGCATGAAATTTAAGAATATTAAATTAAAATTAGGGAGAATGAATTTCATGAGAGATTCATGTGGCCAAAAGAATAACACAAAATCTCCAACTAATATTTTAACTGAGAAAAAGTAGGGTGTAGTCGGGGGACAAAACTTTGAAACCTATTGTTTGACACACAATGGGGAGTCTAAATTGGGATCAATGGATAACTAGGAAAAGAAATAGGGAAACATGTTTGGGTGAGGGAAAAATAGCCTGTTATTAAGGAATTGAGAAAATAATTTTATGATAACTTTTCTGCGGGGCTGACACATGGATAGATGAATAAATGAGATAAAGAAAATAATTGGTTTACATTAGGTACCATGTAGAAATTTTATGTGTAGATTCAAAATTTCTCATGAAATTTACTCACAATACTTGAAGCTACTCTACTGATCTGTGGAAATTAATTCACCATCTAAAACAAGAATAATTTACACGCAAAAAGAAACGTCACAAGTACAAAGATATTTATCTAGGAGAAAGAAACTGATGAAAACCCCTTACTATTTGTATTGCATTAATCAAAGTATATGGATGAATACAATATGCTTGCTCAAGCTTGAGCACAACCTACACTTGTATCTTATATCCTCTACCTGATTAACTGACTCTGGCCAACACTTGCCGATTTTCTAGCCCTCCAAGCTCTTAATTCCTTGCGTTGTTCCCTTGGGAAATTGTGCCTATTTAATAAGAATTGTCTTCCATTGGATTGCGCAGTTCCTTTAGGTCAGTTCTTTGATTGCATGCACCACCTATACAACTTGGATTAGTTTACAACTCATAGTGCATTGCCCTTGAACTCCAATATCAACTGGGTAACTCGAATTCTCTGCATGCATGAGTTAATTTAGGTTGATTGATTAGTATTCTGGATGATCGCTGAAGTCACACCCCACTACTTAACCTTCCACTAGTTCCTCCAACAGTTAGAACTAGTTTAACTAACCATAACTCAATTTAACTTAATTAAATTGTTACAACTGAAATTAACTCCACCTAGGCTTCTAAAATTTAGGAAACCACTACATGCAATTGAATGTCATGTCCCTAACTCAAATTAAATGAGCTAGACTCCTATTTTTTAGGAATCAACACAAGTAAACTGAACCTCAACTCATTAAATCCAATTGAGTGTTATTAACTGAGTGACAAGTGCTATGTCACCTCAATTAACTCCTCCAAGTTGTCTGCTGATATGGAATTTCGAATTTCCTTAATTTAAATAAGGAAAAAAATAAAATTGAGACTTTTCTTGCTACATTTTCAACACTCCCTCTTAGCAAGAAAGGGATTCTCAACTACCCCTATCAAGCACCTTTAGGATGTACTCGATGCAACACCTCTCATTGTTGTTGTTTCTCCTACAACTGAGAATCATCCAAAAAAATACTTAATTAAATGTGTTTGTAACTGTCTTCTGGGAAAATTGTGTTGTTGCTGACTTGCTACTGAGCCTCCTACTTTGTTGTCAACACTCTACAATTCTCAGTATCTGACTGACACTAATCCTCCTGGTACTGAATATTGTGGGCCCCTATAGTAAGGCAATGATCCATGAGGAGAATGCCTCAATGGACCTTGCCCAAATTTTTGTAAATCTTGGACTAAGGATCTACATCGCTCCACCTCGCTCTTGGAGGTATAGATAAATGTGCTCCATCTACTCACTTGGCTTGAACTCTCCCCCTATTGGAGGTCTCTGGTTGAGTAGATGTCTCCACTCTACCTCCTGTCCACTTCTCCATTTGTGGTTTCTCCACAACTTCCCAAGGCTACTTCTAAGGTTGCACGTTGACATGTCTAACATGCTCCCTCTCAGCCACCAAATCTCTAGTATTTTCCTTTCACCTCAAGGCTTTGCATGAATCTTCTACCTCAAGTGCATATAGGTTCTTGACTCGAACCCTGATTTACTTCACCTATCCCATGGCTATGTGTCTTAGAAAATCCTTGCCTTTGTTTAATATCACATCATAGCCACGGTCTTCCAACACAACTACGAAGACAATATTCATCTTTAGACATAGAACAAAAATCACATCCTTGAGCCTGATAGGGGAGCCTGATTCCCTCTGAAAGGTGATAGCACTGATCTCGGTTTCATTGTACCTTCCATCGTTTCCAAACTCAATGTTCATCTAGAGATCTTTCTCCTCCAAGTCACTGAAATTTTCTTTGTTCCTCGTCATGTGGAATGAGCCACCACTATCCAGGTACCACATGCTCCCCCTCACTGTGCTTTCCATGCATGTGATGAGAGTGAATTCAAGCTCAAACTGTGAGGCCAAATCTTCATTTGTTGCTGCTACTGCAAGCTCTTTCGTGCTTGCCTTCTTCTATGGACACTTCGTGGCATAGTGCCTAAATTCATGACAGTGAAAGCACTTGATTTTGGACAAGCCTTTCTACTTTCCCTCTTTGCTGGAATGAGCCTCACCTTGGGAATTCTTCCCTTTGGACTTATTTCTCTTGCTGAATATTGCAAATTCCTCTTCCTCTTCTTTGGAAAAGGTCCCATCTTTGGTATTTTTCCTTATTTCTTCCTGCACCAAATCAGACCAAAGGTGTTCCCAATTTGGTAGTGTTTCCCTCCTATTCACTGAATCCTGGTAGTTGTGCTAGCTCTTGGGAAGCCCTAGAAGTTCTAGGCTTACTTGCTCATCCTCTTCTATAGTAACGCCAACTTGACTAAGTTCATCACAATATTGTGTGAACCTGCTGAGGTACTGTGGAATTGCGTCGCCCTTCTGCATCTTGATATTCTGAAGCTTGTCCTTTAGTGCCAACTTATTTTGGTAAGGAAAAAATATGTTAAGGTCTACCACATTTCATATGGAATCTATTTCCCATGGAGATTCGATACAATATGGTCTCAAACTCCCTCCAAGATGATCCTCCCCGCATTTGCTACACTGTATTTCTTCCATTCTCCTAGATCTTGAGCATCATATGTACTTGGAGGTTTTAGGATATCATTATCTATGAATTCCTTTAACCTATTATCTTCCAATATATGGTCCTTCCATGCAACATAATTTGAGCTTCCCTCAAGGGCATCCATGAGCCTTATTCCATTGAAAGCCATATTCCTGATCTTTAACCTCGAACATCCTATAATGGAAACTTCAAAGTATTTTCTCTATAGTGATTCCAGATCTGATACCATGTAGAAATTAATGTGTAGATTCAAAACTGCTCGTGGAATTTACTAAATCACAAGACTTGAAGTTACTCTACTAATCTGCGGAAGTTAATTCACCATCTAAAAAGAATCATTGACATGCAAAAGGAAACATCACACATACACAAATATTTATCTAGGGGAAAGAAACTGCTCAAAACCCCTTACTATAAGTATTTCATTAATCAAATAATTTGGATGAATACAATATACTTGTTCAAGCTTGAGCACAACTTGCACTTGTATCTTCTATCCTTTACCTGACTAATTGACCTTGGCCAACACTTAGCCAATTTTCTATCCCTCCAAGCTCCTAATTCCTTGCATTGTTCCCTTGGGAAATTGCCCCTATTTAATAGGAATTTTCCTCCATTGGATTGCATAGTTCCTTTAGGTCAATTCTCTAACTACATGTGCCACTTGTACAACTTGGATTAGCTTACAACTGATAGTACACTTTCCTTGAACTCCAATCTCAATTGGGTAACTCGAATTCTCTGCATGCATGAGTTAATTTAGGCTAATTGATTAGTTATTTGGATGATCAATGAAGTCACACCCCACTAATTGACCTTCCGCTAGTTCCTCCAACAGTTAGAAATAGTTTAACTTACCATAACTCAATTTAACTTAATTAAATGCTTACAACTGAAATTAACTCAACGTAGGCTCCTAAAATTTAAGAACTCACTGCATACAACTGAACTTCATGTCTCTAAATCGAATTAATTGAGGTATACTCCTATTTTTTAGGAATCAACGTAAGTAAATTGAATCTCAACTCATTAACTCGAATTGAGTGTTCTTAGCTGAGTGACAAGCGCTATGTCATCTTAGTTAACTCCTCAAGTTATTTGTTGATATGGAATTTTGAATTTCCTCAATTTAAATAAGGCAAAAATTAAAACTAAGAGCTTTCTTGCTACATTTTCAACATACCAAGTGTCACTATTGAAACTTTTTATAGAAGAAGAATCAAGTTATGAGAACTGGACTTTTTGAGCACACTATTTTTGGATGAATGTACTAATAATTATTTGTGTTTTGAGTGACTATTGAGATCAATGGTGAGTTTGGTGAAAGGGATGTCTTGTGAGTGGGAAGATCTTGAGCTTAACAGATCTTCTCCACTTGCTAGCAAACTTATCTTCCATGGAGTGGGTAGGGAGGATTACGGATAAGTTAGCAACATTTGACAAGATTATAAGGATTCAGAAGTTTACAAGGACATTCAAGATTGACATTCAAATTAGGCAGCAATAAAATCCATAAATAGAGGACTTTGTTTCACTTTTTCCATTTGGTAAATGGTACTCTTGTTGTGATTGATTTATAAAAGATTTTTATCATTGTCATTATTCCTTGAATATGTAATTAAATGTTGAAGATACATGTTGTTATTCCTTTGAAAGGATTTATGTAAAATATATTAGTTGGTATTCCTTTGAGAAGATTATGTAAAATATATTAGAAGTTTCAACTGGGAAGAAAAGTTGTATATTTGTATTATTGATTTTCACGTTTCTTATACATGTTGATATCTATCAATAAAATTTAATTGAAAAGGAGAAGATTTTAAATTATTTATTTTTTAATGATTACTAAAGATTTTAATTTCACAAATTAAAAAATGAGACGGATTACCATCAGTCTACTTTTATCTCAAATTGTAACAACAACAAGCAAAAAAATTAGATGAGAAATTCACGGATATATTTGTTCTGAATCCGATTCATATTTGTTAATATGATCCATAATTTTAGTTTTGTTTTGATTTTCAAGTAAAAGGTAATTTTAAGCATGAAAGATTTAACGAAAACAACAACAAAAAAGGTCCTATACAAAACTAGATCTAGATTTGTTTAATAAGAACTTACAAACCTTAAAATTATGCTAGTGTGGATGTTCATGGAAATTACATCACCTTGATCATCATTACAATAACAATGCATTATATTGCAACTTAATCAAGTCTTAAAAAGAACCATTCTTAATTGAATGTCAATCATAAAATTTATCTGTATATTTTTAAATGAAGATAGGTTGAAATATTTGAATTCTCTATCATATTAGGGAAAATTTTAGGGGATAATATTCGTAGGGGTGATTTTCCATGCTTTTTCCAAACAAAAAAGAATCACCAGTTTCCATTGTTTCTAAAAATGGTTTGCCCAAATTTTATAGTACAAAATGATATTACCTTAAAAATCACCAAAATTTTATAGAGACTATATGTAAAATCATTAGAAATTTGAGTGTCTTTATAAAGATATCACTAAATATTTTATAGTTTGCATATTAAGGACTGGTAAGATTTGCCAAGGTTTCTAAAATTTAATACTAATTTTCATCCTTAAAATTTTCCCTAATGATCCATTGGAGAAAAACATATGTTGCTATTAAAGTAGTAGATTGTTAGCCTACTATTGAATCTTGTGAAATTTGGGTTACATTAAAATTTAAGAATGTCATGTTGTAGGTGTTGTGAATGTAGATAAAATTTATAGTTCAGAAATGAATGTTTTAATTTGGGGATTGTTCTTAAATTAACTACTTAGAATGAGTATAGCATGTTTCTTCTTTGGACTAACCTCTACATTGTCCATGGCTTTTTGCCATTTCCTTCGTAGTCAAATTTTATAATGCTAGAATCAATTTATTGTCACCTACCCCGAAAGGATTGATTGTGATGTATTGACACAAAACCTCTTTGATATAATAGATTGTGGTACATTCCTCAAATCTCTTATCTATAACTCAAAATATTATCTAGATCATGGTGAATTCTTGAGTCATCAATGCGTTCAAACTTGTAATTATTGGCATGAACAACATGGACAATCATGAACTAAAATGAAACTCAAAAATGGAAGAAATACTACCCCTTCTAATTCTAACTTGTTAATCAATACCATTTAACAATAATCTACCAAGTGGATCATTCCGTTAGTTAATCTTTACTAACATAGTAATTTAAATTCATCTACACTTAATTTCCATTTATAATGGAAGTGGTGAACAGCCAATAATCAAGTAGTAATCAAGTTAACATAACTATGTGCTATTGCGGTTTTGAGAGTAAATTATACTTCCACAAATAAAATTGAAGTTCGAAGTTTGCATAGTAAATAGTTAGTACTAGATTCCTAATGACAATTATCGTTAGGAATCAATTCTTAAAAAAATTCAATTCGATATATAAAACCAATGAAAGTTTCAAGTGTAGTGTGTAGGAACTTGTCCTTAGAACTCAATTCTTTTTATTTTTTTAATAGATTAAAACACATGATAAATAACAGAAATTATTTATGCACATGATGCCATACACATATCTTTTTATCGATAGAAATAATTTATGCATTCCAAGTCACTCACTTACAAACATAATAAGAAATGGGAGATTTTTTTTTTTTACATTAAACCATCCTTGAATAATAACAACCAATCATTAAAAATATACAAATAGTTCCAGATACATATATCTACAACGAAAGAATTTGCAACTATACACCATTTATTTATTACAAACAAGCATAAAAATATAAGAGAACTTTTTCTAAAACTAATGATATTGTGCACCAAGGGAATGGAACTTGATCTCAGGTGTGTTGATTTCATGCGCTCCCTTGATGTAGTCCTCGTGCATGTGTGGAAATTTTTGTGTCCCGAGCGAATGTTTTTGACTCACCGGTTGACCTCCTAGCCTACTCCTTGGGTACTCTTCTTCCCCATGGACCTCGGAGCTACAATGGGGTTGTACGGAAGAAGAAAAACACTAGCCAGTGGAGGAGAGCACTCCATCTCAAGAGTTTTCCACTCAAAGAACCTCCACTTCAACCAAACTCACTATAGAATTCAGTATTCACTCTAAATATGCAATAGAATTAGGATAATATCCCCACATTAAGGAAAAAGAGAGCCCCCTCTCTCATAACTTGCTCCTTTAATATGAGGTTTCATAGATGACACTTGTCACTTCATGGAAAAACAATTGTTTTTAATAATCCATGTTAGAATTTATGATAACATTGAGATAGTGGGTGAATCGGTGTATTGACCAATTTAAACAATATGACAATACATCATAAATGAAAACATAAAAATGTATCAATAGAATCAATCATCATCGCATCAATACATAAGAACACCATATATATATATATATATATATATATATATATATGGAAACCCTTGTAGCAGAAAACCACAAATCTTCTTATCTTCTCTAATCTTTGATTACAATGATTTACTAATAATGGCCAGAAGGAGACACCAATCAACTGAAATATGCAAGCACCAACTTGCATTAGGCTACAACCTAATTAAGGCTCAAACCTCAAAGATGTGCAAGCACCAACTTACTTTAGGATACAACCTGATTGAGGCTCCAACCTCAGAGATGTGCAAGCACCAACTTACTTTAGGCTAGAACCTGATTGAGGCTCCAACCTTACAGATGTGAAAGTGCCAACTTACTTTAGGCTACAGCCTTATTTAGGCATCAACCTATGAAATCATAGTGGACCTTCCATTTTCATAACATTTTCACACTTGAATCCACAAGTCTTCAAATCAATATTCAAGAGAAAACATTCACCACATTGATTTTATCTTTGCAAATTAACACATCCCTGTAACACCATGTACTATAATTCGGGTTTTCCAATAGTAGCTATGACTTCTTCTTCATACTCTACAAAAATTAATCATGAATATACCCATACTACGTAGCAAGCAATCTCTTACCTAGTCACTGAATTAAGAAACACAAGTGATCATAAATCTAATGAACTTGGAAAATTTAACCTCAACCCTTTTACTTAATTTAACTAGTTCTTGCATATACAATTGTAATCCTTGCTTCGATTTGATCAAAATAAGAACATTTTCTTGCAAACAGAGTGTTCGCTTCATGTACTCTGCCTCCCACAACGTTAGCTTGGTTTAGGTTCAAATCATACCCACATAAATCAATGCAAACTCAATGATTTGGCCCTGAGCCTTTTCATGCTCAATATTCAATAGATATATATCATCCTTGGGCATTTTGGGTCCACATAAAACAATGCAAGTTTTCAACGATTTTTCCTATGGCCTCCACAAAGATAGTTCGTCCACCCACAACCATAGTTCGGGCCTCCAAAGAGATAGATCGAGCCTCCAACAGAGATATATGAGGCCTCCAATAGAGATAAATCACCCCCCCATAGTGATGGCTTAGGCTTTCATAGGGATAACTCATCCTCCAACAAAGATAGCTCATCCTACCACAAATTTGACTGACGCTAAGGAGATTGTGTTTCAGAACTTCCACATATAAAACATTTTGAGCCTTAGTTCTTCCATTATCAATGTTGATTGTCCCTTTTCCATCAATTATTTCTGATGTATTCTTACCAAGAAATACCTTGCCTCCATCCTTCTTCTTAAGTTTGATTTTGAGCCTTAGTTCTTAAGTTTGATTGTCTCTTCCTTATTGTTTGATTTCAAGGAGGACATTCTTCCAAGTTACCTCAATTTTGATATATGTTTAGACTGCTCCTACAGTCTTGTGCTTTGTGCCCCATAAATGCATATGTAACATTTAACATAATTCTTCAAGGGAGCAAAAGGATTGCCTATTCTAATACTATCTCTAGATGTTTTGCTTAAATAGTAGTTCTTTAGAAATTATCTTTTTTCATAATTTCTTCTTGCATAGGCTCTACAGTCAATTTCTTTATGACCAAAATTATTGTATGAGTAGCAGTGTCCATAAAAGAAAGTTTGGTACCTAAATGAATGTGGCATGCTGAAAGGAATATTCTTGATGATTTTGTTTTTCCTTTCTTCATTTCCATGACGTTGTTGATTCATGTATGCATTTGTGCCTTTTGGTGTGCTTGCATGGCTACCATTTTCTCCTTTTGCTAATTGCTTTGCAACTTCTTTAGCATTTTTTGGATGACTTTTAATTGCATCAACATAAATTATGGGTTTCCTGCTTCCCTATTATGTTGTCGATAAGCTTTACTCTCCCTTGTTGTTCTTTGGGATCTCTTCATACACAAGACCTGTTTTTAATAATGAGGATCTATAAAGGCTAAGCATGTGATCTAATGACTCAGAAACTTTTATAAGATTCAAATTTTGGTTGAGCCGATCTGAAGCTTTCTCTAATTCTTTTCTCAAAAGAACAATTTCTTCTTTCAACTTTTCATGGTGCTCTTCCTTTTCTTTGAATTGTTTTGACAACATTTATTTTATCATTTTCATTTCTTCTAGTTTATTTTTTAGAAGGAGGACATAATCTACATCATAGTGTAATTCCCTATACTAATAAATAATAATAATAATAATAATAAATGAAATAATAATAATAAATAACAAAGAAAAGATAATAAATAGATAAATAAATAAAAGTTAGCATGATGACACATGGATTATGCGCATGTGGATCCCTTTCCAATCACCTTACCATTTTTAAAATAGTTGGTTCTATTTAATGGTGAAAAGGGAGATGAGAAGCACTCATTCATTCACTCATTTTTTGAGGAAGTGAATGTTGGGAGACAAAGGGCACTGGAAGTAGTAAGTTGATTAAGGGTCGAGGGCAAGAAATATTGACTTCAACTCATCTAAGGTTGGGTGGAGATTCATCCCCAACACTTTGTTGTTGTTAGCAAGATTTGGGTGGCGTTACAACCCCGAAATCACCAGTAAGATGTATTTTCTTTCTTCACTCTATATGTATGCTATTATTTTTAAATAATTTGAAAAGCCTATTGATAATTTCATGATTGATGTGTTTAATTTTGTATATTTAATTCTAGTTTGTTACTTTGGTATCAGAACCAAGTTTAAACTCTAGGTATCTTTGAAAATTAAACATTTATTGTACAATCTAATGTTAGATTGAAAGCATTGGTTGTTATTATTTTATATCTATTTGGAAAACATCCTTATGCTTGGCTCCGAAAGTTGAGAAAGAGGCTTGAGATTCCTCAGGATTTCCCCGTTGTTGTGAGATTATTTTCAATGCTTACTGGTATACTAGTTCAACAGAGGGTGTTGGGAAAACATGGGGTAATAAATAAATAAACAAAGAAATACATAAATAAAATAATAAATGAATACAATTAACTTCAGGACGAAGCTCCGTAAATAGGGGGAGTATGTAAGAATGTTGGGAGATAAATGGCACTGCCAGTAGTTAGTTTATTAAGGGCTCGGGGGTGACAGATGCAAGAAATATTGGCTACAGCTCATCTAAGGTTGGGTGGAGATTCATCCCCAACACTTTGTTTCAGTTAGCATGATCTGGGTGGCATTACAACCCTGAAATCACTAGTAAGATCCATTTTTGTTACTTTTAAATATGTTGTTAATTTTAAATATTTTGAAAATATTATGGTAATTAATTAGGTAGATATATTAATTTATAATTTCATGATTGATGTGTTTAATTTTGTATATTTAATTATGGGTCGTTACTTTTGGTATCAGAGCCAAGTTTAAACTCTAGGTACCATTGGGAATTAAACATTCACTGTAAGATCTAATGTTAGACTTAAGGGACATGTTGTTATTATTCTATATATGTTTGGAAAACATTCTCAAATTTTTGGATTTAATGTTGTAATTCTAGATCTATTCTAAAAAATATTGTTAATTTAAAAAAAAAAAGGCTTATTGTCCAAGATCTAGATCAAATCAAGGAACCAATTCATACTTCTCACACATTGTGGATTTATTTTATCTAGATAAAATATTGTTGACGTACCATGGATCAATTGTCATTTCCAGTTGTTTCTCTAGTTATGCCATGGATCTACACATTTTTAAGCTTCAAATCCTTGTGGATAAGGACACGGACATGGATCTCTTGGATTCTCTCCAATATTTGTAGATTGGTCTTCCTTCCCGCAACTTAAACCAAATATATTGTCATTCGTGCCATGTTAATATCTATGATTTTTCTCGATGAAAATATTATAGTAAGTATTGCACATCATGCACAGTTCGGGTAACTAAAAATCTTGGTGATATTGGTTCAGGAACACCCTATCCATGAGATTTGGTTTAGGTATTTAGGGCTCACTATTGGAAGAAAATAGATTTAGGTGGACATGGTGGCCACCCAACTATTCCATTTGGGCCCCCAACATTGTTTCCTTTTAGTTTCTTTAATTCTAGCACAACTTTCTATTTTTGGTAGTTTTTTCGGGTCTTGAACTTTCAGAGTCATTTTGAGGCCCTAAGTGGTGTTTTATTTTAGAAAACATGCTAAGCCTATAGCCCATAAGGTAGGGGCTTATAGGGAAAAAAATTATCCTCAGATAGACCTTTCTAACGAGGTATCGTGCGTGCCAAACAAGATCATATGCCCAAATTACAACCACAGGAAGTTGGCGTTCCAACTAATCCCAATAGGGCCCACAAAATTTTAGCGCTTCATCTCCTAGGTTAGGTTTTTGGATGTGATGGTTTCCATTGTTTCTCAATAATAAAAGGCCTTCGAGCTTCATTGTAACATAGTTCAGAAAGAATGTAGTTGCCACATCGATTCCCATAGATAAGCTACCATTGCCTGAGCTAATTTGTATCCATCCTGCATGTAAACAGTTTTCAATATCTATTATTAATTAATTGAAGTTCAATTTTCTCTGTATCTCTGTGTTTCTATTTAAATTATATTTCATTTAATTTATGTACAAATCTAGATCAATGGTATCAGAGTGGTCTGCTCTTTCTTGGTTTTTCTGTGCATGTCCCCAACGAGGTCGAAGTATAAGGTGTTCGGACTGGAACTAGTTGAACCCTTATAAGACCAGCATCGCCGACCCCGAAAACCTCACATGGAAGAAGAAAATAAATATGAGGGATCAGGAGATATTATTAAACTATTGCTCGAATAATCCCTTGAGCGGCAAAGGAACAAGATGCTAGATAATTTTTCCTACATCCTTCAGTGGTTACCAATAGGTGAAGCATCTTCATATAGCAGTCACTTCTGAGGCACCATCCCCTTTAAGGTACAAGTTAACTTTGAAATTCCCATATTTGAAGGCTAGATAGACGCAAATGTACGTAGATGGTTAAATCTGCTAGAAGGATATTTTTTGGTCCATAATTTTTTCAATAGGGAAAAGATTACTTTTGTGCTCCTCAAAGCCACCTCCCGTGTTAAGGATTGGTGGGAAACCTATTGTGAGCGGAGGGACAAAAAGGAACCCTCACTATTTTCCGTTGCACCCACTTGGAATTCTTTCTAAGACACCGCCAAGGAACAATATTACCTTGTCGAGATCTATGAAGATAAGTACATAAAATAGACCACACCATGATAGGAAAGGGAGTCCCAAGATGTGCCAAAGTTCACACATATTTTTCATACCCTATGCACGAAGCTAGGTATCAAGGAATCTTAGTGACATTTGGTACTCAAGTACCATGGTTGTCTACACAAATACATCCAGGCAGAAATGGAGTTCCTAGACATCTCCTCGCTTGGCGTAGCATACAGATACGTTGTCAAAATAGAGCATAAATTTAAACAAAAGAAGTGGGACTTTGGATCTATGAATCTAAAGAAGGGAAAAAGCACCTCCAAGCCGTAGAACTAATACTGAGCCATGAAGGAATGACCTGAGGCAACCAATCAAATCCATAATCAAAGAACAATGGTGGGAAGACGAAGAGAGACACGGGAAAGTGGTGTGAGTTCCATAAAAGCCCCATTCACAACACAAGTGAGTGTCACACAAAGCAGTCATTAGTGGTCAAGCTATTTGCTTCTAAATCATATGCATGTTCTAACTCAAAGTCGAAACCTAACAAGGGGAAAAAATCATTGATGTAGAACCCAACACCATTATTTCCACCACCAAGGTCAAGAAGATTGAGACTGAAGATCCAGAGGAGGGTGAGCATCTCTTCCACTCACAGATGTGGGGGAAGGGTTTATCATTGCAGTTCATTGTCAACTACAGAAGGAAAAATAACCTCATATCAGCTAAGGTCATGAAGCAGTTGGGCTTATCGACAATACCACATCCACAGCCATACACCATTGGATGGATCCACCAAGGGTGAGATCTTCGCATAAGCCAGAAATGTACCCTTACCTACAACATCAAGCCCTTTACGGATGAGGTATTGTGTGATGTTACTCCTCTTGAATTTTGTGATGTATTATTAGGCCAACCATACTTGCAGAAGCATCATTTTGTGTATGAGTCCAGGCCTCACATTGTTATTATTACTTTTGGAAATAAGTTATACTTGATACCATAGGTAGCCCTGCCTATCACCATTAATTTGATCTTTGTTAAGAAATGCAGTAAGTTCTCCCATACCAGGAAGTTTGTCTTCTTTCTGGTTCACTCTCAAAGTAAGGGGAATATCGTGGCCACATCATGGGCCCCCGGAAGGGTTCCTCTACACAACAGAAGAAGGTGGATAAGATCGTGGAAGAATACAAGAACATCTTCTCCTCAACCACAAGGGTACCTTTGCACTGTCAGCTTAAGAATTTGATCAATCTGACTCCTGGAGCACCTCTACCCAATGGGCTAATATACCATCACTATATTCTATAAAATGAATAAATCAAGTAGAAAATCCAGGAGTTGCTACAAAAAGGGCACATCTGACCAAGTTCCTTAATTTTTGGGAGCCTATTTGTACTCTTACAAAAGAAGGATAGGAACTGGAGACTCTGCATTGATTATCAGGCACTAAATAAAATCATTGTTAGGAACAGGTATCCAATCCCATGGATTGATGACCTTCTTGACCATCTCAAGGGGGAAAAGTACTTCAGCAAGGTTGATTTGAATTTTGGATGTCACCAGGTTCCAATAGAACCCATAGATGTATGAAAGACCGCCTTCAAATCCAAGGAGATTTTTTTGGAGTGATTGTTCATGCCCTTCGGTGTTGGGTTGTGTTATATTATTTCCACGACTATCCCTAGTAGTGAAGTCAGGGGGTTAGAGGGGGGTTGGATAGGTCCCCCTTCGTTACGCGAGATGCAGTGGGGGGGTCACAGGGGGGGCGGTAGCCCCCCTCTACGGGGTCCAAGGTAGCACCTCGGGAAAAAAAAAATGGACCCTATATTAGGTGGGCGGACCTACCTATGATTTTGTGCATGGATTCCGTGCATGGTTTTGGGTGCGATGGTTTTCAGTCCATGGTATTTTATGGATTTGGTCAAGGGAACTACGGTTATGTTCTAATCCAGGGTTAATGGATTAGGGTTTATGGATGCTTCGGCATATATATATATATATATATATATATATATATATATATATATATATAGATATATGTATGTATGTATTGTAACATTGAAAGGAACATAATGAAAAATAAATATAGTAGTCCCGATTTTGGGATCCAGGGGAAAATATTTGTGTATATTTGTTTTATGTGTTATGCTTTCGCCATTGTTTATTTTCTATTTTTAGGATTTGTATGCAGGTAATTTCTGTTTGGGGTTAAAACCTACATTCGGGTTGAAAAATGTCCCTGCAACTTTTATGGGGCTGATGGATGACATCTTTTGTCCCTTCACGAACTCATTCATAGTTGTATATCTAGATGACTTCCTCATCTTCAGCAAGAGATGGGAAGAGAACTTGCAACATATTTGGTAGGTACTTCAAAATCTACGACAACAAAAACTATGTTGCAAGTTGGAGAAATGCACTTTGGCATGAGCCAGGTCCAATATCTGGGTTACATCATTAATGAGAAAGACATGCATGTTGATTCGGCTAAGATCCAAGTCATTCGGGATTGGCCATCCCAAACCACTCTAACAGAGCTTCACATCTTTTTGGTCCTTGCTAATTTCTATCGAAGGTTCATGTTTGGATTCTCTCATATCACTTGACCTTTAATTAAAGTTACCAAGGGCAGAGCGAAAGGAATTTTTTTATGGTTCAAATCCCAACAGAAGGTGTTCATTGAATTGAAGCACTACCTTTGCTCTACACCTCTACACCAGTACTCACATTGTCAGATCTGCAACAACCATTTGAAATTGAGACAAGTTCCTTTGACTATGTTATTGGTGTAGTTCTCACCTAGCAAGGGAATCTAGTGGCCTATCATAGTGAGACACTCTTTGATAAAATTCAGAAATACCCCACCTACGATAAATAGATGTATTCCATTGTGTAGGATTTCCGATAGTAGAAACATTGCATTCTGGGAAGGAGACGATCATCCACATAGATCATTGACCTCTTCAGTTCATACAGACACAAGGGAAGTTATAGAACAATCACCATGAGAAATGGTCCACATATCTGCAATAATTTCGTCTAGACATCAAGTATAAGAAGGGAAGCACCAATAATGTTGTGGATTCCCTTATTCGGACACTAGTTGTGGCACAAACCACTATGCTCAACTCTTATGGGCACGAGACTTTTGGATGTCTGCAACTTTATAAAAATGATCCAGAATTCACCACCACATACCAAATGTTGATGGATGACAAGCAAATTCGAGACTTACACCTCCAAGACACATTAACATGCCACCTAGGACATCTTTGTTTTCCTTCAAGTGAGCGTGCCAAGATGATTTGGGAGGCGCACTACAGTCAGGTCGCAAGACACTTTGGGTTATTGAATATAGTGGCAGTCTTGCAGAAGTATTTTTATTAGCCAAATCTCTGATAAGATGTTGGAAAATATATCAAATCTTGCACTGCATGTGCCATCGCCAAGCCAACCATTAAGAAGAAATTCCTTTATACTCCTATCCAGCCCTGGGAATCCATTTCCATCGACTATATGTCTAACCTTCCTTCTACTAAGCATGGCAATGACTATGTATTTGTGGTCATCAAAAGATTTTCTAGGACGACCATATTGGTTTCCTGCAATAAAAGTCTCACAACAGAAGCCACAACAAAACTATTCTTTGAATGAGTATGGGTGCATTTTGGGATTCTGCAAACCATTATATCATATCGAGATAGCAAGTCCCTCAGTGCCTTCTAACCAAGACTCTGGTCATTGTTGGACACCAAGTGTTTGGTCAATTCAATGTCTTTGAATTGTCAATCATAAATTGTCAAGCAAGGTGTGTAGATTGATTAAGTACAAGTGCACAATCTGTGCTTAGAAGTTATTCATTAGGTCGTTATGTATTTGTTAATATCTAAACTTAATATGGATATGGAGGTGGTGTTTGTCAATTATATTAGTGTTGTAATTCTTCGAGATGTTGACAAAGTCTCCTAGGAGTTAATCTCTATCTAATTAGTTTGCAGATGATATGAGAGTGGTCCTACTTGTATTAAATTATTTTGGGATTTTTGATCCTGAATATTTATGCTACAACTTCCAATTCACTAAATGCAAAAAGAAACTTATTCTATTAGCTATGAAGAAATATTGTCTGAACTCAATTGTTTAGGAGAGAACTCTCACTCTTTTACTTATTCAATTTTCGCTCAAACAAAATAACCCAAGCAACATCTATATTATGAATTAAACACACTTCAATTATGCTAGATAATAAGAAAATGAAATGACCATGTTGTATCAGGTATAAAGCAAATTAAATAACATACTAAACTAGGTATAAAGCAAATGAAAGTACTTATGCAAATAACAACTCGGTGGCGAAATCATTATGTTGCATTTTCACACAAAACAAAGCATTTGAAGAATGAAAGGAAATCATATTGCAATTAATTAAAACCTGTCACTATTTGCAGGGGCCCTCCACATATCATTTCATATCTTCCAATCAACACAACGCTTGCACACAAAACCACTTCTATTTGAACGGAATTCACAAACTGTTCAAAATTACATCATTCGACGCACACCCAAATCACAGTGCGGCCATAAGTTTTATAGCAGGTCTCTTGGAACAACTGCATGAATAATTCAAGCCTAATATCTATATCCTATCTAAACTTATATCACTAAACTTTCGTTTTGGTATTCTGAAAGCAAAACGATAAGGTTTCAATCAATCTCGGGTTCTATTTGGCATTAATCTGGCGGTTGACTTGGAGTTTGACCATGATATCCTGCGCTTATCTTAGAAAACAGTTTTGAGGGGATAGGAATGGATCCACGAGGGAGCCATCCTCTATCCATCTGCACCCTTCGCTGCTAACCTAGAACTCTAGAACCTTGCAAATAATGGAGACAACTACAGAAACCTGGATTAGTTGCGGAAACAGACTGGTTCGGTAGCCAATTGCAAACTTTAACAAAACAATAGGGTATAAAGTTAAATATGAACAAGAAGACACATTATTTCGTGCCTTCATCAAAACCTGGTGGATATGGCTTTATTTAGGTGGTAAATATATAGGAAAAGAGAGGATCATTATGTAAAAAGGATGTCATGGTAGGAAAATCTTCAGACTCTACATTCCCCCGGACTGGAGATGTTATATGTCCTCATACACTTCTTCCTTGTCATTCATTGTGCCTCTTGCTTATCATCTCCATGTTTCATTGTTTTCTTCTTTTTGGCATTGATTGACATTCTAGGCTTTCTCATGAGAATTTTGTACCTTAAATTGATAATATCTCTCTACATGATTCTGTTTTCTTTCTTCAGTTTTTTGTTTTTCTTATACCACAAGCTTAGATCAAGGATCAGATTGCCACTCTTTGCAATCTGGATCTCACTCTGTGTCTTCAATGCTTGATTCTCATTTTTGAGATATCGGTTCAACATTTCTAGTTCAAAGATCTCCTACTTTAATATGTTTGAGGCCTATTTTTCATTTACCTGATTGCTCCCTTCTCCAGGGCTCTAAATTGTTTCATTTGTTGTTGTATCTCTCCTCTCTAGTGACTCTATATAGTCATATATTTCTTGTTGAGTAGGGTCAATACCCGAACTATGCACTGGGCTTCTTAAAGGTGAGATGTATGGTTGTGGTGATGATTTTGGTGACCATGTTGGAGAATTTCCAGGGCTTTCAATTGGCTCATCCCCTATTGGCTCGTTCTCTGTTGGAGTCTTCTTTGTTGGCTCATTTTCAGTTGGCTCCTTTTCATTTGGCTCATTTTCCTCAAGATTAATATATTCTGTAGTTTTTTAGGTTGTTTGTGGGATTGTGCTCAACCTTGTGCTCCTCCTAAATCCTAGGGTTTGTATTTTATGCACTTTCCTCCTTTTATTATTTGATTTTTCTTCTAGAGGAGGGATCTTAGTTTGTGAGAACTTTTCTTTACTTGGGCTGAATTTCTTTCTTCTAGGGTTTCCCTTCTTCATTCTTTGCAAAATCTTTACTATATGAAGCTCTTCTTCTGATACTTCTGTCTGAGTTTGAGGTGCATGTTCCTTTATCACTTCTATGGTTCTCTTCCTCCCTCTGAGGGCCCTGCTACTACTTGCTTTTTCTGGGGATTTTTCTTCAAAGTGGTTCCTTACTAGGAAACTCTCCCAGTTATCCCCTATACTTTGGAGATGAAATTCAACCAATATTTTTATCAGGCCATGATTATACATGGTGTTTTATATACACTAAATTTTCTTCTGAACATTTGTAGACATTTTCTTGAGGCTATTTAAGAGGAAATAAGGGAGTTTCATTTGATGATCCTCAAGGAAGTGCATCATCATCCTAACATGATAAAAATGCATTTGCCCAAACCTACCCTCACAAGTGACAAACTTATAAAGCACAAGTAATAAATTTCTCCATTTGTTTTAAGAGCAGTGCTGGGAATACCTTTCTTGTGGACCGTAGTGTCCATGTTCGAATTCTTGAGGAAGACCTTCCAGTCCTCACTATCAATCCCTTTGTTTTAAAATCATTTTTCTCCATTCCTTGGCAGCTCAGTAGCCTTAGCAATCATAGACTCTATTATTGTGATCTTAATGTCCCCAATTTCGGCTTCAATTCCATCAAATGAGCACGCAAATGTCTTGGTTACTTCCTTGTGGAAGTCGTTAAACTTTTCAATGAACTACAGCTATTGTCTCCCTTGTAGCAGCCCCCTATTTTGTGGGTACCCCTCCAAGAATTGCTTCCTTGTTGGATAAGTTCGAACAATTATCCCCATTCCGAAGGATGCTTTGCCTCAAATATTGGCTACCTTGACAGGAAAATGGAGTTGGTAGGGTTTGCTAGCTGGTGGAAAGATGGAGTGGCTATGAAAGTTCAGAGGAGTGTAAGAATGGGGAAGAACGGATAGATTATCAT
This sequence comes from Pinus tabuliformis, assembly GCA_031772625.1. Taxonomy (NCBI): domain Eukaryota; kingdom Viridiplantae; phylum Streptophyta; class Pinopsida; order Pinales; family Pinaceae; genus Pinus; species Pinus tabuliformis. The sequence continues at coordinate 222,649,183 of CM062809.1, read as the reverse complement.
AAGGAATATAGGGATGAATTCGACCATTAGGCGCATTTAAACTTATGATTTGGTAATTACATCGGTAGATTTGGAATAAGGTCATGACATGACTTTTTAAGTGGTGGCATATGATATCTTATTAGGTGGCCATTACCCTTAGGTTATAATGATTGCATTTTAGCAATATATCTTCTTAGTCATATATGCTATATAACCTTCCCTATTGTTAAATTAAAGCGGCGCGTACCTTTGATCTTCTTTTTCTAACCTTATTTGTTGTCCTTTGATCTCATGCACGTACCCTACTGTCAACTGTCCTTTAATCCAAATCACCAAGCATCTTTGAAGACTTAAAAAAATAAAAAAAAAAAAAAATAAAAAATAAATAAAAAATTAGCTGCAGAAACTTGTTTTAGCTGCAGAAACTTGTCCACGCTGCGGAAAGTTGTCCAAGCTGTGGAAAGTTGTTGATTCCGCGGCTAAAAGAAAGAAGGCTTTAGTAGATGAACTTTATATTTTTTTTTTGAAAAGAAAATTTGAAGTGCCAACAAATTGGTTTTCACTTTAAATTTTCTGTATAAACATGCCAACAACATGTTGGTTTTCATGTTTATGCAAATTTTTATGATATTTTTTTTCATATATTCATATATATATATATATAATTTATTTATTATATTTTTATTATAATAAAAATCTCTCGGATGAAACTTCCTTTATTTAATGTACTTATCATGCCATCTTGACCTCTGTTGTTGCACTAAGTTGGTTCTCTGGAAGGCCTCTTATCTGATTTCATTGAGCTCATTTAATTGTGTCATCCTTTGCTTCTGGGTTTTTGACAAGTCAAGATCTATCTGGATTGTTGTCTTATAGGTCTGGATCTGGAACTCTATTGGAAGTAAGACTTGCTTCCCATAAACAAGTTCATAGGGAGTATGCCCTATAATATTCCTCCATGTAGTTTTGTAGGCCCATAAGGCTTCTGGAAGCTTTTCTACCCAGTCTTTCTTGTGTAGATGCACAATTTTTGTAAGGATAGCCTCAATCACCTTATTTGTGGACTCAACTTGTCCATTGGCTTGTGGATGGTATGGAGTTGACTTTTGATGTTTTATCTTGCATTGGTCCACAAGCTTCTGCACTAGTCTGGATGTGAACTATGTCCCTTGATCTGTTACAATTTCTCTTGGGACACTAAAACAAGTAAAAATATCCTCAAAAAGAAATGAAACTACAGTATTTTTAGTAGAAAAAGGAAGTGCTTTAGCTTCTACCCATTATTGACATATTCGGTACATACCAGAATATACTTCTTTTGCTTTAAAGGTGGGTTGATTGGTCCAATAAAATACGGTGCTAAGTACTTGTGGTTGCAGTAGCATTTCATTTGAAAGAGTAGGTTTTCTGATTCTCTGACAACTGTAACATCTTTTAACATATTCCTTGGTGTCCCTGAAAATGGAAGGCCAATAATATCCTAGAAGCAAGATTTTGTAAGCAGTTCTCCTGTCAGAAAAATGTCCTCCACATGGCTCATCATGACAAGATTTTAGTATCTCCGGTATTTCATCTTCCCGAACACATCTTCTGATGATGAGATCTGGTCCTGTCTTATATAATTCTTCATTTATCCATGAATATGATGTGTTATTTTGGACTATTATTCTCTTTTTTCTCTAGGGAATAAATGAAATGGCATTTTTCCTGTTGGCCAAATAGTTAACAATATCTGCATACCAAGATGATTTAGTAGATACTACAAAAAGATATTCATCGGGAAATTTATCTTCTACAGGTTGATCATTGTTTTCATTTTGTATTCTAGATAGAAAATCGGCAATTGTGTTCTCTTTTCCTGGTCTATCTAGAATGGTTATGTTGAATTCTTGTAAAAGTAGGAGCCATCTAATGGCAGAATGGTCTGTGTGAACAAAGGTTTCATAGCCAGTTATATAATGTCTGAATTTTTTAATGGCATGAACTACAACTAAAAACTCATTTTCGGTTACAGTATAATTTAACTCTGCAGGAGTTAAATTTTTACTGGTATAATAGATTGCATAAGGAGTAAGATCCTTTTATCCTAACACAGCTCCTAAGGCTGAATCTGAAGCATTTGTTGAGATATGAAAAGGCAATTTCCAGTTAGTTCCTTTTAAGATGGGTGCTTCAGAAATTCTCTTTTTTCAAAGTTTCAAAGGCAGCTTGACATTCGGAACCCCAACTGAATTCACAGTCTTTGGTGAGTATTTTAAAGAGTGGAGATGAAATTTTTGTGAAGTTTTATATAAATCTTCTATAGTATCCAGTAAAACCGAGAAAACTTCTAACATCATTTTGACAACTTGGCACTGATAATTTAGAAATGACTCCAACTTTAGATGAGTCTACTTTGATTCCATCTCCTAAAATATGATGACCTAAAACAATTCCTTCATTAAACATAATGAAGCATTTTTCATGGCTTAGTGAGAGATTTGTTTCTTTACATCTTATTAAGACTTTTTCTAAATTGTCCAGTGCTTCATTGAAAGAATCTCCATAGAGTGTGAAATCATCCATGTACACTTCCACACAATCATGGATAAGGTCAAAGAAAACGTCGAGGACTGCTCTTTGGAATGTTGTTGGAGCATTACATAAACCAAAGGGAAGTACTCGGTAAGCATAAGTTCCCCATGGACTAGTGAACGTGGTTTTATCTTGATCTTCAGGGGCTACCTGAATCTGCTTATATCCACTGAACCCGTCTAAGAAGCAAAAAAAAAATTCCTGCTAAAGTGTCTAAGACCTGGTCTATGAAAGGTAACGAAAAATGGTATTTTAATGTTGTTATGTTTAATTCCCTATAATCAATGCATACCCTCCATTTTCCATTCCTTTTAGGAACGATTACTAGGGGTGAAACCCACTGAACGTTGGATATTGGATAGATGAAATTTACATTTAATAGTTTCTGCAATTCTTCCTTAACAATTTATTTTAGGTTTAGGTTCATTCTTCATTGAGGTTGTCTAACTGGTCTTGCATTTTGTTCGATGTAGATATGGTGTATGCAAGTTTTTGGATCAATCCCTCTCATGTCAGTGCATTCCCATGCAAAATAAAAAGAATGTTTACGTAAAATTTCTATCAATTGATTCTTTTGCACTTCTTCCAGGTTTTCATTGACATTCAAGGTTTTTCCTAGAAAGATTTCTATCGAGGAGCTCCCAAATTTTTCCATGGAGAGAAATGATACGTATTTAGATGAGAGATACTCATTTTGATTACGATCATAATGTGAGGAAGATTCATTATTTTCCAGTAAATTTAAAAGTTGGTCTTCCTCCTTCACTTGTTCAGTAGTGAAAGGTTGTATATCTTCTTCATCTTCTATCCATTTGTCAGTTTTTGTATCTGTTGTTGTTCTTGTAGGGGGATATAATGTAAATTTATTTGTGGAATTTCCATCTAAGATAAACATATCACCTGATCTACAGCCGATGAAGGCATCAACTATAGCCAACCAAGGCCTTCCTAGAATGAATGGATGTCCTCCTAAATTATTCCTGAGTGTTAAGACCATGAAATCAATAGGATATTCCCAAGAATATAAGGAGACACAAACATCTTCCAACACACCATCTGGTTTAATAACAGATATCTGCTAATTGCAACAAGTTTGGTGTGTACTGAAGGTTAAGAAGCCTAAGTGTGTACATAACTTGTTTACTCATTATGTTTATGGTTGCTCCTAGATAAATTAATGTGTTTGGTATTTCAGTTCCATTGATGTGAATTTTTACAATGGGGCTTCCTGGATCTAAATATTTTTGAATTGTCAACTTCCCCATCATAATGTCTGCAATTTTTCCGACTAAATAAATTATTTTTATATCTTTTCTTCTTCTCCCTAATCTTTGTGTACTTAATTCCTTAATTGTTTTTGCAAAAATTGTTATTTCTTTTATGGCTTGTAATAAGGGAATCTTAATACAAATATTTCTCGATTCATCCATCATATTGTAATCAGACAAGACAATTTGTTTCTCTAATCCTTCATCTATTTTCAACCTTTCTAGGAAAGGTGGTTTAACTGATATCGAGGATTGTTCTATCATAGGAGTATTTATTGGAATTTCTTTTGTTTGTTTATTTTCTTTTGGGGGGAGAGAAGTCTCCACTTCTTCTTATTTATTTTTGTGCTTTTGAGGATTTGATCTTGTTTCTTGAATGACAACAGCAGGTTTTCTTGGTAATACTTGTCCAGACCTTAATTGGACATTGTTTAGGTCTAGTGGAGTTATTACACAAGTTTTAGGATTTTGACCCTCCATGTTGTACATTGGTTGTTGTGGTATTTTATTATTGGGATTCGGAAGTGGTTGAACAGGTAGTTGATTTGATTTTTGTGGAAATGGTAGGGAAATTTGTGGGTTTTGATTCTGAACTGGAACTTGTGGCAATTGATTAGCTTGAGGAATTTGATTAGATGGGGGTAATAATTGTGGTGGAATGTAAGATGGCGAGTACTGTTGATATTGAGCATAGGCTTCATAAGGATTTTTCCATCCTTGATTCCAAGGTTGTGACTGTGGAAGAGCCCAAGGCTACTAGGCTAAATTTCAACTATTTTGTGAAGATTGGGCAAATTGTTGTGGTCTAAATCCTTGTGATTGATTTGGTTGGGGGTTTTTCAATGGTCTTTTGGCTATAAAGTAGAGAGGTTCCACTGGTTCTGAGATTCCTTCATCATTAAATATAGCCTTAAGACCTGGTAATGATGGACATTCCTTCGTATCATGATTTTCTGCACATATGACACAGGTTTCTATGGCTTTTGAGTCTAAGGGACACTCTCTTAGAGAATGTTTCTTCCAACATTTGGGACAGAAGATAGATAATGCAGCATTTTCAGAATTTTGTTTATTTTGTATTTTAAGGGTGACTATCTGCTCACTTAGGCTCCCTAAAATATCTGTTTTGAAGGTGTTAAACAAATGTCCTATTTCTTCCCTGCTAACTATCCCAGTTGCAGACTTGTTGATTCTTGACAAGATAGGGTCTCTAGGACTCCTTCCAACTTGTGCTTTACCCCTTGAGATATGTACACATAAATCACAAATATATGCGAATGGTAGTTGGGAAATATCTCCTTTCCCAGTTAGGTTAAGGAGATTGATCCATTCATATTTAAGGGCTTTGAGTAAGAGAGATTTTAAGGTGTCTTCATCCAAATTATCCATTTTTTCTCTCTTAACATTATAAACAAACCTTTCTACCAAGTCTTCAAGATTTTCATCTTCTTTTTGTGTCATTTTGAAGACTTCATCCTTAAGGTTACTAAGAATACAATAATCTCTATATTCGCCTAACAAAGCCTCTTTCATTTGTCCCCATGTTGTTATAGAATGCACTCCTAGACTTGTGAACCATTTTAATGCAGAGTCTTTTAATGTAGCAGGGAACAATTTTAACTTTTGAGCATCATGCAGATAATCTTATGATCTGCATAATACTTCAAATTCGAAGAGAAATGTATTTGGATCTTCATTTATTTTCCCATGGAATTTAGGAAGAATCGAGGGTGATATATTTTTCATTGTGAGGGTTGTATCTTCATCAAGAATAGGGAATCCTGAAGGGTCTTGATTTCCTCTGCCTCTACCCCTCCTCTACCTCTACCTCTTCCTCTTCCTCTTCCTCCAATCATTTCTTCTTCGCCATGGACATTGTGTACTTTGTTAGAAAATTATATATTATGGAGCAACGGAACACATAAACTATTGCAGAAATATAAACACAGAAAATGCATAAAACAAGAGAAACACAGATATACGTGGTTCACCCAGTTTGGGCTACATCCACGGAGAAACAACCGGTCCTTCTTTTATTATATTATCTAGCAAACTGAAGAGATACAACCTACATCAGATCCACTGTAACACCCTCTTCGCTCCCAATCTCCTCTCTCTTCCTCACTCAGAATACAGATATACATAGACGCAATAAAATTCCCTCATATATAGTGAGGGGTTGCCTTCTAGGGCAAAAAACCCTAAATTAAACATAACTTCTACCGTCAGATCATCCGCCTAATGAACGGCCCAGATTGACTAGAAATTACTAGACTTTTACAAGGCAATTTTACATCTATTTTTAGCTTCGAGGGCGTTGCCCCCGAACCCCCGCCGGGGACTGCTAGCCCCCAGACCCCCGCGGGGGGGACAAGTCCCCCCTGCGTGGAGGGTTGTATAGTCTTCCTGGGGTATACATCCGGCTGAAACCTTTGAATACAGAAGATAATCAGGCTCCACACCCAACATACTTCTCCTTCCCCTTCTTCAGCCATGATAGATTCTTCGGAGCTAATATAGTGTTCTTCTAATATTTCTGGTTCCTCTATCAATGGTTGCTTAGAATAGGTTTCCAATTCCTCTTCTTCACTAGGAACTTCTAATACTTCTCCCAAGATTTGCTCACCAGTGGAGGATAGAAAGGTTACTCCTGTAGTTGGGGATGTAGGATTTTCTTCAATTACAGCTTCAGTAGAAGAAGTAGGTGAAGTTCTGGAATGGATTTCTGATCTTGAGACTTCAGGAAGTCTTTGTCAACCTTTAAATGGAATTTGGGTTTGAGTAGGCGGTGTGGATTCTCGAGGTCTAGGTGAAGTGAGTGGATTTGTGAGAATTAAACTTCTTCCTCTCCCTACAAATCTACCTCTAGAGTCTTTATCCCTACACATATCATGTTTCGATTATTTTTTTAACTTCTATTCGTACTTCCCCAGCAACAGCGCCAAAATGTTTGGTCAATTCAATGTCTTTGATTGTCAATCATAAATTGTCAACCAGGGTGTGTACACTAATGAAGTACAGGTGCACAATCTATGCTTAGAAGTTATTCATTAGGTCGTTATGTATTTGTTAGGATCTAAATTTAAGATGTATATGGAAGTGGTGTTTGTCAATTATATTAGTGTCATAATTCTTAGATATGTTGACAGAGTCTCCCAGGAGTTAATCTCTATCTAATAGGTTGCAGATGATATGAGAGTGGTCCTACTTGTATTAAATTGTTTTGGGATTTTTGATCCTGAATCTTTATGCTGCAGCTTCTAATTCACTAAATGCAAAAAGAAACTTACTCTATCAGCTATGAAGAAATATTGTCTGAACTCAATTGTTTAGGAGAGAACTCTCACTCTTTTACTTATTCAATTTTCCCTCAAACAAAATAACCCAAGAAACATCTATATTATGAATTAAACACACTTCAATTATGCTAGATAATAAGAAAATTAAATGACCATGTTGTACTAGGTATAAAGCAAATTAAATAACATACTAAACTAGGTATAAAGCAAATTAATGTACTTATGAAAATAACAACTCGGTGGCGAAATCATTATGCTGCATTTTCACACAAAACAGAGCATTTGAAGAATGAAAGGAAATCGTATTGCAATTGATTAAAACATGTCATTGTTTGTAGGGGCCCTCCACATAGCATTTCATAGCTTCCAATCAACACAACGCTTGCACACAAAACCAATTCTATTTGAATGGAATTCACAAACTGTTCAAAATTACATCATTCAGTGTGCACCCAAATCACAGTGAGGCCATAAGTTTTATAACAGGTCTCTTGGCATAACTGCATGAATAATTCAAGCCTAATATCTCTATCCTATCTAAACTTATATTGCTAAACCTTCGTTTTTTTATTCCAAAAGCAAAACGATAAGGTTTCAATCGATCTTGGGTTCTGTTCTACATTAATCTGGCGGTTGAATTGGAGTTTGATCGTGATCTCCTGCGCTTATCTTAACAAATAGTTTCGAGGGGATAGGAAGGGATCCATGAGGGAACCATCCTCTATCCATCTGCACCCTTCGCTACTGACCTGGACCTCTAGAACCTTGCAAACAATGGAGACGGCTACAGAAACCTGGATTTGTTGCGGAAACAGACTGATTTGGTAGCCACTTGCAAACTTTAACAAAACAATCGAGTATAAAGTTAAATATGAACAAGAAGACATATTATTGCATACCTTCATCAAAACTTGGTGGATATGGATTAATTTAGGTGGTAAATATATAGGAAAAGAGAGGATCATTAGGAAAAAAGGATGTCATGGTAGGACAATCTTCGAACTCGACACCAAGCTCACCAAGTCGATTGCATTCCACCCCTAGACTAATGGCCAAACAAAGGTTGTCAACAAGACAATAGTCCACATACTATGCATGTACAACTCCAAGAATCCTCAAACATGGGATGAGAGTCTTCCCTATGTGTAACATAGTTATAACAACGCTCTCCATAGCTCGACTGGCCACATCCCCTTTCAAGTGGGCCTAAGATTTCAACCATTATGTTCCATTGATGTTGCATTGCCTCTTGCCACTACATAGGAAGAATCTGCACATGTTTAGTCTGAAGCTGATAAAGCCACTAGGTTTATTGAGCGCATTCATCACATCCGCCAGTAGGTTCATGACATTTGGATAAATCTAATTCTAAGTATAAATAATGACATGATCGACATTGGGTGCCACATAAATTTCAGGTGGGAGACAAAGCTTGGTTTCATCTACAGAAAGAATGCATTAATAAAGAATATCAGAAGCTTAGACCACTACAATACGGGCCTTACACCATCACCAAGGTTGTGGGATACAACACTTATGAGCTCAGTATCCCCCCATTCCTTGGCTTGCACTCAATATTCAATGTGGACCGCCTTCGACCATACTTTCCACCATTTTTGGACACATTAGACATCGCTAAACAACTAACACCAATCGAGCTCAACCCAAACTACATTGAACATGCCACAACTGATTGGATCATGGACATACAAATCAAGAACACTTACCAATAGAGTATCCAGTTGTATAGGGTTGTCAAAGTTGGATAGCTCTTGCACCAAGGCAAGTGGCTCACCAAGGACCAATTTCAGTAGAAGTTTCCCCATCTTATGGAAGAAGTCAACGCAATGGGGACCACTGCTTCCTAAGGGGCGGAGGACTAATCCAGGTGGATATTAGTGGCCACCCACCTATTCCACTTGGACCCCCAACACTGTTTCCTTTCAGTTTCTTTAATTCTAGCACAACTTTCTATTTTTGGTAGTTTTTCAAGTCCTAAACTTCCAGAGCCATTTTGAGGCCCTAAATAATTTTTTTTGGAAAATGTGCGAAGCCCATTGCCCAATGAGTAGGGGTTTTCCAAAAAATATATATACAAAAATAATAATAAATATAAATATAAAAATTAATTAGTTAATTAAAAAATAATTAAATAATCCTCGGATATATCTTTCTAATGAGGTATCATGTACACCAAATGAAGATCATATGCCCAAACTACAACCCCAAGAATTTGGTGTTCCAACTAATCCCAACGAGGCCCACAAACTTTTGGCGCTTCATCTCCTAGGGTTAGGATTTTGGATTTTGAGGGTTTCCATTGTTTCTCAATAATAAAAAGGCCTTTGAGCCTCATTGTAACACAGTTCAGAAGGCATGTAGCCACCACATCTCTTCTTAGAGATAATCTATCATCACCTGAGCTAGTTTGTTTCCATCTTGCATGTAAACAGTTAGTATTCGTTACTAATTAATTGAACTTCGGTTTTCGCTATACCTCTATTTTTCTATTTAAATTTGTATTTCATTTCATTCCTATATAAATTTGGATCACAGACAGTGGGTTTGAATCCAGGAATCAATGTCTCCCAATTTCAACCTGTAAAGTAGCCGCAATACAATTTTGGAACCTTTAGTGAGATTGTGTGATAGTTGGATCTCCGGCCTTGAAATACCCTCATCTGTATGGTGGATCTTTGTGATGGTTTGTCACTACAACAAAACCCTGTGATTAGCGTCCCTTTTTTCTTCCTTTTTTTCATCTAGAGCCCATTTTTGGTGCTATTTGTGTCCATTTATCAAATATGGTATAAAAATTGATGCAAAGTTTTCACCGAGTTTTTCACCAAGTCTTACACCAAGTTTAGCACCACGTATTGTAATAGGTTTTGCATCAGGTTTTACACCAGGTTTTACGCCAAGTTTTATGCCAAGTTTTGTGCCATCCTTTGCACCATGTTTTGCATCAAGTTTGGCACCTAATTTTGTTTCGCCAACTTTTGTATCATTTATTTCATCCAATTTTTGCGCCTACACTTGCATCAACTTTTTCATCATCTCTTGCATCCTCTTTTGCATCATTTTTTAAATCATTTTTTGCATCCATTTTACATCATTTTTTGCATCCCCTTTGTGTCAAGATTTTCATCAGGTTTTGTGTCTCATATTGCATCTACTTTTGCATCGAATTTTGTTGCATCATATTTTTCATCCATTGTCGCACCCATGTTTACATTCACTTTTGCATCCCTTTTTGCATCTTATTTTTCATCTTCATTTGCTTCTTTTTTTTCATCTATCATTACATCCACCTTTGTTGTGACATTATTTGTACCATGTTTTGTACTTACTGTTGTACCCACGTTTGCTTCCAATTTTGCATCAAAATATTGCATCCATTTTTGCTTCCACTTTTGTGTTGGGTTTTTCATCTCATTTTGTGTATTCTTTTGCATCTACTTCCATTACATCCATATTTTTCATCCAATTTTGTTTCTACAGTTGCACCCATGTTTGCATCCACTTTTTCATCCCTTATTGCATCTTGTCTTGCATCCAAGTTTGCATAAAATAATTTTTATGTTTTTTGCATCCCATTTTGCATCTACTTTTACATCCACTTCTGATGCGTCTAATTTTTAATCTAATTTTGTGTCCACTATTGCACCCATGTTTGGTCCATGTTTACATCCATTTTTTAATCCAATTTTTCCTCCTTTTTGCATCCAAGTTTGTGTCTTTTTTTTTTTCATTGTTGTATCTCCATTTATTTCACAACAATTCATGCTAATTTTTATGCCTACTATTACACCCATGTTTTATTCCACTTTTTCATCCATGTTTGCATCCTATTTTGTGTCCAAGTTTGCATCAACTATTGCATCTACTTTTTCATCCACTTTTGTGTCAATTTTTTTGTCTTGTTTTGCATCTACTTATGTTGTGTCCACTCTTCATCCAATTTTAAGTCTATTGTTTCCCCCATTTTTTTGACTTTTTCATCCATTTTCCAACACATTTTTTTTGCATTGATGATATTTCTTATGACATTAACAATTATGAACAACTGATGACAATGTCAATAATTATGACGATGATGATGATGACCTGAATTGTGATTTATGATAATCAAAATGACGATAAAGATGATGGGGGTTATAATGACAATGATGATGGCGATGCTAATGACCTTGGACAATCTTCCCAATTTTTAAATGTTGTCATGGTCATAATCATAATCATTATCTTTAGAGTCATCTTCCAAGTCATCATAATTTGATCATCATTATCATTATTTTCATCTTGGTCATCATCAACATCAATAATGGCATGAATCATGATTATGATGTTCATGACGAAGTTGACAACAATGATGATAGAAATTACATTAATTATGATGATGGGGATGATGAAAATTATAATGACGATGATAATGGTAGTGATGATGATGATCATCGATCATCTCTAAAAAATAAAGTTGTCATTTCTCTTGCATATATCATGTGTCCTAACAACCCTTTTTGAGCACTCGTAATATTTTTTGGGTTGATGATATTTCTTACGACACCTATAATTATGAAAAATTGACGACAATGTCCATAATCATGATGATGATGATGACGACATGAATGGTGATTATGACGATAATGAAATGATGAGATTGATGGTGGTGATGATGATGATAATGAAGATGATGACACTCCCTCTAAACTAGGGAGATATTCATAATGAGACAAAAAAGTACTCTCAAGTTGAAATATTCATATAAGAAGGGATCTGGATTGATAAGCATCAACAATGATTTATATCATCATAGCCAACATTGTCAAAATAGAAAGGCCTTGACTAACAAGTTATATCTATCCATTAGATCATAACATAATGTTAGGAGGCATAAATTTGGACACTACTGCCTCTTTAGGCACTTACCGCACTAGGATGTTCATTAGGCATGTCCTCGCATGATCATTTCCTAATCCATTGTCATAATATTTGACACCAGGAAATGTTGATCCTCATGACTATTCTTATCTTGGATTAATGTACTTGACTTATGGCGGTTAGTCCTAGTCAAAGCACAAATTCTCAAAAAATATTGGTCCCAGATGTTTATCTAATCCACCATTCTCCCTACTGGTGTATTTAGTAGGCTTACAACTGTTAGTCTTGGCCATAGTACATGACAAATGGATAATATGGTGTCAATGCTCACTCCCTCTCAACCAGGGAGGAGACATCCACAAGCATAAGCGTTTCTCAAGAATACCCATCATTTTCATAGTGAATAACATAATTAATTTGTTTTCATCGCATGACATCTTTATGATTAAGCATTCATAGATTTGTGGCAAAATATTTCCCCTTTTGTCATTTGTGAATAAAGAAAATAAAAAAGTGAAAGCCAAAATCACTAAAGATACACTATAATGATTTATCTAAGTCTAAACTCTAAGGTTAAAGTGAAAATTTATGTAAATATTATATCTGTGAGTTGTTCAAAACTTATGAAAACCTTATTCCCTAAGTCCTATATATAAAAAAATCAAAAGAAAGAAAAATAAGGCCCAATGAATGGTAACTCATGTATTCACACCCTCTTTGGAAAACATATGAATATATACACTCCTAGTCACACTTGATCACATGTTTGTGATGGTTAAATCATGAAGTCCTCTTTTCCCCTTTCATTTTCACTTCATCATTTAAGAACCTAATTGAGGATCTAGGGAATTTTTCTTGCCTAAGGGTTTCATGTCTACTCTTGGTTTACTTATGTCACACTACAGTCAATCATGTGACAGAATGAAATACTTAAGTTTGTGGAGTTATTAGAACAATGTATTAAGTTAGTCACCACACACACATGTATCACATGTCATTGATCCACATGTGTGGGTTGGAGACTCATTGCTTGAGAACTTTAATGGATACTACTTTAGGGTCTTGATGGTATATCTTACAAAATCTCTTGGTAAACATTGTGATTCATCCTTTCTTTTCCTCAAGACAGTTGATAATATTCAAGTCACTCCCAATAATCCATGGAGATGGGGAGTATAAATTACTTGTGCTGGAAATAGAATTGAGAAATAGAGGTTTTCCATTTGTGATATTGGAGTCATAGACATTAGATACATGGAAGTAGTCCTAGATGTCAATTAACTAAGATTATATTGTCATAATGTGAAAAGAGGTAAACATATTGGTAACCTTGATGTCATGATCATTCCAAATAATAGCCATTCCACCGAAGTATATCTAATCATCAATCACTACTACTTGGAAATTCCTCCCCCATTTTCTAATTATATGAGGTAGAACCTCACTTAATATTTTTATTTCTTATATCAACATTATTGATGGGTGCTTTGCGTACCATTTTTCTTTTAGGAGTATTTGTTTTCCTTTACTATTGAGGTCCCTAATGTTCCATGAGACTATTTTCATGGAGAATTTACACAGAAAGGAAGTATAATGTGACTGAAAAAAACATGTTCCAAGATTTAAGTTATTGGACAATGCCACTTCATGACTCCTATATTTCCTTAACCTTGGATTGAATGGTGAACTTGATAGCCTTAAGGGAAATTAACCAATGAAAATCTCAAAAAGAGGTGACTTTTGACTTTATCACATACAATTTAATATACTAAAAAAAATATCCATAAAAATTTCATCAATCAATGAATCTTCAAAAAAAATATCCAAAACAATTTCATCAAGCAATGAAGCATTACATTATAAATTACAATCTATAAACCTTTTGGGAACTTTTTGCTAAACCATGTTCAAAACCAACATATTTAATATTAATATTTAACAATAATATGGAAAATAACACATTTTCATAAATTAAATAACATGTTATCAATCCTAAGAAATGTCACTAACATAAAACTAAAAAGCATGCAACTAATGGGAGTGACCACTCAAGGCCACCATAAGACAATTAATCTATTAAGACAAGGATTAATGGGGAAAGAAATCTACAAAGGACATAGGCAAACCTATTTTAACTTTATTGTTTTATTAGGTGCAAGTTGAACATCTCAAGATATAATGAAGAGAAGAATTAATTTTATTTCATTAAGAAAACCCAAGCACATTCTATAACTTAGCAAGGAAGAGATGTATAATACCCATCTCAGTGACACAACGCATAGCATTAAGTTACTTTATATATATAATTTAAACTCATATCATAAAATCACAAATTTAGCATGAATGGATGTTTAAAATCCATTTTTATAAAAAGAAAATATAATTTTTGTTATAAAAAAACCGGAAACTAAATATATTTTTTTAGAAAATAAAAAAATACTAAACTAAATATATACTTAAAAAAAAACTAAACTTAAGCAATTTTTATTTTATTTTATTTTATTTTATTTATTTTTTATTTTTTTTTAATTTAAAATATTTTTTAGAATTTTTTTAAACACTTCCCTCCATTCTAAGATGCAAAAATAATAATAGAAATAAGGACAGACCAAAAATATTCCTTTCCTTAGTAAGTGTTTCTCACCATTCATTCCACTCACTCAAGTTATTTCATAAAACAGAGATAAGTGTTATTTCACACTCTTTTGGCAAAGCCTATTGAGCTTCTCTTATGATATATCTATTCCTTGATAGAGTCCTTGATATATTTATCAAGTTTTGATTCCTTGGAGATTAATTAGAGCAAAGAAAACATGAGTACTCTTAAATCCAAGTTCAATGCCTCTAATGGTGGACACAAGGCAAGGGACGGGTTGCTATCGTGGTCATAACTCCAAGTTCATTGTCTTTGATGGTGGACGAGGCAAGGGAGGGGGTTGCGGTCATGGTTGTGGTCGTGGAGTTTTCTCTTTTACATTATATTTAGGGAGTTCAAAGCAATTTGAATGGAATCATTGTCGCCACTAGGTATAATGGATTAAGTGTGATAATGGATAAAATGAAGTAATTATTAGTGAGCATTTGTTCTTGAACGAACATTAGGATCCATCTTATTATATAGAAAAGTAAATGCATTAAAAACAACTCAATATTTCATGTGACATTCATATTGTATGCGACTTATTTTGCATTAAAAACAATTTACTTTTTCATGTGACATTCTTTTTTTGTTAAAATTTCTTCTATTTCTAATCTGAATTACAATTGTAATTTGAAACAAAGCTTCCAGTAAATATTAATTTACCAATTCTGCATGGAAATCATAAGAAACATTCACAATATAATATGAAGAATAAATGGGTACCTACTTCATATGGATTAAAAAATGCTTCTACTACTTAATGTGAATTACAAGTGTAATATTAGTTGGATCTCCAATATATCTTAAGCCATATTTTCATTTTATTTTTAGTACTATTAAATTTTATTATGTCCTACCTCATTTTATTGTTAGCATTGTAATAAAAATATGCATTTTGCTATAGAATTAGTACTAACATGTAATATTGATTTTTTTTCCAGAACGCTATAAGTAATGACCACGAAGATGATGATATAGACTATGTTTAGATTACATCATATATCAGAGATGATGATGATGAGGATGGTGATGGCATTGGTGATGATTATGTGGATGATATTATCAGGATGGTCAGGATGATGATCATGGAAATGATCATGAGAATGAGATAGACTATGATTTTTGTGGTGCTAGCTAGCCATCCATTATTTTTTATATTTAGTTGGATGTCTTAATATGGTAATCATACATTTGAATTTTAGTTTATTTGAATAATGATGATGATACTATCGGTACTATCTTGTTACCTTATGAATATGTTAAAAATTGTTTACAATTTTTTTTATGAAGAATTATTGTGTATGATGAGATTCCTATTTTTTTATGGATGTTGTGAATTTACCTTAGCATAATGATATCTATGAAACATTTTTATTTGGTAATCTTACATTTAATTTTAGTTGATTTGATTAAATATGATGATGATATTATCATTTTTTATCTTGTTATTTTATGTATATATTGAAAATTATCAACATTATTTTGATAGAGAATTATTATGTATGATGATATTACTATCTTTTGATGGATGTTGTGAATTTACCTTAGAATAATGGTGTTTATAAAGTATTTTGATATGATAATCACACATTTGAATCTTAGTTGATTTGATTAAAGATGATGAGGATATTATTAGTATTATCTTGTTACTTTATATATGTGTTGAAACATGTCAATGCTTTTTTATGGAGAATGATTATGTATGATGATATTATTATTTTTGGATGTAATGTTGTGAATTTACCTTGGAATAATGATATTTGCGATAAATGTTGATTTAGTAGTAATATATGTATATTGAAACTTGTCAATCATTTTTTGATGGAGAATTGTTATTTATGAGGATACTGCTATATTTTTTATGAATGTTGTCAATTACACTTAAATTTGTTTACAAATACTAAGTTATGAATTTGAATTGTGATATATTCTTAAATGTGTTATACATGAAAATACCTCCTGATCATGTTGGAGGAGAATACTATGCTGTTGGTTGAAATACCCCTTTCTCCTAAACTATATAAGCCTATAATACAATTTATGTACCATGAGGACCACGGTATCCTAGTCTATAACAATTTGTCCCCTTCATCTAACTTTTGTTACCAAAATTCTCACATTAGAGGAATTTTCAACTCAAAAAATAACCACCTAAGAAAAAATTAAGAAGCTAATAAAATAATGCCATGTAGACAACTTTTTAATATATAATTTTTATTATTCTTTTACCAAAATTACCCAAATAAATGTCACATTTACCAAAATAACTGTATATGTATTTTATATTTAAATTAATATATTAGCATAAGATTTAATAAAATTTAAATTAAACAAAAAGCAAATTCAAAATTTAAAGGAAACTTAAATTTAAATTTAAATTACCCAAATAATCGTCACTTTTATCAAAAATAATCTTCTACCTGTATTTTATATTGAAATTAATTTATTAACACAAGATTTAAGAAAATTTAAATTTAAAAGGAAGATTTAAAATATAAATTTAAGTTACTCAAATAAATGCACTTTTATCAAAATAACCATATATTTATATTTTATATTTAAATTAATTTATCAATACAAGATTTAACAAAATTTAAATTAAGAAAGTAAATTTAAAATTTAAATTAAATTTAGGATTTAGGATTTTATATTAAAATTTATTTATTTAACACGCCATGATTTACCCTTCATTAAAAATATTCTCGATATTCTAACTTTTATAGATTAAGATATTAATTTTATTTTTAATATTTAATATATTTTTGGGTCACTTGGGCACCATTCACAGTTAAATTAGGTAAGTTATATTATTAAAAGAAATCCACTGCCTAGTCACACCTGTATGTCTTTTAAATTTTAAAGGATTTTGATTGGCTTACACATTATGACATGGAAATTCAATGTTAACATTTTAAAATGAAAATTCCTCTAATGCGAGGAAAAAAGCTTGAGTTAACTAGAATTTGACACTCTTGTTCACTTTCGGAAACTCATCTAGTGGAATGTGATCTCTTTATCCTCATCTTTTAGATTTTTCCTAAAAAATAAAAGCATACAAAAGTGGGAAGAGCCATAAAGCATGGGGAAGCTTTTTCCTAAGCACAAAAGTATCTAAAAAGTGGAAAATGCCATTTTTATATGAGGAAACATTATTCACCCAAAAGCTTTTGCCAAAATTGAACTAATGAAGAATTTGGGAAATCTTCATAGCCTTCACTTTCCTATATATTGGAGGCTTGGCCATTGAGGAAATGATGGGAATTCGTGTATTGTCACACTGCTGAGATCTATCTTGAGAGGGATGGTTTTGGAGCTAGGAGTTGGGGGAGGTGTTGTTGCAACTGCATCTAATGGTTGTAACTTTCCTCCAACTCCTTTATTAATATAGATTAGTTGTTCTTCCTTCCATTGCTACTATTCATTCTTTACTTATCCTATTTAACTAATGAATATATGGGATTTTGGTTTATATTTATTTATTCAGTAATATTTATATGTTTATGATAGTTTCAATTATCAAGATATTATGTTGTGAAGTTTTCTTTGTTCTCTCTCTTGTGTGTAGGACCAAGATTTGGAGCTATCTAGGAGTGCTTCCCAGCTACACTAAAAACTCCAACAAGACCTGCATGCAAGGACTCACATGAATTCATTCTTCTTTTCTTAATCTATACTCCACATCTTGATCTATTAAGAATCTTGAGCCTTAGACAACCTTTCTCTCAGTCAGTCTATCTTAGGTTTCTGGGATAAACTGAGAGGGTTTTATGTTCATCTAATTGCGCATTAAACCCTACAAAAAAATGATACTTAGAAAATGTAATATATTTCACTATGTAATAAAATTAGTAAAATGGAAGTAAAAGTAAAACTCTAAACAAGACGCCAAAAGTGGATGTAACCATCGATGCAAAATTGGGAGTAGAATTGGATGTTAAACTAGCCATCAAAACAAGATGCAAACAATGAGACAAAAAGGGTTTTAAAGTAGAATTAAAAAAGGGTGCAAAACTAGACACAAAGAAGGGAATAAAATAGGGCATACAAAAAGATACCAAATTGGGCGCAAAAAAGGATGCAAAAATGGACACCAAAATGAGGATGTAAAGAATGGTGTAAAATTAGGATGCAAAATTGGGTGCACAAAGGATGTAAGAAAAGACACAAAACAAGAAGCAAAATGGGATTAAAATAGGGGGAAACTAAGGATGCCAAAAATTATGTATAACTAGATGAAAATTCAAACTAAAATCTAGGTGCAAAATGAGATGCAAATGTGGACACAATGTCGCAGAAAAAATGATGCAAATTTGGATGCCAAAAAGGATGCAAAATTAGACACCAAAAAGGATGCAAAATTGAACATAAAAAATGTTGAAAAATTGGACACAAAAGTAGAAAAAATGTTGCAAAAATGGGCATAAAAATGGATCAAATTTGGATGCAAAATTAGGTGGAACAAATGATTCAAAACTTGGTGCAAAAACAAATGCAAAAGTAGACGAAAAAATGGCTCAAAATTGAACGTAACATTAGACACAAAATGGGATTCAAAGGTGGACGCAACACATGGTCCAACATAGGGTGAAAATTTAGATGCTCAAAAGGATGCAAAATTGGAAGTAAGAAATGTTGTTAAAAATGATGCTAAATTGGATGCAACAAATGATGCAAAATAGGATGCAAAAAAGGGAGACAAATGAAACGAAAAACTGGATGAAAAAAATGGTGCAAAAATGGATGAAAAATTTGGCACTAAATCAGATTCAACATATGGTGCAAAATTAGATGCAAAAAATGGTGTTAAAAAAGGCAAAAAAATTAGTGCAAAAATAGATATAAAAATAAGTACAAAAGTAGAAGCAAAAATGGCATAAGACTAGATGCAAAAACTGGCACAAACTTGATACAGAAAAAGGCATTAAATCAAATGCAAAAGATGGTGTAAAACTCGATGCAAATTATGACACAAAAATAGAAGCAAAGAATGGCACAAAACAGGAAGCAAAAAATGATACAAAAAATGGCACAAAACTAGAAGCAAAACTTGTTGCAAAACCAGATGCAAATCTTGGTACAAAATATGATGCAAAATTTGGCATAAAAAAACGATGAAAAATTTGGCGCAAAAAAGGATGCTTTAAAAATTGTACAATAGAGCCAAATTTAGCGCCAGGCTGCTAATCCCAATGGAGAGAAAAATACACTAAAATCTGGTGCTAAATCTGGCGTAAATTTCCTGTTTTGTTGTAGTGTGTAGAAACCAAAGTGTTGGATTGTTCATTGGTCTATGGTTGTAACAATTTATTTTATTAGTTGTTAATATTGTGACCTATGTGATCCAAAATTTATCCTCTTTGCAATGGATTTGTAACCTAGGACCAGAGATCTCCTTGTTCGGTCCACCTCCACGATCAAGGATTCAATGTGCTACATTTGGATCAAAACACAAATAATTCATCACAATGATCAATTTATGAGACCTTCTGGTGATCTTTGCTGAGGAAAGGCAAATATGTCGATTCTTTAGTGAAATCCTTTCTAGATCACTTCACTTTACAGTGAAAATATTCGTCTAAAAGAGATCACCTTGGTGGATGCCACAAAAAAATTGTAATGGCTTTATATATTATTTGTGAGCAATTTTTCCACTAATGTTCGAGGATCCTATTGGGATCCAATGTTTTTGAGCCTATAATTTTTTCTCTCTAGTCGAAGATTTGAATTGTGTGGTGCTTAGTCCAACCAATGCAGAAGTTACGAGATCTATGCAGTCACTTTGTCGCAGTAAACTGAGGCCACTGGAAATCACTGGTTTTTGCCATGACTGATTAGAGATTTCTTTTGAGCGACCCGGTTTGGATGGTGGAAACAATGGCCATGGAAACCATCCAACCCTTGATCTTTGATTGCCCATTACTCTGCCCTCAAAATTAAATGGATTCATGAAATCCAAGGAAATAGTCTCATTGATTTGTAATAATATCTTTTTTGATGGTCAAGTGTCAATCTGTTTGACAAAATGACTAACAGAAACATGGTTCCATGGATTACAATTATTGCACAATACATCTACAGTGTGTATGTCGATGACTCTTTGGAGGTAATAATCAAATTCAAAGATCTTTAGAGTCAAATTATCACATTTGGGATGAATAAGATATATTTGTTAAAAAATTACTTAGTAGTAATGTATGGTAAATGTGGTGTGGAAGTATACAGGTTACACACAAACTATTGGTATGATTAACTTATAAGATCACTCAGTTAAATTATGCATAATTGATTATCGTCACCTACATTTGTGTTGACTTGTTACTAATATCAATCATTTAGAACAAATATATGAAATAGCACATGCTTTATTGTACATGGCATTAAAAAGCAAATAGTAAGTCCCAACGGAATCTAAGAAATTTGTAGAGTTACCCTAGGCATAACAATAGGCACAACCACAAGAAAATTGGGGTGCAATGAAGTATTCAATCAAAATTGAAATGAGCTCTTGAAAAATAAGAAATCATTTGATATTATATCATCTCAAAACTCAAGTCCTTGGGATCAAACAGAAATTTGGGTTCCTTGTGTGATGTAGCAGAGAAAATTGTAGTGCAATATTGGAATCTTTGACGAATCACGAGAATCAACTTAGTAATACAAGAAGATGTCTCTTAGTCAAAATCAGCCTTATATTTTGCTAAATGTCTTGAAAAAAAGGCACAAGAAAAGTTACATTCTTCTCAAAGATGGAATAATTTTATGGATATACTGTGAAGGCAAACCACATTGACCCATAATACCATTGTTGGCTTAATTAGGTTTCATATAGGAAACAATCTATGTTTTGATTGTTCACTAAAGTAAAAATAAAAGTGCAATCAATTTGAAAATTATGAAGTGTATTATTTATGGAAAAAGTACTCCCAGATTATTTTCATTATGCAGATAGCTTGGAAAAAAGCTTCTAGAAATCACATTGATAAGTAATTTTTATTGGTATCTGTATGAGGATAGTGTGAAAGAATGTTTGGCAATGGAAACAAGTCTTATTCTCATACATTCAAGGCTGATATATGTGTTATTTGTCACAGTTGTGACGTGGCACATGTGTTTCATGAGAAAACTTGTATTGATTCAAAATTGTGTTGCAATTGATGAACGCTACTTTTCCTCAAAATCTGATTTGAATGCCCTATGCAGTTATGGCCGGATAAAGAATAGGAAGTTTTGTGATGCAAAGTTTTAGTGTTGTCCAACGTTTTGTACGAGTAAGGGTCATAAGAAATATAGAGTTGGTTTGACGGTAAGCCTACTTGGGCGAAGCCCAGGAGACTGCAGTTCAAATGTCATTGAGTACACTTAACTGCTCTGGTGGCAGCTAGAGGAGCAGATTCCCCACCCCCACCTTGGCGGCACGTGAATCTTGCTCTTGCTAAAATCATAAGATCTTAGTATATCGACTTGCAGGTAATTGGATGTACTCCTGGTGTTATAGAGGCAGGTAGTTGGATGGTGTTATAGAGGCAGGTAGTTGGATGTACTCCTGGTGTTATAGAGTCAGCTATGAGGATTGATCATGGGTCTCCCATAGATTAGGACTGGCAGTTACCGATTCACCATGTTGGATGTACTCCTGGTGTTATAGAGGCAGCTACGAGGATTGATCATGGGTCTCCCGTAGATTAGGACTGGCAGTTACCGATTCACCATGTGGTTAAAAAAAACGAAATATAAAGTTTGACATTACTCCATATGCAACATTTATTCAAATAAAAAGAAAATAGAGTTTGAGTATTTTTTCTTTTAAATGCTTGTGTGGACACTACGAAATTAGTGTTGGTAGGTGTAACTGAGTAACTAGAAGTGCAGAATTGTATCTGCTTATGTATTTTAATATCTGTTTCAGTTAAAGTATTTCCCGCCAAATTTGTTGTATTGTTATGGTTGTGCTCTATTTCTTACGATGGTTTCAGGACTCCTTTAGTCTTAAGGGTTGGGTATTTCCACTGTAGCGATCCATGGGAAGTTAAGTGTGAGTTCAGATGAGGTCTCTACCAACAAAATTATTTGCATCCATTTGGAGGTGTAATGGCAAAGACAAGATCATGGAGGTGTGAGTGCAATTGTTTCAGTATTATATTGGAAAATATATTTTGCGCATTTTGAATATAGTTCTTTAAAAAAAGAAAGAGTATTGCAATTCAAAGAAATGTGAAGATAGGTGATAATTCAAGTTAATATTGTTGCAAGTAGTCAAATTGAATAGATCTGTTTGAAGACAACTGGCTGGAATATAATATGGTTTCCTTTGTAACGGATCAAGCAATCATTTGTGTGAAACTTGGTTTTCTCATAATTCATTGAAAAATCATGAGATTTATGGTTTATTCTACATCCATCAAAATGAGATTGCATTAGATTGGTCTTACAGTTGTAGATCAAGGTGTTTTCCAACAGAGCTCTCTGATCTGAGATGAATACAGTGAAAGATCCCAATAATAAAGAGAGTCTTAATTCATTTGCTATGTAGATTTCAGCTCTCTGCTCTACACACCAACTGGAAATAGAGACTGCAATGAACAATTCATAGCAGGTCACCGTTTATGAAATTGTTAGGGTGAAAATTGATTAACAAATTGCAGCATTGTTTGTGTTTCTCATTATTCTTCTCTCGTGCAAGTCCACCAAATTCGTAGCAATAAAACCATTGTCTCCATGGAAACTGGGAGTCCATTATGGATTTGAACAAATCCATGAGCATAAGCGTTAGATATGTTGAATAACATTAGTTGAAAGTTGCTTGCCCAGACAAATTTAGATTTGTAGACTCATCGAGAAGATCACTCATCACGCATCAATCTGTGGTTGCTGATGTGTGAATTAAAGATTTGCATAATCGCCTTCTTGTCATATAGAGTCTTTATTAGAGTTTCATTCCTAGGAGCTAAGCCCGAGTCTACAACTACAATTTCTATTTTATACCAAAGCATTGCAAATCCCAAAGGTTTGCATGTTTTAATTGAATGTGACTTAAGACCTCTGCAATGGCCTTCACTAATTTTCCCTGCATGGGCTTCAGAGATTCTGTGTACAGAGAAATCCATGAACGACAGCTTTGGATACAGAGTCACATTGTATGAAGATTCAATAGATTTCGTTATGTTTGTGTTGTTGGACAATTGATTCACATTTATCGTTGCTACTACTAAGCCTAGTATTGCAGTGATTACAATAACAAAGTATTGGCTAGTGTATCCATGGTGATTCAAACCACGAGACTGGCTTGATGACAATCATCAAGCAAGTTTTATCCTCTATATCGTGTTACAAATTTATGTTATATTTCTATATGAATTGAGGCATTTGAGGCTGGATGCTATATGGTGTCCCTTGAGTTGAGTATTCTGTATATCTTTCATGAAACATTGAAGTGTATTTTGGTGAAGAATAATGCAGGGAAAACATTTTTTATATTTTCTTTTCATTATAAAAGGAATTTGGAGAGCATTTGTATAATATGTGAGGGAGCTTTGAAACTTCATTCAAAAATAGAACAAAAGTCTAGCTGATAGCTTCGTTGTCAAAAGTTTTTGTGAAAGGCTTTGAATGTTTTGAAGATAAAGGTGGCATTCTCATTTTAAAGAGAATTGTTTGTTATGCATTCTACTGTTAAAGGACGAGTTGTAAGAATCATAAGAAAATTGCTTCTCCTTTTTCTGTTGTGTTGTTGTGTTCTGGATCCACCTAAAATTTGAATAGGGGGATTTTAGGTATGTTGTGAGTACGTGTGCTTGGTAAATGTTGTATGGTTAGTGTTTAACACACATTCAATTGTAAAAAAAAAAATAAGAATGCAATATTCATGTGCTAATGAAGTGCAGTGGTGATTTCAATAATTAAGTGAATTCAAGTCCTCTCAAACTTACCATCTTTGAAAATTGGTAAAAGGTTTTGTCATTTCAAATATTTGACACTAAGTACAAACTGTAAATAAAAGTGTCTCTTTGAATCAAACATTGTCTAAGTTGATGAGTCAAAATTGATAAGGTTGAGTGGTTTATAAAGTCAAATAAGAAATCTTGGAATTTGTAGGAGGTGATGAATAAAAAAGAGTTATAGAATGGCACTAAAAATTGATATAGTCTACATCCTAGATGGATTTTCGTATTCAGGCTTTTGTGATCCATAATGAATTAAGAAAAGTCTTTCAGTAGAATCATATAAGATAAATTGTTTTCTCTTATGTGATTTCTCCCGAAAAACTTTGCTTAATCCTAAATGGATGTTAAATAATCTTATTTCACCGTTAGTATTCATTATGTAGGCAAATGAAATTGATTTGTATGATGAATCATTATAAGGATGCTTATAGCATAGTATTGCTCTAGTATAGAGATGATTCTCATATTTATGATGATATGGAATGAGGTTATGTTGATATGTGGTTCCAATTATTATGTGATGTCATATGTTGATGTTATAACTTATGATGGTATTTCATGATGTGAACCATGTGGATTTCATCCATATTTTACCATTCATAATGTTGTGATAACAATGATAATATGTTCTAAGGATGGCATGTGAACTATTCTCTATGATATTATGATGATATAACTAATGCATTGGTTGCATGTTGAGATATGGTGATTGATAGGAATTCTACAAATGGGCCAAGAGGGCCAGTTTATTTGATGATCTCGTGGGAGCCCATTCCTACGAGGGAGAATGTGTAACAAAATATGGGTTGGGGACAGACTCAATCCACACTACATATGCCAGTGTGTCTTTTGCCTTGTATAACTCTTGATGGATAGCCCTTGAGGAGCTATCAGACCATCTTCAGGAGGTTGAATTCTTGATATTGGATTGGGATGTCGAAGTCCAAAGGGGGAATGAGGACTTTGATGCCTAGGGTTGTGCACCTTAGTAAGTTGTGGAGGGAGATGGGTCAACCTTGCAACATGCCCAGAGACATTGAGTACTAGGATTGGATGCCTACCTTGGGGCAAATGAGGTCTAAGCCCTGGGGTGAGACTTGGGGCTATGGTATAGACTGAGGAGGCTATATGCTTGGTTCTGAAAGTTAGAAAGAGGCTTGAGATTCCTCGGGATTTCCTTCTTGTTGTGAGATAAACTTCGATGCATGATGGTATACTAGTTCAACAAATAAATAAATAAAATAGTAAATGAATAAACTTAACTTTGGGACAGTTCCGTAAAGAGCGGGAGTATGTAATGCCCCGTACTAATAAATAATAATAATAAAATAAATGAAATAATAATAATAATAAAATATAAATAAATAAATAACAAATAAAGAAGAAAAAGTAATAAATAAAATAACAAATTACACGGAAAAGATAATAAAAATAAAATAAAAAGAAATAAAAGTTGGCATGATGACACATGGATGTGCACATGCCCCTTTCCAATCCCTTTATTATTTTTAGAATAGTTGGTTATATTTACTCGTGAAAAGGGAGATGAGAAGCATTCATTCATTAGCTCATTCTTTGAGGAAGGGAATGTTGGGAGACAAAGGGCACTAGCAATAGTAAGTTGATTGAGGGCTCGGGGGTGACAACTTCAAGAAATATTTGTTACAGCTCGTCTAAGGTTGGGTGGAGAGTCGTCCCCAATACTTTATTGCGGTTAGCAGGATCTAGGTGGTATTACAACCCTGAAATCACCACTAAGATCTATTTTTTTTCTTTCGCTCTGCAAGTTTGCTATTATTTTTAAATATTTTGAAAATCCTATGGTAATTAATTAAGTATATATGTTAATTGATAGTTGCATGATTGACATGTTTAATTTTTTATATTTAATTTTGGGTCGTAACATTCGGTACCAAAGCCAGGTTTAAACTCTAGCTACCTTTGGAATTAAACATTTATTGTAAGATATAATGTTAGATTGGAAGGATCTATTGTTATTCTTCTATATTTGTTTGGAAAATATTCTTAAATATTTGGATTCAATGTTCTAATTCTAGATCTATTCTAAAAACTATTGTTAAAAATTTTTTAAAGGCTTATTCTCCCAGATAAAGATCATATAAAGGAAATCCTATGGTAATTAATTGAGTAGATATGTTAATTGATAATTGCATGATTGATGTGTTTAATTTTGGGTCATTACATTTAAAAATGGAAAGGGATTTGCATATGCAAAATCCATGTGTCATCATGTCAACTTTTATTTCTTTTTATTTTGTATTTATTTATTTATTTATTATCTTTTCTTTTTTATTTTTTATTTTTTGTTTTATTTGTTATTGTCTTTTCTTCATTATTTGTTGTTTATTTATTTATATATTATTATTTCATTATTATTATTATTTATTAGTACGGAGCATTACACACAATCATTATCCTTATATTTTCGTAGTTGTTGTTCTAGTTGATCTACCTTTTTCCTTACAGATCTTAGCTTTTCCAAGGCACTAACAAGTTCTCCTTCAATTTCCATTTCTACTTCAATCTCTTCTTCAACATTTTGATCACTCGTTAGATCATTATGCCTTTTCATCGCCACCTAAGCCAACCATGTGGCCCCCCACCCATCTTCCATGATCATAAGTTTGAAGGTGGGCCTCCTGAACCTAAAGGTATAACTTGTCATTTGATAATCAAGTATTGTAGTTTGCTTAGCAAGGACACTTCTAGGCATGGATTAACAGAGGGATTCGACAAAAAGAATTGGTTGGTTCTAAGCCCTTGTCCCCTAGCCCCCTTTTGGATTTTAACCTTGCATCCTAGTCTAGTGGGATCTCTTTTAATAACTATTTGGCTTTAGGGATGGTATTTCATGGGAAACCCTTATTTTGGTTGTGTGGCCCCACTCCCTTATCCGCTTATAATACCCTATTTCCACTCATTATTACCCCATTCATCATTTCTCCCACCTGGGTCCAAATTCCTCCACTAGGTCCACATAGGGTTAGCTTTGCCCTTCCCCTTGTCCACACCATAGATCATGGCTTGCAATGAAGCCCGGAGGTTGATGCATCTAAAAAGAAAGATAAAAGCATATTTTTCCACATTCAAAAGGAAAGTGTACCACAAAATTCAAAAGATGGTCGGGACAAACACATTTAACACATGGGAAAAAGCCAATACATGAGCTCTACCCCATCCTCATGGCCATCACCCTAGTTCCTATAGGTTCTATGAACCTCCTTCATCATATAGGAACCCATGATTGTCCCAACCCCTGGTGGGAAATGAATCGCCCTACCTTTAAAGAGGGTATTCACTGCGATATCTTATACATCATGCTCTTACCCCTTGAGCCCCCAACAGTTAATTAAAGAAAATCATAAAAAGGAAAAAGGAATATAAAGAAAGGTGGAAAAATCAAGGTCGAGGCACCTAATGTACCATGATTGCTCCCTCCTATTCATTATCAACCCAAATGTGGGCTTCCATCTTATTACCTACCCTTGTACCCCAGCATGTGACCCAGGGTTGCCTCTTCTCATCCCCTACTTCATTCACCTATCTGTCACATGCCACCATCTTTTGAATGTTGTACCTTGAATATACTATCCCCTTTAGAAGTGGATACCACCTAATAAGATTATTGGTTAACCCCATTTGGTGTTTAGGAGACATCGACACATCCCCAAGACCATTATGGAGGGGCAGGCCATTATGACGTCCCCACCTGTGGTCCATGATTAGTGAGATCATTTACTCCATTTCTCTAATGACTTGTTGCGCTAGAAGGCTAGGGGACGCATTGGATCTTATGCAAGATTGCAGATCGTCTCCATCTTGGATTTAGTCTCCATATACGGGGTCCTAATCCTCTAGAGGGATACATTAGCACATGTAGGGTGTACGATGAGATCCAATGGCCTCCACAGCAGTAGATAGCACTCCATGGATCCCCAAATCCATTCAGAGATTGCTCGTGGTTCACTTATTGGACAAGGAAGATGCACCTGATCCATCATGCCCAAATGGCCCCTGATTTGGACCATACACTTGGCAGATGATCCAGGACTTTCACGATGATGTAGAATCACCTACACCATCATCCTAACCCTTGCAGATGATCTACAGACATCGTCGATTTGTTTGGAGACCCATGAGGACACTTGTGTGCCCCCATATGTCATTTGGAGCACCACGGGTTAGTACAAGGGGCCAACCCCTTATCCACTGCTTTTGAGGGTCTACTCTTCATTATGGCACCGATGGACATCATTAGACCTCTTTGAGGGCCCTACGACATGCATAGATTATTTATTTGACCTCTTGAGAGGCTAATTCTTTCATTTATGAGCTAGTTTGGTGCGCTTGTCACCAAACGTTGGATTATTAGAACATTATTTTATTTTTGGCGCTTATGTAGGCCAAGGAGGCTAATTCGAACTCCTCATTAGTTTATAAATACAAGTGAGATGAATTCATTATCTCATCATGACTTTGAATTTCATATTTTCTCTCTCTTGAGAATTTCGCACTTTTTCTAGAGGATGGGTTTGAGCTTTATGGATGAATTTTGATGTATGGATATTGGTTTATCTTGTCTTAGAGCTTCTATTTTTTTAATTGTGGATGGTTGGATATATTTTGTTACATGTAAATACATGATTTTAATGCTATTCTTTTTTTACTTTTTCATATACATTGGACTAGGATTTTTGTTATTTTTAGGGCTAATTGTTGCATGCATTTACTACTTTAAATTGTGGAATTTTGTTTCTATTATAACATCTCTCAATGTATGTCCCATGTAATATGAATGAAATCTCCTAGGGGTAATTATATCAATTAATTGACCTTGATAACCCATCTCCATTTCACATCGAAGTATACAAGCTGCAAGATTTCTTCTCTTTGACCTAGAATACTAATGAAGTGGTCTTGAGGCCTCCTTGACTAGGAATCAAATATCTTCATGCATATTCATCATAGAATCCATTCTCCCTAGACTAAGGCACTGATCTATCAAGAGGTGGTCACCTAAAATCACATATTTTCACTTTTTCCCAGGTCTAGCCAATTTGGGTCACCCAGTGCATCATTTTCTCGGCAAACTACCCATCCAAAATGTTTGATCTCTTAGGGTCTCCTGCGTTGGTGTTTCCTCAATACCTCCTCCAAATTTGAGGTCATTCCAATGGTGGATTTGTGAGAAAATCCAATCCCTAGCTTCAAGATCAAACTTTGCCCTAGCATCCCCAAAGGCTAGTACCTTATTGGATCAATTCAAACCTTTAAGTGGATATTATATTTTTGATCCATTTCCATACCTTGTCTAGGTTAGGGCCATCATTGGTTTCCATACTCTTCTCCCTACCCTAGACTGGGTCTACTTGGTCTCGTGTGGTCCCATTCCTTTGAAGACAATTCAAACCATCTGGGATACCAATTTCAAAAAGGATTTTAGGGATTGGGAAATTCCTTCACAAGTCATATCCCATAAACCTAACCCTCAAATCCTCCCTTCCTTTCCCTAGAAGAAATTGTACCTTTCTTAGAAAGAAAGAAGGCTCTATCTTTCTGACTCTTCCGAGAAAGTGATTATTTGGGTTACTCCACATCCTTTCATTGACTTATCCTTCATCCGTGACTCCATAATATAATGGTTCTCCTCCCATCGATGAAAGTCTATAAATAGAACGGAACCTTATTTGACGTGAAAGTGGGCTAAGTATCCATTTATTTCCTTTAGTATAGAATATGCCCTTTGGGTATCCCCCTTAGGTCCCCTGCTAGTTTGAACGGTAACATTTTAGCACCGTTGTCGGGGACACGAAACATGTGTTTTGTTCCCCATATGACATATTGACATACCATTATGGATGACTCCATTGGAATAACAAAGCCCTAGTTATTCATTGAACTTTAAGGTTGATGCTTGTAGGGTGAAGCAAGCATTTTTCTAGGCATCTTTAGTTTCACCCTGGTGGCTCCTACATATTTTTTTATGTATACCTCAAATAGGTTTTCATTCTTTGATAAATTTCCCACTTTGGACATTGCTAGCATCCCTGGGCATCCTAATTATGTCACGGGAAGGATGGTACGTGGGGTGTCTATGTTTGATGGTAATCCACTCTTCGCAATTGACCACGTAGAAATATTTAATGCACATACCACAAGAGAGAAGGTTTTCCACCAATATGTCCTTATGTTATTTTCAATGGGATCTCTCGGTGGTCATAAATCATGGCTACATGATCATGAACCTAGGATCAATGCATCTATTGAAGTTCGTTGATGGATTTCTTAGACATTTTCAAGTACACCCTGCATTAAGCATCCAAGAGGAAGCCTTCATCGAGCATAATCAAGACATTAAGAGTCTAGGTAATGAGCAAGAAGATAAGTCCTCCTTGGGTCCACATGATGAAAATGATGATTTTGAAGACATATGTGCTGTGAAAGATGAATTTATGGAAAGTGAAATTGAGACCAACCCTAACTTACTCAAGGATATTACTCCCAATGAATCCTCTTTTGAAAACCTTGAGAGAGATGATCACATTAGCTCCTTGAAAGATTACATTAAGGATTATTTCCACATTTAAAAGGAGAAATGGGAAATTTTTGGTCCTCAATTTGATTGTGCTCCCATTTACAACACTTACAAAGAGGATGAGGATGAGATTGATCTTCCCTTCCCCTCAGGCACTATTTTTTATGACATACCCATTAATACCCTTAGGAAGGAGAATCTTCATTTTCCTTTGCATAAAGAGGGGTAGTTGGAATTGATCAATTTTCCTTTTAGGAGAGACCCAATCTTTGATACTAAGGAAATTGATAAGGCTCCCACTTCTCTTGAGTATGATTCTATGTTCAAATCACTTGAGCCTTTAGATTATGACTTTGGAAACCGTTGAATACAATATGTCTTTCTCCCTTTTTCCTATTGTTCATCACCTTGAGTCTTCATCAAGTGATTCACTCACCCCTAATCATATGATCTCAAGTAACTATGAGCCCTTGCCCCCTCGTGAATATAGTGTCAAAGAAAATCCCATGATTGATTATACTTTTCCTCCTTGGATGCACCCTTAGGGTATGGATCACTACATTGTCTTCCCTCTCCATTGTAATCATCATGTGAAACCTACTTGTGTTTATCGATCTCGTTGGCCTACCATTTAGCTAATCATGACCCGATGAAGGCCATGATCCATGACGTAAATAATAAGGACAATGGTGGAAGTAATATGTCGAAGGCCGCCATCCATTGAAAGTTTATGAGCTCGGTTATTGACATCTCTATATTTTGGTTGCAAGAGAAGATCTCATGGACTATATTACATCCTTTTCTTACTTCATCTCACATAATCATCCATATGTGGGCATCATATTTTCCCACCTCCCGCCCACAACATCCTCCATGTTTTTTCGTTTGCATTCGCTTTGGGACTTGTTGCATGAGTAATCATATTAGCATGCATATTTATATTGATTTGATGACATGTTGGTTGCACTTGCTATATGATTACCCTTAATAATATCGTTGTCATATGCATGTTAGGGTAGGATGCATTGCATGCTCATTTCTGCATTAGAATTAACATCATATGATATTTCTCATGGTAGGTAGATGCATATTTGCATATTTTATTTTCTGTTGATATTATGGCCTAACATATAGCATGTGCGATCATGAGACGTCGTGAAATCATGTTGCCTCGTGTTTTTCCATATATTATATGTGTAGATGACAGGTCTATGGTAACCAAGAGATTGTTGGAGTTCTCGTGACCTCTCGTTTGAGTAGCTTCGCACACTTATTCGAGAGACCACGTCCCAATCAGAGCCAAATGTTACCCACCATTTTGTGGGTGATATTGCTAGGAGAATTTTTTTCACCAAGATGGTCCTCAGTCAGTAGCCAACAGCCCCTTATAGCCACCATCTAACTCATTATGCCTTTTCTCTACCACCTGATCCAACCATGTGGTACCTCACCCATCTGCCATGATTGTATGTTTGAAGGTGGGCCTTGCGAACCTAAAGGTGTGCCTTGTCATTTGGTAATTGAGTATTGTACTTCATTTATCATGGACACTTATGGGCATGGATTAATGGGGGGATTCGGTGAAAATAATTGCTTAGGTCTAATCCCTTGTCCCCTTGCCCCCTTTTAGAATTTAACCTTTCATATTAGTCTTGTGTGATCTCTTTTACTAACCATTTGGATTTAGGGACAGTATTTCATGGGAAACCCCGATTTTGGTTGCATGGTCCTACTCCCTTATCCACTTAAATTACCCTCTTTCCACTCATTATTACCCCTATCATTATTTCTACCACCTGGTTCCACATAAGGTTAGCTTACCCCTTCCCCTTGCCCACACCTTGGGTGATGGCCTGGAATTAAGCCCAGAGGTTGACCTAGATAAAAAGAAATATAAAAGCATATTTGGCCACATTCAACAGGAAAATGTACCAGAAAATGCGAAACATGGTCAGGACAAACACATTTAGCATGTGGGAAAATCCAATACATGAGCTCTACCCCATCCTCATGGCCATTACCCTAGTTCCTATAGGTTTTATGAACCTCCTTAATCATATAGGAACCCATGATTGTCCCAACCCCTGGAGGGAAATGAACCACCCTACCTTTAAAGAGGGCATTCACTATTATACCTTATACATTCTTCTCTTACCCCTTGAGCCCCGAGCAGTTAATCAAAGAAAATCATAAAAAAGGAAAAAGGAATATAAAGAAGGGTGGAAAAATCAAGGTTGGGGCACCTCATGTACCACGATTTCTCCCTCCTATACATTATAAATCCAAGTGTGTACTTCCCTCTTATTAGCTACCCTTCTCCCCTAGCATATGACCCAGGGCTGCTCCTTCTCATCCCCCACTTCATTCACCTATCTGTCACATGCCAACACCTTTTGAAGGATGTACCTTGAATATATTATCCCCTTTAGAAGTGGAAACCACCTAATAAGATTCTTAGTTAACCCCATTTGGAGTTTAGGAGAAATTGGCACATCCCCAAGCCCATTATGGAAGGTTAGATCATTATGAAGTCCCCACTTGTGGTCCATGATTAGTAAGTTCATTTAATCGATATATCTAATGACATGTTGTATTAGAAGGCTAGGGGACTTCTAGTAGCACAAGCAGTGTGATTATCATTTTCAGAATCATTTCTTTTTCTCAGTTATTACAAGCAAGTAAAAATCATCTGGGCATGTAGCTAGCATCCCACCCTCTGTCATTGTCCCTTTCATAATCACAGCACATATCTCTCGCGTGACAACCTTATCTTTGCAGCCTGTTGCTTTCCTATGTTTCTCGAGCCGGTCTGGTGTCTCGATCTGTTCCACAACAAGTACACAGTAATCCTTTTGGCTAATTTCTTAATATTCTCAGTGAAATTCTTTTCATGGAAACCACAATGAGGTTGCCCCCCCTTTAACTTTGCTATAGCATCTTAACGTTCCAAGATTGGCTCTACGTGCCTTACAGGTCTCACAAGCCATTTTTTTAGCAACCTTTTACCAAATCCCATTATACAGTGATCTTATTTGTGCAAAAAGAGTCCCTGAAGAGATTCCATCTTGGTTATTCTCAAGAATCTCAAGATTCTCCATGAAAACTGCATCAAGCATCATGTAAGGTTCAACAAGATGAGCATCTTAGGAATAAAAGACTATGTTCCTCTTACACTTATACAGTCCAACATCTCTGCCATACTTAGAATAATTCAAACAAACATGAGGTCGTTGTGACCATGTCTCTTCACACATCTTACCATATACCAATCTTCACACATATATCAGCCTCTCAATTTCCCAACTTGATGGAGAAGAGTTTTGTTAGTAAACTTCATCAAGGACTTTCGCTTCATTTTAGAAAGATTTCAAAATTGTCATCATCTTATGTCAATAAAAGAATAGTGCACTGCAACTATGTATCATGTGCATAGCCAATTGATTTCATCTTGACATCACAAGATTATATAAGGGAATAGGATTTGTGAAAAGGGGGCTTAGTATAGG
Organism: Pinus tabuliformis; assembly: GCA_031772625.1. NCBI lineage: Eukaryota > Viridiplantae > Streptophyta > Pinopsida > Pinales > Pinaceae > Pinus > Pinus tabuliformis. The sequence goes on along the minus strand of CM062809.1, from coordinate 222,614,535 downwards.
ATAGCCATGTATCGGTTTCAGGTTTTCATGCCCTTGCCTCAACTTTTTGGATTTTATAAATTCTTCACCACTTCTTTGTCTTTTAGCCAGCTCCTTCTTGTTGCATTCCAAGAATCAGATGCAGATTGCATAGTAATAAAGTCTGAAAAAGGAAGGATCTCAAGTTCGCCAAAACTTAGCAAACTCTAATCTAGCAAATCCTACCAAATGAGCTGTTTCACTTTTCTCAACTCTTGAATTGATACCACGAATGCAGGTAATTATCTTTCCTTTAATAAGGTTGCTCCATGTTTCCATATTCATTCTCAATCTGTGTCAAAATAATGGGTCCACCTTGCCATGCAAAGATTTTTTCTTCCTTCATCATTTCCACGATCTTCATGGTGAAGTTTTGCATCTCAGTATGAGATGGATCGAAAGAACTTTCTTTTTGTTGTGATGCATCCAAAAATTGTCTGCTTCTGGTTTTCCAATCTTTTAGTTGTATTCATAGTGGCAGATTTGATAGTTGTTGGGCCCCAATTACAATGTGTTCCCTTTAATAGGTATGAAAAATTGACAACATGGGAGCATGAAATAGAAGTTCCAGACATAATATTGTAAGGCGCATTCCTGTCATCAAATATTCAGCTGCTAAATGCAAGCTATGAACCATATCCCAATCAGGTTGCATGAACTCTCCCAGAAACAAAGTATTGTAAGCAACTAAGACAATATGAATAGTATGTGATGTTGGATCTCTCGGGAAAAAAAATCGTAGGAAGATATTATAACAGTTGTCTACTTTGCACTCCAATGGAAAATTCCTTTTGATTTGAAACTCTTAACACCAAATCCTGTTATCCTGAAAGGTAATGGCAATGGTAGTTAAGGTGAGGAAAGGAATAGGTACTTTATCACTACTTTAAATGAAGAATTTTTGCAAAAGTAAAACATTAAAAACAAATTTTCTTACAGACTTTCAATTGCTCCCTTGGTCATTCTTTGTCATGCTTTTGTGGCTGATTTAATTGGAGAAGTTGCTTCATGTCTACAAATTCTTCACTCCAAATTTCCTTTTGTTGTCATTGTAAATCTCACAAATTGCTTGAAGTGCTTCTAGGCCCCCTTGCTGGAGTAGATTAGAAGTCCCTCTGAAATTGATGTTGAAATTACAAGTCCCTTTGCTAAAGTTTATGATGAAGTAAGATTTCAGGAACTTTTGAAACTTCAATATATTCAAAAGGTTGCAAATTCAGATCCCTTTGTAAATATTGCAAATTCAAGTCTCTCTGTGACTTTCATGAAGTCTCCTCTTATAGCTTTGAATGTTGAAGTTGAAGTTGAAATATCTTCCATATTGAGTGTCTTCATGCTTGAATGTCTTCATGTTGAGATAAGAAGGATAACAATGCTTGAAATGAAAATGATAACAATGCTTGAGATGAAAAGGATAACAAGACATTTTAGTAATGAAATTAATGCTCTTGTTTTCCTCTTCCCCTTGCTTATTCCAAGACTTGTCCTCAAGTCTTTGAACTGGATTATTCCTTTTTCAAAGAATGAGATGACATATTTTAATGTCAAAATAAAATAGAGAGTCTATCTGAAATAATGTAATGAGTTAGAAACATTTTTTTTTGGAATTCATATTAGCCAAGTACTTGATTTTCCAATATGAATTCAGGTTTGAACTGTGCCAGGAATCTAGATTTTCACAGCCAAACCTTTTTATTTTTATTTCTTTCCTTTTCTTTTTCTTTTCTAGATGGAGGTGGGGTATAGTGTAGGGAAGTGTGTAAATCTTATGAAAGTAAGATAGGTTGAAGTTATGATCTAGGAGTAGATGGATAGATAGATAATAGATTTGGACTTCAACATGATAGATCTAAATGATTGTGAAGCTTATCATACAATATGGTAGATGAATAACATCATGAAAAATATGGGTTATGAAAGGCTTCTTCTGATGATGATTAGTTTCATGTCTTTTACCTTGATCTCAAACTATCTTGTAGGTTTGTTGGTGTTGTTGGTCAGTAACTAAAAGCAAGCTTCACGAGTTTTGAGTTTCATTGGATGAACTCAACATCAGGTGAATTTCCACTTTGTTTTCACTTGAATATTTTCATTTCATATTCATATATATGAATTTTTAAAGATTGACTTTGAAAATTCCTTTGTCCATGGAGTTCACCCATTAAATCTTCATGTGACTTGTAAAAACATAGCACTTGCCTGCAATAAAATATTAGATGATGGAGGAAGAGAAGTGTAAAGTATCTCTTCTTCCAAGAAATATGTAAAATAATTAAAAAACAATGCTTAAAAACAAGTCCAAAGATGATATACAAAGAAAATGCATTTGTTTACCCCTTGAGGAATGGTGGCCAACCTAGACCTCCTGGCGGATAATTTTTTACAAAATATTCATTTTCTGTCAAATTAGAGTGATTCCAAAGCCAAGGTATTGAATTTATATGGGTACTTCTAGTATAAACATATTTTCAAAATGGTTTAAAATGATATGCTAAAAATGATGAGAAGTGTCATGTTTGATAGAGCTTCTTGTGAAGTTTTTACTAGACTAACAGTCACTATTTGGAGTGTAACTTTTTCGTTAAAGATCGGATTGATGTCATTCCATTTGGAAATTAAAGTAGATTCATTTTTTTCTATCCAATAGAAATAGGTTTTTTTAATTCTTAGGTTTAATATCACAAAATTGATGATGAACAGACCTAGGAGGCAAAGTTTCACTGTGTTTATTTTAAGACACGCAGTCACTAAATGTGCCATAACTTTTTCACATGGCATTCAAATGAGATGATTAAAATTGTCACAAACTATAATTAAATATATATCTCCCTTAGAATTGGTTTTGAAAAGAATATGACTTCGTATGTGAAATATGCCAATGAATAGACAAGGCCTAAAATTGTCACCATGCAGATTTTTCAACAAGCAGTTAGTATTTTGAGCATAACTTTTTCATATGAAGTCAGATTGAGGTCATTTAAATTGATTTTGGAAACTAGATTCCAAGGGATATCTTCCTTATAAATATAGTGTAAAAAGGTTTCCATTAGACTCCTCGAATCAAGGTTGTACTAACTCTATCCCTAAAATTTCTCTTGAGAACTTGCATTTATTTTGATCATATCTTTTTTATTTGTGATCCAAATTGAAAAATTCAAAATGGGGTTAAAACTAGATTTCAATATATTCTTTGTTTAAAAACATGTTTGGAAAATGATCCTTTATTATTATTGAAAACAGGATTTTTCTTGAAAAATGGTGGAATGACCTATGAGTGAGTTTTTTAACCCAACATTTCTTACTACATTTTTCCATAAAATCATTCCAAATGAGTATTGAACGATGATTTGAAGAATTATTCACGAGAGTTTGAACCAAAATTATTATGCAAGCCTTATTGTGAACTCATTCTACCTATTTATTTATTTATTCTATTTTATCCTACTCTATTGCAGAAAAATAAGTCATTCCCTCAAGTATAAGAAAATTTCCAATGCATCCATTTGTGTAACAAGATCATAAGTAGACTCATATCCAAGTTTGAAAAATATACCTTAATGAATGCTTGGACATGAAAAATTAGTTGATCATAAAGATTTTATGTTAAGGAATGTTAAAAAATGGAGTGGTGTTGTGGCCTAATGACTAGTCGAAACCAAGTTTGAGTGTGATCTTTAAGTCTTTGATTCTCCTCAACTATCATAACACAAAGTTCTTCTTGTGGAACTTGTTCAAAATCATGAATGCATAAGGGATCTTGTGATACATATTCTATATTTTCTTCAATTTCTAGCTCTATTGTTTGAATTTCATTGCATGTGATCCATAACTCATTGATATCCTTACAAATATAACTAGAAGAAGTTTCTAGATTCTCTTCTTGTGGATCCTCTTCATGGATGCTTTGTTCCTCTTCTATCTTTTGAAATGAAGATTCATCCCTAGTGACATTCTAAATTATGGACAATGATTTGAGAAGATCCTTGTGGTGGCATACTCTCCTTCTCTAAATGACTTCTTTAACATCGTGTTTTGTAGATCTTTGTTTTGCAAATGGATTTTGTAGTTATTGAGTTTTTGTTAGTGGTTGGGAGTCTTGTTTTGGGGATCTACCTTTCTAATTTCTATGTCTAAGCATGAATAACCATAATGAAATGTGTTTTTGTTTTCATGTTTTTTTGTTGTTTTTGTTTTTTTATATGTTTTCTAAACAATATTCCTAACTAGATCTTATCTAAGTGTCTTTCCCCAGCAACGGCGCCAAAAATGTCAGTATAATTTATTGGGTTAAATTAGAGAATGTATTTTAATATCAATCCAGGTTGGTAAACTTAGAAACACACCAAACTATATGGATCTTAGATCCAACTAATTTAGAAAGCAATTTCTTAGATACTCAAAAATGAAAAAATGCATATTACAACCTGAAAATGTAAAGCTACAAGTGTGAATTGTTGAATATGAAGAAAGCATAGAAAATCTAATCTATGAAGCATATGAAAAAGTGAATAGTGATATTATTGTGATTTAGAAGACAATGAAGAGGCCCTTTTCTCAGAGGTCCTATTTGTCCTTCCTTATTCCTTCTATTCATTCAACAACATCATTTTCACTTATCTAGACTATCAAAGCATAACAATAAAGCATGTAAATCTATTCTAAGAAAGCATGGAAAGAGTGAATATTGATTCAATTCAATCTTAGCTCACAAAGAAGAGGCTCTAACTTAGAGACCTAGGTTGTCCTTCCTTATTCAAACTAATCACTTAAAAGAAATAAATTCCAATATCTGAATGGCCATGACATACTAATGAGTTTATACAAAAAATATTCACAAGAGATAACAATAGAAATAAATAGAAAATTAAGATACTAACATATTCACAATTATGCACATTAATCGACAATATAGTCTACTTAGCTCAGTATCGATGCCCTCCATCTTTTCCTAGTACATCTTAAGATAATCAGCTACAACAAATCACCATTCACATCACACAAGAATGTATGCATAAGAAATAATAAAGCAAGTCTCTGTCTCAAATTATATTCAAGAAATAGTAATCATAATGTACATCTCTAGTTGTTGAGTGCTTTGCTTAAATAGACTAAAAATATAACAATATGAGCTATAATTGATGTAACAACTAACAAGATTCCTATTCCATCTTATAAGGTCGATCTCATCCTTTCGGTTACACAAAATATGGAAAAATCCCACAAAATCTCAAAACTACCCCTAAATCAGGGGATTTCCTGTGTGATTGGTCAAGTTTGACCAGTGTTGTCCGAGTTTATCTTTAGTGATTTTGGGAAAACCAATAGGTATTTCTCCATCCTTGGTTCCCGTTGTTTCCAAATATGCCTTAAGCTCATGCCCAGGTGCCCTACACATAGGACTTTGAACGATCCATTACGCGAAATTCTGTTTCTGCATAAAAATTTAATTTTAATGTCAAACTTTGCCAAAATTCAAATCATGAAAAGTAATTGAAAAATGTACCTAATATGATGAATTTGAAGCAAATATGGATGAAGTATAAGGAATATTAATGAAAAATGAAGGAAAAAATAAAGGTTATATGATGGAAATACATATCAAAAGTGGTACTCAATAATTGGCACATGTAGGGTGTGCATTGAGAACCATGGGCCTCCACAACAGCAGATAGCACTCCATGGATCCCCATAGCCATTCAAATATTTATTGTGGTTCACTTATTGGACGAGGAAGATGCACCTGATCCATCATGCCCAATTGGGCCTAGATTTTCACCATACACTTGGAAGATGATCCAGGACTTGCACAATGATTTGGCATCACCTACATCATCCTAGCCCTTGCAAGCAAACTGCAGGCTTCTATAATTTGTTTGGATACCCATGAGGACACTTGTTTGTCCCCACATGTCATTTCGAGCACCACAGGTTATTGTAAGGGCCAACCCTTCGTCCACTGCTTTTGAGGGTCCTACTCTTCATTATGGCACCCATGGACCTCATTAGGCCTCTTAGAGGGCCCTACGACATGCATAGATTATTTATTTGACTTCTTGAGAGACTTATTCTTTCATTTATGAGCTAGTTTGGTGGGCTTGTCACCGAAAGCTGGATTATTATAACATTATTTTATTTTGGGGGCTTATGTAGGCTAAGGATTCTAATTTGAACTCCTCATTAGTGTATAAATACAAGTGAGATGAGTTATCTCATCATCACTTTGGATTGGATCTTTTCTCTCTCTTGAGAATTTCGCACTTTTTCTAGAGGATGAATTGGAGCTTTATGGATGAATTTTGATGTGTGGATATTGGTCTATCTTGTCTTGGAGCTTCTCTTTTGTCAATTGTGGATGGTTGGATATATTTTTACATTTAATTACATGCTTTTAATCTTATTCTTTTTTAACTTTTTCATAATTTTCTTTATTTTTAGGGCTAATTGTTGCATGCATTTACTGCTTTAAATTGTGGAATTTTGTCTCTATTATAGCATCTCTCAATGTATGGTCCACGTAATGTGAAAAAAATATCCTAGGGATGATTCTATCAATGAATTTACCTTGATAAGTCATCTCCTTTGCACATCGAAGTATAAAAACTGCAAGATTGCTTCTCTTTGAAGGCTAGCAAAGTGGTCTTGAGGCCTCTTTGACTGGGAATAAAATATCCTCACTCATATGCATCATAGACTCCATTCTCCCAAGACTAATGCACTGATCTAACAAGAGGTGGTCACCTAAAATCATATTTTCACCTTTTACCAGGTCTAGCCAAGTTGGGTCACCTATGGCATCATTTTCTCGGCAAACTACCAATTCAAAAAGTTTGATCTCTTAGGTTCTCCTGCACTGGTATTTCCTAAGGACCTCTCCAAATTTTAGGCCATTGGAGTTGTGAGAAAATCCAAGCCCTAGCTTTTGGATCAAACTTTTCTCCTAGCATTCCCAAAGGCTAGTACCTTATTGGATCAATTCAAACCTTTAAGTGGATATTATTTCTTTGATCCATTTCCATACCTTCTCCAAGTTATGGGCATCATTGGTTTCGATACTCTTCTCCCCTACCCTAGACTGGGTCCACTTTGTCTCATGTAGTCTCATTCCTTTAGAAGACAATTCTTCAAGAACTATCCGAGATACCAATTTCAACAAAGATTTTAGAGATTGGGAAATTCCTTCACAAGTAATATCCCATAAACCTAACCCTAAAATCATCCCTTACTTTCCCTAGAAGACATTGTACCTTGCTTAGAAAGAAAGCAATCTCTATCTTTCTAACTCTTCTGGGAAAAGGATTATTTGGGTCACTCCACATCCTTTCATTGACTTATCCTTCATCAGTGACTCCATAATATACCTGCTCTCCTCTCGTCAATGAAATTTCATAAATAGAAAGGATCCGTAGCTGAGGTGACAGTGGGCTAAGTCTCCATTTGTTTCCCTTGTTCTATCATTTTCCCTTTAGGGATCCCCCTTAGGTCCCCTGCTAGTTTGAGCCGTAATAAGATGCAAACTCATATGGAGAAGCTACACTGGGTAAATTATGAAGTCAAAATAATCTCCAAGGATTATCATCCACATAACTAGGCACAACCATCTTTATGAATTGTAAATTTTGTTTTTTGTTTGATTATTTCGAGCATTGCTATAAACGATGTAAGGAGATCCATAGCATTGAATTTTTAGGCATGATGTATCTAGAAAACATAGACTAAGTGAAAGAAAAAATAGTAGCTTTGAGAACAATCTCTCTAAATAATTTTTACATGTACTATATTTGAGTTTTATGCTCAAGACTTTTTTAATACAAAATATCCTCGATTCTTGTTAAAAAAAATGAATGATACCCTTTTATTTAATATGTTATCTTTGACGTTTCCATACATATTGCCATTGAAAATGACTATATTCTGAATATCTATATTTTTCTTATACATATGGGAAGAAATGAAGAATAGATTGAAAACGTGTTTCCACCAAATCTAATGATGTTTGGGCTTTCTCCATTTGCACATATTCTTCATGCAATCTTTGTTATTAAGACAAATGATCTTGAACAAACACTTCTAATATGTTTGTAACTATCTAATTTGTGTATGCATGTGATTTTAGTTAGCCATGGATGTAGGTTGTGAAATGTTCAATTCTTTGAACAACAACTTCATTGAAATTTAATGTTAAGAAAAGTAAATATAATGCAAAGGCAAGCAACATAAGTAGACTTATAATAAAGTGATACTATGTATAGTAAAGGGTAGGCTTATAGCATCTTTGTTTCACCAACATGGATTCCTAAAAGACTAAAAACTTGTTGATGTTCTTACAAAAATTATAACACTTCAATCAGCTTGTAACTGTGTTATGGTGTTTAGCACTTGTATAAAAATTGAACTCAACGAACTAGATTCATGTTCTTTCAATGGTCTCGTTCAAATAGAAGCTTGTTGGTGCCCTCAATTATTCTTTCAATACGAAATCGAAAACAATTATTGTTGAGCGTTGACTTTCTCTATAGTCTCATTCCCATGATGACCTTGTGACCAAATTTGACACAAAACTAATAGCAATATATATACGTCTCCAACACTTAATGAAAGGTGAAAACATTTGTAAGAATGTTGACTTATGATAACAAACTAAAAACTAGTTTAAAGAGATAAGCTCCCGAAGAAAGAAAATGATTCAGAAATTTTACAAATAACAAAATTTGCTCCCAGTGGTAAATGTTAAGTGATTATCATGCATTTACATTTAATTAAATTGCACCATCATTGCCTACATCCAACCTTCCAATGCATCGCCAAGGGATAGGAGAGACTATTTTTTTAGGTAATGGGCAGCCAAAACAAAGTGTATATCCAGCGTATGGATTGCCACAAGTTTGCAATGGAAGAGGCTCCTCCAAAAGGTTGTATGGTCTCAATAGAATATGGGAATGACGTGCAGGCTTCCCATGAGCTCACCTCCTCCATGGACATGAAATTCGATGGAATTTGGTGACAGGAATAGGAAATCAGCTAAAAATTCTCAACGATCAATTTACATTCAAAATGGAATAGATGGAGATGATTTTAGAGTTGTTGGCACTCACAGAGTACTAAGAAAAACCATGGGTGTCTAAGTGAAAACAAGAAAAAATGCTTTGAAATTATTCACGAGACGCATATACTTAACTAAGAATAGCATATTAACACGGATAAGAGCAACAACAATTTCACACATAGAATTATTCAATACAATCATAGAGAAATATCAAAACAATTCAAGACACAGTGGATACCATATCTACCCTGGAAACCCAAATGATGAACCTAACATTCAATTAGACTTGGCCAGATTCTTTATTTCTTGGAAATGTTTAGGTTACAGTACCCTCACGTTCTTTGGTTCATCCTCAGTCTTCACATGGGAATTTGGGCAACAAATCCTCTCTCTTAACCAAGGAGCCCTCCTTCCATTTAAGGTGCAGGATTAAATAGGAGAATGGCTCACCTCAGGTTGAAGTTGGAAGGCTATGTGTGCCCCACTCTTCGGCTTCCCCAAGTCCACTATCGGCTACCCTTTTTTCCTGTTTTTCATCAAGTATTTGAGCAATAATTTATTTTTTAAATGCATTTTTTTTCTCGCTATCAACTACCCTTTTTTCCTGTTTTTCTGAGCAATAATTTGTTTTTTAAATGCACCTTTTTCTTACTTTTTTGTTTCCATTCTTTTTATTTTCAGCTATGTATATTTCCCACTCTACATTGAGATTAGTAATACTATATTAATGCAGATGCAGATACCGGTTTGGATGGCATGGGGCCTTCATGCCATCAACCTTATCAAGTCTCCATAGCCTTAAACCTAGCCTATGCCAATCCTTGTAGAACCTAAGTTGATAGTCAACTTTTTATTTTTCTTTTCTTATTTTACATAAATCCAATTTGGTTCACACCTCCCCAGTGGGAGGCTTTTGGTCCCCAAAAATCTTCCAAGGATAGGTAAGATAATTGTTGGGTAAAGTTTGCATTGATGCCAAAGTCATAAGCAAAGTGGAACTAAGGAGGTATAATCCTTGGATATACCTTGGATGCAAATTGAACTACTCTTGTCAAGACTGATGTAAGTAAATGTGAATTATTTGTTGCAATTCAAGAGGAAAACAATAAATAACAACTAGGCCACCTGCACTATGATGATTGTGTTGTATTTTTTTGCATTAAGAAGTGCTCACATTGTTGATCCTTCCACCATTCTTGTCCCATCATTATCAAAGTAAAAGGATTCATAGCGGTTGATGGTTACTTCTTCCCTCACTCTAGAAGCGAAGCATAGGTTTCATAATTATAGATTAGCGGGAAACCTTTTGAAGACATGTCAAGGCAAATCGATCTCATATATGTCAAATCAACGTGCTAGGTTTGATTGCAAGGATACAAAAAATAAAAATTAAAAGAAAACACTCTCATTAACACTGTCCAAGAATGTCATCACGCTCTGTCATCGAATTATTTTGAGCATTAATCCTTAGTCAAACCTCCTCAAACTAAATTATCATTGAATCTCAACCTGGTGAGTTTGAGCTCATAAAAGACATTCAAACATATCGATAGGCCTGTAGAGATCAGGGTCCGTTAAAAAACTACAAGTCAGTTCCAAGTTAAGATTGACAGGTCGGCTCCATCATAAATTACAAGTTGGCTCTCAATAATTCTATGCCTATACATGTATAAATTCAAGTAGGGACTCACCATTTCAACTCGTCAAGACAACAGAGACAGAATTTGGGTCCGACAAAGGAAGAAAAAAATGTTCATATCTCATGAACCTAGCAAGAAATTGAAGGGACACTTCTTAAAGATAATTTTTATTTTTTATTAAGGATTTTTGGAAGGTTGTTTGATCAGATTTTTTAGTATCTTTGGAAGTTGTCTATTATTGAGAATTCGATGTATTGATAGCACATATTTTAACACTCTTGTAAATCAAAAACTCGTCTTTCTATAGTGAGAGACCTCAGCCCTGTGGACATATCTTGTCCATGTTAAGGAGGAGTAGATCTCATCCCTATTAAAGAGAATTGGACCTGTGGAAACTCAAACCTGTGGGAAGTACAGAACTCGACCCCCCATGGTAGACTTCCATCCTATAACAACGAGCAGACTCCCCCCCACACCCCCCTTGTGGAGTATTATTCAACCTTGATTTGGGAGCATACCTCATACTTGTATTAACTCTAATTTCGGTCTTTTATGACATAGAACTCGGCCCTGAGATGACATAGAAATTGACTCTGAGGTGAGACAGAACTCGCCCATTGGGTAATTTGGACATATGAAAGAGACAAAATTTGGCCCTTTGGTGAGATAGAGCTTAACCCCTCCTAAAGAAAAAACTTGGGCCTATTGAACTTGCATTGACGTTGTTTTTAGGATCTTATTAACTCAAATTTTTCCTGGATGGGTAATTATTCTTGAGCTTGATTTGATTTGATTTGAAGGAGATACTAAGATCAGCCTTGAAAATATTTTGAAGCCATCTTTGGAATAGACCTTGAACATTCCGTGAAGCAGTCATTGAAGTGATTTTGGAGAAACCTTTGAAGAAATATTGAAGTAGCCTCTTGAAGCAGTTTTTAGAACAATACTTTAGAAAATTGTTTAATCAGTGGATTTGAAGTGTTTTGCAAAGATTGGAGCCTAAGAGGATTGGTGTCCTAATACAGATCAGATCAGTGCCTAGATTGGATTAAGAGGATTGGTGTACTCATATAGACCGGGTTGGAGCCTGGATTTGCTGGAAAGGATTTTTTCCTTATACAAGGTTGGTGCCTTGTAGAATAAAAATATTTGAAAAGGGTTCAATCTTGAATTTGTAAAAGAATATTTGAGTCCTCACTATTGTTTTCAATAATAAAATTATTTTTTATTTTGGCATATCTTGTGCTTCTAATTAAGAAAAATATTAATTGGCTAATAAACAATTGAAGGAAATATTGAATATTGATTCACCCCTTTCTCAGTATTTCCAACAATTGGAATCAGAACCAGTTCCTTCAAGTCATAGCCTAATAGCTGGAAGGAAGATCTTCATAAAAAAATATGGAAAAATCAAGAAAGAAATGCTCCAAGCCTTCAAAGGAAGTCCCCCCCAATGAAGAAAATATTTTTTCTTATCTCCTTCATTTGAGAGAACAGAATATGATTTGTCAAAAGTTAGAATGAGGAACTATTTGATGAGTCATTGGTTTTGAGGTATGGGAACCATTGGATGCCGTAAGCTCAGTGATAGAAGAGTCAAAAGAATAAAATACAAAAGCAATGAAGGTGATCTTAAGTAGTCTATCAAATTCTATAAAAGTCAAAGTGGGTCAATATTCTTTAGCCAAAAATCTATGGGAAAAAATATAAAATCTTTATGCAAAGGAATCTATCCTTGTGACAATTGAGCCAAAACAAGAAAATGATCAAGAATTAAAGATAAGATAAGATAAAATGATTATATTTATGTCCAACTATTGACCAAAAAGTAGGTCAAAGGGATTGTTGAGTACAATAAAGTCCATACAAAGCGAGATAACCAAATGGTCTGCCATAAAAGAGACAATGCATGAAGTAAACTAACAACTGACCCTGGTGGAGAAGATCTAGGAACTAATAGGTCTAAGGATCAGACCCACCTTTCCTAACATCCAAGGTTGAATGAAGAACACTGAAGAAACTCAAAGTATTTTGTTGGCCCAATGAAAATTTGGTGGAAAGTGTGGATTGTCCACTAAATCGTTGCATGGGGGAGTTCGCTCATTGTTAAGGTCTGGAGGACCTAGTCCATCTCCTAGGAATGGATCTGAGACATATTTGCTGCTGAGATCTCGTATGGCGGGGTGAGGTCCCACGGATCCTCATTGATCTAGAGTTTGGATGTGTAGTGGTATCCATAAGTCTCTTGGTGCCCCTATCTAAAAGTAATACCCTGAAAAATGTTGTGATCCTCTACGTGGGATCTGTTCTTATGGGAGGCTAAAGAATATGCGCTTGGAACCTGAGATCTTCCTGCATATATAGGGCCAAACATCTCTGATTGGCATACCTAAAAAAGTTTGTGAGAGTCTAAGAATATCTTAACAAGCAATGGAACCTTCCTCTGATCTCGTAGTAGACAGGGCATCCAAAAATAAAGTTCACCTCAGTCTCCACTTCCTGTAAATGACATACCTAGCAGATTTTGTCTAGTATATCAATCTGGTGATTCATCTCTACCCGAAGTATATGAGAACCTACTCTGAACTGGCCTAGAGGAATGTGAATAGCATGCATCCAGTGATGAAGCGTATAATGGGGTCAAATACTAAGCCTTTCTCTCGACTCCAAGAAGTGCTCAATGTAAAAGGCCACCCTTGGGTGCAACCCTTTCGGAGGATTGACCTAGGTGACCTGGACTAACTGCCTGTAGATGTCCTCCCTAATGATCTTGTTCAACTTTTGTCTAGTAGGTAAAAGGTGACCAAGTGCATTTAAGGAATATCGGAAAGGAGGGAGATGATCCAAGTGAATGTCCACTGACTCTAAGGGATCTAAAACTCCTGTAAACCAACATCTGGCCTCACCAAAGGGAATAGAATGGACAATAGTCTCAAAAGAGAAATATGCCAAGTAAGGATATTGATCCCTAATCTTTATCGAGTTTGCAAAGCTCCAAACATGTTGAAAGAATAAAACCAATCTGAGGACCATCTCACGGTAAAAGGGATGAGATCCAAACTCTGAAAGGATGATGTGTTGAGGTACTATATGTTTGCATCTAATGATGCGGCTGAGAAGAAGAATTTGGACTCTCTCAACCGAAACCAAATCTGATTCAAGTAAAGATGGTCCCCAAATATCTAAGCCATATATAACACTGGGACGGATCAAGGTGTCCATGAGGCTCACCTTGGATAAGTGTCCTGGAAGTGATGTCAAAAGCATTGTCTCTCAAGAAGGGCTAAGGATCTATATCCTTTGTTGATCCAAAGTTGAAGCATTGGTCGCAAACTGAAGCGGGGACCTAAGAATTGCACCCCCAAGTAAGTATACTTGTGTTGGTCTCAACCTCCTCCCCTCTAAATAGGAAGTGAAGGTTTGAAGTTTTCTTCACCCCATTGAAGATCATAAACTTGGTTTTACCTAGGTTGACCGTTAACTATCAAAGATCACAAAATATAGCTAAGGCATCCAACTTACTTTGTAATCCTTTTTGGGATGAGGAGAGGAGGATCACGTCATTAGCAAAGAGTGAAATAGATTTCAGAACCTGGTGAAGGAGGAAGCCATCGGTGTCCTGGATATGCTCGTGTAGGAATGCCTCCAACTCATCAATATAGATCCCAAACAGGGTAGGGGACAGTGGTCAACCTTGTTTAACCCCAATGGTGCTTCAAATGAAATCATACATCCCATGAACTGCTCAAAGACAACCAAGGAAGAACTCATATAGGCGCATAATAGTTGTCAATAGGGTCACAAAGATGCCAATATCTCTGAGTCTATGGAGTAACGCTTTCCTTGGAACATAGTCAAAATCTACGAAAAAACTATAGACTTTCGAAGAGCGATGTCGCGCCTCCTCAATCACAACGTGAAGGGTGAAGATGTGGTCAATAGTCTGATGAGCCGGTTGAAAACTTACCTGTCCCCTAGCTCTGAGTTGTCTCTGCTCAAGTTCACTAGAGAGCTTCTTATGTAGAACATTAGCATACAACTTCGAGAACGTATTACACAGTATTTTGTCAGACCTCCTGCGCTTCCATGTGTCATACTCCGAAGTGCCAAAAACTTGACAACTATGCAGTGTACCCATCCTGATATGCAGTCCAGAACCTCCCTGAAGAACTAATGAAAAGTTTCCTTGAGATTTTCCTAAGAAAAATGAGCTCAAAACCCTAATTTATGGGTCAGCGCGACTGTGACACTGCCCTCTCATGCTAATGGCAGGTTGCACCATATGAGCCTCATGCTGCCAGCGCATATTTGGCCTGGATACTCGTGTTGATCCCTAAAAGGCAAGTTTCCCCAAAGAGGAGGAGAATCTTTGTGATCTACAGGCTTCTAGAACGGCGATCTGAATGATGTTCGTTATGGAAGTGGTCGAATTCTCCCAATATTTCCCTTTGATCTTATCTCTATGAGTTTTCTCCTTGAGATGAGGACCTTCCCCTATCTTTGGCAGGATCTTAACTACCTATCCCTGCCTATATATTCATTCCCCTCCATTCCCAAATGGTTGATATCTGATTTTTTGCACCCTTATGCTGAGATAGTGCCTACACACTATTCACTTTCGCTTGGAGAATGAGTGCCTGGAGAGCTTGAGCTTGGACTTGGACATTCACTCAAGGAGGGATACCAACATCAAAGCCTCGATTGTATGCTTCCTTTTTTGTTTATTAATATATACAATTGTTGGTTCACTTTCCATAAATGCTTGTGTCAATGCTTCATTTATCTTAATGCTCCTTGATCTGTTAAGTGGATTACATTTGATTATGTTTGTTGCACTTTTATGCTTTGTTGTGTCTTTGGCCTCTTGTGCAGGTATTCAAATTCTATAAGCAGCGAGGACTCAACCTAAGGAGCAAGTGATCAATATCATCAACAAAGGAGTGAATTATAGCATCAGAGCAAGGTAGGTCCCCTTCCTCTTCTCTTATTTCATTTGTAATCTAGGAAAGTGTCTTGTAGATTGTCTTGTTTGTTGTTAGACCCACTCATTGGGCTAGAGGGAGCTTCTATGTCTGCAGAGAGGATTTACCTACACAACAAAATGGCGACTCCATTAGAGAAGCTATAACCTTTCCATCACTTTCTTCGATCTGATCCTCTGATTATTTTGACCAATTGTCGATTTTTCGGCTTGTGTGCATCACTGTAGGTTTATACAATCCCTGGTTTTTTCTTAACAGTGTTGAGACTAGTCTAATTTTTGAAACTTTTTGTTTTTTCTTTCTTTTCCTCACCCAGTGCGTTTTATGTTTTTACAGAAGCAATGTCAGTGCTGATTTTGGATTAACAGTCATGCTACTTTGACTTTCGACGCTACTTTTCCCTTCACAGGCGCGTTGATCCTAAAGGCTAGAAAAAATTTAGGGTTTCTTCTCATTTTCAATGTGTCTCAACCTTTGTGAGTGTTTTTCCAGTGTGATCTCATTGTGTTTGCCTTGATTGTTGTCCTTTAATGGTTGCAATTGTCTCTTTGCTTCTGTTGGTGTGTGATTGAAGTTAGATTGTCTTCTAGGGTTTCTAGGTCTAGGTCACCCTTCACTCATCACTTGGCTTGTCTTTGTGAGATCGATTGCCTCCATTTAGGAGTTTTACTGCGATCATGGCACCATTTTCAAGTCGCTTTTGGTTCATATTTGTACTTTGAAAATTACTTTTGCTCCATGGTCAAACATAGATTACAATTGTTTGCTTTGGTGGAACTGAAAGTATATCCGTGTTTTGATTTCTTCATTTCAAAAAGAAAAGTGAAAGGATCTCTTCATTTAAGTATTTTTAAAACGATTTTTGTTTTATTCAAAACCAAAGTGAATGAAATCTTCATTTTAATTGTTTTTAAGCAAAGTGAAAGAAGAATAAAAAAACATTAATGCATCTTAGTGAAAGAAAGTGATTTCGTTTCTCATAAGATTGCATTTTGGCATTGCATTCATTAGTGAAAGTGAAAGAGTATTTTTCATTCTTTACATCTTGCATTCGAAAAGTTAGGGGATATGTTTTGATGCATTTTGCTTGATTGATGCATTATTTGGTTGTCTCTCTTCCTGTTATAGGCATTTTTGGGCACTGAAACCCAAATCATACATGTCCATAAACCAAGGGCTCCTAAGTCCCTAAAAGTGTTGTTTCATACCCTAAAGGAACAAGGTCAATTGATTACATCATCTCCCAGAAGTTCTCCACAAAAAACTGCTCAGAACTGGTCAAAGCTGGACTATACAGACTACCCAGTGCAGAGGGTGCGATGCATCCCACCTGCTCAGTGAAAAAGGGTGTGATGCATACTGAAAATCCCTTTTATAGGGTGTGATGGACAAGAGTAGACAATTGGCATAGACAGTTTGCAAGGTGGATCGTCATGGAATCTTCCAAAAAATTCTCCTGTGACACTTGCCTCTCTGAATTCGCCCAGGGATGAGTAACAGATCATCAATCTCCAAGTGGAATCAAGAACTATCAGAGAGAGGACATTAATCAAAATCCCAGAAGCTGACTCACCCCCCTACAATCATCTATATATGGATCCCTCATCCCAGAGATCCAGAGGCTGGAATTTTGTATCTTGTAAGGAAGTGTTGCTGGTTTCTTGGTGGAATATCATAGTGTTTGGTGATCTAAGCTTTTCATGAGGTGAAAGAAGGGCTTTCATGCTAGAGGATGACGCTTGGTCAGAACAGTTGGTTGTAATCCTCTTTGCTATTCTTGATATTAATAAAGCTATTCGAGTTTTCCTCCACATTCTTGTATGTTTGATGATATATGCATTTGTGTCGTCAATATATATCTGGTCCTATATTGTTTATGATTGTAGATCTCTGTTCTTCAATAGTATTATGCCGCTTTGATTCCACAGGTGCTCTTTGAAGTTGGGTAGACAAAGGAGAAGCGGCAAGGATCTATCAGAAGGGAGAGGAACCGAGCAAGGAACCAAGCACAACACTGAGGTTGGTGTCCTTCATTCCCCTCTTATCTACTTCTCATAAAGGAAAATGAAAGTAGTTTTAGTTTGTTTCTTTCTAAGATAGCTATTAGTCTTAGTGGGACTAGCAGCTCCGAGTGGACACTAGTTTTCCCGATAACAAAATGGCGACTCCACTAGGGACGAATAGATTGTTTGCTTGTCTATATTTGTTTGTTTTATAAAATTATAGACGGAGCCTGAAGTCAAGCCATCTAGCCTTTGAATTGCATTTGCTATGCAAGTGAAAAGTAGATCAATGTTGCTTCAGTCTATCTCCGGGTTTTGTTTATAAACTGAACAATCAATTTTCGAACCTTCTAATTGCCCTAGTGGTGGCTCTAGTAACCTCATTAGATCAACCCCTGTGATTTATATTTACTGAACATCACTTGCTCGGCATAAATCCTGAACTAAGCTGCAAATTGTGAAACGGAACCCAGTTGAAGTCTTGTCCCTGGACCATTGCACCTTCTCCTCTTGGGAATCTGGATGCATCGCACCTCCTGTGTGCAGTAGGTGTGCTGCATCGCACTTTCCCTGTGTTGCAGGTGCGCTGATCAGACAAGACCTCTTCTGCTCTCAGATTTTGGTTTCTGTGTTCACTCTCTTCAGCTTTATTCAGGAGTTTTGTTGTCTGTGATCAGTATACCACTGTGGAAACTCCCTTCCTTTCCATCATTCTGCCTCCATTGTGCAAAGAACTATGAATGTTTTTATGTATTGTGCGCCATTTTCAGTTCTCTTTTACAAAGAAGTAGCATAATCAAACTGTCGTCTTTTGATTTGAAAGTGTCACAAGTGTCATTTTCAATCAAAGAAAAGAATTCTATTGTTCTTGATGGTCGATTATACAGTTACTCTTGTATTTGATTTGAATTAGTAGTTTTTCAAGTGTCGAAAGCAGTTTTCAATTCAAAATAGCAAAGTGTCGTCATTATCTTCCTTTCGTTTTTGAAGAGAAATTTGTTAGTATTGTCGCTTTGAAAAGATAATTCAGATTTGTACATAGCATTCTTCTTGTCATTCACACATTAAGAAAGCTGAAAACAAATACATGCATGTGCATTTGCATTTATACTGCTTGTTGGTTTGATTTAGGACAGTGCATCTAGTGTGTGCTCTCTGCTCTATGTTGAAGGAATATCGTCTCTCTTTCTTTAGTAGCTAGGATTTTCATTGCAAAAAGAAGATTAAATGATTGTTTATCATCTTAGATTGCATTTTAGGAATTGTATATCTACATCACGCGGTGAACCTGAAAGGCAAATTTCTTAAGAAAGATCAACTGTAAAATAAATTCAATGAACATAAAAACGCTTTGGAACCTAACGCACAACATCTAGAAGTCTAGGCTAGAGATGTATTCTGGCGTCGTAAAGCCTGGTAACTGTCGCTTTCATTGTTGGTTGAGTGATTCCTCCTCTTTGAGACAACAAGTGCCAGTACGGACTTGTGCTCCCACATACCGTCGAGTATATATTGGGAGACCACAATAGGCTATATCCTTTATCCATAGGAAGCCGTGTCTGCCGCCCTATCAATCGCAATGCACTGAACACAGCATTCAGGAAGATTGACTGCAGTACCATAAAAAGTATTCTACAGTTTTGTGATTGGTTTGGTAATCCCTCTGTCTAGATTTCCAGAGTAGTCTCTTTCGTTCCTTTTCAGACTCCTTAAAGGAAAAGGTCCATCTAAGCACTTGTCACTTCAGGCTCATTAAAAATCAAAGGCGACTAGAGTCATCTTTTGTTTTTTCTCGACTCTTAAAAATTGAAAAAGCAAGTTGTGTAAAAGCGTCTAAAATTTATTTTAATCGGAATAATATCACCATTCCCGCGTTGGTCTTAGGTTGAGAAAAATGGAGTCCACCGACCAAGGATTTCCCCTTTGGGGAAATCTTAGTCCTTTTTCCTCTTGGGGAGATTTTGGTGCCTCTCATATGGCCACATTGTCACTTCCAGGATTGACGATTGGCTTGCCAATATGTCTCTTCTCGACCTCCGTCTTTCAGAACACCGTGATTCCTGAACAATCGAGTCAACAACTAGATGATACTAAAGTTACCCCCCAACCTTCTACTTCATCCGATTCTCCCTCTCCTCCTTCCTCTTCACTTGATAAAGCTGGTAAAGCCAAAAATCAAGTAACTAAGAAGGAGAAGAAGGAGAAGGAGAAGAAAGAGAAGAAGAAGAAGGAGCCAAAGGAAAAAAGGGGTAACTGGGCATCGTCCAGTGAAAATCCACACACTGCATCGTCCAAGCCTAAATCTCCATGCGTCATTTGCAAAGGAGACCACTATCATCGAGATTGTCCTTGCATCCCTCGAATCTTAAGGGACTGGTCTCCTCGTTTGCAGAATCCGATGTTATCAACCTCTGAAGATCATGTTGAAAGTACACCATCAACTAGTGAAAGCGAAGCATTTGGGCAGAAAAGGAAATGTAAATTTCCTTGTAAACTGTGTGAAGGTGATCACGTCATCCACCGTTGTCCTTTCCTAGACGAAGCTAAAAGAGTTTTGGATAATTGTCCAGCTTCACCGCTACGGCTTCCTCCTAGATATAAGAAACTCTTATCGAGTCTATCACTAGTTGAAAATCTGACCGACATGCCATTGTGGTCGGTCGAAGCATCTGTCATTGAAGATAAACCTGCTGAATCCATACCAGAAGAAAGTCAAAAGGTTGAGGCAGCAATCGACCCGGTCTTGTCTTCGGAAGGTCCATCTTCAGATGACACAATCACCGAAGAGAATGAGAACAACACCGTTCAAATTCTTTTTGTAAACACAGACTCCGATGAACATGGGGCTAATCTACCTGTGCCTTTACCGCAGGAAGGAAGTTCGCCAGAGTCATATCCGGCCGTCTATTCGGTCCCATCTCCAAGCAACCTAATCGTTTCCTTCGATTGGAATCTACTAGGTAGACCCCGTGTACTGGCTAATGTACCATTCCGAATCATTGTACAAGCTTACAAAATGATCATGGTCAGTACCATCATAGATGAAGGGGCTTCTGTGAGTATCCTTTCCTCAACTTCTTGGGAAGCGCTTGGTTCGCCATCGCTTTTGCCTGATATGAGAAATCTGACAGGCTTTGACAAAGGAACCAGTTGACCGTTAGGGATCCTTCCCAATGTGCCCATAACGTTGAGAAGGAAAACCGTTTACATGAACATAATGGTAGTCCAAGGACCTCTAGATTATAATCTACTCCTTGGGCACGGCTATATTTATAGCATGGGAGCCATTGTCTCCTCACTCTTTAGAGTAATGTGTTTTCCGCATGAAGGCAGAGTGGTCAAGCTCGTAGACCAGCTTTCGTTCCCTGGCTCACACATAGCTAATAGTCAAATGTCATCCCCAAATGGTCTTTTCATGCAATGAATGTCTCATCAATCTCCAGTCTGTCCACCTGAAGAGCGCGAGTGATTCGGGAGGACATGACTAAAACCCAGGGGGCATGCACCCTGGTCTGTTTCGGCAGGAAAACCTTGGGTATAGGGTAAATTTCCGCAAAAGATTTAAGACTATTCTAACACCCATCCGTGTAGGAAGAGGGAGTTAGACCGGGATAAGATTTTTCGTCAAGGTTAGGTGATTGGAGCCTTTGTCCAGATGGACTAAGCCGAGGAAGTGTTTATGTCTGCTGTGCGGATGGAAACTATCTTACGAATACAAGAACTTCTAAATGGTAACCTGGGAACTTTACTTCGCTATACCTGGGGGCATGCAAACCTTTTTGCTTGAAAGTAAAGAGCGACCATTTATTTTCTTAGTTTGTAGTTTCTCAACCCTTTAAACTCGTAGGATTGGTCATTCCTAGCTTGCATAATGAAAGGACCGGAGCAAAGTTTTGAATGGTGCAAGCTCCTTAAAAATTGAACCTATCGATGAGACATCCTTATTATACGACTAGCACGAGCAGTTTTTATGTGAAGTTCAATCTCGTTAAAAATTAAACCTTAGCAATGAGCAAACTTTCCCCCAGAGTTTAAGCTCATTAAAAAATGAACCAATTTCCGGTAAATAACCATTGTGAATGCATTATCATCAGCTTTTTGAGCCCTTGTCGTGTTCTTACCATCACCTCCACTCCGTTTTAGCCGATCATTCACCTCCATTTGATTGTTTACCCCTTTTGAGGAACAGCTATGAAGAGTCATCCTGTTAGCCATCCTTGTGACACTGTCGTGAATGGAAAATTCCAAACCTTAGCTGGAATCAGCTGCTACTTGAAATTATCACTCGTTCCTCAAAAGACGAGTCTCCTTTAAGCTCTTTTCATCTGACTCGTAAAATATGAAAAGATTGTTGAGCGATTGGCCTCTCCAGCTCATTAAAGCGACCGGAAGTGATATCCCTCCTCTAGATTTTAACCTTTTTGGACCTGAGGGATTCTTACACAAAAAGATCGAGCGCTTGTTTTGTTCGGCTCGTTAAAATTACCGAAAATTCATCCCTTTCGTATTATTTTATACTTGTGCAGACTTAAGGGATTATATGACGAAAAAGGATTATTGGAGTTTCCTTTACGTCCCTTTCAGACTCTCTAAAATTGAAAAGGACCGAGTTATCTTTGTCATTAAACTCGTTAAAACCAAATAGTGACAAACTTGTCCATATAGACAAGAACGAGTTTCACTGTCGCTAGGCTCGTTAAAAAATAGCGAAGGGTTTGCCCGAAGGGAAAATTATAGAACAAGCATATGTTATCCTCCGCAAGCTTGACAAAAATAAATAGGTACTGATCAGCAATGACTGGGGAAAAATTGGGAAGAAAACTTGAAGAAACTTTATTGGTAGCAAGTCGCTCTTGAACATGACACTTTCACTCCACATCCGAGTCGGGTTGGGTTATTCCGTTCACCGGTCATATCACCATTGGTCCATCACACCATCCATATTTGGGGTTAACGCTACCAATCCATGTCAGTGTCACCGGTATGTTCAAGAGAAGTCGCTCAGAGAATTCACCTGTGTCTCATCCGCTGCAATACATTCACGCTCCATTCTTTCATGACCGCCACCCTGAACCCTGTATCATCAGATCATTTTCACCTCCAAAAATCATTTACTCCGTTCTATGTCGTAGATGTGGGATTCATTAAGGCCTTCCTACGACGGGTCACTTCTTGTCGACATCAGCTCATTATCCAAGAAGTCGACTTAGGAACAACCCTTTCAGTACTTTGAAGCTTGCATGCCTCAACGACAAGTTTCTCACTTCCGGCAACAGGTTTACATCAATGCCCTTCGACCGAAATATTTTGTGTGGTGTTCGACACCAAGTCCCTTTTCACACCACGCGAATTGTACTGTAGTACCTTGAGGGTCATCATCATTATCAGTGATTCCTCTCACGCCCGTTAACAGCTTACATCATTCGCTGGTAATCAGGCGATGTCTTTCCATGTTCGACTCCAGAACATCTTTCACATGGATCGACTTGTACTCCGAGTGAAGATTGGACGAGTTTGAAGACCCCGGATCTAGTTTCATCCATCTGGGCTGCGATATATTCAGGAAAATAAAGACATCAAATGTACATTGTTGCTACACAGATGATCATCCGAATTAAAGGATGATGACTCTATCAAAATCATCATTCTGCCACACAGATGGTTGTCTGTCTCATGTACATGAAAATGAATTTATAAAGCTGAACATGGGAATGCCGCCTCAGTTAGATCATGAAAAATATTATGAAGATAATGTATTGTATTGTATCTTATTACAGGTCGCCTTCCAGCTCGAAAAAACTTCGGATCCTCATGATAAAGCATTTCACCCGACATCAAAAGACTAACAACCTCATGCTTTAGGGGGCAACTGTTATAGAAATTTTTGGGCACTGCAACCCCAATCATACATTTCCATAAACCAAGGGCTCCTAAGTCCCTAAAAGTGTTGTTTCATACCCTAAAGGAACAAGGTCAGCTGATTACATCATCTCCCAGAAGTTCTCCACAGAAAATTGCTCAGAACTGGTCAAAGATGGACCATATAGACTGCCCAGTGCGGAGGGTGCGATGCATCCCACCTGCTCAGTGAAAAAGCGTGTGATGCATATGAAAAGCCCTTCTGTAGGGTGCGATGGACGAGAGTAGACAAATTGTAGAGACAGTTCGCAAGGTGGATCGTCATGGAATCTTCCAAAAACTTCTCCTGTGACACTTGCCTCTCTGAATTCGCCCAGGGATGAGTAAGAGATCATTAATATCCAAGTGGAATCAAGAACTATCAGAGAGAGGACACTAATCAAAATCCCAGAAGCTGACTCACCCCCCTACAATCATCTATATATGGATCCCTCATCCCAGAGATCCAGAGGCTGGAATTTTGTATCTTGTAAGGAAGTGTTGTTGGTTTCTTGGTGGAATATCATAGTGTTTGGTGATCTAAGCTTTTCATGAGGTGAAAGAAGGGCTTTCATGCTAGAGGATGACGCTGGGTCAGAACAATTGGTTGTAATCCTCTTTGCTATTCTTGATATTAATAAAGCTATTCGCGTTTTCCTCCACATTCTTGTATGTTTGATGATATATGCATTTGTGTGGTCAATATATATCTGGTCCTATATTGTTTATGATTGTAGATCTCTGTTCTTCGATAGTATTATGCCGCTTTGATTCCACAGGTGCTCTTTGAAGCTGGGTAAACGAAGGAGAAGCGGCAAGGATCTGTCAGAAGGGAGAGGAACCGAGCAAGGAACCAAGCACAACACTGAGGTTGGTGTCCTTCATTCCCCTCTTATCTACTTCTCATAAAGGAAAACGAAAGTAGTTTTAGTTTGTTTCTTTCTAAGATAGCTACCAGTCTTAGTGGGACTAGCAGCTCCGAGTGGACACTAGATTTCCCGATAACACTTCCCTCATTAGTTTAGCTTTCATTGAACGAAAAGCTTTCCTTTTTTCCCATTTAGTTGCATCATAGGAATTCAGGTGACATCGATGAGCCATAAAATTGAAACCTAATTCAAGATAAACTTAAAATTTACCTCAATTAACCTAAGGAGCATTTGTAACCTAACACAAATATCTAAAGATTTATGCTAGAGACGTGTTCCGTCGTCTTTAAACATAGAAATTGCCATTAACTGCCTGCATTGTATCCCGGGGGAAAAAACCTGTTCCAGTACGAAATTATATCGATGGTTCTACAGTACTTTCAGGTATATATGAGTCACTTCAGTATGGCAAGTATATCAGAAAGCTCTCACCGAACGGTTATGCATTAGACAACGCTAACACGGACTTGTGCTCCCCGTACCGTCGAGTATATATTGGGAGACCCCACTAGGTTGTTATCTTTTAGCCATAGGTAACCAAGTCTGCCACCTTGTAAATGTGATACACTGAACAAGGCATTTGGGGATATTGGTTGTTTTACGTCAAGTCCTTGGTTTCGGCTAAGGTGTATATATTGGTTCATGGATACTCGGTAAACCCTCTTGCCTATTATAACCCTTTTTTACTTATTTGTTGTTTTAAGTTATAAAATTAACTGCCAAAAATAATATGCTGAACCCATGTAGTTTCTTCTTGACCTCATATTGAATAATTCCTTGTAAATTTTAATTTTAAATCCCTCAACAAAATCATCTCTTATCCTTTTTCTTTTGAGAGAAAGTCATCGTGGCTGAACCAATGCGTTCACTTCACCATTCCCCTTCATCTTCTGATACTAAAGGGTCATAATAAGGAGTTCGTCCTGAAATTTCACAGTCACTTGAAGCTCAAGGATTTGAACTTGGAATCGTCATGAGTGTCCAACCCCTTGCTTCTCGTCCCCCACCTCGAGACTCATCGTTGTCTAAGGAGTTTGATCCAAAAACCCCTGAGAGTCCACAGAGGTTTGTTTTATTCCCTTTGAATCTGATTTTTGATCCATTGGTGATATCTCCTCAACAACCTTATAGTCCATACGATCAACCTGGTGTTCCTTTGGAGTTATCTCCACGACCATCTCGTATTCCCTCTCGCCAACTATTTCCACCTATGGCATCAGAAGGTGAGTTTCCAACCTCTCCTTGAGGTCCTCTAGAAATCTCTGCTACTCACAATCCTAGTGTTGATAATGATTATGAATACGACTTTCAACCAGAAGGTTTTCCTTATGTAGGAAGAGTTCCATCTCAACCACCTCCTGAAAATAGTGGGCCTATGCTTCCACATGGTTATACAACCTTGAATCAACCAGTTTTGGGAACTTCGAGTGCTTCTTCATTATTCCAAAATCCAATTTGGTCATTGAATGCTATGCCTACTTCTGGTTCGTTTATTCCTAACGTGACCTATCATATCCCTTGCAAACTATCATTACTTTAGTTCCGATTCAACCGACTATTCCTTCACAACTGTTACCTTCATTCCAACCTAAAATCACGGTGCAACCGACAGTTTCAATTAATACATCTATAAGTTCCTCAATGCCCCCATCAAGTGGAGAAAATGTGCCACCACCTCATTCGCAATGTTGTCATTCTGTATTTTTGAGGTTGAGGGAGTAAACACATAGGACAGCGTCAAAACCCCTTTGGAAGTTGGGATCTAGTCTTGCCAGCTTCATAGAGGGATCTCTCTGTAAAATTTAGCTATGTTTGATGTAAATTTTACGCTATTTATGATTGTACTTGTTTGTTTTGATTTGATTGGTTTGGTTGATTTAAGTGTTATAATTCCATTGGGATATGGAGTCTATCAATTAAACTAGATTTTGCATCAATTTTTAGAGGAGTTCTCACAGGGCAAGCTAGGTTGCACTATTTGGATCTTTTCATAAATTAAATGGATGGTGAAAGAGCAGAAGTGTAAGGTTCGGTAGAAATCAAGGAGAAATTAAGAATTCCTTGATTTGACTTCAGTGGAAAACATTGAAATTACCAACAGCCAAATAAAGTGCTCTAAGTAACAAATCCTATTTATCACTGTTTCTGTTAAGTAATTCAAATATTCAAAATAATAGAGAGAGAAAAATAATGCTTAAACAAATAAATAGTAGAAACACATCACCATTTGGTACACCACATGAATCCTCTGAAAGTTCCTTATATTATTGATGCTCCAGCACTTTGAAATTTACAATATGTAGAAGAAATTACATTCAAAAATCAACCCTTAATACTTCAAACAGTGAAGTATTTATACTTATAATTACAAAAATCATTTACAAAATCGTTGTCAAACCGACAGTGCATTATTAGCCTAATTACAAACAATATGATCTAATCCTGGCAAAAAAATAGGCCACGTAGACAACTGAAAAGAAAGGTGGCCTGTTTTGATGGTTTCAGTTGCTGAGTCAACCTGAAACTATGTTACGTTGCTGAACTGATTGTCATGTTGGTTGGTGTGCAGGTCGCTTAAGTTGTTTTCTCAATGTTGCAATGTCCAGGTTCTTCTTTTTAATAATCTCCTCAGCAACATTGACATCTTTGGGATCATATCCTATCTTTAGCACCAAGTCTTCCAAAGACTTGATCCTATTATCTTTTGCTAAGGAGGACACCTTCTCCATTTTCAACTGTGACTGAACATTGGAAAATGAAACCTGCAACTTAGACAATGACATAGCAGTGTTAGTTAAAGTAGAAGATATCATTTCACCAATTTTCTTGTGCATCTCCATTTGATCAATGGGATGAATTCCTTTAGTGTTGAACTCAAATGTGGTCCTCTTGTAGTCTATTGCTATTTTTGGCTATGAAGTTTGGGCCTCAAGGAAGGCCATCTTCATTTTTCCATGCTCTATGTCAAAAACTGACAACAATCTGCTCTGTGAGCTCAAGGTCTGCTTCCAAAACTGATTATAAGTACTATTTTTTAGAATCTCATTTCTGAGCTTAATCTCCCTGTACTTGTCAAAAATTGTCTTCTCCTTTTCTCTTTGGACATTTTGTGACTCTAGCTCAGTTTCCTTCTGACATTGGAATGATGATGGTCCAGTAGGAGATGTTGTAAATTTGTTGGTTGCAGGTGGTGGATCTATGATTATGATGGCAACCTGCACTTCTATCCCTTTGTCCACATCTATTCTGTTATCACAAAATCAACCCCTGATAGGCTACTAATCAGGAAGACTTTGAGCAACTATTTCAAACCAACTTTTCGCTGAGGTTTGGCCTCCTCAACCTAAGAGGGCCCTCTCACTAGATTTAAGATTTTGATAATGAATAAGATGGCTAACTCTATGAAACAAATGAAGAAGTGTAAATGGTTGAAACGCAATTGGAAAATACTTATTGGGCTTATGGAGTCAAAAATGTTTCAGTATGACAATAATGTTAGCTTTACATGGAAGTCAGGGCATCTAGAATTCAACACATGAAGAATACATTAGAAACATAAAGGACAACACAGTTTACAAATGTATGAAGGAAGTTAGAGCACAATCAGTGATTTCTAAGTAATCACACATTCATACCACTGTACATAATGAGAAGAGGGAAATACAAGACATTCTAAACATTGAATTCCTTCTGATTCCTAAGAAGAAAAGCCAAATATTGTATTATTTAAAACAGAGTCTTACACAAAGCACAATATGAGAGTTTCTCTGAAAATTTCCAACCCCTGATACCTTATATTTTCTCCCATATATAGAGTTCATTACCTGACTTAGATTCCTCCTCCAACATGAGGGGAATTCTAATTTCTCCTACTTTGACACCTATTGACAATTTAAAACTAACTATTTAATGTAACTGACTGTAAACTAGTAGTTCTAGAAACCTAAAACAATTAGGAGTGTAACTCCTCATTATGTTGGTAGTAGCATTGATTACAGTTCAAACTCGTTCTCTAACAAGTGGCCTTCTTCAGTTTGGCTTTGATGGTGGCTGTAAACTCCCTGCTGACCCTTGATGCCTCATCCTTTGACTGTTCCTAGAAATTAAGAAGTTGTTCCTATTTTTCTGCTTTTGGTCTCCAAAAGGATCTTCGAATTCTATTATCCCTGTTGTTCTTCTTAATTATATAAAAAATGCACTGGATTAGCTTGTTTTCCATATGTTGTAGACCTTGCCCATATACACGTGGTAAGACAAAAACTTCTTTAATGTTGCCTGAAGCATCATGAACAATACTAGCTACAAAATTATGACCACTTTCATAACATAGAGCTTAGAGTTCACAGGTGTCCTTCCTTTACTTGTTTTTCCCTTGCTAGATGTTTACACCTTGTAAGTAATCATTTTCAGAAGCCCCTCTTCAAAATATTTCCTTTTGCCTTTCAAAATTGGTCCACCAAATCATTACATGCAGCTACAGCAGTTTCGTAGCTCGCTACGAAACTGTTGTGCATTAGGCATCACCTACAGCAGTTTTGTAGCACGCTACGAAACTGCTGTGTAATTTCAAAAACACAGTTTAATGCCAAAATTTAACTTCCTTGAGCTTTCTTTCCTTTGAATTGGCTCTTCCATATGCCATGAAGCTGTTCAAAACTGAATAAACTGATACCATTCTTCAGAGTAAACTTCAAAAGGTGATACACATCAAAATTTTAATATTTAGCCTTACTTGCTATGTAGTTTTTCTTAGCTGAGGATGTCCTTCAGGCTAGTTCAGCTATATCTTCAGATCTTCGATTTGCCTCTTCATAATTCGGATTCCAGCTCTTAATTTTTCATTGACCTTTCTGATGTATCTCACTTCCTTTATTGCAGGGACCGTCCAGGTGAAATATTGGGCATGACAGCTAACCACTTCGGGTATTGAAATTGCTTTATCTTCCCACAGAGTCTCCATTTTGTTAAAATGAGTTTCCTTGATTGCATGTTTCCTTGAGGCTTTTCTAAGTTTGGCAATTTCAAGATTTTCCAGGTTCAGTTTCTTTTTCAACTCTTCAAAACTACATTCTTCTTGTTGAGAGATAACTGCCTTACCTCTGTCATTTTTGTGCAATTGTGATGATGTTTTTGATAAAAGCATAGGTCCTTCATGAAATTTTGCTACCTCCCCTATCTCACTTGCTTCTGGTAGTGCCTCTTGTATATCTTTTGAACGCCTTTTCATGGGTCTTCTTGGCTTAAAAACAAAATCAGAAGCCTGATCATCAAATTTGAGCTTTTTAGAGGTTTTGGCTTTTTTGGTTTTCTCTTTACTTACTTCCATTAAGTCTGCTCAAACCAGAAGAGATTCTTCAATTTCAATAGCTTGAAGCAAATCATTCAAACTTCCTTTTTAAACTGGGCTTCCCTCAGTAACCACTATCTTACCTTTTTCTCTATCTAGCTGGCTCCTAGTTACTCTTCTTTGGACTGTTTCACCTGTGGATTGCTCTTGTACACCCTCTTTGATTTGACCTTTCCTTTTTTGTGACTATTGGGTTGTGTCTTGAATCACTAGTGGTCTCATGGGCTCCTTTACCTGCTTCCTGGCTTTCAATTTCATGAATCTCCTTGATCTTGTTTCTTCATGATGACTAACTATTGGTGAAGAAATCCTCCTAGCTTGAGGGCTGAGACCAGTTTCATTCTTGAAGCCAGACATAAAAAAGAAGATAGACCACTCCTTATCTATTTTTTGGAGCTCATGCAAAACGATCAATTAAACTAAGCCATGATGAAACAATGAGGTCTCACACGCTTCCTTCTTTAACTGAACCTTGTCACACATTTTGTCTAGGCTACGAAACAAATAGAAAGGCAAATCCAATGATATCTTTCCATTGAAATGAAGAAGAAGCTTAAAGTGATAGGAATACACCTTATGATACCTCCCCTCACAGGTGAAGTATCTCTGTATGCAGGTAAGTAAATTGGCATATGCATCTTTGACAAAGCTCCTAGGCACTAACTTGTTTAAGTCTGAATCAATGAACTCTAACTTCAAGAATTCCTTGCGAGTCATATCAAACTTGAAATTTTTAAACCACCTCTCTTGTCCCCTTGGAATTTCAGTGACTGTAGATATAACCTCTAGAGAGATTGGTAATTCAAGCACTCCCACCTTCGAATTCAATCCTGTGAAATTTAAAGCAAATTCTTTAGTGACTTGCATGTGGCCTCCTTGAAGTTTTTCACAAAATCTCCAACAGCCAACCTGTTTGAAAGCTCGTTCAACTTCATTGTTCTTCAGGAGAACATCTAAGCCTTCAGGCTCATTCCTCAGACACATGCCTGACCTATGATCCTTCCTTTCTGTAGACACCTCCATAGAATTCCTGCGAAACGAAGATTGAAGAGCTTGCACCGTCTTAATCTTGATCACTGCCTCGCTTGAAATAAACAAGGAAACTACCTCACTTGAACTTCAGAGAATTATGATTAAATGCATGTCAATTTTCTTCTCATGCATGAACCCAAACATAATCATAACTGAAAACACTTGGATCCTTTTTTTTGAAATTTGAAACTTGAGCATACCAAGACACCTAACGAACCTAATGATGAGAATGAGTGGTTGCATGTGATAGGCATGGTGTATGGACTGACAGTTGATGATGTAAGACTAACAGATTCTGATAGATTGGACAGCTAGGTGAAATTTAACATGAATCAGCACTAATCCCCGATTTCGTAGCGCAGCCAGTGCAAATTCTGGGTTTTGCGCTACAAAAACCCCTAGACAGTTTCGTAGCTCATGAAAACCTTGACACAAGTTTGACACATGGAAATTTGTGTGTGATGTGGGACCAATGATAAGCAAGAGTAGAGTGTTGACCCTATTTGACCATACCAACAAGACTCCCTTCTAGATCTTAGACTCTAAAAAAACCATGGAAATACTAGACCAAGACTAACATCAACCCTTTGGAATCAAATTAATTCTCAAAATTTAGAAATTTTTTCTTAAGTGATAACAGTGGCTCCACTTGGGATAGTGTGCCCTTGTGGTACACTAAGAACTCGCAGGTCCAGTGCTTTATCCTATTATGATAAATAGAAATTTATTTGACAAGCATCCCCTTTAAGCTTCTTGGGCCTTCACCTCGGGCTTAAGCCTTCTGTTTCAGCTTGTCATTATTAGCAAAAAATAAAAACTGATAAAATGGATATATACAATGTTATGAGAAACTGATAGTATTTCAACAATGATAATGCTTTAGGAACCTGCCATTAACAGGTCCTCTAGCATATGATTCTCCATCAATTTCCTGCAGAATGTAAGTGTTGTTTCCATGGAAAGTAGCAATCTGATAAGGACCTTTCCACAAATTCTCAAACTTACCGTGCTTGCCTTTTTCTTCGATTCTGGCCTCCCATTTCAGCACTTTGTCATTGATATGAAAACTAACTTCTTTGATCTTTTTATCAAATGTATTCTTGATTTTGTTCTAATTGTGTTGATGATTGTCATACACTTCATTTCTCTTCTCCTGTAGGGCTATCAGCTGATTGATTCTCCTTTGTACAGCATTTGGTTCCTCTTCTAGTCCTTGAATTAGTTTCATTACAAGTACTCCAAGTGATGTTGGAAATATAGCTTCAGCAACGTACACTAACTCATATGGCGAAGTGCCAGTAGATCTCTTTGTACAAATTCTATCAGCCCACAAGGCATACTTCAATTTCAAATGCCAAGCCTTTTTGTTTTCTTGTAGCACCTTTTTAATGATCCTTACAATGCTTTTGTTTGATGATTCAGCAAGGCCATTTCCTTGCGGATAATAAGCAGTAGAATGTCCAAGAGTAATGTGATATTGGTGACAAAAATTAATCATTTTCTTGGACTTAAAAGCTTGAGCATTGTCAGTTATAATCTTCATTGGGCAGCCAAATCTAGACAATATATTATTTTCTAGGAAAGAAATAATTACTGAATCATTAGCTTGCCTTGTTGGAATTGCCTCTATCCATTTGGTGAAGTAATCCATGGCTGTGAGAATCTAGTGATGCTGTCCTGATGAAGGAGGATGAATTTCTCCAATAAAATCCAATCCCCATTGCTGGAAAGGTGCTTGAACATATATAGGAACCAAAGGCAAAGGCACAAGTTTCCTCTTTCCTTCAAATATTTGACATTCATGACATGTAGCTACCCTTTTGTAAATGTCTCTAAACATAGTTGGCCAAAAATATCCAGCTCTTAGGATCTTATTTGCAGTAGCTTTCCAATAATGGTGTCCTCCACAATCCCCCTTATGAAATTCTTCAATCACTTTATCAGCTTCTTCTTCAAGGAGACAATTTAACAAAATCCCTCCTACATCTTTCCAAAACAAATTTTGGTCATATACAAAATATCTTAAAGATTTTAGCTTGACAAACCTTGCTTTGGACTTTGTTAAATTGGCAGGGGCTTTATTATGCTGTAGAACAAAAGCCACATCCTTGTACCATTCTGAAACCAAGAATTTCCCATTGATTTGGACCAATTCCTCCTCACTTTCAGAAATTTTTGAGATTTCCGCATTCAAATTTATGTCAAGACAGTCCAAATTTGACTGAGTCATTAGCTTTGCCAAGCCTTGACCCTTCACCAATTTGGTAGGTTTGATGTCAATGTCATACTCTAGCAATTTTGCTATCCATTTGCCCCTTTTTCCATCTGGATCTGCTTGTGTTAAGATATCTTTTATTACGGCACTTGGAGCATAAGCGACAATATGAGAATAAAAAACATAGATTCTGAAATCTTTTATGGCTTTCACCAAGGCGTAAGATTGCTTCTCTAGAATATTGTACTTCAGTTCAGAATTTTCTAATGTCCTACTAAAAAAAGAAATAGGTTCAGTACCTTGAT
The DNA here is from genome assembly GCA_031772625.1 of Pinus tabuliformis. Taxonomy (NCBI): domain Eukaryota; kingdom Viridiplantae; phylum Streptophyta; class Pinopsida; order Pinales; family Pinaceae; genus Pinus; species Pinus tabuliformis. The sequence continues at coordinate 222,581,123 of CM062809.1, read as the reverse complement.
TTCCTTTTTGCAGCAAAACTCCAGCAATTGTATCTTCAGAAGCAAATGTAAAAATAAGAAATTCCTTGGTAAAATCTGGGCTGATAAGTACCGGTGCTTGTGTAAGCACCTTCTTGATTTCCTCAAAATATTTCTTTGCTTCAGCTATCCACTTAAATTCCACTCCTTTCTTCAACATCTTTGTTATATTCTTGACTATCTCAGCAAAATTAGGAATGAAGCACCTAACAAAATTCACCTTTCCAAGAAAAGATTGGATCTCTTTCCTACTTCTTGGCAGATCTAGCTTTTGAATTGCATTAACTCTATTAGGATCAATCCTAATTCCTTCTTCAGAAATAATATGACCAAGTAGCTTGCCTGATGTTAAAGCAAAGATACTTTTAGTGGGATTAAGAGAAATTTTAAACCTTCTATATTTCAGCAGAATTCTTTCAAGTTGCTTCAAATGATCTTCTTCTCTCTTTGAAAAAATTGTGATGTCATCAAGATAAACAACCACTGATTTATCCTTTTCTTCAGCAAAGGCAATATCCATTGCTCTTTGAAAAGTGGCCCCTGCATTCATGAGACCAAAAGGCATCTTGGCGTACATGAATGTACCCCATGGCGTTGTGAAGGTTGTCTTCTCTTGATCATCCGAATGCACAAGAATCTGATTGTACCCTGAGAAACCATCAAGCATAGACATCCTTTGTGAACCAACAATATTTTGCAGAATTAAATCCATCTTGGGAAGAGGATAGTTATCTTTCAATGAAGCCTTATTCAAATTTCTGAAGTCTATACAAATTCTGATCTCTCCATTCTTCTTCCTAACTGGAACCAAATTTGCAAGCCAATTTGAGAATCTGATTGGAACAATGATTTTAGCATCAAAGAGTTTCTTAATTTCCTTTTCAATCAATGGCATGAGAAGAGGATTAATTCTTCTTAACTTTTGCTTGAAAGGTTTCTCATTCTCTTTAATAGGAATAGTATGCTGAATAATAGAAGAATCATATTGTTTTAAATCAGCATAGCTCCATGCAAAAACATCAACAAACCTTTTCATCATCTCAACATATTTGGCCTTCATATCAGCTGAAAGAAACTTTGAAATTTTAACCATCTTAGGTACAACTGAAGTCCCTAAATTGCAGCTCTCTACTTCCTCCTCATCAGCCTATATTTTTGGAGCTTTGAACACATCATTTTGATCAAACAACTTCTCAAGAGGAATGAGACCCTTAGGTATTAAATTGTTTTTTAATTGTAAGACTTCAGACTTTTCCTTTGACTCCACAAACATATTTTGTTGATCCACTTGAGTGCTTTCAAATTCTTCCTTTAATTCAATGAAATTATTTACCTATTGATCATCTTCAAAGACTTGCCAATTAGTGATGTTATCTGGTATAGCTAGTCGATGACAAACCTCCACCTCATACTTTTCAGAAGAATGAATAGGAATGACAAATAGACTGGCGGAAACAGCAAGGGAATCTGCAATGGAGTTTTGATCTCTAGTTTTGATAGTGAAAGAATATGCTTGAAACTTTTCCAACATATCCAACACTAAATTTCTGTATGCTCTCATCCTTACATCCTTTGTTTGATAAGCACCTTCCACTTGTTTAATCACCAATTTAGAATCTCCAAAAATAGAAATGTTTCTAGCCTTCATCTTTAACAAAAATTCTAAGCCCAAAATCAAAGATTCGTATTCAGCCATATTATTTGTGCAATCAAAGTTTAGTTTGTAAGAGTAAAACTTACTTTCATCACTTGGACTTGTGATCCAAATTCCAGCTCCTGCCCCTTCCTTTCCTGCTGATCCATCAAAGTACAATGACCACCATCTCATTGTTTCTTTCTCATCTTCTTGTTGATTTTCTGAAAGCATCTCCTCCAATCCACTATCAACTGACTCATTGAAAATGATGGCCAATCCAAGTCCAGTATCAAATGAATAAATAGGAAAATTTTGAGGTTTGTCTTTGCTGGTTACCATATAGGCCATTCTAGTCTCCCGATACAATCTCCTTTGCTCAGCAAAAACAGGGATGGTAGCATAGGTAAGGTCCATCTGCATTGTGCCTTTGATTTTTGCTACCCATGATCTTGATAGCAGCATCCCAAACTTTGGCGGAATGTTAGCCACAACAATGTCCATGACAATTGTCTTTGCTGGGATTTGTGTTAGACCAACAACATCTTTAATTAAACCAATGCATTGAACTCTTTTTTAATCAAAAGAGAATAAATCCTTATATGGTCTTGTTACCTGTAATCCTAACCTTTCCATGATTACCTTGGGCATAAGATTATGAGAGGCCCCCGAATCCAACATAGCATTATGTAAGGTCATATCATGAATACTAATGCTTACATAGAAAGGAGGGAATTCTTCATTCTGATCATCTTCAAGTCTTGGACCCAAGTATATAGTAGGATTATCTTCTTGTACATTTAAGATATCAGCAACTCCTGGTTGTGAATTAAGCATCTCTACAATCTTACTTCTGTATTTATCTACCTTGAGAATTTCACTAAAAGGGACTGATATTTTGATTTTTGCAATTTCATTCTCAAGGTTAAAAACAGAAACAATTTTCTCAATTTCTTTAGTAGGAGATGGAGGTTGAATGTCCTTTTTACCAAGTGGAGAATCATTTTTACCTTCAGCAGCCTTTGGGTTGTCCCTCTTGGCTTCAACAGCCTTTGGAGCATCCTTCTTGGGCTGTGTTTTGTTTGCAGTAATTGGCACATTTCTATTCCTGAGATTGTATTGTTTTTGCATTTCAAAGATAGCATGTTGATAACCCTTTAAATATTCTAAAGGCTCCTCTCCTTGTTTGGTCAAACTGGACTCATCATGTTCTTCCTTAGTCAAGAAAATCCCTGACATTTCTTCATCAAGACAATGGATAGATTCTTCAAGAATTTCAGGCTCATCTTCTTCATCAACCAAGTTCTACTGAAAAGGAGGTCGCACTGGAGGATCAGGCTGTTGATTCCTATTTTATCTTGGCCTTTGTTGGTTTTGAGGTCTCCTAAACTGAGGATTTCTAAATTGAGGCTCCTGTTGCATAGGAGGAGCAAAGGTATTTCCAAGAGCCAACCGATCCATCAACTTCTCCATGGTCTTCATCATTGAATCAATCTTATCTTCCAGAGCTGAAGAGGAAGGTTTCTCTTCTTTCAATTTAGCTTTTCCCATCTTTGATTTTTTAGCAACAACCATGTTTACTTCTACTTTTATTGCATCATTTTGCATATCAGCAAGTGTAGCAGAGTCTCTCTCTCTAAGCAACAAAGAGAAATCAAAATCAAATGCTTCAGCATATCTCATTTGTGCTAAAGCTTCCGGAGGTTTTAAGCGAGCTGGGATGGAATTAAACACTTTGTTAAACCTCTTTGAGAAGTTTTGAATGGTCTCATCAGGTGCCCTTCTAAGATTATTGTATTCAGAAAGAGCTTGAGCCAGATTAGTTCTATTTCCCCACTTCCTTAGAAAGTTATCTTCAAACTCTACCCAATTATGAATGCTTCCAGCTGGGAGGGCTTTAAACCATTTTCTAACTTCCCCAATAAAGGTTTGTGCAAATAATCTTAGCTTCACACCCTCATCATCAACTTCCTCTCTGTCAGCAAAATCATTGAATTTGTCTACATGCTCTTCTGCTGTAGTTTCTTCATCACCACCCCATGTTTGAATTCTTGCAGCATATTTGCTAGGAAGGTCATGCAAAACAGCAGGAGTGCTAGTGGAGCATACCTAGCAGGTACGGCCATGATTAATTGAGGAAAGTGATGACAGGTACCAAAGGGACAGAGGAAGCAAAACTGATATGAGGAGAATTTTTTGGTGTTTGAAAACCACTAGGGCTAGCAAAAGCAAAGGATGAGGTGTTGATATGAAATGGACTACTTGGGCTCTGCAAACTAGTGACAAATGTACTCCAATTGGGAAGGGGTAAACCAGCTTTAGATTTAAGCAAGACTTCAAAAGGATCAAGTTCTTTTAGTTTATCTAAGTCTTCCTTTTCTAACAATAATTCAGAAGTAACTACTTCCCAAAATTCCTCTTTATCTTTTTGTGATACTAAGGATGAAGTATCAATTCCTCTTTTTTGCAAATCTAAAATAATTCCAATGAGTTCTTCTTCGTTTTCTGATCTAAACAACACCTCATGAATTTTGTCATCAACTATTTTGTCCTCAGGACTTCTTGAAAATTTAGAGAGCAAAGATTTTGAATAAGATGGAGTACCTGGTGTTTCAGTAAATCTTTGTCTGCTCCTTGAAAGAGTGTTGGGATTGTCCACAGGAGTAGGTGGATTTGGGTCAGGATTGCTCCGTGTATATCTCCCTCTCGAAGCCACCTTTTAAACTTTTGAAAATGTATGGAGTCACCAAGGTAGATTGTAGCCTCAAAAAGTTTTCTGAGCTCCTGCCTTTCAAAATTGGTCCACCAAATCATTACATGCAGCTACAGCAGTTTCGTAGTGTGCTACGAAACTGTTGTGCATTAGGCATCACCTACAGCCGTTTCGTAGCACGCTGCGAAATTGCTATGTAATTTAAAAAACACAGTTTAATGCCAAAATTTAACTTCCTTGAGCTTTCTTTCCTTTGAAATGGCTCTTCCATATGCCATGAAGTTGTTCAAAACTAAATAAACTGATACCATTCTTCAAAGTAAACTTCAAAGGGTGATACACATCAAAATTTTAAGATTTAGCCTTACTTGCTATGTATTTTTTCTTAGCTGAGGATGTCCTTCAGGCTGGTTCAGTTGTATCTTCATATCTTCAATTTGCCTCTTCATAATTTGGATTCTAGCTCTTAATTTTGCATTGACCTTTCTGATGTATCTCGCTTCCTTTATTGCAGGGACCGTCCAGGTGAAATATTGGGCATGACAGCTAACCACTTCGAGTATTGAAATTGTTTTATCTTCCCACAAAGTCTCCATTTTGTTAAAATGAGCTTCCTTGATTGCATGTTTCCTTGAGGCTTTTCTAAGTTTGGCAATTTCAAGATTTGATAGGTTCAATTTATTTTTCAACACTTCAAAACTACATTCTTCTTGTTGAGAGATAACTGCCTTACCTCTATCATTTTTGTGCAAATGTGATGATGTTTCTGATAAAACCACACGTCCTTCATGAAATTTTTCTACCTCCCCTGTCTCACTTTCTTCTGGCAATGCCTCTTGTATCTCTTTTGAACGCCTTGTCACGGGTCTTCTTAGCTTAAAAACAAAATCAGAAGCCTGATCAAATTTGAGCTTTTTAGTGGTTTTGGCTTTTTTGGTTTTTCCTTTACTTGCTTCCATTAAGTCTGCTCAAACCAGAGGAGATTCTTCAATGTCAATAGCTTGAAGCAAATCATTCAAACTTCCTTTTGAAACTGGGCTTCCCTCAGTAACCACTGTCTTACTTTTTTCTCTAGCTAGCTGCCTCCAAGTTACTCTTCTTTGGAATGTTTCACCTATGGATTGCTCTTGTACACCCTCTTTGTTAAGTTTTGGGTATGTTCTATGCTAGAGCAATTTATTTAAATTTTCACAGTGAGAAATCACATCAACATTACGATAAACTGCAGATAGAACATAAATATAAAACGCAAAAGACAAGCCAAGACAAGAGGACACAAGATGTGGCGCAAGCCAGGGACAAACCCCACAATGTGTGGGGAAACCCTTGATCAATTCTTCTTTTATGTTCTTCAAAGTTCAGCAGAGAGAGAGAGAGAGAGAGAGAGAGAGAGATAGTACATTTACAACAGAAGTCAACACTTTGACTTATCTAGATCTAGCATAGATCATTTCGTATAACGATGAGATTAGTTGAAGACATTCTGCTTCAACTGATTGTCAAGGTGACTCCTTCACCTATCGTCATGTTGCATTTGGTCTTATAGTTGCACCACTGCATATTGCACCATGCTGCTCTAATCATGATGCCCTTCATGTCCCTGATCTCATTGATCATGCTGCCCATGAATTCATCGTGATGTTGTCCATGCTCCATGTCATCATGCACTTATGCTACCCATCATGCTGCTCATAATGCTGCCCATCATGCTGTTCATAATGTTGCCCATTATGCTGCCCATCATGCTGTTCATAATGCTGCCCATTATGCTGCCCATCATGTTGTTCATGATCTCATAGTGCTGCCCACCATGCTGCTGCCCCTGCCTTCTCGTTGCATCATCATGCTACAACAATTTGCCTCTGCTGATATCAGCCTTAGCTGCTTTCTATGGCTTGCAGCCTAGCAAAGCAGCTAGGCTTATAGTTCCACACAGTCCCATCTTAAACAATCCTTCTATTTTCATGCTATCCCATACAGCAATACTTGAGACATTATCTAGCGTATAGAGGCAGCGTATGTTTTATTTGGGACTGCGTATGAATAGTAGCTCTTAGTACTTTTCATAACAGTGTTACTATGTCATTCTAGACCAGTGTATATATATGTCTGCATACACAGCATATAATGACGGAAGCAGATTAGGGCTGCGAGGTAGGGTATGACAGCGTGTATGCATCCACGTTGTTTTCTTTCCTTTACAGCGGCTAACTCTGCGTGGTATATTATATGACTGTGTTCCAAGATATATGTATTGCGTTATGACTGCGTGGCATATTATATGAATGCCCAGCGTATATATTTCCAGTGCCCAGCATATATATCCAACGTATATACTTCCAGTGTATTTACATAATGCCCAGCGTATATACTGTCCAACGTTTACATTACTGCAGCATATATAATATGACTGCGTCCCTGCGTTCAATGTGACTGCGTTGGATTACGTTGCTGCCATCCCATAATGCGTTCAATATGACTGCGTCCCTGAAGTATATATTTTCATTCAATGTGACTGTGTTTTACATGCCTTCCCTGATCTGCGTATATGTCTTTTTCATGACTGCATTGGATAGTGTCTTTATGACAGCGTGCAAGGTTTCCATGCGTATTACATCGTATGAAATCCTTCCCTTACTGTGGGTTGGTGTTTCCATTACAGCGTACAGTCTAGGGCATCATCTGCGTGCAAACTAGGGCATCAACTGTGTGTGAGTTAGGGTATCATCTTTAGGCTAGCGTATTACTCTTGGTGTCTCACTCCTTCTCCAAAAACCCAAGACATGGAGAGGAGATCACATCAAGAATGAGTGTTCCAATTGACATCAAAAACCGTCTATTTATACTAAAGGTAGATAATTGAATAGACATGATGTTTGGGCTTCTAGAGCCTACATAAGAGCTGGTCAGCTTGATAATAATTATATAAACAAAATAAATTCATATCTCCATAAATACTTATCGGAATCGGATGATGTTTGGATCAATCCTACACCTCTCGACGAGAGGGATCCAATAAAAATATCAGCTGCCATAAATAAGCCGACCCACATGGAGTTTGGCCCTAGTTTCCAATTTAACACTCCCTCTCAACTAGGGAGAACTCCATCCGGTGATCCATATGTCCAACTGTACTATCTCGGCCACTAGTGCCTTGCACTGCTCTGCCTAGCTCTGCTCAGCTCTGCTGGCTCTGCTCTACTCTGCTCAGCTCTGCTGGCTTTGCTCTGCTCTGCTCAACTCAGCTCTGCTAGCTCTGCTCTGCTGGCTCTACTCAACTCAGCTCTGCTAGCTCTGCTAGCTCTGCTCTGCTCTGCTAGCTCTACTCAGCTCAGCTCTGCTAGCTCTACTTTGCTCAACTCAGCTCTACTAGCTCTGCTCTGCTCTACTCAGCTCAGCTCTACTGGCTTTGCTCCGCTCTACTCAGCTCAGCTCTGCTAGCTCTGTTCTGCTCTGCTCATCTCTGCTGAACTATGAAGAAGAAGAATTGATCGAGAATGTCTCATACCATTCTCCACTGACCCGAAGTCAGACTCAGAGTGCGTACCACTAGTCCCAGACCAGTCTCAACCGACCCAAAGTCAGCGTCATAGTAGGTACCACTCCTGGTCCCAGACCAGTATCGTAGTCTCAGAGAGTGTACCACTGGTCCCAGACCAGTCTCAGCGGACCCGAAGTCAGCGTCATAGTATGTACCACTCTCACTGGTCCTAGACCAGTACTGCACTAACACGAAGTCAGTCTCGGAGTATGTACCACTGGTCCCAGACCAGTCTCAGCCGACCCGATGTCAGCGTCATAGTATGTATAACTCCTACCACTGGTCCCAGACCAATATCGCAGGCTTAGAGAGTGTACTACTGGTCCCAGACCAGTCTCAACCAACCCGAAGTCAGCGTCATAGTATGTACAACTCTCACTGGTCCCAGACCAGTCCTGCACTGACACAAAGTCAGTCTCGGAGTATGTACCACTGGTCCCAGACCAGTCTCAGCCGACCCGAAGTTAGCGTCATAGTATGTACAACTCCTACCACTGGTCCCAGACCAGTATCGTAGGCTCAGAGAGTGTACTACTAGTCCCAGACCAGTCTCAACCGACCCGAAGTCAACGTCATAGTATGTACGACTCTCACTGGTCCCAGACTAGTCCTGCACTGACACGAAGTCAGTCTCAGAGTATGTACCACTGGTCCCAGACCAGTCTCAGCCAACCCGAAGTCAGCGTCATAGCATGTACAACTCCTACCACTGGTCCCAGACCAGTATCGTAGGCTCAGAGAGTGTACTACTGGTCCCAGACCAGTCTCAACCGACCCGAAGTCAGCGTCATAGTATGTACGACTCTCACTGGTCCCAGACCAGTCCTGCACTGACACGAAGTCAGTCTCGGAGTATGTACCACTGGTCCCAGACCAGTCTCAGCCGACCCGAAGTCAGCGTCATAGCATGTACAACTCCTACCACTGGTCCCAGACCAGTATCGCAGGCTCAAAGAGTGTACTACTGGTCCCAGACCAGTCTCAACTGACCCGAAGTCAACGTCATAGTATGTACGACTCTCACTGGTCCCAGACCAGTCCTGCACTGACACGAAGTCAGTCTCGGAGTATGTACCATTGGTCCCAGACCAGTCTCAGCTGACCCGAAGTCAGCGTCATAGTATGTACAACTCCTACCAGTGGTCCCAGACCAGTATCATTGATCCCAGAGCAATGGAGCACATCCTAGCGTAGGGAGTACGGTAGATACAACGATGTGTCCATCGGTACTACTATGGTCCCTAACTTCATTTCCCTGCTCATTGATCAGATGAGAGGTACTTCCCATGAGTCCCAGACTGCATGGGTAGGATGCCTCGACAGGAGAACTTAATCAATCCTGTCCTTACAGGAGAACACATTAATCTTGCTACAATCGCCATGGAGAACACATCAATCCAGGCTGCCATGGAGAACACATTAATCCAGGCCTCACAGGAGAACTAATCATCCTGCTATACAAGAGAGCGAATCATCTTATCCCACAAGAGAGTGAATCATCTTGTTCCAGTGCACACCACCAGGGGAGGGTGAGTCACCCTCTGGTCATATGTTGCTCCAATAGAACTGCAAGCCCCCCAAAGCTCCCAGAGCTCAATGTATGCAACATGCAGGACCCTTTTACAAAGGTCTCTCGACGACTCCAAGTCGTTCAGGAAAATCACAAATTTGATCTTTCCTCAGGGCTCTATCCCGTACATCATCTCAGTGCGATGGAGCCTCCTTGATCATCGACTTACCATATCCCAAATAAGGCAGTATTTGATGTCTATCTGCTGGAGCAATTGTCAAATACGGGATTCCTCAATAATCAAATCCCATCTCTGGTTGTCACAGAGAATCACAGTGGTATTCATCATGTGTACAAACAGCTCACTGAAGAGCTTCAGCAACTAGACTACCTCACAGAAGGCCATACTATCAGCAATGTATTCTGCCTTGGTGGTGCTCAGAGTCACCGACTTTTGCTTCCTTCTCATCCAGGATATCGAGGCAGATTCCAAAGAGAAATAGCATTGAGAAGTGCTCTAGTGATCCTCCATACTGCTTGCCCACTCATCATTCGAATAATCATGTGGTTTCATATTTCCGGCAGTGTATCTCAATTCATGAAAGATTGTGCCCTAAAGATATCTTAGAAGATTCTTGGCACCAATCTAGTGAGGCTCAACCAAATATGAGCTCACCATGCTAATTGCAACATAGATGTCCGGACGGAGGTTCTCCAAGAACATCAACGCGAATGAGTTTATGAAATTCAGAGGCATTTCCCAAATCTGGTCCGACGTCATTACCATATAAATTCTGAAAGTTAAGATCCTCGAGGCAGTCACAAGCTTGCAGCTTATCTTCCCACATTTAGAATCCAACTCCCTCTGTCTCCTATAAATGAGAGGGTCTGCACCTGTTAGACATAGGTGCCGGTATGAGAGGTTTATCATCCACAACCTTCGAGTAATGGTTTGGATCGGTTTCACTCCTAGTGAATCTCAACTGCATTAGACAACTATCAATCCTCTCATACTATGCCCGAGGTGTTTTTCTTCAAGCCATAGAGGGCTTTCTTCCACCTGTATACATGAGTCTCAAATTCCTCGGGTTGTTCCAAGCCTGTGGACCTGCTGCATGAGGGGAATGATCCCCTTATAATATTTTCCTTCGGTACATTTCAGACATGTACCTTCATGCTTCTTTTTTTTAATTCAGGCATCCTAGTCACCATCTGACTCATAGACCTCTGGTGCTGAGTCAATGGACATGGTCCCCAGTGGACTTCCTGCAACTTGATACAACCCTGAACTCAAAAACATCTTCGAAAGATCTATTTTCAAACACGTACCTTTCCATCGATAAGTGCCACCCTGTAACCTTTGACTTCCATTTCCGAGATGGACACCAGGTTCTTCTTGCGATCAGGTACATAAAAGAGATTCAGGGGTTCCTTGCTTTCGTGGAAGAATCGACCATTTCCTTGATGACCTTCATTACCAGCCATTCCTTTGATCATTGAAGATGTCCAAGGAATGGTTTTTATCTTCATCAAGAGATGTGTCTTTGCCATTCGGACACTCCTTCACATAACGGTCGAACTTATTTCAACAAGGCATTTGCCTTTCCTTCCACCCTTAGATCCTAACTTCCCAATGAAGTGATCTTTAGATGGGCCATCAAAAACTTCAGGTATGCCATTTTGATAACATTCTTTGCTCTGACTTCACCCTAGGTCAATTATGAGGAACACATTGATCCTTCTATCTTGTCCCAACTACCTTTGGTGATTTCTCTTTCACTCTTGCTTGGGCATTGTCTTCACCTCAGCTCTGATACCATGTTAAGTTTTGGGTATGTTCTATGCTAGAGCAATTTATTTAAATTTTCACAGTGAGCAATCACATCAACATTTTGATAAACTGTAGATAGAACATAAATATAAAACGCAGAAGACAAGCCAAGACAAGAGGACACAAGATGTGGTGCAAGCCAGGGACAAACCCCACAATGTGTGGGGAAACCCTTGATCAATTCTTCTTTTATGTTCTTCAAAGTTCAGCAGAGAGAGAGAGAGAGAGATAGTACATTTACATCAGAAGTCAACACTTTGACTTATCTAGATCTAGCATAGATCATTTCGTATAACGATGAGATTAGTTGAAGACATTCTGCTTCAACTGATTCTCAAGGTGACTCCTTCACCTATCGTCATGCTGCATTTGGTCTTCTAGTTGCACCACTGCATATTGCACCATGCTGCTCTAATCATGCTGCTCTTTATGTCCATGATCTCATTGATCATGCTACCCATGAATTCATCGTGATGTTGTCCATGCTCCATGTCATCATGCACTTATGCTACCCATCATGCTGCTCATAATGCTGCCCATTATGCTTCCCATCATGCTGTTCATAATGCTACCCATTATGCTGCCCATCATGATGTTCATGATCTCGTAGTGCTGCCCACCATGCTGCTGCCCCTGCCTTCTCGTTGCATCATCATGCTACAACAATTTTCCTCTGCTGATATTAGCCTTAGCTACTTTCTATGGCTTGCAGCCTAGCAAAGCAGCTAGGCTTATAGTTCCACACAGTCCCATCTTAAACAATCCTTCTATTTTCATGCTATCCCATACAGCAATACTTGAGACATTATCTAGCGTATAGAGGCAGCGTATGTTTTATTTGGGACTGCGTATGAATAGTAGCTCTTAGTACTTTTCATAACAGTGTTACTATGTCATTCTAGACCAGTGTATATATATGTCTGCATACACAGCATATAATGACGGAAGCAGATTAGGGCTGCGAGGTAGGGTATGACAGCGTATATGTATCCACGTTGTTTTCTTTCCTTTACAGCGGCTAACTCTGCGTGGTATATTATATGACTGCGTTCCAAGATATATGTATTGCGTTATGACTGTGTGGCATATTATATGAATGCCCAGCGTATATATTTCCAGTGCTCAGCGTATATATCCAACGTATATACTTCCAGTGTATTTACATAATGCCCAGCGTATATACTGTCTAACGTTTACATTACTGCAGCGTATATAATATGACTGCATCCCTGCGTTCAATGTGACTGCGTTGGATTACGTTGTTATCGTCCCATAATGCATTCAATATGACTGCGTCCCTGAAGTATATATTTGCATTCAATGTGACTGTGTTTTACATGCCTTCCCTGATCTGCGTATATGTCTTTTTCATGACTGCGTTGGATAGTGTCTTTATGACAGCGTGCAAGGTGTCCATGCATATTACATCGTATGAAATCCTTCCCTTACTGTGGGTTGGTGTTTCCATTACAACGTACAGTCTAGGGCATCATCTGCGTGCAAACTAGGGCATCAACTGTGTGTGAGTTAGGGTATCATCTTTAGGCTAGCGTATTACTCTTGGTGTCTCACTCCTCCAAAAACCCAAGACATGGAGAGGAGATCACATCAAGAATGAGTGTTCCAATTGACATCAAAAACCTTCTATTTATACTAAAGGCGGATGATTGAATAGACATGACATTTGGGCTTCTAGAGCCTACATAAGAGCTGGTCGGCTTGATAATAATTATATAAACAAAATAAATTCATATCTCCATAAATACTTATCGAAATCGGATGATCTTTGGATCAACCCTACACCTCTCGATGAGAGGGATCCAATAAAAATATCAGCTGCCATAATTAAGCCGACCCACATGGAGTTTGGCCCTAGTTGCAATTTAACACTCTTTGATCTGACCTTTCCTTTTTTGTGACTGTTGGGGTGTGTCTTGAATCACTAGTGGTCTCATGGGCTCCTTTACCTGCTTCCTGGCTTTCAATTTCACGAATCTCCTTGATCTTGTTTCTTCATGATGACTAACTGCTGGTGAAGAAATCCTCGTAGCCTGAGGGCTGAGACCAATTTCATTCTTGAAGCCAGACATAAAAAAGAATATGGACCACTCCCTATCTATTTTTTGGAGCTCATGCAAAACGATCAATTTAATTAAGCCATGATGAAACAACGAGGTCTCACAGGCTTCCTTCTTCAACTGAACCTTGTCACACATTTTGCCTAGGCTACGAAACAAATAAAAAGGCAAATCCAGTGATATCTTTCCAGTGAAATGAAGCAGAAGCTTAAAGTGATAGGAATACACCTTATGATACCTCCCCTCACAGGTGAAGTATCTTTGTATGCAAGTAAGTAAATTGGCATATGCATCTTTGACAAAGCTCCTGGGCACTGACTTGTTTAAGTCTGAATCAATGAACTCTAGCTTCAAGAATTCCTTGCAAGGAGTCATATCAAACTTGAAATTTTAAACCACCTCTCCTGTCCCCTTGGAATTTCAGTGACTGTAGATGTAACGTCTAGAGAGATTGGTAATTCAAGCACTCCCACCTTCGAATTCAATCCTATGAAATTTAAAGCAAATTATTTGGTGACTTGCATGTGCCCTCCTTGAAGTTTTTCACAAAATCTCCAACAACCAACCTATTTGAAAGCTCGTTCAACTTCATTGTTCTTCAGGAGAACATCTAAGCCTTCAGGCTCATTCCTCAGACACCTGCCTGACCTATGATCCTTCCTTTCTATAGACACCTCCATGGAATTCCTCCAAAACGAAGATTGAAGAGCTTGCACCGTCTTAATCTCGATCACTGCCTCGCTTGAAATAAACAAGGAAACTGCCTCGCTTGAACTTCAGAGAATTCTGATTAAATTCCTGTCAATTTTCTTCTCATGCATGAACCCAAACATAATCATAACTGAAAACACTTGGATCCCTTTTTTTTAATTTGAAACTTGAGTGTACCAAGACACCTAATGAACCTAATGATGAGAATGAGCGGTTGCATGTGATAGGCATGGTGTATGGACTGACAATTGATGATGTAAGACTAACGGATTCTGATAGATTGGACAGCTAGGTGAAATTTAACATGAATCAGCATGAATCCCCAATTTTGTAGCGCAGCCAGTGCAAATTCTGGGTTTTGCGTTACGAAAACTCCTAGACTAGTTTTTGCGCTACGAAAACCCCTAGAAGTTTCGTAGCGCATGAAAACCTTGACACAAGTTTGACACATGGAAATTTGTGTGTGATGTGGGACCAATGATAAGCAAGAACAAAATGTTGACCCTATTTAACCATACCAACAAGACTCTCTTCTAGATCTTAGACTCTAAAACAACCATGGAAGGACTAGACCAAGACTAACATCAATCCTTTGGAATCAAATTGATGCTTAGAATTTAGAAATTTTTTCTTAAGTGATAACATGTCCTAGGAGTCAATTTTGTTCTCTTCATGTAACTGATTCTGAACTCTCTGGCTTCACTTCCTGTTGTCGATGATTATCCTTCCTCCCTCTTTATTTTACTTGATTTTTCCTAAGGAGTGGGTCACTGCAAACTGGAAGTAGAAAAGAGTTGTTCTTCAACTTCCTACAAGGTGTTTTCTGTCCATTCCAACTGATTAGCATACTGCTCTATTTCTGGCCTTGAAGTATGAATGTAAGGAGTGCTTTTATTCTCTACTCTGAGCTTTGCAATTATGCCACAAGGGTCATAAGGCCATGTAAAACTAAGACTGAACTTCATTTCTTTAAGAATCTTGTCTGCTTCTTCACCTATTGTCCTGGTATTACATACAAATGGGACACCTGTGTCTTTATTTTGAACTGTGATTTCTTCTTGGCCACTACAAAATGGATATCATCCGAATTCAACATTTGTCTAATATATTCCAGGGCAAAAATCCTCATGGGTAGGTATTTATGGAGTTTGTATGGTGCTAATTCCCAACCATAAACTTTGATTTTTGTGTAATTTTTGTATAAATACCAATCCCCGGTCTTTTCCTAATTTGTTAACTGCAAATTCTCTTGATTTCTTCACTGATTCTGGGTTTAATTGCACTGTTAAGAATGTTCATGGTTGGGTGAACAAAATCTTCAATGAACTACTTTTAAGAAACTCCTACTATTCTTTCTTGACCAATGATGTCCAAAAGGTCACTGGCTGTTGATTTCCTGCATCATCAAGCTTCTGCATTTCAAAACTGAACTTATTTGCCTCGTAGTAAAGGAACATATAAATCAAAATGGAGGTGTAATTAAACACATGTTCTGTGGGAAAATTTATGAATTTTTCATGTATACTATCAGCAAAGAATTGACTGCAATTAAACACAATGGAAGGCTTGCAATATGTGGAAAATATGGAGAGGAAACCTAAAATGGGCTCATTTACCCACTGATCAGAATAATAATCCAAAAGATAGGAAATCATTTATATAATTTGTTTGGATTGATCAGGGAAGATGGAGGAAGGATATGGAGGATTCTTCTTGGCTAATTGGGCATTCTCAAGCAAGAATATTTTGAAAATTTTGGCTCAGGTAGTGAAATTCAGGTTCTTATAAAGTTGGGTGAGGGCTTCTAAAGAGAAAGGAGTATTATTTTCCATAGTCATAGCCATCATCATTTGGTTAATGGACTAGGCAGTAATTGTGAAGAGAATGTCACCTAAAGGGGCTATGATAGCTCTTTGAGCAGGGACATAACATGCCTGACACTTTCTAGTAAACTCAGGGGTTTGGAATGTTAAGGGGAAAATGTAATGGGGAATATTGGACTCCCAGAGCCCAATTTCATCAGTTTTATCTGCATGTTTGTCTTCTAACCAGTAGTATAATTCAAGAAAGTCACAGTCGCATTGGGTTTCAGTAATCCTATAATCCTTGTCAGCCAGAGGGATATGATCTAAGTCTACACAAGGGGGAATCAAAGGATTAACAAGCTTATCTTGAGTTTTGGTCTTCGGAGGCATGACTGTATCAGTGAAAAATAAGAGGAATTGAGTGAAAGACAAGAAGGAATTAATCAGAGGAGCTTATCGAGAAATAGTTTGGATAACGAATTGTCAGGTGAAAGAAACAAAGGACTATCTACTGTCAATTTTTTGTCTTGGTCTAGTCACGGGAAATGTTCTCAAAACAAGCGCTGAGTAGAATCTGTCAATTTGCAGAGGATAAGCAATGAAAAAGGGAGGAGAATGATGGTTTCAATAGGATTTTTAAACATTGTTGTGAACGTTCCATTGAAAATGGCGCGGGACCGTTTGGCCTGAACGGTTACCCAGGAATGCATTCAATTGGCTAACGGTTAGGCGACGTGGCAAGAGGTGAGAGGTGGAGGAGTCATAGTGGGGACGCAGTAAGGCAACTGAGGGGATGGTGGTTTCAAAGGGGGTAGAAAGCAGTAAGTGGGATTGCAACAGGCTGGGTGCGAAATCGTGAGAATCTGCCACGTAAGGGATGTGGCCCAGCGGGAGAAACATCTTTTTGGACCCCCCCGGCAGTAAAGGCAGGATGGAGAGGGGCTGAAGAATAATGTGGGTCGTGGATTGTGAGCAAGGGTAGATCCTGATCCTCTAACAGTGCAGATGATTAACTGCATACGACAAAGGATATTTGTGCATATGTGCTTTATGTTTTGCTTTTTGTGACTTGGGATAAAGATTAAATTTAAAACATGTAAAGGCACTTTTATCCCCAAGCACATACTTTTATTTTTAGCATATGATCAAAACTCTGGATAAAATATGACATAGGCAAATATTTATCAAACCATCTAATCTACCTACCCATAACTAGACTAACATTTTTTATTCTTCAAAAGGGTGCACTTAGACTAGAAAACCCACATTATTTTCTTTTATACAAAATTAAAAACTATCTAGCCTATCCCTTATTTCTTCTATTGATTCAGATTGAACAGTTGAATCAATGTCATTGTCTACCTAACTACTGATTTACCCAGATTAAACTATTGGCCAAATATTTATTCTCTAAGCTAATTTACAGAAATTTAAAGGAGTTTAATCATGATTACACTGTATGATCAAACAAGTAGCTAGATATTGTGGCATTTTGAACAAGCTGCATACAACCTTTATTTTTCAGTGATGAAGCAAAACTGTTTGAGTAGTGGCATTTGGACTTGTAACACTTTCAGTATTTATTTTTCTTTCTTTTGGTGGGGTTAAATCTTTTCTTCTTTTTCAATATTCTTGTTTTTTCTCTTTTTCCTTATTTATACCCTCTTTTTATTTTTTATTCTATTTTTTCTTTTATTCAGAAATCATTGGCAGATTGACAAGTATTTACAATATAAGATTCCTGAGATACAATATTCAACTATCTTGAGATCCTATAAATTATAGGACCCTAACACACAGCATGTGGGGAAATTTCCAAATATCCCTCTTGTCTCAAGTGGAACCCACGTGAGTGGATCACAACCTCACATGGTTGGAGTGAGACAACTTGTTAGTGGTATTCCTAATCCCGTTGAATCATCTATTCTAGCTGGAGCAAGTAATGTCCAGTATCAATAGCCTTATTTGGCCCCGATACCCCATCAACAGTCTTATGTTCCATATGGTTCACAAGCACGTCAAAATCCACCTTATATTCCACTAGTATGTCCTCATATGAAACCTGGTCAAAATCCTATTCCCGATGCATATGATCAATTCCCAATTAGAACTTATCAGTACCAACAAGAAATTCCTCAAGGAACTGTTCAACAACAACCTGTACAGCAGCAGGGGCAACCTTTGCAACAGCAGGGGAAACCTTTGCAATAGTTTGAACATCCTTTGCATCAACAAGGGAATTTTGTCCAACAACCGAATCAACCCTTATATCCGCAAGGATGACCATTGCAGTAGCAAGGTCAGCCCTTGCAGCAACAAAACCAACCTTTATATCAACAAGGTCAACCCTTGCAGCCATAAGGTCAACCCCTGCAGTAGCAAGACCAACAGTTTTATCACCAAGGTCGGCAGTTGCAACAACAACCTTATAATCCATATGTCGCACAAAATTTTTATGCACCTTATGGTTCTAAACGGCCTATGGAAGGTCAGTATCAACCTTACCCTAGCCAAAACCCACCTTTGTGGGAACAGAATCCACCTTATGGTCAAGGTAACCCTCAGTGGGGGGAAAATCAATTTCCTTATGATCAAAATCTGCCATTTTGGGGACAAAACCCAAACCAACAAGGATGGAATTCGAAAATTGGGCCTTATCATAAACCTTACATGCCTTTCAACCCGCAATTGTCGTTTCTAGTGACATTGGAACTGTCGGATGTCTCAAGGCTCACTAATGATCCCATACTTCACTCGCCTTATTGGCCTCCGGTTCCCACTAAGATTCCTAGTGATTGCCCAAAATTCGAAGGAAAAGCTAAAGAAGACCCCCAGACTCATGTTATGACTTACCACTTATGGTGTTCTTCCAATTCCTACATTGACTACTCTATTCATCTACGTCTCTTTCAGCGAACTTTGACGGGCACTCCCGTAAAATGGTACATCGAGTTACCTCGAGGTACCTATTCAAACTTCAACTCTTTGGCCATGGCCTTCCTCACTCACTCCTAGTTACTAGTTCGTTATGAAACTGGTGCCCATTTTCTTACATCTTTAAAACAAGATACTACTACCCACATCTCTGATCATATCCATGAATGGATATGTCAGTGTTGCATCATCAAATTTGAAATACCTGATGAGTTGTTAATTGAATGGTTTACCAAATCATTCATCAACAAAATTGCTGCAAATATAGCAATGGGAGGTTGTGTTACTGAAGATCAATCCGTTCCCCATGCCCAATATTTAGATTTGGTATATTCCAATCTGGCACGTTATATGATCTCTTACTTGATGCTCCAAGGCCATCTATGGATCTAGAATCTTCTAAGTCTTCAGACATATCACATGTCAATGGTATTATTGGATCAATACATCAAACTTCCAATAAAGCTTCTTCGCAGCAAAAATATGTTTCGAATACTGCATCCAATCCTCCTTCGAAACCCTCTTTGAATCCTAGTAAAACCTATGAGTTTAATGTTGTTCAATCTATTGCAACAGACAAGGCCTCAAAAGGTAAAAATAAGGGTAGAGGAAAAACAAAATATGATACCCCAAAACAGGATCCTCTTAAGTCATCTGCTGATGATGTCTCCAAACGTAAGCCTAATTATCCTTGCCTCATTTGTGAGGAAGATCACTATACCAAGGATTGTTCCCATTGTGTGGAAGTTAGTTGCTTGTTAAAAGGCACTCAAGGGACCCTGGTTGTAATGAAAGAGCCATTTCCATCACAGCAGGCCAAATTGGTAGAACAATCACAATCCTTGGCCTCTTCAGGTTCTTAGGTTTACATGAGTGAAACGGTGCCTATTTTTGTTGCCACCTAGTTGAAATATTATCAAACTCCTCAAAAGCATACGATGGAAAAGGAAGACATTGATACACCTTCTACTTCCACTCCACCTAGTTTTGATCCTCTTCATATCAAGAGACCTAATAATGGATCTGCCATCTGACTGCCTCCTAAAGGTGTGCTTCGGAAGTCATCTTATAATATGAACACTAGAGCTGCTCAACATTACAGTATTGTCGAAGATCTGGCTCAAGCGCCTTCAGGGATGTCTACCTTGGAAGTTCTCCAAACTTGTCCAATGCACCGGAAATCATTATTATCTACTATGGGAGGAATTGACCCTGCAGATTTGAATTTGATCACTTTTGATCTCAAACACCATGTTCCTTGTCTTCCCCATCAAATTGCATTTTTAATCCAAGTCATTATAAAATGGAAGACGATTCATCGAACTGTCATTGATGAGGGTGCTTCCACCTGCATCATGTTTGTTTCATGTTTGAAATCCATTGGCTCTTTGCCCCTCAATCAGTCTCTGAACAGCTTAGAATCCTTTGATGGTAGAGGATCCCGTGCTTACAGTATTCTCTCAAGTTTTCCCATCACCTTAGAAGGAAAACTATCGAATTAGATGTAGAAGTCATAGATGCAAATCTGAATTACAACCTTCTACTTGGACGAAGTTGGACTCATGCCATGTTTTTTGTGGTTTCCTCTTTGTTCCATGTGCTTTGTTTTCCTCATGAAGGGAAAATCGTCACTGCCGATCAATGGCCTTTTTCTCTTCCGGTTCTTCAAATAGAAATGTCCCATATGTGGGAAAACCGATAATCCCTATGAGAGTGTGGGGGTAGGTCTTTTCAAAGGTTCTTCTTTAATGGGAAATTTTTCTCTCCCACCTCTGCATGTCACCTCAATCAACATGAGCCCAACCTCACATCATCCATGGATCATCCCTACTCCTAATCAGGTTGATTCTTTGGGTGATACAATGTCATTAAGCCCTTTAAAAAAAGCTTATCAACAAGTTATTTTGGCTTCAGCGGCTATTTCTAAAAGTCATACTACTCTCAGTATGCACCTGGACACGTATTCACAATCTCCTTGGCTTGGTTCTTGGGATTCTACGGATCCCTTGAACGAGATATTTCCCACTGACTAGAGTATTGTTGAGTTCATGTCTCTTGACGAACCCCCTAGAATGATGCTCATCATCATTCCTCGTTTCTTCCAAATCTTAGTGAGATTTCTTCGTGTCTTGAGACTTATTTCTCATAACCTGACGCATCCACTTCAGACACTTGTTTTGGTGCACGAAGTTCTATCTGAAGGTAATATGGGAAACATCACTATTACCTTGCCTATTGACATTTCATTCCAACCTAAAATTCTCAAAATATTTCAACTAGAGGCATCTTTTCCTCACCATGAGCTTAATATTTTCTTTCCTTCTTTCATGGGATCTCCTCACCGAATCTTTACCATTCGCCCATTATCGCAATGGGGTATTCATCTTATGACTCGTAACCCTCACTCGGTCGGGGGGCATGGGGGCATGGTCATTTATGTGTGTTATTCCACTATTTGGTCGAGTCGATGCTTACACGTCATACCAATGGTGAAACTTTAGTTTCTTTATCTATTGATCGATTACCCGAGTCTGCAAATGGGCTCCATCTAAAAAAGTATTATGCGTGATTTTCATATAGTTACTTTTGTACATTAGTGTGTGAATTCATTGGTGTGCATTTTGATTTTTTGGTGTGATTGTTTGCTTTGTAGACATGTTTCCTCTACTTACATTGTGTTCCACTTGGTTCACAGATGTCATCAAACTGTTACGTTGGTTTTGCTAACGGTGCTTTTCATAGCACACGGAACTTATCTAGCTTGGGCTCTCTTTGCCCCTAATGGCAAGTTGATAAATTTACAAGGTATTTTCCTAAGATGAACAACTAATAATATTGAAGAGTACAGTACAATTATTAAACTGTTATCAGAAGCAGTTGCTCTCAGAATCAGAAATTTGGTTGTTAAGTTAGATTCACAGCTCCTTGTGCTACAATTAAATGGTCATTATTCAGTAAGAAATCCACAAATTTTGTGCATGCATATATGTTCTTGATTACTGGAAATAAAATTTGATTACATTACATATAAACAAATTCCATGAAATTTGAATAAATTAACAGATGGATTGGAAAATCACACAGTAAATCGAAAACTGTGCGCATTGCTCCCACTCTGGTTTTTCTAAATTTCTGAGCACACCCCTTCCCCTTGGCTATCGGGGCCTCCTGCTCCTAGCGCTAGTAGCCCTGCATCAGGGCTCTCAATGGCTCATCTCGAGCCTCCCCCCAATGGCGATCTGATTCCAGTCTCCCTCTCTGAAACTTCTTCTCACCAAGGTGAAAACGCATATGTACTTGCCTCTTTGCTCTCCTCCCTTGGCCCCTCTCGACCTAGGCCTTCAATATCTAAGTTCGTGAAGAAGATAGATGAAATTATTGAAATCATCATTCCTCCTTCCCTTCCTCAAGCTACTCTTTCTCTCTCTAAGGGAGGACTGGTTGGATAGTTCACCGGCCTCTGGCCTTCACCCCGGTTTGTGCTAAAATGGGTGGAAAGAAACTGGGCCTCCACTATCAAAGGGAAAATTTTGATAAGGTTCTGTGGTAGAGGATATTTCGCATTCCATTTCGAAACAAAAGAGGACAAAGATCTAATTTTTAGAAATGGCCCGTATTTCATGGATTCAAGAGGGCTATATCTTAATAGATGGACACCAGACTTCGATCCAGAGTTGGATGTGCTGAATGCAGTGCCAGTTTGGGTGAGACTTCCTCGTCTTCCTTTGCACTATTGGGGAGATGATTCTGTCAAAGAAATAGGAAATGCAACTGGAAAATATATCGACAGAAGCAAGCCAAAGGAAAATATGCATGCATGTGCAAGAATATGTGTGGAAGTCGACCTAGGGAAAGGACTACCGGAAGCAGTCAAGATCAAAGTAGATAGTTGGGTTCACATTCAACAGCTAGACTATGAAAAAATCCCATTCAAATGCAAGGTATGTCATGAATATGGTCATTTTTCTAATAGATGTTCTAAAAAACAAGAAATGGAAGAAATAGAAACCCAGGATCCAAAATGGGAGCAAGTCAAGAAGAAAAAGACAGCTAATAAATCCTCCTCCCATCCTCCTTCTGCCTCCCTTCTTCCTTTGAATCTCCCTCTTCACTCCCCCTCCTCCTCTCCTTCTATTCAAGTTCCTTCTAAATCTCTTCCCTCTCCCTCCTCTTCTCTTATCCCCCCTCCCCTCACCTCAGCTCTCTTGGCTTCTAACCCCTTTGGGCCCCTTGAGGATCCTGCCCTTCCCTCCTCCCCTCCTTCCTCCCCCCTCTCCTTCCCTTCCCTTCTATACCCTCCCCTTCCTCTCCCATTCTCTCTCATAGCCCTCCTCCTCCTTCCTTTGACTGAATAATCACTCAAACTCTATCTAAAGACCTTCTCTCCTCCCTTGACCACCCAAAAAGGGTTGGAAGGAAATCCAACAGAGAAATTAGAGATGAAGTTGCGGCTAAGGAAATGGCTTTGGGCACCCAACAACCTCTAGACACTTTCTTAGAAAAGAGCAAGGAAAAAAATGTACATCCCACCAGAGGGAAAGGTCCCTCTACCCACAACCCAAAGTGATAATGAATCTAGTCTCTTGGAAATTCAAAGGAATGGGAAGCGCACCAAAATTTAATGCAATGAAAGACATAATAGCATTAGAGAAACCTGATATTTTTATGATTCGGGAGACAAAAATAAGCAAAAAGGAAATGGGAATAATGACCCAAAAAATAAGAAGCTATGAAGGAACATCAATTCCAGCAGTTGGAGCTTCGAGAGGAATATGTACATTATGGAAATCAAAGAATTGGGAGTTGGCTCAGCAAAAAAATGAGCTACACTGGTTAAAAACAGACATGAAAAAGAAAAAGACAAAAGAGATATACTGCATCATTAATGTTTATGCCCCTAACCATTATATAGACCAAGAATCTTGCTGGAAAATTTTAAAAATTTATCTCTTGCAGGTTCAAAACAGCGGCATAATTATAGGAGGAGATTCCAACCTTATTTTGAATGCTGATGAGAAGTTTGGGGGGAAATATCATGTTGATTCCTCAAGGAAAATTGTAGAAACAATTATGGAAACATGTAACTTAATGGACATGCCTCCAAGTAATGGGAAGTATACATGGAGCAACAAAAGAATTGGAAAAAATAATATAAAGGAAAGGTTGGACTGAATTCTAATTCAAGACAAAATCACCACCTCCTTCAGCGATATAAAATCAAAAATCATCCACAACATAGCATCGGATCATAAACCGGTGGTGTTATCTCTAGGGATGATGGGGAACCTAGGCCCAGCTCCATTCAGATACAACTCTATTTGGAATGATAGTGAAGAAGTAAAAAATATTATTGCAGATGTGTGGGAAAATCAAATTATTGGCTCTCCAAGCTATGTTTGGGAATCAAAATTAAAAGCTCTGAGGAAAGAGCTGAAATATTGGGCAAAGAACAAAAATTTAGAAACCCAAAAAAGGAAGATAGAAATAACAAAAAAATAGAGAGAATTCAAGTGGAAAAAGAACAGCAAGAGGAGTCACAAGAAAGTATATGGCAGGAAAAGCAAGCATATTGGGAATTGTACAGACAAAATAGAAGGGAAGAAGAGGAGTGGAGATTAAAATCTCGAAGCCTATGGCTTAAAGCAGGAGACAAGAACACAACTTTCTTCCACAATGTTGTCAGGATAAGGAGAATTCAAAATCAAATCGACAGTATAAAGGATAATGAAGGAAAAGAAGTAAGAGGGCAAGAGGAAATAAAGAAGGAGGCTTTTAGCTATTATAAAAATCTGCTAATAGCCACAGCAACAAATAATGAGTATAAAGAATTTTTACAACATATTCCCAAAAAAATCAGCGATGGAGAAAACAATGAATTCACCAAAGAAGTAGAAGAAAAGGAAATTGTCGTTGTTGTCTGGGATTTACACCCAGATAAGGCCCCTGGCCTTGATGGATTTCCTATTTCTTTCTATAGAAATAATTGGAACATCATTAAAAAATATCTGATAAGAATGATAAGAAACATATTTGGAAAACACAAGGTAGGAGGATTCACAAACTCCTCCTTTCTTTCCCTTGTGCCAAAAGAGTCGAATGCAAATACATTTAGCAGGTTCAGGCCTATTTCTTTGTGTAACTCCTCCTACAAAATCATTACAAAGATATTGGCAAACAGAATAAAAGTAATGCTCCCAGAAATAATCTCAGAAAATCAAGGTGGATTTGTTCCAAGGCGACAAATTCTGGACAATATCCTAATAGTCCAGGAAGCATTGCACACTAGCCTTCTGAAGAAGGAAAAAGGAATGATTGTAAAGCTAGATATGGCAAATGCTTTTGATAGGGTCAATCTTGCTTTCCTCTCGGATGTCCTACAACAATTTGGATTCTCTAAAAAGGCAATAGACATAATTAAATCATGTATTGTTGGTCCATGGATAGCTCCCTTGGTCAATGGAAGACCTAGCGATTTTTTCCAAAGCTCAAGGGGGCTTCGTCAAGGCTGTCCCCTATCCCCTTTCCTATATATCATCATGGCAGACTCATTGAGCCGAAATCTAGAGAATTGTAGACAAGATCGGTCTATTACAAGACTCTCAATCTCCCCATAAGTAAAAGGCATTAATCATTCTCTTTTCGCAGATGATACTCTCGTTATGGGAGGGGCCTCTTGCATTATAGCAAGAAGAATCAAGAAAGTGCTCAATAGCTTTATGGAAGCTTCAGGAGGTCTTCTAAATAATCAAAAATGCAGAATTTATGGGTGGAATGCCACTCTTTGCTCTCTCCAAAAAATATCACAAATTCTGGAAATCCCTTTTCAGGAAAAATGGAGTCACTTCCATTATCTCGGTCTTCCAATTTCCAAAGAAAATTTGAAGACTAAGATATGGAACAAGTACATAGAGAAAATGAAAAAATATGTGCATAATTGGGGAATGAATTGGCTCAACATGGCAGGAAGGGTGGTCTTAATTAAATCATTGCTCACAGCGCTACCAATATACCAGTTTGCAACAATATTAGCTCCAGCAAGCATTCATAAACAAATAGAGCTTGTTATCAGGGGGTTCCTATGGCAAGGAGGCAAAGTAGAAACAAAGAAGCTCAGTCTGGTGAAATGGGACCATGTAACACAACCATATGAGAAAGGAGGACTGGCTATAAGACTTCCTAGGATTCTAAACATGGCACTCAAAGCAAAAATAACATGGAGATTTATTACTAGAGAGAGTAGCTGGTGGAAGAAAATTCTGGAAGCAAAATACATGAACCATAGCAGAATTTTCCTACTTGAAAAGGGTTTCCCAATAAGGCCCTGCTCTCATATATGGAGCTTGATTTAAAAGACTCTCCTGCTCATCAAAGAAAATTCCTCCAAGACCCCAGGGAATGTGAAAAACATTAAAATTTTGGAGGACAGTATAATGGGAAATTCGCCTTTAGCCTGTCAAGAAAATCTCCATGAATTAAGAAGGTGGGTGAAAGTAAAAGGAATCGGCACTCTGGAAGACATCTCTCATTGGATTGAAAGGGATTGGGTTAACTGGAGAATATACAACCTCCCCCAATTCTTGGTTCCTCATTAGATGTTCTTAATTTCTCTTCTTAAGTGAGCAGCACCTCTGAGTCAAGACACAAAAGACTCTCTCAGGTGGGATCTGAATGATCTGGAATACTCAGTAGAATTAGGATATGCCATTACACAATCTCAGCAAGCAAACCAAGATTGGGACGTTTGGAGGAATGCATGGAAAATTGAAAGCCTACCAAAAATCAAAGTGTTCATGTGGACTCTCCTCAAAGGAAAAATTCTAGCAACCGACAATCTCAAGAAGAAAGGTTATGCGGGTCCTTCTCGTTGCCCCATGTGCTAGAAAATTCAAGAAAGCATCTAACATCTCTTTGCAGAGTGTGTTTTTGCAAAAGGTTTCTGGCAATTGTTAGCAAGCCCTCTGGAGGTTAGAACTCAGCTAACTCTTCCCTTTAATGAACTTCTCTCTACTTGGAACAAAAATTATCCATACACTCTTAAAAATAAGGAAACAATCAAAAGATATTGGACTAGTTTTCCCACTTTCATGTGCTAGCAAATTTGGCTGGCTAGAAATCAGAGGATTTTCAAAGACTGTCCTCCAAGCATTAGTACAGTTTTGGAAAAAACTTTGGAGTTTGACTGCAGAATTCATCACTTCCAAAGGAGCTAAATCAATAGAGGTCAACCATATTCAACATGAGGAAAGAACTTGGATTGAGTTCGCGTTGAGCAAGCACAAAAAAATAAACATCAGCGATACTCATATCAGTACTAAGAACTGAAAGATCAGACTCAAAAAAGAGGAATTTAAATTATGGATAGAAAACTTAAAATGACCATGTTTACTATTTCATGGTGCTTCCAAGTCTAACCCAGGAAAGGTCGGTGCTAGAGGATTCCTTTTTTATCCAAGGGGAATAAATTCAATCGCATATGAATGGGGATTAAGGGAAATATCCAACAACTGAGCAGAAGCATATTGTCTTCTATTGGGAACAGTAATTATAAGACAATGAGGCATGCAGAATCCAGTAATCATGGGGGACTCAGCCATTATAATTCATTCAATGGTGGAGAAGAAAAATCCCAAGAATAAGGCTTTGTGCCAAATAATAAAAAGGGTGGAAAAAAATCTGAAGTATTTGGGAGAAGTCACTTTCAAACATATTCTGAGAGAAAATAATGGTACTTCAGATAAGCAAGCTATGCTTGCAGTATCTCATCCCATTGGAGATAAGAAAACAAGCTGCCATATGCAAAGAATGATACTTTGTTCAAGTGCAACAAGGTGGGCAAAATTCATATCAACACAAAAAGCAAGAAATCAGAATCTCGGGAAAATCTACATAGACAATCAACAAAGTCAGTATATGCATCCCAAGCAAATTATGGTTGCATATGCTTCCTGTGTTTTGTTGAAGATCATTATTACGAAGTGGCCTTCAGCACTACTATATATCTATCTCCACTCTTTGAACGTTCTCATCTATGCTTTCAATAATTCCTGCAGAACATCATTTCATTCCTTCGAAATTGAGCCTCTGTCTCTGGTGTTCGCTATTTGTGCCCTCCATTCTCATCTTCTCAACCTCTGTTGTTGTCGGAGTGGAACCAGATTCTTCGCTTGGGTTCTCTCTGTGATTGTGATCATCCTCTTTGTCTTTGTTGCGCTTCTCTTCCCCATACATCTCTTGTGTCTGAGTTACTACAATTCTCCTCTGTCTCTTCCTTCACTTTCGAGGAGAGAAAGTTTAATCAATGAAGTTATATTTCCCTTCCAATCGAAGTTGATTGCCACTGAAGGTCTTTCTGGTGGTTGTAATCGTTCCATTTTTTAGTTGTTTCTTGTCTCTGTCTTTCCTTCTTGGAGTGTTTGCTATCAACTCATCATAGGTATGGATTGGAATCCTCTGGCCAATGTTCCGAAGTGTGAGAATTGTGCAGTATGCAGAGCCAACAAGTTCATGATAGATCAGATTCGAGAGATGATCAAGGATTATAAATTTGAAGCTAAGTCTGAGAACTCCTTTCTTAAGAGACAGTTGGATGAGCAGAGGAATGAAATGGAAGCTCTAAAACACAAGTGTAAGCACATGGAAGAAACTGTCAACTATCTGAAGGGTCTTCTAATCAATCAGACTGGGGAAAACTCCAACTACCAAAGCAGCAAGAACCGTCCTCACTCTCAGCAGGAGCCTTCAGTCAACAAATTCTAGAATTTCCATTTTCAATCCTCTTCATACCTATATGTACAAGCTTTTAAAAGTTACTTATGCTCTGTAAATGTAAATTTTTGTTGAATCAGTTTGTCCGAATATATAAGGAAAATGTTATACAAAAACTTAGAATCAACGGAGGAAAGACATGGAATGTAGGGATTGTTTTCCCTCTTTTTCTCTTCCAGGTTGCCTATCTCCATTTTGCTTTAATGTAATGGGAGAAAGCTCCCTCTTTTCTTTTTGGAATAGAAAAACTAGTAACCGACTTTGTTAAAAAAAAAAAACAAATGTATTGGCAAATTATGTTTTAGATAGACATTTGTGTCACTTGTAAAAAAATGAACACATCAACATGATATATGAAAACATAATTAGAAAATAACAACATGCAATATATATATATATAGATATATATATATATATATATATATATATATATATATATATATATATATATATATATATATATATATATATATATATATATATATATATATAGATACATGTATACATATATGTATATATACATATATATATACATATATATATACATCGAGTCTATCAAAGTTTGTTATGTCAAAATCTCAAAAAATAGTGTTCTGAGACACATGGCTTTAAAAGCCTACAACAGTGCAGATAATACGACTAGGAATAGGATATTTGCCCACATGATGCTCATGATAGCATGAGACAGCTCTAATCACTTTGCCTAACAACCGATGAAGTCTCATGGATACTCCCACTGTGTGCCTCTGGTACCACAGCGACACGCCATCTATAGTAGCATACTCTGGAATCCGCAGAGTAAGGACTTTCAGGTTTCGCTCCATCTCCACTATAGGGTCTACTCCTTCCTCGTAATGAGCTTCTTCCTCTATTTTGCGTGCTACTCGCTAAGATATAGGAGACATTCCGGGAGTTATTTCCGCTCCCACATCTGCAAAATTATCATAACTAAACTCTCAAATACACTTAAATAAAAATAAAAATCATAAAACTTGAAAATTTTCAAAAAAAAACAAGTTTTTACCTGCATCGGTCCATTGTGCACTAGTTGGTAGGGGAAGATCTGGGTCTCCTCTACAGTCTGTGCCTGCATAGGCATATTCGTTTACCATGATCAGTTGTTGGTGTAACCAACCAAAGAACGTCAGAGGGAAATGCATTCATTGACCTCCTCTACCTCAAGGCATAATCTCACTCGATCTAAGTAACCTTGGATCTCTCGAAGTTGGATTGTCCACCTCTACCCACTGGTAACAAAATAGAGGCACATGATCCAAGAAGAATGTGACTAAGATCGATCCAAACCCAAATTGCTTCAAATGTCCTGTTTCGCACTTGGTCAACTGGCTTTTCATGTTAACCAACAATCCTTCGCACCAATTAAATATTGTTGGAGTGAGGTAGTTTACTACATATTAGAACTGAGATTTTGTTGCCTCATGCAACGCTTGAGCCCCGACTATATGGGCTATGGTATGTAGAATAGTCCTCAAGGGTAGGTTGTCAATGTTTTCTATCTTAACCTTTCCACTCACAATTGTTTTTGCATCCGGGAAATGCCTTCTGGTCAGTGTATTAGTGCTCTCTCCTCTAGTACGAGCTCCAAAGAGTTGGACCCTCTCTCCTCAACTAGAAAGTCCTGTGATGAAGAAAATTTCAGATACCTATAGTTCCAGTTCTTGATCTCCAATAATGAATATCTCACAACCGGCATCCCACAATCCTATGAGATACTCTAGCAACCCATTCTGAGATCTGAGTCCCGGGGTCTGAAAGAACTTAAGCAATCCACAGTCCCTCAAAGCGTTAACACATGCTTCACTTTGATAAGCGTGGTGATCTTCCGCCTCGTGGCCTCTCTCTTTCCATTTGATAGTGATGTTCGTTGAAATCTCCTGCAAATAATCCATAAAAAATATTTAGAAGCCTTTCAATGGATTAAAATTTTGAAAAAACCGATTAAGACAGAGTATTTCTTGTTTTACTTTTAACTCTGCACCCAGCGTGACTATTCGAATTGTTTTCATGCTGGTTGTGCATGGGTATTTTGGGCTATGGGATGATCAGCACGGATCCCACGATCAGAATCGCGTTGATCACCCCTGATAATAAAAACGAAAAACCTCCTCTTAAAATAGTCAAAACTTCTATGAAATGGCAGAAAAATCATATGAAAAGCAAGGGAAAGGGAAGAGCTCTTACCTACAACTGACGGTTTGCAAAATGGTGTCCCAAATCTGCCACACCGCTTGCCTGAAGAATCGGAGAAAATAGGGTAAAATGCACTCTCCAAATTACTCAAAGTGAAATGGTAAAATGCTTTTTACTTTTTGTCTATTTATAAGTTTTCAAATACATTTTTACCAATATTTTATTATTTTTCTCAATATTGGTGATGTGTGGTTGTCTTTCTGTAGTTACAGGATCTTTTGGTGATAACAGTGATCATTCTTCCTAGCATCTGGAGGATCGTTTGCACCTGAGGGACTGCGACTTCGACCTGCGAGACCAGCTTCAGCGGATCGGCCCTGATCCTCAGCCTCCTAACCCTGTGACTTGCATGCAGAGAATAGGCCGCCATATGGACCCTGCTGGGTGCTGATCCTTCAGACCCTGGGGTTGTTTCAATGGAGGGGTTGGGATCTCCTCCGCCTCCCCCGCCTCCTCCACCGAGATCGCCTGCTGAGGCCTTCTCCCAACTCCTGGCTGGCCTGCCAAAGAAGAGAACACCCGATGCAGCGAAGTTCGTCAAAAAACTAGATGAAATCCCGGAGATTTCCCTTCCTCCAGAAACCCCGATCCAAGTTGCACTGTCGTTAGTTAAACGGACCCTCATCGGCCAGTTTACAGGGCTATGGCCGTCTCCAAAGTCCACTGAGAGTTGGGTCAATAAGAACTGGGCGCCGCTAATCAAAGAAAATGTCACCTCATACTTTCTGGGGAGAGGATTTTTCCTCTTCAAATTTACATCAAAGGAAGATAAGGAACTGATCTTCCAAAACGGACCCTACTTCATGGGTCCTCAGGGTCTATACCTAAACAACTGGACCCCGAACTTTGATCCGACAGTTGATGTACCAAAAGCAGTCCCGGTATGGGTCAGGCTCCCAAACCTCCCGGTTCACTGTTGGAATTGGGATTCACTGAGTCACATCAGAAATGCCCTGGGGAAATTCATAGACCGAGCTAATAATAAGGATCAATATGACTATGCCAGGATCTGCGTTGAGGTTGACCTGGAAGTGGGATTACCAGAGGCCATCACACTCAAGGTCGGAAGCTGGACGCATCTCCAGAAACTAGATTATGAACAACTACCTTTCAAATGCCGGAAATGTCATGTCTATGGACATTTCGCCAGAGACTGCCCGACCAACAAAGAAACGGTGCAAGGGACGGAGGAAGGATGGAACCAGGTCAAGAGAACCAAAGTTCAATCTAAAAACCAGAAATCGGGAAGCCCTAACGGCAAAGCGACTCATCAACCTACTGCCCATCAGATACCGATTAAGACTGTGCATGCAAATAAATTTGATCCTCTGAGTTCGCAAACAGAGGGCACCCAGGAGATCGAGCTCGAAAAAGAGACAGAAACGGTTCAGGAGACCGAGGTCCACAAATCAGCCTCACCAGAAAAAGGTACCCCCTCAACCTCCTCTAAAGGAGCTGTAGACCCCAATGAAAAGAATCCAGAAGCAGCAAAAGAAGAGCATGAATTTGAAGAGTCAGAAGAGGAAGGAGAAATAGGAGAATCCCAATCCTCAGTAAGAAGATCTATAAGAGGACGGAAAACGGACAGAGAAAAAAGGGAGCAGGAGACCTACAAATAAAATCTACAGGGCAGCCAACCAACCTTGGAAAAACTACTGGCGCCAAAGTCAAAGATGATGAAAAATCAGACCCAAGGCTCCAAGGGAGCCCACCAGAAACATAAATAATGAAGATCATCTCCTGGAACTATAGAGGTATGGGGAGCAAAGCTAAGGAAGAAGCTATCAGAAGCCTAATCAGAACCGAAGGCCCAGACATACTTCTTGTCCAGGAGACAAAGCTGGAAGACACTCTCTTCCTCCAGTCAAGCAAGAAAATTTGGTATAAAATTGAAGCAAGAGCCATCTCTGCCCAGGGGGCCTCGGGAGGAGTTGGCACTGTCTGGAATATGAGTAAATTTACAGTTCAATTTGAGGCTAGAAACACCCATTGGTTACTGCTGAAAATGCAGAATCTAGCCACCAAGGAAACCTTTTGTATATTCAATGTTTACTCTCCAATTAATATTGGGGAAAAAAAGAACTGTTGGGATTCCATAAGGCAGCAAGCAGAGCTGGCAAACATGGAGAATATAATAATAGTCGGAGACCTCAATCTCACCCTTCACTCCTCCGAAAAAATGGGAGGCAGCATAGTGCGAGATCCAGCTAGGGAATGGGTGGAGGATATCTTGCAGGATTGGGACATGCTGGATATCAAGCCCTCTTCCGGTAAGTACTCTTGGTCTAACAAAAGATTAGGTCCTGGCCATATAGCTGCCAGGCTAGATAGATTTTTCATTCAAAGTTCCTTCTTGCTGCTAGGACTAGAACCAAGAATGCACATCCTGCCTAATAGCACTTCGGACCATAAGCCAATTAAGCTTGAGCTTTTAGCTCATCGGGATTTGGACCCTATCTCGTTTCGCTTTAGCCCGATTTGGATTAAGGAGTCAGGCTTTATGCAAATTGTCAAAGATAGTTGGAACCAGTCGGTCAAAGGCTCGCCTTTCTATGTATGGGAAGAAAAGCTCAGGAGGGTAAAAGGAGCTCTTAAAAGATGGGCCAAGACCCTATCCAATCCAGCCACTGAAAGAAAATCCTTAAAAACCTTGCTCGACTCCCATCAAAAGAGCATGGAGAAGGATGCAATCACTAAGGAAGCGATGGATCAAGAATCTCAACTGCAGCAGCGATACCACAAGGCTTGCCTTGCTGAAGAAGAATACTGGAGGCTGAAATCCCGCAATCTCTAGCTCAAAGCTGGGGATAGGAACACTGCCTTTTTTCACAAACAGACCCAGGTGAGGAAACGTTTCAACATTATCTCAGAGATCAAAGAAGAGAATGATGTTTATAAATACTTTTAGCACATAAAGAAATATGCCTTTTCACACTTCCAAAGTTTGTATAGTGAGGACAAGGATCAGAACCAAAATACAAATCTACTAGATGTGGTACCCTCAGTAATATCTCAGCAAACAAAGGAAAATCTTGAGGCTAAAATCACCAAAGAGGAAGTGGAAAAAACCCTCTTTGACATGGATCCGAATAAGGCCCCGGAACCGGATGGCTTCTCAGCTAGATTTCTCCAAGTATGTTGGCCGATCATAGAAAAGGACTTGCTCAGAATGGTTCAAAAATCTCAGAATACCCAGAAAATAGGAGGCAGCACAAATTCTGCCTTTTTAGCCCTCATCCCAAAGGAAAAAGGGGCCAACACCTTCAACAGATTTCGCCCGATCTCCCTATGCAACACCGGATACAAAATAATCACCAGAATAATTGCTAACAGATTGAAGCCAATCCTCCCTAAAATAATTCTTGAGAATCAAGGAGGCTTCATCCAAGGAAGGCAAATCGTGGATAACTACTTTCTCGTCCAAGAGGCTATTCACTCCAGTCTTCTTCGAAAAGAGCAAGGTATGGCCATTAAACTTGATTTAGCCAATGCATTTGATAGAGTAAATCATAGTTTTATGTTGAATGTTATGAGCAAATTTGGGTTTGGAGAAAAGTTCATTAAATGGATCCGGGCATGCATCTCGGAGCCGTGGATCGCCCCTTTAGTGAATGGAAGAGCCACTGATTTCTTCAAAGCATTGAGAGGTCTTAAGCAGGGGTGCGCTCTCTCCCCTCTGCTTTTTTTCATTCAAGCATCCATCCTCAGCTTCCTGTTAAACAAAAGAATGCAAGATCAGGACATTATAGGATTGTGCATCGCAAGAGGGGCAAAGAACATAAATCATGCTTTGTTTGCGGATGACACACTGTTGATGGGACCTGCCACAATTTCCTCTGCTTCAAAATTCAAAGTGGTTCTGGATGAATTTAGGAAAGCCACAGGCAGCGTTGTCTACAAGAGCAAATGCCACATATACAACTGGAACATTACCCCAAGAGTGCTTGTTGATATCTCAAGATGCCTGGGTTACGCAGCCTCCTCCACCTGGTCTTCATTTAAGTACCTGGGACTGCCTGTACATCACAAGAAACTCACAAGTAAAGATTGGCTACCTCTGCTGGATAAATTCAAAACAAAAACTCAAGCCTGGGGTTACTCTTGGCTAAATATTGCTGGTAAAACTGTGTTGATCAAATCAGTGCTGCAAAGTCTCCCACTTTTTCAATTTGCTGGCCTCCTTGCTCCAGCAAACATCATTAAAAAAATGGAAGAGCAAATCCGGAGGTTTTTCTGGAAGGGAGGAAAGAGCAATGAGAAAAAAATCCCTCGCATTAGCTGGGAAACCATATCCAAGCCATTGTGGGAGGGGGGCTTAAAGATCAAGAACCTCTGCCATCAGAACGTGGCACTGGCAGCAAAGAACCTCTGGAAAATCACTTCCCCAATCCGGGCTGGGCCCAAGTCGCCCTCTGGAAGAAATACTTCAGGGGCCCCCGCACCAGGTGTCTTGCAAATGTCATCCACAGGCCCAATTCAACATTTCTGAAACTCCATGCTAAGGCCGCACAGTTAATAACAGAGCATTCATTTTGGATCCCAGGCAACGGTAAAAAGGTCCGAATATGGAGTGATCGAATCATGAACCAGGAGCCAATAGACAGCAGAGCCTCCCTCATCGAACTCCACAGCTGGATGGACAGTGAACGCCTGCGCACGCTGTATGACATTTCGCAGTGGAACGACGGCTCCTGGGCAGGTTGGAAGCAGCTAAATGTGCCGGATCACCTGCTAAAAGACTACGCCACGCTCATGGATTGTCTGCACGGTTTGGCGCCCACCCATACGAGGCACAAAGATCAAAAAGGTTGGGGCACAAGTGTAAAAGGATACACAGTCGCGCAGGGTTACAATAAGCTGATCGAACGCCCATACGTTCCTCCCAATCCGGCTCCATGGAGAGGCGTATGGCGTATTCCATCACTGCCGAAGGTGGATCTCTTCGCCTGGAAGCTTTGTCATGCCAAAATCCTTACCTATGACACCCTCTAGAAAAAAGGTTATCATGGCCCTTCCATCTGCGCGTTGTGCAGAGATAATGCTGAGACAGTTATTCATCTATTCCTGGATTGCAGTTTTACCAAGCAGATTTGGACTTCCCTCATATCAAGGCCGAATTTCAAGCTTCCAGGCACTATGGCGGAACTCTTTGCAACCTGGGCGTCCATTTACCCTGGCCCAGCTTCCAAAAATCAGGTAATCAGAACAGCGTGGGCAATACTCCCTAAGATCTTAAGCTGGCAGATATGGCTTGAAAGAAACAGAAGAATTTTCAGGAACACTGATCATAGCCACAGGATCTTAGAAAATAAAATTAAATGTCAAATTAAGGAGTGCTTGGCAGATATCAAAGATGACACAAATCTGAGTCAGCATGACATCGATTGGGGATCGACTCTAGGCCTTCGATTCCAGCCAGCCGCCAACTCCACCCCAATCATTAAAGACTGGCAGATAAGGAAAACTGAAGATGAAATGCAAGGCTGGATCAAAATGCATGTAAGGCATACCCTCTTTTTTGACGGGGCAGCAAAGGGTAATCCGGGCAAAGCTGGGGCAGGAGGAGTCGTTCTAAATCAGATAGGAGAAAAAATTCACTCCTATGCCTGGGGTCTAGGACATGCCTCCAGCGTTCAAGCGGAGGCCTTAGCCCTCCTTCAAGGTCTCTAGACCCTCAAGGATCTAAACATAAAAGAAGAAATCGTCATAGGAGACTCTCAGATCATCATCAGCGCAATGGCTACCAAATCCTCAGCTTCAGACCTTAATCTAGCAAGATTGACAACCAGAATCATAGGCTTGGAAAGCCATTTCCAGAACCTAAGATACTACAATGTGTTGAGAAATCACAATAAAGAGGCGGACAGAGAAGCCAACAAAGTTGTCCTCCTCCCTGCTGGAATCAAGATGAAAGACGGAAAAGAAACATGGGAACCCATTCCATAGCCAATCCATCGTCATGTTTTATTGCTGGTTGATAAATAAATTCGTTTGCATCTTCAAGGGGGGGAAATTACTGATTTGGAATATATGGACCCAATGGTACTCAGGAATTCTGCAAGCCCCAGCTGCACACTCAGTCACTTCAGAGTGTGGTACCAGGGCAATGAGTTCCCCTATGTAACAAGATTTTCGGCATTCAGGCCAAGATGAATACAATCGTCCCATAACTGTTATTGTTAAAAAAAAAAAAAAAAATTGTGATCATTCTTGACCGATTCAATGAGCTATGTTTTATCTCTTTTTCGGACTCATTAAAAATAAACGAAAAAGGAACCCCCCCAAAGTCATGTTTAAGCTCTTTTCTGACTCTCGAAAGATGAAAAGATCGTCGATTACTTATCTTTTTGAACTCGTTAAATTAAATGAATTGATGTCATCTCAGTATACGTTTACCCCTTTTCTGGGCTAGGATTGACTATTTACGAAAAAGGAACACCTTGGTCGACATGGTCAAGAGGTTTTCTCGAATATTGTTTTCTACCTTTTCGGGTTTGAGAGACAAATTACGAAAAGGGACCTGATGGAGTTTTATTTTTCATCTCTTTTTCAAACACTCTAAATACGAAAAAGAAACAAAGTTACTCTTCTGTCAGACTCGTAAAAATTAAACTATGAAAGACTTGTCACTATAATGAGACTGAGTTTCTCCTTCCTAGGAATCGTAAAACTTATTGGGATGGATTCATTCGAACAATGAAATTATACGACAAGCATATGTTATCCCCTTCAAGCTTGTGATTAAAAATAATTTGGGTACTCACTAGAAATAGCGGGGAAAAAATGAAAGTGAAACATCTCTTGTATAGGCAGCATGTTGCTCTTAAACATGACACTCATCTGTTTCTCATGTCAGGTTTGGGATACCCTCACTTAGTCACTTGTCCTTTCGGGTTTGGGTGATCCATTTTTCCTCTCTTCTGACTATTCCACTTCATCGTCATGACCCTTGGTCTTATGTTGAGTCAAATGTTTCCACACTTCGGAGTCGTGTCATTGATATGTTCAAGAGAAGTCATATCTGTAATTTAGTACTTATACATTGTCTGACCTTTATCATAGTCATTTATTCCACTTTATTCCTTGTTTCATGTCGATGATGAGGGAATCATTATGGCCTTCCTTTGATGGGTCATTTCCTGTCGACTTCAACTCATTATCCAAGAAGATGACTTAGAAACTCCCTTTCAGTACCTTAGAGATTGCATGCCTTAATGGCAAGTTGTTCACATTCGATGACAGGTTTTCATCATTGGCCTTTCAATCGAATGATTCCATGAGTGTTCAACTTCAGCTTCATTTTCACATTCACGGATTGTATTGTCGTACCTTGAGAGCCATTTTCATTATTGGTGGTTTCTCTCGTGCCTGTTAACGATTCACATCATTGGCTAGTAATCAGGTGGTTTTCTAGCATGTTTGACTTCGACACATTCATTCACATGTTAGAATTCGTACTTTGATCGGGTTGGGATGGAGCGCAAGACCCTGAGTTTTGTCTGATATAACTCAGGTTGCATGGAGTTATGTATTATTCATCATTGTATACATTTTTCCTCTATACGGATGGTTTTGACCATGCCATGGGACCTTATATCTATGATGATGGTGATCCTTATATATCGATTGGTTGCCTCCATACCGTGGATCTTAGACTTCCAAACAATCCTTTTTCATTCGGATGATTGCGCCCATACGGTGGATATTTTCGCATGGTCCTTTCTATCTATATGGATGCATTTACCATGGATTCATGTTTTAATATATATGACAGAGATATCATATATGTATATGTATATGCATCCTTAATTTGCAGGTCTCTTGACAGTGTTTACTCTCGTCCTTGCACTAGCTCATAAAGCATCTCAGCCATCACTCCTTGTTCTGCCTTCACGCTTTAGGGGGCATCTGTTACATAGTATTTTGTCACACCTCCTCCACTTCCCTGTGTCATATCCCAGAGTGCAAAAAACTTGACAACTGTGCAGTGTACTCATCCTGGTATGAAGTTCAAATCCTCCTTGAAGAACTAGTGAAAAGTTGCCTTGAGATTTTCCTGAGAAAAATGAGCTCAAAACCCTAATTTCTGGGTCAACGCAATTATGACACTACCCTCTCATGTTGATGGCAGGTTGCACCATATGAGCCTCATGTTGCCAACACGTATTTGGCTTGGATACTTGCGTTGATCCCTAAAAGTCAAGTTTTCCTAAGAGGAGGAGAAGCTTCGTGATCTAGAGGCTTCTAGAACGGCGAGCTGGATGATATTCGTTGTGGATGTGGTCGAAGTCTCCAAATATTACCCTTTAATCTTATCCCTGTGAGTTTCCTCCTTGAGATGAGGACATTCCCCTATTTTTGGTAGGATCCTAACTCCCTCTCCCTGCCTATATATTCATTCCCCTCCATTCTCAAATGGTTGGTCTCTGATTTTTTGCACCCTCATGTTGAGATAGTGCCTACACACTATTCACTTTGGCTTGGAGAAGGAGTGCTTGGAGAGCTTGAGCTTGGACTTGGAAATTCACTCAAGGAGGGATACTAACATCAAGGCCTAGATTTTATGCTTCCTCTTTTGTTTATTAATATATACAATTGTTGGTTCACTTTCCATAAATTCTTGTGTCAATGCTTCATTTATCTTAATTCTTCTTGATCTGTCAAGTGGATTACATTTGATTATGTTTGTTGCACTTTTATGCTTTGTTGTGTCTTTAGCCTCTTGTGCAGTTATTCAAATGCTATAAATAGCAAGGATTGAGCCTGAGGAGAAAGTGATCAAGATCTTCAACAAAGGAGTGCATTATAGCATTAGGGTGAGGTAGGTCCCCTTCCTCTTCTCTTATTCCATTTGTAATCTAGGTAAGTGTCTTGTAGATTGTCTCGTTTGTTGCTAAACCCACTCATTGGGCTAGAGGGATTGTCTATGTCCGTAGAGAGGATTTACCTACACAACAGACTGTGTGGCCCACCATGATCATTCTGTAGTTATTGGGATTTGAGATGGAACCTGATTTGTGGATCGGATGGAAGATGTGGTGTGACCATGTCAGTGGAAAACCTGTTGAGAAATGGCAACAAGAAATTCCAGTCTAACTTGTCCTTGAATTAAACTGTAAATAAATTCGAATTCTATTCTTATAGAAACTTAAA
The DNA here is from genome assembly GCA_031772625.1 of Pinus tabuliformis. Taxonomy (NCBI): domain Eukaryota; kingdom Viridiplantae; phylum Streptophyta; class Pinopsida; order Pinales; family Pinaceae; genus Pinus; species Pinus tabuliformis. The sequence goes on along the minus strand of CM062809.1, from coordinate 222,541,220 downwards.
ATAGTTAAATTAAGTTTATTAAACTTACTTAACTTAGGAAATTTGAGTTGGAAGTCTTTTGGAAGTCATGTATATATAAAAGGAATCATCAAAGGAATCATGGATCTCATTGTGGCAATGAAGTTGGTTATATTTGATTTTCTCATATAACATTCTAAGTCATGGAGCTAATCTTCCACACTTGAAATTGGATTGTAAGCTAAGGGGAAGCACTTACAATCAATAGGATGTTGTATGTGCAATTTTTAATAGAAGAAGGTCAAATCAGAATACAATCACAAAGGAATGGTCTTATGGAGTCATGCTTATTTTCTCAACAGAGCAAGCAGTCAAATGAGGATAGTATCCCATTTGGAACCAATTAAAAGGTTCATCATGCTTACTTCCATGATAAATTATGTTGACCAAAGGATGATGTTGTTATAAAAAATAATTATGTTGTTAAAGGAATCGCAGGCATAGGGAAGAAATCCTCAAAAATGAAGTAGAAAGAATAATAATGGTGCATGAAAGAACAATTGGTCACAACTTTGACAAGAGAATCTTAGATGTAGTATGATTGCAACAATTTGAAAGAAAGAATGAGCCCAAGGGGATTCAATCCATTAATAGCAACATCTATAACATTCCAACTTATTCAATTGATAAAATGACCCAACACTTTACTTTTCAAGCAAGGGAAGTGGAGCAGTAAGTCTCTTTTCCATTGATGTTAAAGGGAGATAGTGAGCAGACATTAGACCTTATGAGCTAAGGGAGAATTAGCAGCTTGATACGGGGGTTCCGATTCACAACCATCAATGACCAATAATGTCTGCAAGTGTTTCCATCAATGACAAAGGGGGAGATTGATGATCAATGTGTTGTCATTGATGTTAAAGGAAGATCTTGAAAGATTCATTTAGAAGGCAACATTGGTTGTCAAAGGAGAAATGAGTCTGATGTGAAGAATAAAAATGGGAAACTCCCCAATTTCATGAAATGAAACCCAAAAATTCATTATGTTTGGATTACAAACCCCAAATTCATTAAATTGGGTTCACATTGACAGGAAAATCATCATTGATTGAAATTGTGCCCAGATGTGATGGCTCACATTCAGTGTGCCCCATCCCCCCCATGCTTGACATTTAACATGAAGGGGCGTTTTCAATGTAGATTCACACCATACCAAGAAAAAAATATATCAACAATGAATATTTAATGTGCCCCCACACCCCCAAGTACAAAACAACCGAAGTGGGGGTCCACTTATCAATAGTTTTTTAAAGGATGGATTTGGAAGCATGATGCATAACACACATATGGCATCAAGGTAGTACGCATAGCACATAGGTGGCATCAAGGTAGTACAAGTGGAAGAAAAATGGCATACATGTGAATTCCAGGTGGCACACACAGAGGTGACATGGCCATTGGATCTCAAAGTCTTGAGGGTACTCAAACAACAATATTATGCAACACCAAGATATGAAGGTAGATATAGATGGCACATCGAATAGGAAGTAATGACATGGCATGATAGGTGGAAAATGACATGGAAATTGTGATGATGTGGAAATATGTGTCAAGTGACATGTGGAATGTTGTTTTTCCATTTTTGCGAGGCCAAATGGCCCCTTTATAGGTGACACATGGCAAGTGTTGAAACTCGATTACATGGCACTCTGAATGTTAATGGCATGGTTATGAGGTGGGGGTCTTATGCAAAATCATAAAGGGTGTCAACATCAACGATTTATTTTGGGGCTTAAGCATTGATATGTGTTTTCCCATGGTTTTAACCAAAGGGGTTGGGAAGACTATTATATTAGCCCCAAAGTATTATTTTCGATGTTGATTAAGTTGTTACACCAAAATGTATAAATACACACATTAGGTGCAAAAGGTGATGAGTGTGTGTATTGCACATATAAACCAGATAGTTAAATATGACACAGGGAAGTAGAACTTAGTGTTGAGGACTATAAAGTTGAGGATTGGATTTTGTGTGCATCATGTAGAGAATTGATAAGTGTGAGTTGTGTGTATGCAATATGGAGTGAAGCTACGTAAATGTGCTTTGGGCCATATGCATAGTATTTTGAGAGAAACTTACATAAAGTGCAAACAAAAGGATTGACAGGAACGATGAAGTCTGAATAAGATGAGTAGTCTACGCGAGGAGCATATGAAGCATGTATGTTGTGTAATGCTACTATGAATTCCACTGATATGAAGTATGATATTTGATATTGCTTAATATATGTGTGTGTGTGTGTGGCCTATGATATAATGCTAGAGTGTTGGTATTTGACCAATGTTGATTTGAAAAAATAGGATTATGATACTACAATTTAGAAACAAAGATGCAAAAAACATATTACTTTAGAAAGTTGAGATAAATTGATAAGATCTGAGGTATGAAACAAATTGTATAGGAAGAACAGATTTCATCAAGAATCGAGGAAATGACAGTGTATCTAGTTTGAAAATGTTATGAAAAGGAGTTCCATGGTGCAACTATTGGGGATTGGTGCCTCCACCAAGTAGTTTCTCGTAGATCTAAGGGGATTGGTGTCTCTTGTAGGTGGGTACCTGCAAATTCAGAAAGGGAATAATGTTGATGCTTGTAAATTAAAGGATAAGTGTCTCCTTCTGGTTGGTGCCAGCAAATCATTGTAATAGTATATTGGTGCCTACATTTATAAAGAAAAAGAAAATATTTTTTTGGTTTTCTCCTGTAAGGGTTTCTACATATATTTGGTGTTCTTTTGCGGTGCTTGATTTATTGGTGCATTAGTTGTCTTATATAAATTTCTTTAAATTATTTAATTGTCCATTATAGTACTTCACTCCCCCTTATTAGTATAATCATAGTTCCAACATCTTGGTCTCGTCCGCCTCTCTCTATTCAATTTTGATGGTGCCTCAAAAGGAAATCCTGGTCCAACTAACTATGATGACATCTTCAAAAATGATCTTAGATCTTCGCTTTTCATATACTCTAACATGCTTGGCATCAATAGTAATAATGTTGTAGAGCTCACCACTCTCATCGAAGGCCTAAACATAGCACAAAAACAAGTATTTTCTAAAAGTTTTGTGGATGGAGATTCCAAGATCATAATCAATATGCTCCATAAACTTCAAAATGGAACTCATGTACATAGAGTCTCCAAGAGTTGAAAAATAGAAGAAAAACTACACTACCTTTACTCTCAAATCACTAATGTCCCTATCATCATTCACATCTACATCTAACTATTAGGCAATAAGGTTCTCAACATGCTCATTAATTATGGTTGTCTTGACTCTTTTCCTAGGATCTCCTCCACTTGGAACCTTTTGGGGGACACTCCTCTTAAGAAGGTTTTTTGGAAACTCATTCATAAATACATCTAGCTTCTGGATTGGGTGTTAAGCATGTGAGATGGTGGGGGGTGGTGTGGTGGGGGGCAAGTTGTCGCCACCCCACTTGGCCATTCGACCGGGGGACATTATCCCCCTAGGATTCATTGAAGTCTCATATTGGAATGAGAAACATCATAATTCTGGTGCCATGTACACTCACTCCCACTCTCATTGACCACACCCTTTTCAAATCATCCTTGCCTAGCATGTTATATGATCTGAAAATGAAACTACTTGTATTTGTTGTTCAAGGTATTCATTTCCATTAAATAATATGTGCAAACTGTTACTCATGTCTTGCAATTGAAACAAAGTGTTTTTGGTAAATTTCTGAGTCTTATGTGTGAAGGAGTATTATTTTATTTTATTGTTTAGCATAATAAATCTGAAAAACACAGCAAGATAAAATCACATAATATAACACAACAGCTGATGAGGCAGTTCACCCCTCCTGGGCTACATCTGTCGAGTCCAAGGCCCCTAAATGGACATGTCCTTGCTCTTATTAGATGCTCAAATTGGTTATACAGTGATAAAAAAGCCTAAATAGGAAAAATAATTTGTGGAAATGAATTCAGAACACAAAAAATAGTAAATCTTGGCTTTTGTTTCACCTCCAATGGTTAACCATAGCCCAATACAACTCCAACACTCCCTAGGCCCTGATGGCCCTCCAAGCTTCTCTGCTGAAAAAAAAGTACCTGAATATCAACTCTATTGACTCTTCAACCTATACCATTGGCTCTGGAATGCTCAGAGTACTCAAAATCAAAAATAAAATCGCTCAAAAAGGTTCTCCCTAGTGAAAGTTATGACCAACTGAAGTTTTGTCCAAGTTGGCCTAAGGAAACTCCACCAAACTTGGAGTAACTGCAGTTAGCTCCACTAACTTTCGAAACAGTGCCTAAAAAAGCAGACTCCACTCCATTTTGTCCGTGCAGTTTGGGTGGCAATAAATGTTAAGGTGGGTAGTCGTCACATGGACCGACTACCCCACCGTCGGTGGAACCGTGGAGCCAACGGTTATGAAACCGTGGCATTTAACGTTAGGTGAGACCCCCGCCGCGACATGTGAACAGCTAACTGTCAAGCTTAACCGTTGACGCCGGGTTTGACCTGTGGTTCTGATCCCTGGTCTTATGGATAGGGGGCTAGCCCCCTTTCCGCCCCAACCTAACCTTTGACAAACTTGAAATATGCAATAAGTCCATAGATTGTTAAGAACTGCTGTGTGGGCAGGCCGGTCAGGCCTGTGGGCTGGTGGCCACCCGAATTGGGGTCGATTTCTGCGAACACTCAATAATTTTGTCACAATAAACCTGTAGTCTTGGGGCCACGTGGCAGCCTCTGGGCAAGCCATGTGGCATCCATTAATTGGCCACTGAAATCCATGGTATATCCACTGTGCAATCCGGAGTTGACAAGTGTTGATCTATGATTGGATGAGAAGGAATATTCTTTTTCTTTAATATATATATATATATATATATATATATATATATATATATATATATTATTCAAAATCAACCCAAGTCAAACTAGACTTTTGAATGAAATTGTGAATTTTCAAACTTGAATAAATTTCACATACAGTGTCGAATTTGAGTGTCGTTCGCGGCTATAGGATCGTATTGACGAGGCCTATCCTGTCATTCTGGTTTCAACCAATTCTGAGCAATTCAAAATTTGAGCATTTTTTCCACTTAAGACATTATCACCTGATCATTATTTCTCAACTCAAATTCCCAGGACTCTCTCATGCGATTTTATAGGCATAAAAATTATCAAAATTGACACAAAAATATTTTTTATTGTTATTCAATGTTGTCACTCCACCAGCCAACTAAAACTACAAGTTGTCAAGCACATCTAAATGATTACAAATGGAACTCTGGTGGTCTAGCTGAATCCATTTCCTCTCATAGGTGATATCATGCTTGCTACAATTCACTCCACTTTGTTTCATTGTGTTGACATGGATTTTATGCACCCTAGTCGACAAGGGAGAAACAACCTAGACCCGAGCTCTTCAAATAGCCCTAGTTGTTTGGTGTGGTCGTTCTCAATAGGTTTTGAGGCTCCATTAACCTTTCTCCTCTTTCTCTTTCGAAGGAAAAGACAAGGGGTGTTCCTATCCTATTTTATCCTATAGTTAATATATGTTATTGTTTAAGTTAATCTACCTATTCTTTGAGTTACAATGATTAATGAACTATATTACAAATGAATGCTAACTATCCGAAAATATGTTGCAGAATATATGTTACGAAACTAAAGCATAATGATATAAGGAATGTACAAGACTATGATACAAGAAACAAATACCAGAATGTATTGTAACTGGTGTGTGGAATGTAGATGTATTTTCCAACAGAATATAAAAAGATACCATATGCAAACTAATATTTAAAATGAAATTATAAATTAAACTAAAAGAAAGTAATCCTTAATGTGATATAAATGAAAGACTTAAAGTTACATAAAAGCAAACTTCAACTCTCTCAAATTAACAAAGGTCAAACTATGTTAGTTTCAAAACCACACATTAAGGATTATAAAAACCTATATTATATTATCAACTCTCATACAAGGTATGCCTAAGAGGAACTATAACAATTTCTTAAAACAAAACAAGTTTCGATTGTAAGTTCATGAATCAAACCAATAAACTCATAATGAAAGGTAAAAATGTTGATAAGAAACTGTTACAACAATAACACTAATTCAATTTGCATACAGAAAGTGACATTCTTCTAGAATCTAAATCTCTAGAATAAAATGATAGTTATCTATATTAGATAAATTCTGAGATCAATCATTAACCTCAGGACACAAGTCACTGGAGAGAAATGTTGATCGTGTTGAAATATTTAACTAGGTTCGGTCTTCATAATGACATATGTAATGTTGATTTTATGTATGCAATGAAAAGAGAAAAATAAATTTATTATTATTATTCTTGATGCATGGGTTTCAAGCTCAAGTGAAACTTATTTTTAGGTCAAGCTCCCATTATGAGCTCTTAGGATTGGTCATTGAGTTATAAAGTCAAGAATGTAATTGTCATGTATAAGATACCCTTATTGGGCATGTTACATATTATAAGAAAGTCAAAGTCAAGTCAAATAACCCTCTAAGACCTTTTCAAGTGCTTATGATCAAGTCAGCCTACAAAGAAGAAATTCAACCTCTCTAGAAGATGAAGTCGGCATATTTGAGGGCTCATGAAAGGCTATATAAGGGAGAACTCAACCTCACTAAAGGATGACTCACTCAAGCATTGAATAAGTTCGATCTAAGAAAGAAGAAAATCCTAATACCTAGCAAAGGAGAGACGAAGAAGAGTGAGATAATTTCTTATCTGTTTTGGGATAAAAATCATTCACACATGTCAAGATTATGGCATCATTCTGCTGCAATAGAAGCCGAATTTGCTATCACTCAAAGAAGTTGAAGTTTGGATTAAGGAAGGTTAATTTGGAAAGTTGAATAGTCAAGAAGAGAAGAGAATTCCGAACAAAGTTAGAAAGAGGTAAATTTTCAGCCACATGTGTGATCTAGGGATTTTGCAGAAGGAGCCGAAAATTGTAGGTCTGCAACAACTAGTCGAAATTATGAGTTAGGGCCAAAATTTGAAGTTATGCCACAATTTTGTTGACTTGGAGAAGAATAATTTTATCTAGAGGAAGAATTGACTTGGTCTTGGAGGGGTTGTTGGTCAAGGGTCTAGGTCTTGTAATTCGTCAATTGAAGATTCTATAAGAAGAAGAATTCGTTTGGGTTTTCCTCTCAAGATTGGAGAGCTTTTGGCCCTCGCTGATATCCTACATCTTGTGTCCTTTGTCTCATTGTTATTTATGATTTGGTAGTTGTTTAATGAATAAGAAAACATAATAATAATCAAGTCAAGAATAACCTAATTAAGTAAAAAGTCTTCACAACTAGTTGTCATTGCTAGAGAAATCATCTCATCTCTCTGCCCTAGATTTCTCAACATGGTATCAGAGATAAGGTGACAAGTCAAGAAGGGAATCTTAATAAAGGACATTCAAAGATTGAAGTTTGAAGAAAAGTTTCAAGGACATCAAAACATCAAGAAGATTATCTCATCTCCAAGGCATTTTCGAGGACAAGGATCACATCATCATCTTGAAGAAATTCAAAACCCTATTTCATTCAAAGAAGGCATCTACACTTAAAACTTTCATGGGACCCTTGCTCTATCATAAAATCAAAGAAGAAGATCTCAAAGACCCTATCTCTACTCAAGAAAAATAATACAAATCAAATCATCTTGAAGTCTAATCATCCAAGGGAAGCAAGAAGAAAGGTGTTTTCATCGTCATCAAAGCATCAAGAATTCATCATCAACTATCATCATCAAAGGCATCAAGTTGAAGAGTTCATCATCAATATTCACTTGACTAGTAATTGTTTTTTACTTCTATGTCTAAATCTTGTAAAATTAGTTCATTTTGCAAGGAGAACAACACGTTAGTTGGGTCATCAAACTTCCTTGCATGGAAAAGAAGGATAGACTTATTCCTCAAGGAAAATGAAGTTATTGTTCATGTCAATGGCAAAATATCCATCATTCAATAATAGTCTTGATGATGGATCCCTGTTGGGATTTGAAACGTTGACAGAAAATGGTGTTTACTATGGGTTCTCCGGTTTCTAAGTTAGAAGAAAGAATTATCTAAATATATGAAAAAGGATTTAAGGGCTCAAAGGATTCTTATAGAATCCATCAAGGATTCCCTCATCCCATATGTAGCAGAGTTGGAGACCTCAAAAGGGATATATGATAAGCTACTATCTAATTATTTTCTAAAAGCACAAACTGAAAAGTCATATCACTAAGATCTGAACTACACAAGTTGAAAGCATCAAAGGATGAAGTGATATCTTCATGTCTTACCAAAGCATCATAAATAAGGAATCAACTTCAAGATCTAGGAGAGATGATATCCGATAAATAAATGATTACCATTGTTCTAAATGCACTAAGTAATGAACAAGGTAACCTTGTATCAAAGGCCTATGAAGAGAAGAAAGTTATCCCATTCAATAATTTATGGTCACTATGCAAGATTGAAGGAAAAATGTGATGTAGGATCAAATGAGCAGGTTCAAACATTTGTCGTCATGACAAGAAGAAAAGGAGAATTTGGAAAGTTTGGTCCTCAGACAAAGAAGAAGATCAATATTTTATAAATCCAATGTTATGGATGTCAAGAATATGGGCACTACAAGAGAGAATGTCCTAAGCTCAAGAAGGAAAACAAAAAACGAAGATGGGAAGAAGCCCATATCATTGAAGAAGTGGAAGAAGCTGAAAAGAAGAAATACAAGAAGGAGGAAGTAAAAGATCTCTACTATTGTTGAGATAAGTCTTCCTAGCCTAGTTCTTTTCAAGTTTCTGTTTTCTATTGTAAAGTATAGCTATCATGATAGGAATCATTAGAAGCATGATAGGATGCATCATGTTAGGAGATGGCATCATTGAAGCATACAATTGAAAGAAATATCTCGTGACATCATCATATAAAAGTATGAAAGATGGCTAAAATAGAAGTCTATAGCAATCACCTATAGAAGGATGTAGCTCTTGGTAACCTCATTAGAATCATAAGTCGTACTTATGGGAAAAATAAATTCATCTAGTATAGAGCTTATCATACATATTCAAAAGGAGCATTTGCAAGATGAGAATGATCAAGATCCTCTATTGTAATCTTCATTGGAAGGTTCACCTACTGGAAGAAGTAAGTGTCTCATCGGGAATTCCAACTTGTATGGGATTCATGGGATAATGGTATGATGTCAAAAGAAGTGAAGTAGGTCAAGGGAAGCTATTGAAGGAAGTCTAGTTGACCTAAAGAAAGAAATGAGGTATGTATGCTTGTACTTGATAAAATAGAGTCATGTCATATGGTTGCATATATCATGAATGGGTGTTATACCTCAAGAGTGTGATAAAAATAAAGGATCTACTCCTGTCAATGGATGCATGAAGGCATGGATCACACATTGACTAGATGAAATCAACATAATATGTCCTCATATGAAGTATGAGTTGGTTGAAAAAGTTGAAGGAACTATGATTGGAAGTTCCTGGGAGGAAATGAGTGAATGAAGAAAGGAATAGATCATGAAAAACACAACTATGGAGAATGAAATCAACATCCAAGGACTAGAATATTTGACTATGATATCTCCATGGGAATGATATGAAGATCTTGATAAAGTCTAAAAAAGAAAGAGACCCTTAACATTGTATATGTTTTTGGAGATGTGCCAATAAATATGCAGGATGTTGATGCAAACAAGGAGATGTCATGAGGAAATACCATTACAAAGGTATTTTTGATTTAATATTCATTGTCTATTTTTGAATAATATCTGGATGGGCTAATGCAGAGCTACCAAAGGAAGAGTTGTATATGTCATCTACATTTGACACTCATGTGGTAGGATGAAATATCTTGAAGGAAACATGATGTGAAGAAGGTAGCAAGATATGAAGAAAAGGCCAAATATGGACTAATAGATCACTTTCCAATAAAGGATGACATGGTTGACATGATTCATGAATGAAAGTGATGGATGGTTGATGCCCTATGAAGAAGTCCCAAAAATATAAAGACTCTTGAATAAAGAAAAAAGTTCATGACATCGAAAGGAGGAGTTCTTCAAGCAGCTGGTTGTCCCATCATCTCCACCTAAAGAGTTGTTGGAAGCAAATCCCTAGTCAAGAGGGAGCTTGGTCAAGTCCCTGATTAAGAGGGAGCTTGGGTACATTCCTTTTATAGGAATGGATACATTCCTTCACTGGAATGGGCATATCCTCCCTAACTGAGAGGGAGAGATAGACACATAATTCTTGTCTTCACCTGGGAAGATAGTATGGAGGATTGGGTAAGCAACTGGCATCTGATACTCTTTGAGGATGTGGCAGGGCATCCAAGATAAGAGTAATAGTAAAGGACCTAGATGCAAATCTCATTCGACACTCCCAAAATTAATAGAGGATAGTTCCATTGTCTTTAAAATAACCATTGATCAGAATAGATGTCATGAATCCAACGAGTTGGTTGAGATCCCCACTTTGTCCCCTTTGTTGGTGTTGCGAATCTCGATTTTGATACAATACTGTTACAGAGGTACAAAAATTTACTATTAAAAACCAAACAATTAATGATACAATCAATTGAAATCAAATGATAGAGTAAGTAAAGAAAAATATCATATATCATCCATTTTCTAGGGTTTGATAGTTAGTGACAATGCTTGGAAGCTTCGTAATGATTGGAAAAATGACGAAGATTTTGTGCTCCAAAGAACAATCAAAATCATTTGCAGATCCATGTGATGAAAAATCCAAAAAATGTGTTAAAATGGTGAATCAGATCGAGCAAATGCCGTGGAAATTGCAATTTTGGGGTTTTTACTGTTATCTACTTGTTTAGCGTTAATGAGGCAATATCATGTTGGGATATGGTGCTCCTTGTGGTCAAACCATAATCGTAACAATGCCAACCGCAACAGTAACAACGTCAAAAAGTTACTTGTCCAATCGATAACAATGTCAATTTTGTTATAACTTCATTACATTTTGGCATGAAATGGAGTTACATAATTATTGATGCGGTGATGATTTTGGTGGCGAGGAACGACATGAGTCAATGCTTATTGCATTGTTGTGTTGCCCTAAATTGAGGTGGCAAAGGCAAAGATATAGTAGGCATAAACGCCAAGTTAATATCCTTTTGACTTGTTAATTAGGTCACCAATGAAATTAAATTCTAATGAATGACGTGCTCGAATCCTAAGTTGTTGTTATATATTAATGAGGTGGTGACTTGATGTTGAATCTTCTCACTGCATATGGTCGTGGTATCAGGCCAGAATTCAAAGCCCCATGTGATTGTGTGATAAATGCCACAACAATTATAAATCAAATACAACATTTGATAATTGCAGATTTTTATCAGTGGTTCTCATTTAATATAAAGCTGGTATGGTTTTTCGTTTTGGCATTCAACCAACGACATTTTCAGTGGCAAAAACATATCACGTAGCCTTTGCAATTTATTTTTTCAGGTCAAATTCCGATGAAGAATGAGAAAGATAACAAATAAATGAATGCTATCATAAATCAAATAAGTTGGCGTGGCTTTGGAATAGAGATCATGGAAAAAATAAAGTGATTATTTCACAACCATGGCTATGGGACCCGAACCAAACATCGAATAAGATTTTGGTCTTACGTTATAAATGTTTAAAGTTCCAGGCAATATATTACTTAAACGTAGAGTGAAAAGGATTCATAGCTCGCATAGTTCCAGGCAGCATGCATTTATTTGATAGCAACATATAATTTAAACGTAGGGTGAAAAGGATTCATAGCTCGCATAATATCATTTGCCCCATTTACTTTTTCGTTGTTTTACGTCTTTTGTTTCAATTTCAAAAACTTTTATAGCATGTCTTTCCCTTAAGTGTTGTTCCTAGTGACATTCACTTTAAGTTTGCTCCATGTTTTCTAAAACATAATTGTTAATTTTACAAAAAGACACATGTTATATATGTCTTTTATATGCCTTTTACATGTGCCTTTTTGTGTTTAAATTTGATGGTGTACAAACTCTAATGTATTATATTTATAATATATATATGATGATTTATTAATTTATAATATATATGATGATTTATTAATGATATAATATGTAGTAATATGCCTTATGTATATATTATATTTTGTGATTTAGATTTTTTTTATTTCAAAGATGTATATAAAATTGCATTTAAAAGAGCATATAATCATAAGATGCATACACATAAAAGAATGGGAAATAAATGACAACTATGAGAAGCAAAGACACAACAACTTGATAACGGAGTTCACCCAAGTGGGCTACGTCTCTGGGCCCGGTGTCAAAATTGTGGAGGCCACTTCACTAATTGCTGCAAGATGATAATGAGTACATGAAGCATTCTTTGTCAAATTAAGGAAGAGCTTCCTCAACTAGAGTGACATGTCTCTCTAAGAACTGTCACTCATAAAATCTCTCCTTCAGCATGAAAAAATATCAAAATCTTACATGAAGTGGAATACAAGGATCCTTCAACAGAGTAGCAGACAAGGATCTCAACATCAAAGCATCATTTCAGCAAAATCAAAAGAAGACATGGCATCAATGCATCTTATACCTCTACTTCTGGCGATGGCCTAAAAATGCACACCTTTGTTGAAGAGATGGATAGCACGGTTGAATTCTTGACCAAAAATCATGAAATTTAACTATAAACTCGACCCCTTTATGACTTATTCAAATTTGGGTTCCCCAAGAATCTCAAAGATTCCTTAAAGATTCTCTTTTACGAGATGAGTAAAATTTTGCTCAGATGACGAAACTAATCATACCATCACGTTCCTTGTGAAAAACTAAGTAAAATGAGTATACAGTCAGTTTGGTTCTGAAATTGTAATTTTCAAGCCTCTAGGGAATCTTAAAGACTCCTCAAGATTCCACAAAGATTCTTTTTTCTAGATTGACTGAAATTCTACTACCCATATGAGGAAACTTATTACACCATCATACTCCTTACGAATTTTTAGTTAATTTAAGTATAAACTTGACATAATTACGTCTAAGTCAAAAATTAGCTCTAAGGGAATCTTCAAGATTCTTAAAAGAATCTACATGAATAATATTCTCAAAGTATTCCCTTAAAATATTCTAAAAAATTATCTTGAAAAACGTGCCCAGACACGGTTCCATCTGCATTAGGGTTCCATCCACGTTCTCGATTCCTCTATAGCTCAAGGCTTTGTTGAAATGAGATAGCAAGTTTAAATAAAATCTGCTAGTGGATATAACTAAGAAACACATTGTGGATCATTGGTAAGATCCATGCATTATTGGTTTGTGGTGGTTTCAGGGTCAAATCCCATATTTTGGTATCCGCCAAAGTCATTCACACATTCAACATTAATTTTGGCATTTTTTTAATAACCAATCATCAGTTTGGGTGGCATTTTTTTAATAACCAATCATCAAATAACATATAACCAATGTCATGGCATTTTTTTAATAACCAATCATCAGTTCGGGTGGCATTTTTTTAATAACCAATCATCAATTTGGGTTAAAGTTTCGTTATTACTAAAGCCATCGGTGTTATCTTTCGCTAGAGACGTTGTAACAACCATTGAATTGACCGTCGTTATGTATTGTAGAACCATTGGCATAAAATTTCAACACATTGTGGGCCTCTCTTTTTGCATGTCTTATCAAACTTCAAACTACAATAAGTTTCTCATACAGACTCAGATTTGACAGTCATCTACACCACTGAAATCGTATTGAGGAGCACTAAATTTGTTCTTCATTTCTCTATGTTTTTAAGACTTTAATTTTTGAGATTTTCTAGAGTCCTCTTTGATCTATAAACCTCTTTGGAGCCACCTAGATCATTCCTCCCCACTGAGGAGCTTTTGGTCCTCCAAAAGCATGAACACAATCTGCAATTTGTTGTATTTCCTTGTCTACACAACAAGTGCCTTAACGGGCCATGCTTCCTTCTCCTTCACCTTTGTTCTTCAAAGCCATAAGTGATGAACCAACACTCGTACTATCTACAAACTTGTAATACATCTTTGAAAAATGCATGTTCAATTACATGACCAATCATGACTCAAAGAACCCCATACTTTCCAAGAGTTTATAACACACTCTTTGGTCAAGTTTACATCAAACTCATAACAAAAATCAATACCCTAGCGATCAACAAAAATGGGCCAAAACATCATCATGTTGCTTTCATAAGTGATGGAAAACACATCATCACTTTTACAATCATTTTGCAACATATGATTTACAATAATATGGCCACGACAAGTTATTATATCTAATAAAACTATATCTCACTCAACAAAGTGAATGGGTCATCTTTCCATAGCTTTTTCGCCTGTTGAACAACTTTACCAACCGATTCCTACATAGATGTTTTTTCCTTGAGACGTTGTTGCGAATGGAGCCTCCAACACATGGCTCTTTGATGTCCACCTCTGCTGCAATGGCTGCAAAACCTCTTCTTCCTCCAAACCTACTTAACCTTCTTCCTTCCTTGATGTGGAGAAGGCCTTTCACGTCTTGTCCTCTTTCTTGTTGCCATTCTCTTCCAGCACTTGACAACCACATTGTTATACAAGCCACAAAAACTACATGGTTTTTTATACTACAGATTATATCCATCCTTAACAATGTGCTTGTAATCAAAATGAATATTATCATAATGAGAGTTTTTATACCTCTCTTGGTTGTCTCTAGTGCAATCCTCGCAATGAGAACTTGCCTTAGCTCTTCCTCTGCAATGTGAATTGTCATGGGAGTATTGTGATGTGTTCCCATCATCCTCTTGCCTCAATGGTTTCAAAAATGGCTTTGAGCACTCTTCTTCAATATACCCGAGTCCCACAAATCGAGGTCTTTATACAACCTCCAATGGTTGTGTTTTTCCTTGGCCATTAACACCAAGTCCTCCTCCTTTATATCCCATCTTGGTAAGGAATCTCATGTCGATTACTGAAATGGGTATGCCAATGATTCCAACATAAATAACATCATGTGAAAATGAAACTGAAGAATTATCAACATTATTTACCTCAACTGTTGATTCTGAAGCAGGTGATGATGGCTTCGTTGAGCCTTCGTTGCACTTCAGCTTTTCCAAGGCCTCTTCCATGGCACGTAATTGAAGTTGCAATCTTTGCTTCTCCTCTTCTACCTCTTATAGAAGTCTCTTCAATTTACATTCTCTTCTTGAAGACTTTCGTTGACCTCTTCATTTGAATGATGAGAAGAAGATGAAGATGGAGTACATTCACTTGAAGATGGAGATGGAGCATCATCATTTTCTCTCTCTTTCTCTTGTTCCTCTTTTACCATTCTCTCCTCATAACTTGCATACATTATATCTACCATGCTTGTCATCCTATAGAAGGCCTCATAGAGATCTTTGTCATCCTCCATTATCTTTCTTGTCACACGTTACATCTTTGTTTATCATTCACACTCAAAATTCATATCAGCAAGAAGACTGCTCTAATACCAAACTTGATCTGGATCTTTTCACTTCAAAGATGCATACATAAGTGCATTTAAAAGAGAATGTAACCATAAGATGCATACACATAAAAGAAGCAGAAATAAACGATAACCATGAGAAGCAAAGACATAACATGTTGATAATGGAGTTCACCCAGTGTGGGTTACGTCTCCGGGCTCGGAGTTAAGAGTGGGGAGGTCACTTCATTAATTGTTGCAAGATGATGATGAATACATGATGCATGCTTTGTCAATACAAGGAAGAACTTCCTCAACTAGAGTGGCATGTATTTCCACTAGATGCTCTTCTATAATAAATATCACTCATAAAAGCTCTCATTTATCATGAAAAAATATCAAACTCTCACATGAAGTGGCATACAAGGATCCTTCAACACAGTGGAAAATAAGGATCTCAACATCAAAGCATCATCTTAGCAAAAATTAAAAGAAGACATGGCATCAATGCATCGTATACCTTCACTTCCAAGGATGGCCTAAAAATTCACTCCTCTGCTAAAGAAATAGACTACACGGTTGAATTCATGGCGAAAAATCATGAAATGTGACTATAAACTCGACCCCTTTCTAACTCGGTCAAATTTGGACTCCCCGAGAATCTCAAAAATTCCTTAAAGATTCTCTTCTGCAGGCTAGCTAAAATTTAGCTGCTCAAATGAGGAAACTGATCATACCATCATGTTCCTTGCAAAAAACTGAGTAAAATTAGTATAAAGTCAGCCTGGTTTTGAAATTGTCATTTTCGAGCCTCCAGGGAATATTAAAGATTCCTCAAGATTCCAGAAATATTATTTTTTTTGCAAATTGACTAAAATTTTGCTACCCATATGAGGAAACTAATTACACCATCAGACTCCTTACGAAATTTTGTTAATTTGAGTATAAACTTGGCATAATTCTGTCTTTGTCAAAAATCGGCTCCAAAGAAATCTTCAAGATTCCTCAAAGAATCTACATGAAGAATATTCTCAAAATATTCACTTAAAATATTCTCTAAAAAAATGTTCTCAAAAAATGTTCCCAGGCACGGTTCCATCTGCGTCAATGTTCCATCTACGTTCTCGATTCCTCCATAGCTCATGGCTCCATTGAAATGAAATGGCAAGTTTAAATAAAACCTGTTGGCAAACATAACCAAAAAACCAATTGTGGACCATTGGTAAGAGCCATGTATTGGTTTGTGTTGGTTTCAGGGTAAAACCGCATATTTTGGTATTTGCCAAAGTCATTCACGCATTTAACATTAATGTTGTTCCACATAAAACTAATGTCGTGGCATTTTTTTAATAATTAGGCGTCAATTTGGGTTAGAGTTCTGCTATTACTAAACCCATCAGTGTTATCTTTGGCTAAAGCCATTGTAACAACCATTGAATTGACCGTCATTTTGTACTTTAGAACCATTGGCATAAAAATTCAACATATTTTTTTTAAACCATATAATAACCCTTTTTAAATATAGGGTTTGTTTGACCAAATTTTGTTGTTATGGTGGATGGTATGAACCATATATAATTACGTCATAAGGCGTTCCCTTTGGAATCAACTCCCCTCTTTGCCCACCTATCATCCTTGTACGCCATAGGATTATATGTTAGACGATTACAAAAGTTTCAACCGTTTGATCAGAATAGTTACAAATTCGTTTGGGAAATGGTTTGCACCCTGGTCGGCATAACTAATTACGGCGTTGTATCTTGAATTCATCATTTCCAACATTTAGCTTGACACTGAAATTATCTGCGTAGTGTGTTATGGCAATGGAAAATCAGGCATGGCGAGCCTCCTTCTTTACTTACGATATCTTTACTTGCAATAAGGGCAGGTTGTTCGACGACAAGGAATGTTTTTATACAGGTTATGTATATAAATCATGGCGATGGCGATGGCCAGGGGGAGCTTGACACTGAAATTGTCTGCGCAGCATGTTGTGGCAATGGAAAATCAGGCGTGGCGAGCCTCCACCTCTGCCTATGCCGATGCGTAAACTTATATGGATTCTGATGCTGCCAGACATCAATCTCAATTTGGATAGTGAGCTCCTTCGTCCATGTCTTTTGTGCCCTTCGTTGTTGTGGCTACTCCATCTACAACTGGTTTTCCTTCTGTCCTGGCTCTTGCCTATGTGAGGTGCAATGTTGTCTCAATCTCTCATTCGCCACTGCAATTTCATGACATTATTGCAATGGGGAACTCTATTTGGGGTGATACTCTGATTAGTACTTTAATCCAAGACTATCAATTTCCACTAGGTATTTTAATATTTGTAAAGTTAAACCATAAATGGTTTTCCAAGTTCTTTAACATTTTTTATTTTAATATTCATGCTGACGATCGACATTATGTAATTAAGAAAATACAACGATGAAGAATTTATTTCTTGTTGTACGTTTGATTGGATTAGCTATAAAAACCGCTTAAGATCGGTTTTGTATAACATTTGTATGTATCAAGCTAATACAACTTGAAATAATTCATTCCTCGTGCACATTTGAGTGGATTGAATTAATGTATATTCATCACATGAATACCGTTTTATGGGATTTTGCATATTTTAAATAATGGGATCTTTAACCCTGATCGGCCTCGGTGAGGTGAAAGAGATTAGAAATAATTATCATCACGTTACCATCACGATCAAGGGAGACACATATGTGAAGGTGCCCAAAACCATGCGGAGAAGTTCAACAATTATAGTGAGCGTGAGCTGCAATGAATAGAGAGTTTCCATCAAGAAAACATAAGTACAATTTTTGGTCAAGAAAATATAAGCACAATTTCCATCTAAAAAGTTGTGGGAATTACAGAGCCATACTTGCCCTGGTGTCTTAAATAATAAATATTGAAATGTAAATGACTTCGAGAACAACTTGGGTAAAGATATTCCCTCCCGAACAATGTCGGTAAATAAATGACCCTAGATTGGACTACAATGGACTGAAAAATCAAACTCTGCTAATTTTTTTGTTGCTTGTACTATGTAGCATGCATGGAATGTAAATTAACTATTGAGATTCTTTATGTGATGTAAAGATTCCATGTCCTTTAAACCCCTAATTTAAAATGCTAGCCATAACTCTATAAAAAAAATATCATTTGAGATTGAGGCAATTCTCTAAATAACTCTAATGTAGTCTATTGATATGCTCGAAATTAATTATTGAGATTCTTTATGTGACGTAAAGATTCCACGTCCTTTAAACCCCTAATTTAAAATGCTAGCCATAACTCTACAAAAAAAATAGCATTTGAGATTGAGGCAATTCTCTAATTAACTTTGATGTAGTCTATTGATATGCTCGAACCTCAGCCTCTGCAAATAATTTATTGATGCCTTGAGCAACTCACACATCATTCTCTTTTCGTTCTAATCTCTGGAAAATTTTGTAAATTCAAGTCGGGAAAGAATTAAAAAATAACAACTAAATTCATCATAAGTAAAGAGCATTTTGAATTTCTGGTACCATTAGAACGAATGAATTCCATTTCAAACTCTGAGAGAAGGAGAATTTCATAATAACAAAGTACATAAAACAGAAAATGATAATATGCACAGATAAATATTGGTTCAGACAACCAGTGGAATGGAATTCATGGAATTTACAAACGAACATATGCTGCACAGATAAATATTGGTTCAGACAACCGTATCATAGTCAGGTGATTGTTTATTTGTGAAGTGTGGAGAGAGCCCGACCTGACTAGTCCAATGGACCCCTCGAGGCTTTAATTTAATCAGGGCTATGTTCATGTTTATGTTCGGGTTGTGTTATTCAATAAATAAGAAAATATGATTCAAAACTTTCGGGTTATTCTATTGTTTAATGAATGTTGGAACGCGACCACACTTAGGGAAATATGACATCTTCTCATCCCATCCTTGTCAAATTCTCTTTCCCAATTTTATCGCTAGAACTACTCTTGTACATTTTTGCCTAACTTATATCAAAAGTAATTCAAACAAATCAATAGGTTAGAAACATACTTATTTTATTTGGAAATAGGTATTGAGAGGATAGACACTTTATTCACAAGTTCTAATTACATATTTTCTACAAATTAACATAAATAACTCTTATCCAATAAAAATTTTAAAAATATATTTATATTATAACAATTTATTATTAAAAGAAATAAAATTTATTAAACTTGTACTTTTAAAAATATATTTATGTTATAACAATTTATTATTAGGTTGGCTTGTTGAAGGGAAACGAGAGAGATGGCCATCGCTGAGGTTTTCTCCTGCTCTGGTAACGAAACCACAGTCATTGCGGTCGTTGGCGGTGGCGTTGCAGGGCTGGCCACAGCCATTACCCTCCACTGGACCGGCCTCAAGAGCGTGCGCTCTGATGTTTATCGAGCTGCCGGCACGGGCTTGGCTATGCGGCCTAACGCCTGGAAAATATCTGAAGCCCCTGGCATAGCAGATAACCCTCGCCCAAATTATCATCTGCTTGATGGGCCAAAGGTATCAAAGGCGGATCTGGAAGAGAAGCTCGCCAAGAGGCATGAGATCAGAAATCTGCACACAAAAATTGCTTTTGGGTTCAGAATCCACCTCGGAGGCGGAAAATTGTCAGGGTATGGCTTTATCGCTCACGCCAACATTGTCCCTCCTCTCACGACTTCTGCATGCAAGGACGGGGGACTGCGGGTTGCAGATCTGACCCATCACAAAACCGCATGGCCCAAACTCAGCAGATCTAGGACGGATCTACCCGATCTGAGCCCCAATCTCTGCAGATCTAGGTCGGATCTAACTGCCCAAGAACCCAGGCGGCAGATCGGAGGTCATGCGCATCGATTCAACAGAGGGTTCGCAGACCGCGACGTGCAAATGGGAGATCGTCCCAACAGGAGCCCAGATCTGGAAGACTGCCCACTAGATCGGGCCAAATATTGCAGATCCGGGGTGGACCTATCCGATCTGCCCAGATCCAGGCAGAAGATAGGTGGAAATCCGCCAGATCCAGAAATCAAATCCACAAAACTGGACTTGGACAAGGTAGACTCAGCGGATCTGAAGCAAATCTTTATCAGATCAACAGAAGGCAGACACGTTTGTGTGCAGATCTGGAAATGGATGAGTGTATTGGAGTTAAAAAAAGAGATCCAGGACAAACTGGGAATTCCAGTTGCATTACAAAATCTATTATTTTCAGGGCTCTGCTTACAGGATCAACACACACTCCAGCACTATAGGGTTGCAAAGGACTCAACCATCATCCTCAATCTGCGATTGCGAGGTGGATCCAAGGGAGCTTCCTCAAAACCTACAGGTACCTATCGCGATGCAGCCAAAGGGAAAGAACCTCTAAAGGGGAAAGAATCTACAGCTGCTAATGAACCTCCAGGGCAGTATATCGTGGATCAATCGCCAGAGAGCCCCTCTATCTCTTTGGATTTACCAGAGGTAAATTACATATTCTCAGATCTACAAAAAAATGCTGTTATTTGTAGATTTAACGGGTTTTGGCCTAGAACTGATGCATTATACCAATGGATCCACACGGTTTGGACAAAAAACTGTCAAATACACCTATGCTCTAAGGGTTTCTTCATAGTAATTTTCCACTTAGAAGAAGAAAAGGAAAAAATTCTCAATCAAGGGCCATGGTTCTGGGGCAGTGCTGGACTTTTTGTTACCCCATGGTTCCCGGAGTTTGATGCCAACACTATGGTGGTATCAAGGATGCCAGTATGGGTTAGGCTGCATAATCTCCCGTTACATTTTTGGCATTCCAAGGCCTTAATAGTTATTGGGAATACCCTCGGGAAAATGTTAAAGATTGATGCAGAGAGACATATAAAGGGAATCTTTACTTTTGCTAGAATATGTGTCGAGGTAGATCTTAGCCAAGGATTACCTGAAAGTATCATTCTGAACTTCAACAACTCACAGTGGAAACAATCTTTGGACTATGAGAATACAGCTTTCAGATGCAGGGGATGTCAACAAACAGGTCATCTGTACAATGCATGTAAAAGTCTCAACAAGAGCAAGCCACAACAAAGGAAGCCCAAAGGATGGCAGAATATAGATGATGTCATAAAGAAGAGAGTTCCTGAAAAGAAAGCCCCTCTGATATCAGAAGACGAAGAATCAGAAGCAGAAGAGGATGATACCATCATAGAGGAAGCTGAAACAGGGAGTCAGAAGGAAACCACATCAGACAACAAGGCTCCACAGTTTCATCCAAATCAAGCAGAGAAGATAAACGATGACCAGAATATGGGAGGGATAAAGTGGCATCACCAATCAGACACATCAGATTCAGACAAGGAATCAGGCTCGTAGAAAGCTGAAACACAGTTAGTCATAGCCTCGATCGAGCCCACCCAAGGAGAGTGGCGCAAGGTCGAAAAGAAAAAAGGAAGAAAAACCTGAAGAGTGAGCCTTACTCACATATGTATATTCAGTTTTTCGTGCCTTCACTTCTTTCCCTCTCTCTCTCTCTATTCTTTTCTCATCATTTTTTTGCACGTTAGTCAGGTAACGTTGCGTCGGGTGCCATGGCACTTGAGCCCATTGGGCAGCTTATGGAAATGCATCATGCATCTGCAATTGTAACTTTTCATTTTTTAATAAAAGGTTACAGATTTTTCCACTGGAAAAAAAAATAACAATTTATTATTAAAAAATTAAAATTTATTAAACTTGTACTTTCTCACCGACCAATAATGCAAATAAAAAATAAATAAAACTTAGGCTTTGTAATTTCTCAATACACTCAAATAAATAAATAAAAACTTAATCTTTGTAATTTCTCAATACATGTCAGTGTTATTTAATAAAAAGTATAAGATAAAGCTATTTGATGAGAAACTAACATATTTGATGTCTTGTTTATAAACTAAAATATTTGATGGTTTGTTCTATCTTGTTTAATATATATTGAAGTTTATTATCAAGTCAGGAAAGAATTAAAAAATAACAACTAAATTCATCATAAGTAAAGAGTATTTTGAATTTTTGGTACCATTAGAACGAATGAATTCCATTTCAAACTCTGAGAGAAGGAGAATTTCATAATAACAAAGTAAATAAAACAAAAAATGATAATATGCACAGTTAAATATTGGTTCAGACAACTGATGGAATGGAATTCATGGAATTTACAAACGAACATATGCTGCACACCATCCCATAACCATAACAATTACTTGCACGTCCGTTGAAAAATAAAATGAGATGAGATAATAATATTTACATTGCTATGCTTTTAAACTTAAATTTCCACCCCCGACCTACCAAGTACTGTCAACGGTCCATGTTTTAGCTTTTTCATCTCATGGCTTAAATTGGATTAAGCTTTTTCATGCATGGACTCATATAAACTTTGATAAGCTTTTCATGCATCGACACATATCAGGTTTGAGACTAAATATTAATATTCTTAGCCTATCTACCATGAACACTCTGTTTCTGCTTGACTATTATTCAATTAGGTTCGAGACTTAAATAATAATATTCTTAGCCTATCCGCCATGAACCCTCTGTTTATGCTTGACTATTATTCAATCTCTCAAGTTCGATGTGCATGCCTTTAGGTTTCCCTTCATCTTGGTTGTTATTCTAATGAAATTTATGTCTAGACTTTCCCAATAGGTAATACATACTCTTTAAATATTTGTTCATATATGACATATTTTGTACGAGTAATGCTTCAAACTTTTAAGTCTATCTAATATCAACTCAGTCAGAGGCATCATATGAACAAATTCTATGTTGTGGTAGAACATTCTACAAATAATGAACAAATTCTATGTTGTGACAGAACATTCTACAAATACTCTTGAAAGTTACTAACATGTCAATGTTGCAATCATTACTCATAGAAGACAAAAGATGCCCACATTGAGACAAAGCAATTATAAGTTGGCTTAGAAGAAATTCAATTTGCTAATGTTGCCTCTCGTATTAATTGAAGATGATGGAAAACAAAATCCTACAAAACACTCATATTTCAACTATAGGATGACATGGTGCAAACTGCAATATTGTTGGTCCATATATATTATGGTCTCAATTTGCTGATGTTTTGTATTTTTCCTTTTTGTTTTGTATTTTACTGATACAACAAAGAGACAATGTTCTTAATTATGTTTCTCGTGTTTCTGTTGAATAACTTTGTTGATCTTTCTAGGTTGAACAGTGTCAGAGGCGGCAAGAAAGTACAGCTAAAACTAAAACAAAGACTCAAGAACCAGAGGAGCAGCCGCGATTTTCCCTTGCCTAAGGGGAGCACGATTTACTTTTTGTATATTATGTACACCCAACGTTGGCTTTTTTTGTACAGAGTTATAGAGACATAACGGCTAGCTCTCTCTCTGTATATATGGAAATATGATGAGTGTATTTATATTGTGATGTCAACATCCATCAACGATTTGGGTTTTCTTAAAATTGTAAATATGTGTGAAGCAGGTTTCTAGTTTTACATGAAAGCCATATTTTATCTTCTGCAAACTTTAGTGCCCAGCTTTTAGTACCTCCAGCATTATTTGTTTTCTCAATCCCCGTACACACTTATACCTAGCAAATTTTCTGGTGTAGCAAGATTCCAATTTAGTATAATGGTTTTGCCATGCCCGTGGGGATTAAATTAGTAGGTAACAGGGCGTAGAGTTGTGGTGTTTTGTAAGGGGTGACAGGGCATAGAGCAATCCTTAATTAGGTGTTTTGTTTGAGGCACTCTTAAGCGAAAAGAATGGCCACTGACACAACGTTTTGTTAAGGAGTGACAGGGTGAAGAGTAGTCAGTTCGCAATAAATTTAAAAATTATTATAAATAATAATGATAATTAAAAATATATAAAAATGTTAGGTCTTACATTTATTTATTAATTAATAATAATAAATTTCTTTAAAAAATCCTTTAATTTTTATTTTATTAATTTAAATCAATTTTATGTATAGATTAGTTTGGATTAATCTTAATTTTGGGTCTATGAAATACGAAGAGGGATGAAATCTTTTTTCAACTTGTAAATATTTTTTTAAGTTTTTCTTCTAGATGTTTCATAAATTGAAAGTTAAGATGGATCTATTTTATTGTCTCATTTCTCTTTACATATAAATATATATGTTATATGTTAACTTCATGTTACCTCTTCTATTTTAAACATTAGATCACTAAAATATTTTCTCCATAAAATTTTCTTATTTTCAATTCTCTCCTAGTTACTTTTTCTCTACTGTTAGATATCAATTTTTTTTTAAATTATCAATATACTCTCCTCGATAATATATTAAAATATTATTTTAATTAATATTTTTAAATATAAATTTCTCATTTATTTAAAAAATAAAATATTTGCATTCTTCAATTTTATGCCTTACGACGTTTCCTTTGCAACGTCTGGTGCAAATGCTAGTTTATATATGATATGAATTATTTTTATAGCTAACATATCCATATGAGATATTCATTGGTTTAATAACAAATCAAGACTTTTTGTTTGTTTTCCTTGTATGTTTTTATTTTTATATGGTTATTTTATGAACCATGTTTTTATATTTTTTAATTGATTTTGTTTTACATGAAATTTAATATTATTTTCTTTTGTCTTTTTGCAAGAACAAGGAACAAATTATGGAGTGCCAAGTGTTGATGGTTGTTGGTCTGCCATGTACGCTTTGGATCTTACCTACTCACTGGGATGCTATGTGGCACACTGCAGGTTTCTCTTTTTGCGTATCTTGTCAAACTTCAAACTGCAATAAGTTGGTCATACAGACTCAGATTTGAGTACCGTCTACACCACTAAAATCGTATTTACGAGCACTACAATTTGGTATTTGTTTCTTTGCACTTTGAAGACTTTGATTTTTGAGCCTTTCTAGAGCTCTCTTTGATCTTTGAGCCTCTCTGGAGCCACTGGATCAGTTTGATAAAGTAAGTTTATAAGACTATATATATATATATATATATTCATTAATAATGTTATATTTTATTCATTAATAATGTTATATTTTATATATGTATAAATTATTTCTTAATATTCATTATATGACTTTCAATGGAAATATATAATCATATAGGGAAAAAATTTATTATGAATATTTATTAGTGTTGTATAAAATTCTAGTATGTAATATATTTATAAGAGAGATATATATATGTTTTCCCATATTGCAGGTTATGAAAATGTCACATGGAATTGATGATAAACCAAGGCCAAGGCACCTCAAAGAAGGAACACATAGAAATGAGGAGCCATAATGATAGAAGCAATAATGCAAGTTATGAGAGACATACATCAAAATTGCATCCATTTGAAAGTAGCGGGAGAGGAAAGGTAGTAGAACAACCAAAATCAAATATGCAAACTCACTCATTACAAAGCGATTATGCTAAAACCTCAAAGGACCAAAAAGAATCAAAATCCAAACGATGAAGATAAGGTAAACTATCAATCAATCACTCAAATGTAAATAAAGGGAGGGATTTATCAAAATTTTGAGTAGGGGGCCTTCATTTTAACCAACATGTAGGGGGTTGTTGGCAGGTGAACACATCCTTGCATTCCTTGCTTGAGGAATTATGAAGCCTTTGGCTAGCCAGTTGAGATTAGAGAAGGGAAAAGTCATCTTGTTAGCGAGCTTAGCTACATAAAGCTGGATGACAATATGACTTTCTCTCCTCTTAACCAAAGTTGGCACTCTGTTGCATCCTAGTGAAGCACTCTTTGCATGAATGTATTTTCCAAGTCCCAAATTCAACAAACCACAATTGTGAAGAAGTTTTGTATTATACGAGAGACTTTTCACTCAAGCAGGTCTTCCCTTCTCTCTTCCTAGTTTTGTTTCATGCTCTCTTCTCTTGGCCTTCTTGTTGGGTGTGGTTCTCCTCCTTATCGCCATGTATTATTTCCTCATATGTTAATCTTCTTCCTGCCACCTCTCTAGGGTATCCTCTCCCTTTTATGGTTTAACCTCATGGTGCTAACTTCTGTTGGCACTCAATTTTGTTGGCCCTTCCCCAGCCACCCTAGGTTGTGTTTAACCTCATTTCTTGGTTCAAAATGTCGACGTGGCCTAGCCTTGCTTTCCTTGGTCATTTACCTTTCCTTTTTTGTATTGGTCCTAACATCCATTCAACTGCTCCTTAGTCTTGTCCCCTCCCTCATGCATCCACCATGCCACACTATCAAGCCTAGGTCAGACGAGGTGTTGCATATTGTCAAGAACGAGCCAATCAAGGTAGTACATGAATCCACCACAAATGGGAGGAAGTTATCTTCATTTTGGGAACTTACACTATGCCCCACCGAGAAGAAATAGCTCGTGTTGGGAGAGAGGGAACCACCTAGCAGAACCGTATCTCAAACATTGAGGTACTTGCTGAGTTGGTTGATTGGGTGCCTGACACAAGGCATACCGGTAAGCACTTCAGTCAATATATGCATATGGTGGAAGTAGCAACTCTGGTCAAAAATCCATGTAATAAAGTTAATAAAGGAAAAATAGTAACCAAGGTCATGGGACATGTATTCCAAGCTTATTGTTGGGCAAAACATTCTAGTCTGGGTGTTCATTTGGTTTATTATGGCTAAGGAAATTGGCAAAGGCAATGGAAAAGGATTTGCAAAGGAAAAGAGGCATTAATTGACATTTTATTTATGAAAATAATGGAAATTAGGAGAAAAGGAAGGTGAAAGATCACAGGTTGCATGTGAAGAGGAAAATTAAGGAAAAGAATGGAAAATGAAGAAAATAGAGGTCTCATTAATAAAAAGGTTTCTGAGGATCAGTTCACAACCTTTTGTCAATTTAATTTTGGAGCTCTCTCTCTATTCTCTCTCTCTCATACTTTTGGACACTTATAGCATTCTTGGAGCACTTTAGCATTGGAGGAAAGAAAGCAAAGGAAGGATAAGAAAGCAAGAGGAAGTAAGGATCAAACAAGGAAGAGAAGGATTCAAGCGACTACAACAATATTACTTGTAGGTATTGAGTTGCATGTAATATTTCCTTTCTATTTTTGGCATGAATGGTACATGCATGTGTGTATTTGGTCCTCTTTTTATCGTTGGCATGGGTTTTTCCAGGTGTGACTGTGGTTTTAGCCTTGCCTTTCCATTTTTGGATAGCATGGTGCGATATGGTTCTCTTGTTTTGGTTAAGCTGGATATCCGGATGGTTTTCGAAACTGAGTGGGGTGGTCTCAAGGGAGAAACACAAGGCCTAGGAATCCCTTGATCGATGAAGGTGGGATTACAACAAAGCATATTTTTTATTCCCTCTTTAGGCCTAAGAATCCTCGACTGGTGAATGGTAGGATATACGTTAAAGACTAGAGGGTGGAGCCTTGTTGAGCCTAGGAATCTTCGACCAATGAATGGCAGGATATATGGTAAATCCTACAGGTGAATACAAACAAATTCCTCACGGTTTAGGTGGATATATCAAGAGGCATCCATGCTTGTTTAGGGCCTAGTGATCTGATGGGATTGCAGTAAATACTAGTTGTATTGATGAGGGTTTCAGGCCAAGGAATCCCTTGAAGGATATACGTAAAGCTCAAGGAAGCCTTTATTGGTTCTATAGTGAGTTCCATATTCCATTTGGTTCAGCCCAATCTATGGTTGAGTGGTAGGTGGAAGTCCCTGTCTTGGTTGGATTTTTCATATGTTAATAAGAGCTCTTTTCCTTTTGTGTTTTATGTGTAAATGTACTTGTTAATGGGTGGCTTTAATGGATGTTCTATTATTGTTATTCTACTGGTTATATGTTGGTTATAAGCATGGTTCATGACAGACTTTGGTTATGGATTTCATTATGTTTTGATTAGTACATGAAATGTGAATGATAATATGACCTAATAAATGATAATGCAGTTACTGTGATAAGGAATCAATTCTTCTTGACGGTTCTAAGATAAGTATGAGACCCCCTATGCTCAGATATGTGGTTATAACTTGTAGATTACATGTTTGTGATATGTTTAAAGAAATGTATGTCATGGTTAGTAGGGGTCAGGTCAAGTCCTTGTACCAATGTTTGCATTTGTAGATTTAATTCATTGTTATTTACCATTTCTGGAAGCTTCATGAAGTTCTGAGAAGAGGCTTGAGACCTAGCCCTAAAAAAGTGGCATAGAATCTCGGGTCGCTTGCTCAAAACTGTCTGAAAAATGCCACAGTTGCATGCACGCCTTATTGTGTGAGAGACTGGAGGGTCTCATTCACATGCACGGCTTGTCATGGGAGCCACTAGGGGTCTAGCTCAGTGAAATGACAAGTTGTCTCACGGGTTGGGCACCTGGAAGGGTTGGTTGTCTCTTGAAGGTTCTATAGCTCCCGAGAAAGGCCATATATATATATATATATATATATATATATATATATATATATATATATATATATATTTTTTTTTTTTTTTTTTTTTTTCTCGGTTCCACTTCCTTAACTATTCATGGGGATTTGAATCACATCATAGTAACTCTTCGTCACATGTTTATCCCAGTGAACCAATTAGCTCGGGTAAATGTGGGAGGAGGATGTTATAGAGTGGTATCAGATCATGGTTCACCCTTTTTTTTCTTTTTTTTTCTTTTTTATTTTTTTTTTCCAGTTCCACTTCCTTAACTATACATGGGGATTTGAATCACATCATAGTAAATCTTCGTCACATGTTTACCCCAGTGGACCAACTAGCTTGGGTAAACATGGGAGGAGGATGTTATAGAGTGGTATCAGATCATGGTTCACCCCTTGGACTAGATGGGTGGAATGCGTTGGTCATGCATACATGTCAGTTTCATATGTGTTCTTTATGCTTGTGGTATATGTACTTGTCGTGTATGCATGATTACAATTGTGTTTGTTGGCAACAAGAAATTTTAGTTTAATTTGTCCTTAAATTAAACTGTGAATTAAATTTGAATTCTATTCTCATAGTAACTTAAAATTACCTAGTTAAGTTTATTAAACTTACTTAACTTAGGAAATTCGAGTTGGAAGTCTTTATGTCATCATGTGTATGTTCTCCCTACTTTGTAGGAGTCCAGTGTGAGTTAATTGTGAGTTGTAAAATAGAAGACTCAGTATCATGAATCAGTTCAGTTAAATTAGTTCTCAAATAGATTGAGAGAACTAACAGTGAGTTAATAGTCAATGGTGACATTAATGAACTCCATCAGTGCTACTCTAGTTAGTTGAATATTTACTCATCAAAAACTCATGCATGTCAATTCTGAGAAAAACCCAGTTGAGACTAGAGTGCAGGGATAGTGTACTATTTGTTTTAGATTTTTCTGAGTTGCACTGATAGTGCATGCAATCAGGAACTGATCCTTGAGGGATTGCTCTATTTTTAGAGGTTTTATTTCCCTTTAAATACAAGATATCCTTCATAGGAATTACACGTTGGAATAGAGACTTGTAGAGATTGTGAATTGGCTAAGATTTGGCCTTGATCTTCCTTATGTGTTTGAGATTGAATTTGCTGAGTGTTGGGATTTTTCTAGAGAGAACAAGCATTGTAATTTCATCTTGATTTTTCAGATTAATACAAAACATATAGTGGGGTTTTGAGCTGTGGCTTTCCCCGGATATTTATTGTGTTATGTGACTTTGATTATCTTCCTCTATTGATTATTGTTTACTCAATGTTTATGGGCTTCCACTATAAAGAGTAGAAGTAGATTCTTGTCTCTTGCTTTAGCAAATTACATTAGCCTGTGAATCTACAAGGTTTTCTACATGGTATCAGAGAAAGATTGTTTTTTAGGCCGAGAGTTTTCACAGAAT
This sequence comes from Pinus tabuliformis, assembly GCA_031772625.1. Classification (NCBI taxonomy): domain Eukaryota; kingdom Viridiplantae; phylum Streptophyta; class Pinopsida; order Pinales; family Pinaceae; genus Pinus; species Pinus tabuliformis. The sequence goes on along the minus strand of CM062809.1, from coordinate 222,510,930 downwards.
ATATGAGATTTTTTGTGCAAAATTTTTATAAACAAACTACAGATTTGGTTTCCTTGGGAAAAGATACCCAAATTCAAAAAAAAATTGACCAAAACGGAGTTCGGATGAGGGAGATATCGCTGATTTAAAATCAACTCTGTAGAGGAGATTTCGAAGTTTTCAGTTTCTGGATTATAGGTGAAAGTCGAATTTGCATACATACTTCAGGATTGGCAGATGGCGTTCCATGGGTTGAGGTTTAAGTATGCCTTGGAAGGCAACTTGAATTTCATAGCCTGGAGGGACAGGATGGAGGTTGTGCTAGAGGACAATGGCTTGAAGGAATTTGTTGAACAAGCAATTCCTAAGCCAGCAGCTACTAATGCACAGAACTTGGCCGAGTGGAAGAAGTGTGTGGTGAAGGCAAGGCAGATAATCCTTAAGGGAGTTCGAGATCATATTGTCTCGAGTCTCCATGGAAAGGAAACCCCGCATGCTATGTGGAAAACATTGACAGACTTGTATCAGAATAGCAGTGATCAAAGGAAGTTGGCACTGAAGGATAAACTTCGTAAAATCAAGATGGAGAAAGGCGAGATGATTCCAAAGTACTTGACCAAGTTCACTCAATGTCGGGATGAACTTGGAAGTGTTGGAATCACAGTTTCTAAGGAGGATGTGGTGAGCCTTTCTCTTCTTGGACTCCCAAAGAGTTGGTATAGTTATCAGGACTCTGTCAATGGTCGGGAGAAGCTGCCAGATTGGGAATGACTATGGTTGGATTTGATGCAGGATGAGATCAGGAGGAACACCAGGGATGGCTCTTCATCAAATATTGATGATGAAGAGAACTATACCTTAGCGATTAAGGAAAGGAAGGGGAAAGGAAACATTTCCCATTCCAAATCAGATTCTTATCATGGAGGTAAGAAGAAGGACATGACGAAAGTTAAATGCTTTCATTATCACAATATGGGTCACTTTGCTACAAATTTTCCATTGAAGAAATCCAAGGAGAAGTCCTTAGGAGGAGCGGCGAGTGAGGCTTTGGCCTCCCAATTCGAATTGGAATTTTCCCTCATTGCATGCATGGTGTCTTAAATGATGGGAAGTGTTTGGTACTTAGACAGTGGAGCTTCTTTCCACATGACTAGTGACAAAGAGTTATTCAGTGAGTTGGAGGAGAAAGATCTCAAGTTGCATATCGAGATGGGTGATGACGGTAAGTATAGTGTTACTCGTGTGGGCACTATTACTTTTCAGAGGGAACATGCGGCTCCACTCACCTTAAAGAATGTTATGCATGTACCCGGACTGATGAAGATCTTGGTATCCATTGCCATGCTTGAGGATAGAGGTTATGATGTGATCTTTTCGAAAGGAAAGGCATTCCTTCGACACATATCCACGGGTCAAGTAAAGAAGATAGGGATTCGAGTTCAAAATCTCTATAAGATAGGGGTAGAGGATTGTGTTGCTTTGAGTTCAAAACTGAAAAGATGTTGAGCCGAGACATCAACGAGCTATGGCATAGGTGATTAGGCACTTGCATCATGGGGCTTTGAAGATATTGCAGCAAATCTCTACTGGTCTTCCCAAAGGAATGCTTGAGCAAGTTGATACATGCAAGGGTTGTACTTTGGGAAAATACACCAAGTCTTCCTTTGTAGACAAAGACAGTAAAGCAGAGTCTATTCTAGAGAGATTTCATTTAGATGTGTGGACCATTCTCGAAAGCATCCACGACCAAACACAGGTATTATGTTATATTTGTTTAATACTATTATCGTAAATGTTGTGTATTTTTTTATGCAGAAAAAAGGATCAAACTTTCACAAAGTTTTGTGAGTTCAAAGCATTGGTAGAGAAAGAGTATAGAAAGAAGGTTAAAGCTCTATGGAGTGATAATGGTGGTGAGTATGTCTCCAATGAGTTTAATAACTTCTGTGCAGTGGAAGGGATTAAATGAGAGTTGACGACACCCCATAACCCTCAATAGAATGGGGTTTCCAAGAGGAAGAACAAGAGCATAGTATGGGTAGCAAGGGAAATGTTGCATGATTAAGGCCTACCACTACACTTGTGGGTTGAGGCATGCAACACAACGGTTTATGTTCAGAACCGTAGCCCACATCAGATACTTGAGATGAAGACACCAGAGGAGGCTTATTCTGGTAAGAGGCTAGATGTTGGTCACTTTAGGATTTTTGGGTCATCAGTTTATTGCCATGTGACCAAAGATGCACGGAAGAAGCTTGAGCCAACAACAGAGTTGGGGATCTTTGTGGGGTACATTGATACACCCCACAACTATCGAGTGTACATGTCGACCAGTCGGATGACAGTGGTTCGTAGGGATATCAAGTTCGATGAGGAGAAGGCCATGCAAGTATCCCTTGAGAGGGAGCTTGAGCTACATGTGGATGAGGATATTTTAGCTCCTAAGGTTGAGGGGCCTTAGATTGATGTGGAGTAGCCACATGCAGAGGTTCATAGAGTGGAGACATCCACTTAGGTAGAGTCTTCCAGAGAGGGAAGAAATCACACTAGAGAGGTTGAAAAATTGTTGGATGATGCACAGGAGAATGTGGGAGCACCCTCTTCTTAGCGTAGACAGAGGAGGTCACCAAAGAGGTACACTGGATACATGGCACTTATGGGTGCATGTGTTGTGATAGAGCCATCTTCCTTTCAGGAAGCAGTGCAACAACCAGTTTGGGTTGATGTAATGGTGGAGGAGTATGACTCCATAGTTTGAAACAGTGTTTGGGATGTGGTCCTGAGACTAGAGGACAAGTCAGTTGTGAGCTCCCGTTGGCTTTACAAGGTAAAGAAAGTTGCATATGGTAGTGTAGAGAAGCATAAGGCCAGATTTGTGGCTCGTGGCTTTTCACAGGTAGAGGGGATTGACTATGATGAGACCTTTTCTCTTGTTGCAAGGTACTCATCAATCAGATCTATTTTGGCACTATCATTACAGATGGGTTGGAAGATCCATCAGATGGATGTGAAGACTAACTTCCTCAAAGGCATTATTGAGGAAGAGGTGTACATAGAGTAGCCCAAAGGTTTTGAAACCTTGGACCATGAGTCGCATGTGTGCCAACTCAAGAAAGCGTTGTATGGGCTGAAGCAATCACCCCATGCTTGGTACACCAAGATGGATAGCTACTTCACTGGGTTGGGCTTCAAGAAGAGTGAAGTGGATGCAAACCTGTATCACATAATGGTGGAAGGTAAGTTGTTGATCATTGTACTTTATGTAGATGATCTCATACTGATAGGTGATGAGATGCTCATCAAATCTTTCAAGGATGACCTTGAAAAGGAGTTTGAGATGAAGGACATGGGGCTCATGCATTACTTTCTTGGCATGGAGGTATGGCAGGGAGATGGGGAGTTGTTTGTATCTCGAGGCAAGTATGCCAACAAGATACTGAGGAGATTCTGCATAGAGAGCAGCAAACCCATGGAGACTCCTATAGCTGGTAATTGGAGGAAGGAGGATGCTACTTCAGGGAAAGTAGTGGAATCTATTGTTTAAAGGCAACTTGTGGGTTCACTCATGTACTTGGTGAACACACGAGCAGATATGTGTTATGCAGTTAATCAACTTAGTCAAGTGATGGTTAGGCCTACCAAGTTGTATTGGAAGGCGGAGAATAATGTATTGAGATACCTTAGAGGATCCACTCAGTTTGGGTTATGGTATAGATGGACAAAGGGAGTGAAGCTTCAAGGCTTCACTGATGCAGATTGGGCAGGGAGTCCATCCGACAAGAAGAGCACATCAAGAGGGATCTTTAGTATTGGGTCAACATGGTTTCTTGGTACAGCAGGAAACAAAGATCAGTTACACTCAGTTTGGTAGAGGCAAAGTACATGGCTACAATTCATGCAGCATGTGAGGCTATATGGATGAGGAAGATCCTGGTTGGTTTGTTTGATCAGCAAATGGATCCAACATTGATTTATTGTGATAATCAAAGTTGTATCAAACTCTCTGAAAATACAGTCTTTCATGATCGGTTCAAGCATATTGATATTCGGTATCATAATCTCATAAATTGTGTATTGAGGCGGATCATGTTGTTAGATTACATTCCCACGGAGAAGCAAGATGTTGACATCTTGACAAAGGCATTATCAAGATGTAAATTTGAGTTTCACAAAGACAAGATCGGGGTAGTTGATAATCCCTTTCTTGTTGAGAGGGATTGTTAAGAAATGGCAACAAGAAATTCCAATTTAATTTGTCCTTGAATTAAACCATGAATTAAATTTGAATTCTATTCTCATATCAACTTAAAATAGTTAAATTAAGTTTATTAAACTTACTTAACTGAGGAAATTCGAGTTGGAAGTCTTTTGGAAGTCATGTATATGTTCTCCATACTTTGTAAGAGTCCAGTGTGAGTTAATTGTGAGTTGTAAAATAGAAGACTTAGTTTCATGAGTTAATTTAGTTAAACTAGTTATCAAATTGATTAAGAGAACTAATAGTGAGTTAAAAGTCAGTGGTGACACTAATGAACTCCACTAGTGCTACTCTTGTTAACTGAATATTTACTCATCAGAAACTCATTCATGTCGATTCTGAGAAAGACCCGATTGAGACTAGAGTGTAGGGATAGTGTACTATTTGTTTTAGATTTTTCTGAGTTGCACTAATAGTGCATGCAATCAGGAACTGGTCCTTGAGGGATTGTGCTATTTTTAGAGGCTTTATTTCCCTTTAGATACAAGTTATCCTTCGTAAGAATTACACATTGGAATAGAGACTTGGAGAGCATGTGAATTGGATAAGCTTTGGCCTTGATTTTGCTTATGAGTTGGAGATTGAATTTGCTAAGTGTTGGGATTGTTCTCGAGAGAACAAGCATTGTAATTTCATCTTGATTTTTCGGATTAATACAAAACATATAGCGGGGTTTTGAGCTGTGGCTTTCCCCGGATATTTATTGTGTTATGTTCCTTTGATTCTCTTCCTCTATTGATTATTATTTTCTAAATGTTTATGGGCTTCCGCTGTAAAGAGTAGAAGTAGATTCTTGTCTCTTGCTTTAGCAAATTGCATTAGCTTGTGAATCTACAAGATTTTCTACAAAACCTTCATGGACTACATGGTTGAAGAGATCATCCAAGTAGCTAATCAAAGCAGGGAAACCATGCTTAAATAACTTTGCCTGGTAGTCTTCCTCATCGACTGCTTTGTTTTTGTTCATCACCCAAATGGCCTCTCTAATATGTTTGTCTGAGAATAGGTAACAAGAAGAGGGTGGGGAGGTAACATGAATTTGGGTCTTCCCTTGAATATCATAAAGGTTTGAAGTGTGAGAGAACATGGATGTAGGGTCGAGGTCAAATGGAAGAGGAGAGTGTTGGGGAAGGATGGTATGCCATAATTGTTTAGGGGAGTGGGAAAGGAGAGCAGAAAGTTCTCGTCTTCTATGAGAGACAAAGAGTCGTTTCTTACGACGAGGGAGACGATGATAAGAAGCTTTGAGGTTGGAGTAGAAGGGTTGAGAGTGGGTTGAGATAAGATCATATAAGATAAGATAAAAGAAGACAGATGAAGGTAAAATTGAAAACAACAATAGCGTGAAACACTATGAAGATGAAGAAGGCAGTAAAGTAAAGGTTGAAGTAAACCTTGCAGTAGAACCTATGGCTACTCTAATAGAAATAATTAGATTGACAAAAGAAAATAAAGAACTTGAAGGTAAGAATCAAGATCTTGATCGTACAAAGGAAGAAGTTGTCTTCCTAAGGTGCCAATTAGAAGAAATATCTAAGAATTTTAGCAAACTTCAAGTATAATTTCATCAACAACAAAATAGATATGAAGAAGAAGTCATCTCCCTAAAAGTTCAGCTAGGAGAAGAAAATAGAACAGAATAATTAATGAAGATCCATATGATGAAGAAAAAATAAGATTTCCATGAGATGCTTGAATAAGATATTATCTCTTTGAGAAATGAAGTTAACAAGCTATGTAAGAATTTGAAAAGTTCTCAATCATTCGATGACATTCTTAGCCATCATCAATAAACATTTGACAAAAGGGGACTTGGTTATACAGGTGAATCTCCATGCAAAAGAGATATAAGATCCAAAACTCCAAAGGCTAAATTAGAAGAGAGACATGTAAGCAATGCCATTATTCTCCAAAGGCCAAATCACAATGAAAGCTAGAAGAATGTTGCACGTGTTACCTTTCCAAAATGCTATGTTGATGACCTCAAGGAATATTCTTTTTATGCAAGTAACAATAAGAATCAATCAAGGATTGAACCACCTCCAACACAAAGAAATTTCAGAAGCCATCAAGTGAAGTCTTCTCATCTAGGTATCAAACCATAGTCTTTGGACATTGTTTTTCATGTACTAGTTCAAGGCACAATGAAAGAGATTGTAGAGCCTACACTAGGAATAATTGTGCAAGAAATAGAAGCTCTTATCAGTCTTCCGAAAATTGGTCTACAAGCTATAGAACCAGAGGACATATTGGCTACAACAAAATTTATTCTTCATTTGTTTTGTTGCTAATGTACAATATTGATTGCTACAAATGTCATAATCTTGGACACATAACACGTGATTGCAAAAGTTGCATGATATGGTGTGGAGTAGGTAAATCTCCTCTGCAGATAGAGGTGATCCCTCTAGCCCTAGAGTGGGTCTAGCCACAAACAGAACAACCTAATGAAAACTTCCTTAAACTAGAATCGAATAAGAGGGCCTACCTCTTAGAACGCTACTCTGCTTGATGATGACCTCGCTCCTTTGCTCCAGCTTCCTTTGAGTTCTTCTCCTTCAAATACCTGAAACAAATACACAAGAGACAATAGCAAACGTAATAGCATACAATCGCATTCAATTTACTTAAAAATTCAAGTAATCTTAAACAATTAAATGTAATATGACACTCAATGAAGGAAATAAATCATCAGTTGTATTGATATAAACGAGATACAACCAAAGCCTTGACATTGAAGGTCTCCTCCGACATATTCGGGCTCCAACACTACTTCTAACATCTCATGGTTAGCCTCAACAATGGGAGTTTAAGGCTTATTCCCTTTAGTTCCAAACCAAACCAAGCACACTATTCTCCCTTTACACACATGAACTAGAAAGCAAAAAGCTATAGATATCTTGTTGGTTATTCAAGCTCCAAAAAAGACTAGTTCAACTTGGAAAAGGAGGAGTTTATATAGATTTGATGGAGGGGAGATGGTTCCTCTTATTATGGGAGAGGCCTTATCTCTTGGGTTTGTTCCATCTTAATAGGGGAAAGGAGCCCAAAATGAATTTCTCAACTCTATCTAGCCCAACCATTTACTAGACTTTCGTTATGAAGCTTCTAGACTTGGAAGATTCGACTCCATATTTAAAAAACTTGCCAAAAGAGGATCAGCGTGATTGGTGAAGGGCTCACTTGCGTTGTATGGCGCTAGGCTTGGTTTTAAACCCTGCAAATCGACTCGAGGAAGGCATTGAGCACTAGCGTCGGTCTTGTAAGTTGGGATAAAAGGAAGATTCTTGGGAAATGATGCAAAAGGGAAATGTTTTGCCCATGAAGAGGGACATAAGGGCAGTCTCTTCATGATGGAAAAGCATGTAAGGTTCACTGTAGAGGTCCTCCAAGATTGAGGAACGGGGAGTACAGGGACAGTGACAAAATGCTGTGTAACAGATGCCCCCTAAAGTGTGAAGGTTGAACTAGAGTGAGGGGTGAAATGCTTTACAAGTAGATGCGTGGAACCGGAGACCATCGTCAGAGAACCTGCAAACAAGCATAGATACATATACATCACTGAAATCTCTGATAAATGATACATGAATTGTGGTATGGACGCAGCCACCCAGAGAATGATCATGTAAATGGATCCAAGGCATGGGCGCAACCATCCTATAAGGAGGATCATATCGAAACCAAGGTATGGTCGCAGCCATCCAATAAGGAGAAGGATCACATATAACAACTCATGGTATGGTCGTAGCCATCCATCTGAAAGAGACATGTATATCAACATAATCATGTCACATCGCCTTGCAACCTGGACTTTTGTAATCTGAGCCCAGGGTCCTGCACTCCAACAAGACCTGATCAAAGTACAAATTTTAACATGTGAATAAGTGTGTTGAAGTCGAACATGCTAGAAAGTCACTTGATTACCGGTCAATGATACAAACTGTTAATAAGCGCGAGAGAAACCACCAATAATGATAATGGCTCTCAAGGTACTAGCAACACCATTCACGGAATGTGAATAAAGGAACTGAAGCTGAACACCTGTGAAATCACCCGATCAAAAGCCAATGATGTGAACTCGTCGTCAAGTGCGAAGAACTTTCCATTAGGGAATGCAAGCTCTAAGGTACTGGAAGGGAGTCTCTCGGCCAACTTCCCGGATAATGAGCTGAAGTCAACAGGAAGTGACCTTGTCAAAGGAGGGCCATGATGTATCCCACATCATCGACGCGAGACAAAGGGATGTAATGATTTTGGATGATACAGAGAATCAGGAATGAGTGTAACTGCAGAAGGATAACTCTTGAACATATCGGCAACACGACTCCAGAGTTTGGCAGCTTTTGGATCCATAGGATTGAAGGTCATGATGACGTGGCAGAGATCAAATGGAAAGGCAAAAAATGAACGACCCAACCCAGGAAAGTCAATGATGAAGTGAGGATATCCCAACCTGACACGAAGCAGAAAGTGTCATGTTCAAGAGTGAGCTGCCGACACAACTAATGGAATTTCCAATTTTCCCCCACCATTTCTGGCAGGTACCCCAATTATTTTTTATCGCAAGCTTGAAGGGGACAACATGTGATTGCCTATAAGTCCATCCTTCAGATGAACCAACCTAGTAAGATTAGTGAGCCCTAGGAAGGAGGAGCTCGTCTCCGTCATGGTGATGAATCCAATGTCGTTTTAATGTTTTAACAAGTTCGACAAAGGTGTAACTCGGTATCTTTTTCTTGTTTAGAGAGTAGGAAAAATACACGGAAAAGAAAACTCCAAAAGGTCCCTTTTCGCATATTTGTGTCTCTCGATCCCGAAAAGGTAGAAAATAATACTTCAGAGAATCACTTGACCATGCCAGTCAAGGAGTACATTTTTCGTGAATAGTTTCCCCCGACCTGAAAAAGGGGTAAACGTATACTGGGTGAACGATGTTTCACAGCATTTAATGAGTTCAAAACGACAAGAGCTCGACAATATTTTCGTGTTTAAAGAGTCGGAAAAGAGCTTGAAAGCGAACCCCCCGTTTTTATTCTCTTTAACGAGTCAAAACGGGAAAAATACTCAGCGATATTTTCACTTGAGTTTTTACAAGTCAAGAAAAGAGCTTAAAGACGACTCCAGTACCATCATCAGTAATTTGTCACCTGTCACTGCAAAAGAGGAAAGCATATAATCAAATTTACGAGGTAAAAAATAGAGGAAAAATGATTTTCAAACCCTAAAATATCATGAAAAATAAATAAAAAGAGGAAAAGTAAATTATTTTTTACCATTTTACCTTTTTACCTTATGTGGAGAAATTTTTACCAATTTGTGCCCTAGATTTTCAGGAGCAGATTGCATCCGATCCAGGAGGTCGATCGACAATCCGTTAGTTGCAGGTAGGAGCTGAGACCCTTAGCATTATTTTTATGCTTGTTTTTCATGTTTTTAACTGTTTTTTGGATTTCTGGAGGAGATATTAGCAAAAAAAATTGCCTTCGGTCAACACGAGATCCAGGCTCGGGATCGCATCGATCAAGGGTCATTAACACGATCACTTGCGTCATCGATGCTACTGTTTTTAAAAAAGTTGCGCCAGTGCCAAGAGTAAGAAAAAATCAATTTTTTTCTCGATTTCTCTACTTTGAATCCGAATTTCTTCATTCAAGGATGAATGTTGACTTGATTCCATTATTTTTGAAGGTAAAACATAGTGAAAAATTGTCGATTGGAAAGAATGTGAGTGTGAAGCAATCGATTCACAGGGATTAGTAGACCCAAACTGTTTAAATGCCCTGAGGAATTGTGGGCTCCTCAAATTCTTCCTCACACCCGGTCTTCGGGCTGAGCCTAAGTTGCCGCAATATTTGATCAGTATTTGGGACATTAATTGGGAAGTTTTTGTGATCCAGGATCAAGAACTGTAATTAGAAACTTTAGACATCTATTTCATCACCGGACTATCCCGAAGAGGGAAACCAATCAACCTGTACGGGGCCAGGCCCATTGGGGCAAGCGTGAACATGTTGCCTGCCGAACACTACCTAGAAGCATTGAAATAAAAGAGCGGCAAGGTAGATATCATGATTGTTAATGACCTTGCGTTGAAAGTATTTCTTTTAACCATAAACAAAGTTGTTGGGGCTCAGGCATTGCATGAGTCCAATAAGTCCAAGTTTTAGTATGCTATAGACTGTACGACACCCACTATCTTCAATTGGGTAGAATCCATGAAGGTAAACATGAAGCGCCAGTTATCCAAAGCCAGGGTAGGAAACATGAGGCATTTCGGATATGGTTTTGTTCTAGTGACCTTATTTTTGGAGCGGATCCCACTATTTCACTATCAGCTTGCAGAGGTGAACCCCCCATTTCCACGAGACCCACGGATGGTCCATTGGAGTGAACTAATGCCCAGAACCAGTGGGGGCTAGCATATGTCATACAAGCCCACCTTCTTTTCGTGGCTTAGGCATCAGCTGATCGTGGTCGAGGATTGGCCTTATAGTGGTACAGACTTTTGTGGCGATCCTGATATGCCACTCCCAGAGGGAGAAGATTATGATGATGGAGGTAAGCAAAACAATTTTAATTTTATGATTTTTATTTTTTTTTGAAATATATGCATTTGTGACATTTTGATTTTGTAAATGCAGATGTGGGACTAGAGTGACCAGCCAGGATGTCCCCGATCACCAGGCGTGTTGCTTGACAGTTTGATATTGCTCCTTATCAGGAAGGAGTCGATAATGAGGAGGAGATTGCACAGAACCTTGAGGGATTGACTAGGGGTATCCCAGAGTATGCCCAGGTGGGTGACATCCCACGCCAGTATCAACGACACACAGTGGGGGTGTCTGACCAGATCTGTCGTTTACTGACTCGAGTAGTATGAGCAGTAACATGTTATCATGATCACCATGCCGAGTAGTCCATAGTTTAGCATTTATAGTTGTGAGGCTTGTGAGCCACGGATTTACTGAACACACATATATTATTTTTTGGGTTTTTGATGTATGACACTCAAACATTATCGACATATATATATGCTATATTTCTTGCTTACTATGATACAAATGTTTTGTTTTTTCACATGTTGTGTAAATGTTCGTCTAACACATAATTAGCTAATGTATATGTCAATGTATTCATATGCCTAGGAATATGATGATATGTGATGTAATCAAAATTTCTATCCAATAGATGAATACTCAAATACATTCTCAATATGTGAGGATTTCTGACAAAATATTGCCCATTGAGCTGAAGAACAACAAGTTGCGAATCAAGCTTAACATCTATTTTCCGAAAGTCAAGAGCAATGGCTTCTGACAAGATTTCGATGACTGTGCTATACTTAGCAATGTTATTAGTTGTTTGACCCAAACAAATACCTTGAAGATCAATCAACTCACCATTAGGGGCGTAGATAGCCCATGCCGCGGAAGATAGATTTTGGGTACTACGGCAAGCACCATCAGTGAAACTGACGTAAGGAGTCACAGACATCTACAAAGCAGGTGAAGACATAATAAGCAGGAAATTTGCTTGAAAAAACACACCAAACCAAACCACCTTTCACAAAAATGAATAACACACTTATGTACAAAAGTAGCCATGAGAGATGACTCAGGCATAGTACTTCTTGAGATATAGCCCATTACGGGGCTTGTCTAAGGGGTTGCCCTCATAATCAATCAGCTCATAGGCCCCTTTTTGTAACACGCGTTTGACAATATAGGGCCCATGCCACATGGGTTTGAATTTACCTACCCCCAGCTTATCATTTGCTTGGTCATATATTAGGACCAAATCGCCCTCAAAAAAAGCAGGAGGAGAAACTGACTGATCAAAATGGGACTTAACCCGCTTTTTCTGTGCTTCAATGACTAAAGCAGTAAGACTACGAGTTTCATCAAGTCGTTCTAAATATAAGAAGTGCTCTTCTTGAGACGAGGTTTCAGGGAGTAGTTCGACATCCATCTTGAGTGAGGGAATTTCACACTAAATCGGTAAAGTTTCTTCCAGACCATATACAAGCTGCAAAGGTGTGAATCCAGTTGCATCTTTGGTCGAGGTTCGGTAATCCCACAAAACTGAAAAAAGCATGAGATGCCAATTTGACTTGTGCATCCCAATGGTGTGCTGAAGCATCATAACTGAGACCTTGTTTACAGCTTCAACTTGGTCGTTGGATTGAGGGTAATACGAGGTTGAGCCATTGTGACACAAGCCCAACATAGAAGTTAACTCAACCATCATGTAATCACGAAAATGGGAGCCATGGTCGATAAAAATGGCTTGAGGCACTCCAAACCTAGAAATAACATGATTGAATATAAATTATGTCATCATTTTACTATCAACTGAATATGTAGGCATTGCTTCGACCCATTTGGATAATCCACAACAATGATAATATAACCATGCCCCCTGGCCGAATGAGGGTTACATGTCATATAGTCAATTCCCCATTTGGAAAAGGGACCAACGGTAATAACAGGGTGAAGGAGAGCAGGTGGGGCGCGCATTTTGCACTGATAAATCTGGCACTCATGGCATTTGCGAACAGCAAGGATGCAATCCTTAAAGATGGAGGGCCAAAAGTAACCAGCACAAAGTATCTTTTGAGCAGTGGCATAGCCAGACAGATGACCGCCACATGCGCCAGAATGACAGTCATTCAAGACTCTTTCAGCTTCCTCGAGAGTCAAACATTGGCGAAGAATTGAATCAACACCAACGTGGTATAAAGTATCTCCAATGATGCGGTAAGGTTGGGATTGATGTTGAATGTGTCAGGTGATCATCCTTGGTCAACGCAGACTGGAAGGTAGAGGTTTGGAGATACACGATGATATCACCGTACCAAGGGTCGAGGGTGCTAATCAGAAAAAGAGTCTCGTCCAGGAGCTGCTCATCAGCACCAGCAGGAAGAGAAGCAGAGGGAAGAGAGAAAATCAACTCGGCAAATACAAGTGATTTCTTGGATTTGGCAGTAGTGAACACCAAATAAAATTCTTGGAGGATGACAATCCACTTAGAATAATTTCCCCCCAGTAATTCACGAGTTAGAATGTAAGTCATGGGGCTACACTCAGAAATCACCATTGTAGTGTGGAGGAGAATATAATGTCAAAAGCGCTAAACAGCCTAAATGGAAGTCAAACCCAACTTCTCGACATGAGCATGATGCATCTCAAGATCGAGGAGATTACAGATGAGGTAGTAAATAACATGTTCATGGCCTTCGTCATCGTCTTGTACCAACACCATAGCAATGGTGCTAGAGGCTGCAACTAGATAGAGAAAATAATCATGATGGTAGTTCGAAGGATGCAACAAAGGAGCATTAATGAGGACCATTTTTAGGTCATCGAAGGATTTTTGGGCAGCCTCATCCCAAACGAACGGAATCCCTTGCTTAAGCAATTGGTAAACCCTGAAGCTAGCTCAACATAGTTAGGCATGAAACGACGAAGGAAATTCGCTTCCCCTTGCAGACTTTGTAGTTGATGCAATGAAGAGGGAGGGGGTAGATTGACAATAGCCTCAACTTTAAGAGGATCAAGTTGAATCCCATCTTTCAAAACAATAAAACCGAGAAGGCGCCTGGATTCAATGCAGAAGACACATTTATGTGGATTCAGCCGAATATTGTAGTGTCTACAACAAAGAAAAAATTGTCCAAGATGGTCAGGATGGTCATGGTGCTTATGTGAATGAGCAGGAAGATCATCCAAATAAGGTTGAACAAATTTTTTAATGTCATGGAAAACATATGGCATCGCTCTTTGAAAAGTTTCCCCAACATTCTTAAGGCCAAAAGGGAGCTTTTTATACGCAAAAGTCCCCCATGGACAGATAAAGGCAGTCTTATCTTGATCATTCGGCGCAATGTTTATGTGGTTGTAACCAGAAAAATCATCCATAAAGGAAAAAATTTCACTCCCAGCACATTCATCAATGATCTAGTCTATAAAAGGAAGGGGGTAGTTATCCTTTGGGTAGGAACAGTTTAGGTAACGGTAATCAACATAGACCCGAATGGTGCCCTACTTCTTTGTCACTAGTATGATATTTGATACCCAATCTGTTAGAGGGATTGGATAAATAAATCCAGCTTTGAGAAGTTTTTCAACTTCCCCCTTAATGGAAGTCGCTTTTCTAGGGTGCACTGGACGAAGTCGTTGTCAAATGGGCTTCACATTAGGATAAGTTGGAATCTCATGCACGACTATACTTGGGTCAATGTCGGGCATTTCTTCATATGTCCATGCAAAAACATCTCGAAATTCTTGAAAAAGACGAGTATAGAGCTTGATCTCATCAGGAGAACAAGTCACCCCAATATGAACATTTTCAATGACACCAAGCATGATAGAAATATCAATAGGCATCGTTTGGGTAATATTACCCATGTTCCGTTCTGACCAAACTTTATGAGTCATGATCAGCGTCTGAAGTGGTTGGGTTGGCAACTGAGAAGAGAATTTCTCAAGACAAGTAGACATGATCGTTGGGCCAGGCAAGAACGAGGAACGATGATGAGTATCATTCCATGGTGCTTCCTCCAGAGACATTATTTCCATGATACTCTCGTTAGAGGGAAAATTCTCAGTAAAGGGATCAAGGGAATCCGAAGAACCAAGCCATGGGGATTGAGAATATGCGTCAAGAGAGACACTCGAAACAGTATGATCAGTAGGTACCAAAGCTGAAGCTGAAACAATCTCCACATAATTGATCTCGGCAGGGCTTAACAGCATGACATCACCCCATGCGTCAACAAGATTAGGAGAAGGGATGACCCAAGGATCAGACTTAACCTAGATCATGTTGATTGAGGCAACATGCAGAGGTGGGAGAGGAAAAATACCCATCAAGGCGGGATCTTTAAAAATTCTAGCCCCCACACTCTCATAAGGAGCACTGGTATGCTTCACATAGGGAACATTGCCATCCGAGGAAGAAGAAGTGAAGAAAGACAATTGGTTGACTGTGACAATCTTCCCTTGATGGGGAAAACAGAGCATGCGGAATAGAGAAGAGGCCACAGCATGCATAGCATGGGTCCAACTCCGTCCGAGTAGAAGATTATAATTAAGATTCGCATCCACAATTTCTACTTCGACATGTACTGTCTTTCCTTCCAAGGTAATAGCAAGATTCGGAAGGACACCAAATGGTCGAGAATCATGTCGTCAAAGGCTTCCAAAGTGTTAGGTGATTGGTTCAAGGTAGGAGAACCAATTGCCTTCCAACAAGAGACAAACATGATGCAGGTGGAAGCACCTTCATTAATGACGGTCCTGTGAATTTTCTTCTCATTAATGATCACCTGGATGAGAAAGGCAATTTGATGAGGTAAGCGTGGAACGTGGTTTTCCAGATCAAAACAAATAATATTGGAGTCAGATGGATCAATACCTCCAATAGACGACAACAACGCTTTCTGCTGAGACAGACAGCTTTGAAGGACCTCAAGAGCAGACATAGCTGATGGCGCTTGAGCCAAATCCTCAACAATGTTATAATGTTGAGTGGCTCGAGCGTTTGGATTATACAAGGAATTTCACAGAACACCCCGAGAGGGTGGTCGAATAGCGGAATCTGGATTAGGTTGCTCTATATGGAGAGGATCGGAGGAACACAGGATAGAGGAGGAAGGGGCGCCTTCTTTCTCTTTCCCTGCTGTCGAGGTAGGCATTTGATAATCTTTCGATCTGGTAGCCACATTTACTAGTGAACTCATCATAAACACTTGGGAACCTGAGGAAGCGGAAGACTGAGGTTGGTCTACCATTTGAGTCTACTGGGATGGAAATGGCTCTTTCAGGACAGTGGGGGTCCCTTTGAGCAAACGACTAACTTCAGACCATCAAGGACAATCTTTAGTATATTGATCCTCCTCACAAATGAGGCATGGATAGTTGGGCTTCTATTGAGAAGCATCACCAGCAGATGACTTAAAAGGGCCCTGTTTTGGGGCATAAACTTTGTACTTTCCTTTGCCTTTCTTTTTAACTTTTGAGGATTTGTCCATTGCGGTAGACTGGACAGCGTGAACCTTAGAGGTTTTACCAGGACCAAGTGAATTTCAGGAGGATTCATTGGAAATAGTGTTTGAGACTGACTTCTGCTTGGAAGAAGACTTTCCGGGGGTATCAGACACTAAACCAATTACTCCATCAATAGGAGGTGTAGTCGGAGACTTCAATGTTGCCAGATCAGATGATGGTTTGGGCACATCGGGTAACATATCATATAATGTGCCAGATTGCGAGTAGACGAGGTCTAGATACTGGGCATGCGCGATGGCTTGTTCTTCAATGACACATCCACCCATGGCTATGTCCTCAACAATTTTGCTGACGAATGACTTGGTGAACCATTCGTAAAACAACTGACCAATAATTTCAAACTTGATCAGGCGACGCTGATGCCTCCATTCATGGATGTGATCGGAGATATGGGTCATGGTGTCTTGCTTAAGGGACGTAAGCAGATGGGTGCTAGTTTCATAGCGAACTGGCAGCTGAAAATGTGTGAGGAAAGCCATAGCGAGAGTGTTAAAGTCATTGTAAGTACCTCAAGGCAATTCGATGTACCACTTGGCTGCAGCACCTGTGAGGGTTCGCTGAAAAAGTCGAAGATGAATGGAATCATCAACGTACGAATTAGAGGAGCACCAGAGGTGATATGTCATCACATGGGCTTGTGGATCCTCTTTCGCTTTTCCCTCAAACTTCAAACAATCGCTCGGAATCTTGGATGGAACTGGAGGCTAGTATGGCGAATGAAGAATGGGATCATTCGTGAGTCTAGAAACATCTGGCAGCTCCAATGTGGCCAAGAAAGGCAATTGCATATTAAAAGGCATTTGGAACCTCTAAGAAGGCTCGGGTTGCAAAACCCATCCTTGTTGATAAGGATTTGGTCCCCATAGTGGAGGATTTTTTCCATATGGCACTTGATTTTTCCCCCACTATAGGTTTCCTTACCCATAGGGAGGATTTTGACCTGGGTAGCCTTGATATTGTCCGACCATAGGCTGTTGATAAGTAGCATACATGTTAAAAGGTTATTGAGCCTGTTGGCCTTGGACAAATGGATTTTCCACCTGCTGCTTCTGGACATAAGGGTTCCCTTGGACATAAGGATTTTTCACCTACTACCCTTGTACATAAGGATTATGAACCTGTTGACCTTGGAAAAAGGGATTTTGAGCCTATTGTTGCAGGACTGGACCTTGACCTTGCAACGGTTGACCCTGTTGATATGAGTACAAGTGTTGTTGCTGCCTAGGTTGACCTTATTGCTGCAAGGGCTGACCTTGCTGCTGTAAAGGTTGTTCCTGTGGCTACAAAGGTTGACCTTGCAAAGGCATAGGTTGGGAAGCTTGGTGAACAAACTACGCCTACGGCTGCAAAGTTTGTTGTGGTTGTTGCAAGGCTTTCCCCTATGGTTGCTGCAATTTTCCTTGCTACTGTAGTGTCTTCCCTTGTTGTGGCAAGGGTACTTGAACATTTCCTAGAGCAATACCTTGAAAATTCCCGAATTGGATCTGGCCATACCCACTAGGCACGACGGATGGACAAGGTTGAACATAGGGTCCAACTTGAGGGACGTAAGGCAAATTTACCATCGATTGTGAACCATATGTAACATAAGGAGGTTGGAATGGACCCTAAGCCACATATGGTTGCTGGTACTGGATGTTACTTGACCCAGACGGACCAGCAAGGTTCGGTTGTTGGTATTGGACATTACTCAATCCAGAAGGACCAACAGGGTTCAGAATAACATCGAAAGAGGGTTGGTTCATCCCAACCATATGAGTTTGTGAGCCACTCACATTGGTTGCACCAGACATCATGGAAATATTGGGGTTTTGTCCCCGATGCGGTGGGACAGCCTGCCCACTTACTAGAGGGGTCGAAGAACTTATAGAGACTTGACTCGAAACCGTCGGTTGAACTGGAAGAGTAACTTTAAACGACAAAACGAGTGGATTCGGAATGGTGGGTTGCACCAGAACTGATGTGACTACAGAATGCACAATCGGTTGAGAGGTCGTGTTCTGAATGAACGGACCTGAGGTAGGCATAGCGCCAGATGACCAGATAGGGTTGTGATACAACGATGAAGCACTAGGAGTGCCCGACACCAATTGAGCCAGAGAGGTATATCCATGCGGCAGTGAAGGATTGTTATGCTCAGGGTAAATGCTGGTCGAAATGCTTCCCATGTACGGGAAACCTTCAAGAGGGAATCAATGCCCCTGTTCATCAACAATGTGAGGAGTGTGTGTAGCAGAAACCTCCGAGTGACCCAGAGAGGAGACTGGAATATCGCCTTCTGATTCCATGGGTGGAAACAAACGATGACGGACAACTGAAGATGTTTGAGGGGATAATTCCAAAGGAATACCCAGTTGATCGTACGAACTGTATGGATGTTGCGGTGATATCACAACAGGATCGAACAAAGGATTCAGAGGGAAAACAACCAATCCTTGCTGACCTTCAGGGGTCGGTGAACTCTCGGGAGTCTGGATAGGATTATCCAGAGATTCCAGGCTAGATTCGTAAGGTGACCCAGTATCTGATGGGGGAGGATGAGATGACAAAGGTTGAATACTCAGAACAATTCCAAGTTCAACACCTTGATCCTCGAGTGATTGCGGGAGTTCGGGAAGAGGCTCCTCAGATGATCTTTCAAACGGAGGAGAGGAAGAGGAACTGGGTGAACCTGATGGTTCAGCCACGATGACTTTGTCTCAAATAACAAGAAGAGAGAGATTAATTTCAGGGCTTTTACAAAATGTATTAAAGGTACTCATGATGTGGTCCAGAATAAGACTATGAGGAATGTTATGTGATCATGGGAAACAATTTTTTAAGACGCTGAAACAGACTAGTGCCTTTTCATGTTTTAAGAGTCAAGAAAAAGGCAAAGATGACTCTATCACTTTCGGTTTGAACGAGCTCGAAAGGACAAGTGCTCGATGATCTTTTAAATTTAGAGAGTCAAAAAGACCAAAATGACTGCTCAGGATAATCTAGGCAAAAGGATTACCAAGTAACTGTGAACTGCATAATACCTTCGAGAAAACCGAGAAGTAGGGGCAGGAAATCTCTCTGAATGTTGTTTTGATGTATCACGTTTACAAGGCGGTAGACTCGGCTTCATGTGGATAAAGGATTGCAAACCTAGTGGGGTCTCCCTTTATATACGCGATGGTATGGAAAGCACAAGTCTCTACTAGCGTTGTCTAGTGTCGAAGCGCGACAGCTGCTAGGTTTAAAGACGCTGGAACACATCTCTAGCCTAGACCTCTAAAATGTGAGCGTTAGGTTTCAAATGCGCCTTAGGTTAATTGAATACATTTTAAAGTTTATCTTGAAATTATGTCTCAGTTTTCAGGCCCTATCGATCTGACTCGAAAAAACTCCTATATGCAACTAAATGAGACAAAACCCTTTCAATTCAATGAATGCTTACACTAATGAGGGTATAGAAAATGTTCGATGCAACAAACAAGCAATTGAAAGCAAGATGGCCATTTCACTACTTCGCTTTTGAAAACAAAATAATGAAAGTTAGTTCCACTTCCTATCTTTCCTATCAAATGCACTTCAAATAGTCCTTTCAGCAGTAAAGGGGATTCATTTCTTTTCGAATGCAAATGATGATGCGACTCTAGTTTTCAATGATGCTAGCTAATGTAACATATTGATTCAGCAAACTAGATGATATACTTTTCAATGGAATGATAAAATGAATTTTCACACAAACATTTCAATGAAAAATTTTCAAAATAATCAACATCAATCAAATGCCAAGCACAAAGAGAGAATGCTTTCTAAACCAATGATGCAAAGACTCAACCACAACAAGACGAGCAATGTAATCTATGCCCAAAAAGAGATGCTTAATCAAGAGAAGAACAAACGATGCTTTTCAAACTTGTTCAATTGAAATCAAAGCAATAAAGGGACTAAAAACGAAATGCATGGAGCAGCTAACCAACAACTTGACTTGTTGAGCACACAAACAACTGAATGGACAACGACCTAGATGCCCTAGGGTCACAAACCATCCAAAGACTCAAAAATCAAGTATGGAAATCTCAAACTAAACAAGCACACAAACCAAGCTAATGAAGCTTTTAAGTCAGGGAGAACACAGGAAAAATAGGCTAAGAGGCAGAAATTAAGAGGGCAAGACACACTGGTTATGATTCAGGAGAAACCCTGATCTTCACCTACAGGAATCGGCGTGATTGCCTAACTGACAATAAGCGCCAAAAGGGAGGAAATCGTGACTGTTTGAGATCAATTCGCATTGGTTGACGCGACTGTCAGAAAATTAAATGTGCAAATCGAGGATTCCAAGAAAAAAATAAAAATTTTCAAAGGCAAAAACCAGACCTGCCACTGTGAAATTCAGACTCAGAGTAGTAAATCGGGCAAAGCAGAGAAAACCAAAGGGAAAAGGCGATACAACAAAAGTTCACACAAACTAAGAAATGAAAATCAATCAAAAGAGAGGGATGGATCCCCAGTATGGTCACCAATTTGTGGACTAGGTATATCTCCTCTACGAACAGAGGTGATCCCTCTAGCCCTAGAGTGGGTCTAGCCGCAAACAGAACAACCTAATGAAAACTTCCTTAAACTAGAATCGAATAAGAGGGCCTACCTCTTAGAACGCTACTCCATTTGATGATGACCTCGCTCCTTTGCTCCAGCTTCCTTTGAGTTCTTCTCCTTCAAATACCTGAAACAAATACACAAGAGACAATAGAAAATGTAATAGCAATAAATTGCATTCAATTTACTTAAAAAGTCAAGGAATCTTAAGCCATTAAATGTAATATGACACTCAATGTAGGAAATAAATCATTAGTTGTATTGATATAAAGCTCAGAAAGAGATACAACCAAATCCTTG
The DNA here is from genome assembly GCA_031772625.1 of Pinus tabuliformis. Classification (NCBI taxonomy): domain Eukaryota; kingdom Viridiplantae; phylum Streptophyta; class Pinopsida; order Pinales; family Pinaceae; genus Pinus; species Pinus tabuliformis. The sequence goes on along the minus strand of CM062809.1, from coordinate 222,489,750 downwards.
ACGTTGCAGGTCTCCTCTGACGTATCCGGGTTCCAACACCACTTCTAACATCTCATGGTTAGCCTCAACAATGGGAGTTTAAGGCTTCTTCCCTTTAGTTCCAAACCAAACCAAACACACTATTCTCCCTTTACACACATGAACTAGAAAGCAAAAAGCTATAGATATCTTGTTGGTTATTCACGCTAAAAAAAAGGCTAGTTCAGTTTGGAAAATGAGGAGTTCATATAGATTTGATGGAGGGGAGATGGTTCCTCTTATTATGGGAGAGGCCTTATCTCTTGGGTTTGTTCCATCTTAATAGGGGAAAGGAGCCTAAACTTAATTCCTCGACTCTATCCAACCCAACCATTTACCAGACTTTCGTTACAAAGCTTCTAGATCTAGAAGCTTTGACTCCATATTTAAAACACTTGCCAAAAGAGGATCAGCGCAAGTGATGAAGGGCTCACTTGCGTCGTACGGCGCTAGGCCTAGTTTTAAACCCTTTAAATCGGTGCAAGGAATTGAGCACTAGCACCGATCTTGTAAACTGGGATAAAAGGAAGATTCTTGGAAAATGATGCAAAAGGGAAATCTTTTGCCCATGAAGAGGGACATAAGGGCAGTCTCTTCATGATGGAAAAGCATGTAAGGTTCACTGTAGAGGTCCTCTAAGATTGAGGAACAGGGAGTACAGGAACAGTGACAAAATGTTGTGTAACATATGGTCTCCTAAGCAAGTCAAAGAATAAAATATTCCTACTGGGCACAAAGAAAATTCCACCTAAGTTTGGAGAGGAAAAAAGGTGGAGCCAAAGATAGAAATCATGAATTAGCTCGGCATGTTCACGATCCAAGTCTAAAATAAGGAATATCAGCAAGATTGTTGGGACCACATTAATTCTCAAGCAATGGATGATGGCCAACCTTTTGGATTCAAATAAAGATTTTAGGGTCATTCTACCTCATTAGAATATCACAGTCACAACCACATTCATGCCCTAAAATATCAGCTTAGTAAGACTATTGGAAGTTGCGATATACATTAGAGGTTGATCCAAAGAACAATAAAACCTAGTTGATGGGATTTGATGACCCTCTTGTTAAGACAATGAAGCTAAGGAAAATTCTACATTCATTGAAGAAATAGCCTCTATATTATTTTTAAAGGCATCTATGAATCATGGCTTTAAACATGGAAAGCATTGTTTTTTTCTTGTCAAATAAATATCTAGGAAAGGAACTACAACAAAGAGGGCTTGGGATTATCAAATTATTTGACTCCTTGAATGAAGCAGACATTGGTTGTGAATTTTGAAATTTCTATGAAATTGAAGAAGTCATTCCTTAATTATATAATAATGATCATTCTCTTGTTTTCGTGATAGTGATCAATGAGTGAAATCATATGCATCAGGTGTTAGAGCTCTTAAAATTGAGGAGCCAGTGAAATATTCTATCAATTCTAATAGTGGCAACTCAAATGGATTCCATATTTCTCTAATCTTACACTTGAAGTGATGAATAAGGAATCACTCAATAATCAAATGAAGGGTTGGTCTTTGAGAAGTTTTCGTGCAGCTCACATTTCTACTATTACATCAAAAGTGGAGGATAATAACTATAATACTACTCCTATAAAAAATGCAGGTCATTCCTGAAAGGAGCCAAATCTAGTTGGGAAAACTTAGATTGAGATTGTAGATATTCTAGAATTAGTCTTAAAAAGAATTTCCAAGGAGAAACTCATAGAATATCATAAATGAGCTATGGTTTAACTAAAAAGAGTGCATTAGTGCATTGTGCCCACAAGTCGATTTCACTCATCTTTGAATTGTTGCTTGAAGTGATTTGGTACAGCCATACACTTACTTGAATGTTACGATAGAATCAAGTTTGGAATGCAGTTGGACTCTCATCCACATACATTATGGACTCAATGTTTACCCTGGCCATTGTTGATAAAACCCAACTGCCCACAACATTTACATTGATTGTCTTGTTAAAGTTTTGATCAGTGGGTTGGTACAATTGACTGTGCTTTGTAAGCAGTGAAATGATACATTTAGATATCAAAAATATTGTGTTTTTAAATAAAATAATAGTAGTCATAGCATATTATGCATTAGAGGTCAGAATGGGTCTATTTCATGCCATCAATTCAGTCAACTTGATGATAATGCTCAAGGTTTTTCCCTTTGAGTTGAAAGATGGAAATGATGGATTGGGGTGTTTATGGGAACTTGTTGCTAGGGAAAAAAATACTAGTGAGGTTAAGAGTTTAGTAATATCATACACATGTGGGAAAATATTTTTGTTTTCACTTCATGGTGATGGTAATTATGGATGTCAGAAAGAAAATGAAAATTATAAGCATAGGAGCACATGAATTTCTTAGGGACAAAAATGACAGAGACAATATAGATAGGGGGAGAACATGTCAAAAAGTATTGTAAATATGTATTCAAAGGGAGATACATTGTAAGGTGAAGTGCCAAATTTTCCATTGGTGTCAAAGGGGGAGAGAATATTGAAAGGGGGAGAAAGATCAAGAAGCAAGCTGACAGGAGAAGCATTATCACAAGGGGAGTTGTTACAGGTGTGTTACCATTAATGAAAAAGGGGGAGATTGTTGATTAAATTTGTCAATGATGTTAAAGTCATAGGAAAAGTGGAATTGAGGAGGTCTAATCCCTGGATATACATTGGATGGAAATTGAATTGGTCACGTCAAGACTTATGCAAGTAAATGTGAATTATGTGCTACAAGTTCAAGAGGAAAACCATAAATAACAATTGGGCCACCTACACTACGATGATTGTGTTGTATTTGTTTGCATTAAGAAGTGCTCACATGATTGACCCTTCCACCATTCTTGTCCCATCAATATCAAGGAAAAGGCCTCATAGTGGTTGTTGGTTACTTCTTCCCTCACTCTAGAAGTTGAGCATGGATTTATAATTATAGATGCGGAAGCAGAAAATTGAAGACATGTCAAGGAAAGTGTCATATCCCCGATTTTATTTTTCTCCATAGTGCAGCCAGGGTGGATTTCCAGGGCACAGGATAGCTAGATCATGGGATCAAGTTTATGTACTCAGGGGTTCTGAAGGAGTTTTGAGGAGTTTTTCTAGGATCTGATGGCATTCACTTGGCATATTCCATCACTAGCACAATTTGCCTTTCTTTCTGTTGCATTCTGACAACTTTCAAAAAATTGCATTATTATGCGGCCTAACTTAATTAATTATGCTCGAGGTGGCATCCTGGAGGATTATTTGATGGAACACCTCAATGTAATAGCTCATTCAAACCTGAATGAGAAGATCTATAGGATGAGATCTTGAGAAGTGGATTTCAGTGGTCGGAGAGAAGATGGTGGCCAATTACCATTTTCCCACATTAAAAAGAATATTTAATTGAAATAAAAAGAGGGAAAAAGTGCTCCATGATTAAAATAATAATAAATTAGGAGGTTCTAGAGGGGTCCATCAGATTTATAAAAGGAGGAGGAGGAGGCCATTAGGGGACATCTTGGATTTGATATTTATTCTTGTATGAGAGTTTGAGAACCTAGTTCTCTACTTCATTGGTAGCCCCAGGACGGAAACCCTCAGGAGATTTAGAGAGATTGGGCGAGTACCCATCTCCCCTTGGTAAATTCATCTAGAATTCACAGGAGAGCTCAACATTGACATTTCAGTTCAGCTTTGGAGGGTCAGCACAACATTGGAGCAGATTCTTGAGGTCAGTTCTCCATCTCAGCTATTTTTATTGTATTAGCATGTAAACCCTAGTTTCTATCACAATAAAAGCTGAGATTATTTATGTTCATCATGTTATGGAATTGCATGCATGAGTTAGATTTCTGCAAAATTAGCCAAATATCTCATTTGGGATATTACAATGGTATCAGAGCCAATTTTCATGCCAACCTGAGGGTTTCTTGCAGATCAACTTTAGAGAAGTTCAAGAGATTCAGCATTATTTGCATAATTTTTTCTATTTTTTGGAGTTGTAATTTCATAGCTTTCGAGAGAAATTTATCTTGGGCGATAACTACTCTACAAAACTTTTGTTGCAAATTTTCTTTGATTTTGTCATCTACTTAATAATCATTGGACAAACTCAACAATAAAATTTATATTAGTGTGGGTCGTCGAATTCTTTTTATGAAGTCATGGGTGAAACTTCTTTGAAGATTCGCAAGGAGCTAAGTGCAAGGTTTTTTTATATGTATATCCATTATTGTGTGGGGGGCGTAAGCATTAAGCTTGAACACATTATTTACCGAGGTTCAATAATTACACAGCATGTTGTTATGCATTTCGAGCCAGAACGAAACTATAGATCAAATATTTGTTGACGGGTTGCATGTATGCAAAACGACGTGGAAGTTATTAGATAGTGCAAGCCACATTATCAATTCGTAGAGCCACTTTCCATCAAGGGTTTTGTAGATAGTGGGTCAAGCTTCAATCTTCAAAGCTGAATCGGTTTCCCGTAGCAGAGAGACCGTGTTGGTTGTTGAGGGCATTGGCCACATTGACCTAAAATCACAACGAATGGGAGTGGAATCACGTTAGTGAAGTTTGAAGAAGAGTGCAATCAGGTTGGCAGAGTCAGGTGCCATGGCAGCGTGGAATATCGATCTACTGTAGAGAATGGAGGCTGAGTTCTTTAAATTCGTTGCCTGAGGACTGGTCTCACATTGCATAGTACATAGGGGATCACACGCAAAGCTCAATTGTTCCTACATTGCATAACACATAGGGGATAACACATAAAGCTCAATTGTTCCTACCTGTTAGATAATTAATCCTCGGGATTAACCTTGGGTCAGTTTGGGTAGTTATTGAAGTCCAAGAACTTCCAAGAACTAATTCAACTGTTTCCTATATGTATTTATATGTACAAACATGTACGTAATTCTTTGAGATTTACTGCAGTAATTATTTTTTGAGGCTAATAAGATTTGAACCTAGCTCTTTGCTAGGCTATTTTTGAAACTTACCACTAAACCACAAAGCCAACTTTGTTAAAAGAAGAGGAGAAACAAATTTATATCTTTTCAGAAGTATTGCATATATTTTGAATTTGAAAGGATTTGAAGAATATTTGGGATATATGGATATTTGGGATATGTGAGTAAAGGAGGACAGGTAATTGAAAAATCATAATTGGTGGCAAGATTACTTCACGACTCAACTGCACTGAAACCCTAACTACGGTTAGGAAACTTCGACGGGATTTCCAATCAAGGGCAGTTTACATGCGACAGTGTACGAGAAGGTTGCAACAATTTTAGGAGACCGATTCCAAGGAAAGCGATAAGAAGTCGACATCATTTTTTATTATTGCCTTTTAAAGTTTAATTTGGTTAACTTATGATTATAAAAACAAGAAAATCAAAGGCATAGTGGTTGGTAAAATTTACATAGTTATTTGGTGGATTGAAGGTCATAGGTTCAAATCTTTGACAAGATAATTTTAGAATTTTTTTGTGTTTTATCACAAAATTTGTTAAAGTTGTAAAGTCAAAGTCGAAGACAGATAATTTTAGAAGATTTTTTGTTAAAGTTGAAAAGTGATTCGAAGTTAAAGTTATGTTGTAATGGGTGCATGATCGGTTGAACCCGACACCCAATTATCACAAATTTGTTTGTATTGGGTGCATTTTCGGTGGTAGCCGACACCCATTTTTAAAGTTGATTGCTCAAAAACATGGCGAAACTCGATGATTTACTACAGTTATTAAACAATTTAATGTCATCTTCTATGCATAACAGTGTCCAAGTCAGCAAGGACACGCTCTATGACATCCAGTCATATTTGCAAAATGCGAAAAGCAAAATTGAATTTTTGGAACTAGAAACCCAGTTTCAGCGAGAAGAACTGCAAAAGAAGAATTTTGAACCTATTCTTGTTCCGAATAATAGTGTGTTTGAGCCTGATCATCATTCAGAAAATAATCAGAGTAATGTTTCTGCAGGACCAGAAATTGCTCTTGAAGAGCCTGTTCTTGAGCCTGTTTTACAACCACTTCAGCAACCTTTGCGAAAATCTACAAAAGGAAATGCAACTGAAAGTTCTTATGAGAAGCCTGATATTCCCAAAACTTTCATAAGGCCATGGGAAGAGATTAGACACAATAAACACAAAACTAGTTTGGGTTACAAAGAGGATATTCTGGATGTATCTTTTCACATACCAGATTTTGCTAAACCGATACAATTCCGAAGCGCTAGATTTCTGGATGGTGTCGTTCCAGAACAAGTTTATAGATGCCAACAATGTAACAGGGTTGGACATGTGAAAGATCGGTGTTTTGATCTTCACCCGTGTGAACATTGTGGAAAGTGAAATCATCATACAAATAGATGTTCCAGAAAGAAGTCTATTGTAAGAGAGAAGGTAAATTTCAGATGGATTGCTTCTTGGGATTGGACCAAAACAACCAAGAAGATTTACAGGGCATATCGAAAAAAATGTTCCAGAGTGATGAGCAACCTTGCAGCAATGAAGAGTACTTCTCACCTTGTATCCGACAAGGGGGGAATGGTTGATGGTCTGCTACAGGTTCGAGTTCGAGATGTCAAGTGAGCCTGAGTCAGATTTGAGTTGATTGAGTTGATTGGATGGTCTGCTACAGGTTCGAGTTCGAGATGTCAAGCGAGCCTGAGTCAGATTTGAGTTGATTGAGCACTTCCATGTTTGGAATTGTTCGAGGAACTGCTATGATAGTTCCAGAGTTTGTGGTCACCTTAAAACCACACTTTTTGTTGTTCTGAGAACCGCTATGAAGGTTCCAGAGTTGATTGAGAGACATTCAGCTCTTGGCTGAGATGCATTTCTGCATTTTGAGCTCTCGTTCTTGGACTTTGGTATATCCCTTCGGATTAAGGGGGGACTGTTAGATAACTAATCCTCGGGATTAACCTTGGGTCAGTTTGGGTAGTTATTGGAGTCCAAGAACTCCTCGGAACTAATTCAATTGTTTCCTATATGTATTTATATGTACAAACATGTATGTAATTATTTGAGATCATTTAATATACAGTTTATTTGGTTTCCAGTTGATTGTCTTACAGAACAACACAATGAGATCATCTGTTGTATCACGAGTCAATTAAACATAGGAAAATCAATGACAAAGTAGCCTGGACACCAAAGCAATCTTAAGGGATATATGTATGTGTGATGAGAAAACTAGTAACCATATAATTGATCGAAAGTAGAATTTTGAGCAGAACGAAGACATTTTGGCTAGTTGAGCGTGAAACTTTTCAGTGGGTGCCATATTGTATCTCCAACGTGGTTGTAAAGGGAGAACATATTCCTTAGCTGTAGAAAAAATATGTTGTAATATTTAGTGTTGAACATTCAGAAAATTTTGGGTATGGTTCAAGGACTGTCCAAATCACACCTACAACCAAAGAAAACTCAGGTTCTTTTATGCAGTAACTCTGATTTTTAGTGCTTATTTATATACATGTTAAGGAATGTTCATGCCTTATTCCAAAGGTGGTACATCTTTGCGGAGATTTCTAGGTTGTGCACAGTTAATAGAGAGGTTGTACATATGGTGGTCAAATTCTTTGGTTATATATATATATATATATATATATATATATATATATATATATATATATATATTAATTATTCACTGATGTTAGTATGTGGTTATGTATACATGGAAGAACACTCTTTACTCCATAATTTGACAAGTGACCAGTGACTAAATCATCCTAGTCCACGACCATAACAAAGAGAATCTTCTAGTGGTAATATTGTAGGAGTCTAAGTGCATCTTAAGACATTAATGTGTGAAATCAGGGTGTCCATGTCCCGTATCTTTCCATGTATTGACTATTGGTCTGTAGAGCTGAGTAAAAGTGTGTCTTGTGTGACAGTTCTTAATTGTTAGGGGTTCTTGACAAGGTGTATGTTAGAGGTCTAATCATATTATGATGTATAAAACAACTTGATGTGATTAAACTACAACATGGATCAAACCTTCATAAAATTTCTTAATAAATTTGCATCAGAAATTAACAGAACCCTTTCCAAGGGAATACTGACTTTGCTACAACAAGAGCAGCCACATAAAAAATATGAGTTGGGATACAAAATTTATTCACTTGGAACAGATTTGAGATGCATGGGGGTTACAACAAAATCCCTTCTCAAACTAGAAGATCTTGCTTCACTTCTCTTCAAGGTGCCTCAACCAGATGGGAAGAGCTTGGTGTGGGCCCTAAAACCATTTATGCTTGCCTTAATACAAACCAAATTTTTGGAGTACCCTTGTGAAGGGGTCACACTTCCAGTTTCCTCTTATCTCAGCAGTATCATAATGTTGATCGCACCTATACCTCCTTACAGTGATGACATAATGAGGAGAGTCTTCATACTTAAAATAGAGACCTTTTAGGATTTGGATAATAGTGAGGGTCCTAATTTTGGGAAGAAGTTTGAGATTCTAGAATCCATGGCCCTCGTTAGATCTTATGACATCATGCTTGATTTGGAGTGTGATGACCTGATCCTGCAGATGTTCCAATGCTTCTTCAACATTAGGAAACATCATCCTGACATAGTTATAGCACACATGTAGTCCATTTTGTCCTCATGTATGGGAGGCCATGATGTCATGTGCTGAAGATTGAGGACTAGATTGTTGGCCATTTGGAGGAGAGAACAACCTGTCTCACCCATTTCTTATGAACTAGCTGAAAGGTTGGTTGAGAAGAACATTGGGTTACTTAGAAGACAGTTGACCAGGGAGGACTTTCTTAGGTTTGGTGGATTATGCAGCAAGAATGAGCTGAGGAGGAAGGGACTTTGCTTCATCTGCAAGGGACCTTGGGGACCTCACCACTCATGCTTGAGTAACACTGAGGAAATGACAGAGGTAGAGCAAGAGAGAGATTCCTTCTAACTTTCAAGGTGAGGACTCTTCTTTGGATGAGTTCATGGGCTCATACAAGAATGCCTTTGGGGAGAATAAGTCTTGTGGATTTTTTTACAGAAGGTCTGATTTATACTCTGGTGTGTATGAGTCAGTGGACCCTATGGGAGACATTCAGGATGATGAGTCACACGTGATGTTTCATCATGAGCAGCATATGGTGGAGCATGAGTCAGCTGAGGAGGAGGATGTGCACAGTATGCATGGTGATCCTTTTGGAGAGAGCTAGTTTGAGGTTCATATTGAAACCGTGATGGAGGAGGATGAGCAGCCACCCTTGGGGTCAATCATTGATGAGGAAAAAAACAGAAGACAACTAGCATGGTGGCAGTATTTGCAGACACTTGTCCTCGTGAGATGTTGGAGGTTGGCAGGGCAGTTTTGTAGGAGGATAGTAGATGATAGGAGTGTGGAGTTTCTGATCAGAGGAGGGAGGATCTATTGGAAATGGTGATGCATCCATCTTTGGGTCAACCCACTAATGAGGTACACGTAGATGCATAGGCAGCTTGTAGAGTTGTACTACTTTTAGGGAGTAGCCCTCTCCAGGAGTACAAAGATAGGGATTGTAGCACAGCTTGGCCACTTTTACCCATTACAGGGAGAGAGGCAGGGTTTTCTCGATGGATATTGTTAACTGACCAAGCAGGCTTGCCTGAGTGGGGCACGATGCAACATATGGGACTTATCATATATACATGTTCCTATGCATCTGATCCTTCCAACAGGATGGATTGGCAAGAGATCATGAGTTGGTATCCTTTTGATGGAGTATCATCCTTAGTTTGGGGCACAATACAGTAGGAGCCCTTAGATGAGAGGGTTACTACATGTTTCAATGGGCAGTGAGATGTGGACCAACATTTCATCAGTATTTTAGTAGCACTAGCCTAACATAAATAGAGTGGGGTTGACCTCAGCCTATGCCAGAGGTTGGGTTGGATAGAGGTAATGAGTTGGTATTCGCTTAATGGAGCAACAACTATAACCAGAGACAGAATATAGTCTGAGCCATGGGACTTGGGCAATGATTGGCCATGGTGGCATTGGGATCTAGGTTGGTTACTGGTAGCAGGTTGAGGCAGAGATGGGCATGGGATCCAAGTTTTGAGGGATCCAATCATGTTTGGATTGGTTTGAGGCATAAAGTGGACCAATGGTTCATATGGGATCATGGTATGAGTTTGCAGATGCCCCTACAGTGAACAGTTGTGGATTGCTTGAGGGTAAGCAATCTTGGGGCGGGAGGATTTGTCATATCCCATTTTTATTTTCCTCCATAATACAGCTAGGGTGGATTTCCAAGGCACGAGATGGCCAGATCATGGGAGTAGGTTTATGTCATCAGGGGTTCCGAGGGAGTTTTGAGGAGTTTTTATGGGATCCGATGGCATTCGCTTGGCATATTCCATCACCTGCATAGTTTTCCTTTTGTTCCATTGCATTCCGACAACTTTCAAAAAATTGCATTATTATGGGGCCTAACTTAATTAATTATGCTCGAGGTGGCATTCTAGGAGGATTAATTGATGGAACACCTCAGTGTAATAGCTCGTTGGAACCAGAATGAGAAGATCTACAGGATGGGATGCTGAGAAGTGGCTTTTAGTGGTTGAAGAGAGTGTGGTGGTCAATTTATCATTTTCTGACATTAGAAAGAATATTTTAATTGAAATAAAAAGAGAGAAAAGTGCTCCATGATTAAAATAATAATAAAATAGGAGGTTTTAGAGGGGTCCATCATATTTATAAAAAAGGAGGAGGATGTCATTAGGGGACATCTTGGATTTGATATTTCTTCTTGTATGAGAGGTTGAGAACTAGGTTCTTTACTTCATTGGTAGCCCCAGGACAAAAACCCTCGGTTGATTTAGATAAATTGGGTTGTTATCACTTTGTAATTTCCCAAGGCTATGAGAGAAACCCAAAGGTAACCACAAAACCACTTTGGAAGATGGGATCTAGCCCTTCCAGCTTCGGAGAGGGATCTCTCTGTATGCTTTAGATTTGTTGATTTGAGATATTAGGCTAGCTATTGAGTTCTAAGTTTGGTTTTTTCAAAGATTTGGTTGAAACAAGAAGGAAAATCCATTGGGAAATGGATTCATAAGTATTAGGATGATCAAATACAGAAATGACAGAACAGATGTAACAAGGCAAGGTAAGCAAGCTTTTGGATCTTTAGAGATTTTGTGGAGTGAATATGATGAAAAGATTTAGATTCAATTAAATATAGAACAATCTAAGATGAATTCTATAATTAATATCAGTGTGAAAACATAGATATTGTTTATAATCTAGAGTAGAGTGTATTTAAACAAGTTCAACCCTTAATTTTCATTAAACAATAAAGACAAGAAAACATATGGAAAAACATGGCAAATAACAATTTCACAAGAGAGGAAACTTCACCAATCGCCTGACACAGGAATCCTGGACCAAACTTTTTGTATTAATTAAAATGATCACTTCAGTACATGTACAACTCTACATCAAAGGTTTGCTTTCTTCATCAAGTTCTGACCCTTTGTCTGTTACAAATGAAACAATATATAGAATAAAACTCTCCTAAATTGTTACAATAATTTTGGAATAAAATCATGAATAATAAATAATAAATAAAATAATATCTCCAATTAATTATTTGCTGGAAATATTGAACTGTTCATTAAACTCCGGAATTTGTTCATTGAATGTTGGAAATCTACAAAATGATCCTCAATCTATTGATCTTCTGTTGCTAGGTGTCTTAGACTGATGATATCTTCATGCCCTTGAAATCTAGAGCTGCTGATTTTTTGTCATTTGTCTTTCAACTGATAATTTTGTGCCTTAAAATATGGGGTTTGTGAAGTTGTTCCTGAAGATCTGTCAATTGCTTGAATTGACTAATGATTTTATGTCACTTTTTGACAATGCTTCACCAATGTCATAAAATATTTTGGAAGGAAATATTTTATAAATGTTTTTCAAATATTCTGTAAATGAATTTCATATTTCTCTATTTTCATGAATTTACTAAATGAAATTCTGAAAATATCTCCTCAAATAATTGCATCCCGTAAATCCATCCACTATTTGAAATTATTTCTTGTTTTGAAATCTTTTAAATCCATGCCTTGTTTTTCCTTCTCATGGATTTTCAAAACTATGTTTTGTTTCACCTTCCCATGGATTTCCAAAACCATGTGTTGTTTATCCATGCGTTTTTTTTTTTTACTTTGCCTTTTAACCGTGTAAAATATTTGGATAAATATTTAACTCAATCTTATGTTCCCATACATTTTTCATTCATAATTCATTTTCCTTCCTCATCTCTGTAAAATTGTTGTTGGTTTTGCTCCCATGGTTTTGATTTTAAAAATAATTACGTCGTAAGGCGTTCTCCTTTGAAAATAACTCCCCCAGCTGACTTTGTATATGTCTCCACCATCCAATAGAATATTAGACGATTGAAGATTTTTAGAACATCAGATTAATTCTCATTCATTCATTGGCCCAGTTGAACAACTCTGTTGGATTTATGGATCATACTGCTCGGAAACCAAAAACACCCATTTTATCCAACACGCAGTTGGGGAACGTCATGTTTCACACCTTGCTTGGCTTCGCACCTTGCCTAGCCTTTACTTGAGAGGATTCTCGCACCTAGGCCAAAGTCGGAGGTTCTTAAGATGGAAAGGTGAAACGTCTCTATGAGAGTATCAGATATAAATCGATTGATTCTCTTGGCGGAGGGCAAGGACGTCTTGTATTTCACACAAGCCAAAGATTGTGAATGCGGCTTAAATTCAATATAACCCATGTGGATATGGAGAGTGGAGAGCGCAGGGATGGCACCAGTAAGCAATTATTATTATATTATTTGGAAGGTGCCATGAATTTGTTCATGTAAACGATATAAATGATATTTTTTGGTGTATTTTGTCAAAATTTCGAAGTGTTCATTTTTTATGTTTGCAGGTTCGCTAGAATCAAAGGAAACCATTCATCATTATGAGAACTTTGTTTAATTCGACAAGAATTTTACTGAGAAAATTATCTTAGTTACTAATTTAATAATTAAACTGTTAAATTTATTACTAATTTATTAATGTTTTATTGTAACTATGATTCTTTTATATTAAATATATCTAAATAAATAAGTAATCATTTTCTCAACTTATTTATAGTGGTAAAATAATTAATTCTCTAGCATTTCTTCTTATGAGGTTTAATAGTTTCGAAGGATCCATTGTTTTGTATTTACACTAAAATTTTAAAAGTATTTCAAAATGGTATCTTATTAATATGGTTATATTGCAAACAACACATATATTTTTGTAATATTATGAATCTTAATCTTTAATTTATAAAATTGAATTTTGTTTTGCAATTTAATTAAAAATAAAAATTATTATTTCTTGTCTTAAACTTAGAAATTAGTTTTTCTATAATCATTTCAAAAAAGTTTTGTTTTACTATTTCAAAAACTAGAATTATAATTTTGTTTTGCAATTTAATTAAAATTTAAAATTATTATTTCTTGTCTTAAACTTAGAAATTAGTTTTTCTTAATCATTTCAAAAAAGTTTTGTTTTACTATTTCAAAAACTAGAATTATAATTTTGTTTTGCAATTTAATTAAAAATTAAAATTATTATTTCTTGTCTTAACCTCAGAAATTAGTTTTTTTTAATCATTTCAAAAAAGTTTTGTTTTACTATTTCAAAAACTAGAATTATAATTTTGTCTTTCAATTTAATTAAAAATTAAAATTATTATTTCTTGTCTTAAGGAGAAATTAGTTTTTTTTTATTCATTTCAAAAAAGTTTTGTTTTGCTATTTCACAAACTAGAATTATATAACAGTGATGTCTCTGCGCATTTTAAATAGTTAAAATTGAAATGTTTTTTTTAATTAAAAGTAACTTGTAAAAGACCAAACTCATATTTACCCAAAGCAATGTTTACATTATTTTAATTTTACTATTTATGACTAGTAGTTTTTCAACTTAATTATTGGAACATACCAGATAATGTTTCAAATACAAGAATACAAGCTAAGAAAACATGCTCATGGTTCAATGGTATCCCTTTTTGGGAAAATTTCAATCAAGAATGCACAAAGGTCTTTTTTATTTCGAAGGCAGCAAATCACAATCTATTTCTTTATTTACGAGGCATTCAAGTTGGAATAATCAGACAAGGTCTTTAACTTCAACATAGGCCTCATTATTTGTAAGGCTCACTCAAGCTCTAAGTTCTTTGTATATTGGTTTATCCCTTTCTTCAAGCAACTCTTAGTTCACATAACTTGTCAATATTTGCAAATAATAGACAAGAAACACATTTTCTTGGGGCTTACCAATTTCTTTTATGAACATGCAAAAGAAGTTCCATAGCTTCAAACACATGCAAGCCATCAATATTTTCTATCTACCTTGTAAAACTTAATTCGTGAGATATTGTTTTGTTTCACTTCATTTAATCATTTTGTACTTCCACTTATGATGCAAGCTATATTTTCTTTGAAAAGACATTTTGTTTTTGTTCTAAATTTTTTATAGTGAAATATGTTTTTTGTTGTTGTGGAGTGGCAGTTAGAGTAAAGTAATGCACCACCACACAAATGGCCCTGCCCTCATCATGAGGAGGGAGGAGGAAGGGAGTGGAGTCGCCACTTGGTTTACAAAAGCAATTGGGACCAGGGTGGGGGAAGTAGGAAAGACAAAGGGAAGCCACTAGGTTAATTATTAATCTTGGGTTAGTGTTCATCTAGGGTGGGGTTGCAAGAGAGATTGGATTGATTTTTCCACTGGAAAAATCATAATCTTTCATTAAACTTGAAAAATTACATATTGTAGATGCACGATGCATATGCTATGTGTCTGTCAACCTCTGAGGGCTCGGTAGAAGATCAAAAAATAACAGCCTAAATACCAGAAACATCACGCAGGATGTTCATTCAGTCCTTCTATTTTATGTACATATTTGCCACGCAGGGCCATGTAAATATTTCTGTCTAATATAAACATAAAGCTGTACAAAATTTCAAAAAATGTCAGATATTCAGTTCAAGGCCTATCTGCCCTGTGGTAATGTGGGACTATGTAAGGTTGATGGTAGTATTGGTATGCATTTGACCCACGCTGCTCCTGGATCAACCACTCTCCTCGGGGAAGTGACGTGGCCGCCTTGGATAGTTCGCCAGCACTGTTGTTATGTTCCCTGTAGATATGATTGCAAGTGATATCATTAAATTGAGCCTTAAAAATATTTATTTCATCCAAAATATTACTGAGTGTGTGAGTGTGGCAAACAGTAATATTATTGAACCAGTCTATAATGATCTTCGAATCTCCATATATATGTATGCTCATGCAGTTATGTCCCAATGAAAAATGCATGAGATGACGAAGAGTAATGAGTTAAGCAAAATTGTTTGAGCCAATCCCCAAACCCATCCGGACTAGGATGAAACCACCTCCGCATCCCATCCCTGCTATTGGGCAGCGCCATCAAAATATGCCCAAGGGGTATTTTTATCGATATGAGGAGGGTCGTGAGGCCTTCGGTTTCGAGGTTGGGGGAGGCTCAGGCATCTCGTTGTAAGCCGATATAATTAGTGGTGTAGTATGCGGCCAGCTCACAGGTTTGCAATCAAAGATGTTCCGGTTCCATGCCAACCAGAGATACCAACTGATGATTAAAGGGAGGCTCTGTAATTTTGATCCTTTATGTCGGTTATACCAACTTTCCCAAGCTCTGTTTAAATCCTCGCCATCCCATGAGCCCATGAAGAAAAAATAAATGGAGATGTTTTTCCACAGGTCCATCAGGGCTATGCACTTCAGAAACAGGTGTGAAGTCGATTCTGATGCACTTTTGCATAGTGTACACCAGGTAGGTCCGTGGATAGCTCGGTGCATGAGATTTTCACCAGTGGGGACTTTGTCTTTTAATATGCACCAAAAGAATAGTTTGATCCAAGGAGGTGTTGTGAGTTTCCAAATTGCCTTCCACCAAAATGTAATCAAATCTGGAACTTTGTGTGATATCAGCGCTAGATAGCCGATTTTGGAGTGTAAAAACCGCTGTTAGATTGGTGCCATATGAGTTCATCTGGTCCCTCTTTGATCCTTATGTGTGATTCTGAAAGCGCAGTAATATAATCATTCCATTCTTGGTGCCAGCATTGTGGCAGATTAATTTGATGAGCATATTTCCATCGTTGTGCAAAAATGGTAGAATTGTGAGGATCCACAATGTTAGCTAGGACCTTAATCTCATGGTAGTGTAGATGTTGTATGAGGTTCCTAGATAACAGATGTCTACCACCGCTCCTATTCCATGGGTCTAATCCAATGCGAGCCAAAGAGCCATCGTTTATTCTCCAAACCAAATTTTCCCTAATGAGAGGCAATGAATGAAGAAGTGCCTTCTAGACAGATGAAATGCAAGTTTTGGGCCAATTGGGAAGCCGAATCCATTCCATGATATTCAGAGGCCAAATGTATTTGTGATATGAGATCCTAGTCCAAAGGTTCTATCCCGTGAGCAAAGTCCACCCCATTTTAGCAGCTAGGGCCTGTGCGAAATAAGGCAGGTCTTTTAGTCCCCAGCCTCCCCATTCTTTGGGTAGCGTTATCTTGTTCCAACCCACCCATGCAAATATACGCTTGTCCTGGTTCCCATTCCATAGATATCTGTTACAGATTTGATGTAGCCTGGCTAAGATGCTTCTAGGAATCCAAGCGAAGGCCATCCAATAGACAGGCGTAGCCTCAAGTACAGATTTTACCAATACAAGTCTACCAGCTCTGGACAAATATCGGTGACTCCATAAGTTAAGCCTTTTCTCCAATTTTGTGACGAGCCAAATCCAATCAGCTATTTTCTGGCTGACAGGTTTTATCCAGAACCCCAGGTATTTTAGACCCCGATCTAGTGGATTGATACAGTATGGAAACAGACGGAGAGCATATTGAGACTCATGGATGGAGGTTCGAGTGAAAGTGATGGTAGATTTTGAGTGGTTTGCTAACATCCCAGTGGCAGATGAGAAAAGGGAGAGGATCTTTGAGAAGGAGCGGGAATCCCTGATACTACCATCAAGAAAAATAATGACATCATCCACAAACAGTAGATGGGTAAGAAAACAATCATCAGATATCTTGAGACCACAAAAATCACCACCTCTCTTAGCTGAAGCAATCAATCGACTGAGGCCATCCATGACAATCAAAAATAGAAGAGGAGATAGGGGGCATCCCTGTCTGAGACCTCTTTCAGAGTGGAAAAAATGAGATGCAGACCCATTGATAAGAACACTGAAAGTAGGGGTGGTGATACAGGCCATGATCCAGGTGATGAAATTATGGGGGAAGCCCAGATGGATAAGGAGCATCTTAATGTAAATCCAACTAACACGATCAAATGCCTTTGCCAAATTGATCTTTAGGGTGATGGCCTTTTTGTGTCTGGTCCAGATAGAATGTAAGGCTTCCTGGGCCGAGCCAATAGCTTCATGAATCTGACGGTGTTCTAGAAAGGCAAATTGTTGAGGGGCAATGTGACGGGACAGGATAGGGCGGAGGCGATTTGCAATGATCTTGGAGATGATCTTATAGAGACAATTGCACAGAGAAATGGGTCTATAATCATTGAAAGAGGATGGGTTGTCCGATTTAGGAATGACAGCGATAAAGGTCGAGTTGATGGCATTATACAGTGACCCAGATATTCTGCATTCCTCCACTACCCTCAGCAGGTCTTGGCTGAGAAGATCATAGAAGGCTAGGTAGAATTCGATGGTCCAACCATTCGGTCCCGGACTTTTATCCTTTTTGAACCATTTTAAAGTGCCATCAAGCTCCCCAGGTGTCACAGGGTCAAAAAGTGCCACAGCTTCATCCTCATTTACAAATCTGGGGAAGTGTCCGGCAACATTGATGATATCAACGATATTCAAACCCGAAGGGTTTTTGTAGAGGTTCCTGAAGTGGGAAGATCCAAGGTGGGAGAGCTTGTTGAAGGTATTAGCAACTCCTCCATCTGGTGTCGAAATGTTCCAGATAGTGTTTGAGACCTTTCTGCCT
This sequence comes from Pinus tabuliformis, assembly GCA_031772625.1. NCBI lineage: Eukaryota > Viridiplantae > Streptophyta > Pinopsida > Pinales > Pinaceae > Pinus > Pinus tabuliformis. The sequence goes on along the minus strand of CM062809.1, from coordinate 222,471,716 downwards.
TTAGCATAGTTGTGGAAAAACCGAGTGTTGTCATCCCCTGCTTTTAACCATATAGCTCTGCTGCGACGAATGGATTCCTCTCTGTCTTTTAGTATCTGAGACTTCTGATTTTCAAGCTCCACTAGGTGGGATTTATCTTCAGCAGTGATAAACCCCAAACCTCTCTCATCCAATAGGGAACTAAGTTCAGATTCTATGTGAAAAAGAGCTGAATTCTCCCTCTAATGTTTCTCTCTAGCCCAATTGATGGAGAGGTGCTTGAGCTGGGATAGATTGGAGCAAAAACCCTTTGCCAAAGAGTCTGACCTATCAATCGGATTTGCAGCCAAAAAATCCATGACCATACGGATATAAGATGGGTCCTGTAGCCAGACATGATTAAACTTGAAAGGGGCTTTTGGCTTATGGTGAGGTCCCAAGATCTCCAGATATACAGGGGAGTGATCCGATATGCCTCCAGATCCAACCCATTGTTTGTAGTGGTGCAACTGCTGTATAAGGGGCCCTTTCATGATAAATCTGTCTAGTCTACGGGCAAGGGCAGCCTCACCCACCCTTTTGTTCCTCCATGTGGGGAGAGGTTTATTCATAGGGACATCGATCAGATTATATCTCTCCAGAAGATCAGTCATGAAGCTCGTGATCGAGTCCACTTGAGCCATTGATCCCCAGGATTCACCATAACCTAGGGAGAAATTGAGATCACCCCCGATAATGATATGATCAACAGAGAAAATGGAGAGACCAAGCAGATGCTGCCAAAAATGCTCCCTTTGTTGGCATGGACCGTATATGTTAATAACCCTAAGGCTGGTCCCAAGGTCTGCCGAAAAGAGATCAATTCCCATAAACCCCTGTCCTCCCCAGGAAGCTTGTACTCTAATGGATTTGGGGTTATATCCAATCGCAAGGCCACCTGATCTCCCAGTAGAATCCATGGCCAAAAAAATCCAACCCGGGGAAATAGAGGTTAAGGAATCAGTGATGAAATCAGTCGGGCCAAGGGTTTCTTGAAGAAGTATAATGTCAACAGGAGCAATCTCAAAAAGGATGCGCAGGGCTAGTTTCTTAGAGGCACTATCCATGCCCCTGCAATTAAAAGAAAGGCATTTCATGGGGGAAAGCTGCCAGGGGTGTTCGCTGCTCTAAGAACCTGTTGTGTTGTACAACAACCCCCCATTTCATAAAATTTTTACTTAAAAAATCATAATATGAAATGGGTCCCTTCTAAACTTAGATGTGTGAATAAATTGGTATTAACCCATCATTAGAAAAACCCTCATCAAAAGGTTCAATGGAAATGATATATTTTAAAAATAAACCTTTTTGAATAGAAATAAATTCGGTCTTGTAAATAAATATAAAGTTCTTTGTTATTGCGATAAAGCAATCGCATATCGCAATAATACGGAAAACATATATAAAGACCCATTAACTTACACCGATCCGAAAAGCAAATAACTATCGGATATCAGGAAAGGCAAATCACAAGTATAATGAAAGAACCTCCTGTCTAGTCAATTTAACGCCTTAAATTGCTCTACATAAATTATCAATCCAGGTATCGTAAACTGATGAAATGTGGTGCACCATATGTGGTTAGTTAACCTTTTTCTTACTTCGTTGTTTTATAGATTTTATTTTGTTTTGGGGTTTTGTTTTTGTTGGTTTCCTAAAATGTCTAATGCAAATGGAAATCCTATTCTAAGGTCTTAAGAATACTTTTAAAGGAAAAGTATGGATAGAGGTTTCAAGACAAGGCCTAAGTCCTATGTCCCTAATGGTAACTTCCAAAACTTTAGCACTTTAAAAGATCTCAAAACATGTTATTGATGGAATTAGTACTTGAACAAAAGTGTAAATATGCAGCTATTTCAATCAAATTGGAATGCAACAACCAATCAATGAGCTAGGGAATATGAAACTCAGTATCCTTGCTGCTGTATGAAAAAAGAAAGTAAAAACTGAACTTAAAGCAACTCAAAGACTAAAAGCAAAGCAACTAAATCACACTACTTCAACCCCTGTTCTGATCCTTTACCCTTCAACTCAATCTGCCTATGGGGAGTAATCATAAACAAGTTGAGTAATATGATATCTAAATTGCAGGAAATTAAATTGCATAAAAGGAAACTAAGATTTAACTAATCACACTACTTCAACCCCTGTTCTGATCCTTTACCCTTCAACTCAATCTGCCTATGGGGAGTAATCATAAACAAGCTGAGTAATATGATATCTAAATTGCAGGAAATTAAATTACATAAAAGGAAACTAAGATTTAACTAATCACACTACTTCAACCCCTGTTATGATCCTTTACCCTTCAACTCAATCTGCCTATGGGGAGCAATCATAAACAAGCTGAGTAATATGATATCTAAATTTGCATGAAAGTAAATGAGCAAAACAACGCTGAAAGAAATAACAATGCTGCAATTAGAACTCAGAAAATAAATCAGCAGAAGGACAAGATGATTCTGTCATGTCATTAGTCATTACAAAGCTATGTGCATTACTAATCTACAATCAACGGTTGAACACACTTGCATGAATTAAAATTGCATGAATGAAAAATCTAATCTATCAAACTTAAAAGCAATCAAATGACATAATGAAATCAAAGCAAATTTACAAAATGAAATCTACTCTACCTTACATTCTTATATGCTCCATGACATCTACTTCACATCTCCTTCCATGTTGAGAACATCAAAGCTTTATTCAAATTCTTCAAAATTACAAAGTACAACAAGGTTTTCCAAAGCTTTCAAAAGCCATCAAGGAAGAACTACAAAATCCAAGCTAAGAACTCACAAGCTAAAAGACTAACAAGCTAACAAATGAAGGAGAGAGATCTCCTATTTATACAAAAGAGATGAGAAGCCATCTCATTAATGAGAGTCCATGAATCTCTCCCTCTACCTCTAGAGTCCTAATCAAAATAGGAACTGATAAGACACATGTCTTCTTAGAGTTACAATACAATTAGGAGATGTGACACATATCCTCATGATCCCATGATTCTTTCCACTCAAATTCGAATTTGGCCTTGGGGTGCCACATAAGGGTCTTCTAGAAGCCTCCTTTCAACCTACACATGTCAACAATCTCAACCCATTTGTTAGGTATAAGCATATGCACATTATTTTCTAATTTTTAACCACAAATTCATTTAAAAGGCTTAGAATTAATAAAGATTGGAAAAACATAAATGTAGCCCAATGATAATGAAAGTGGGATGAATGTGGTGACATAGTAGTGAAATGGAGGTGATATAATGGACATAATAGTGAAAGTGTAATGGAAATGAATGACATTTTCAAGACTCAACATACCCCCCAACTGAAGCTATTGCATGTCCTCATGCAATATATATTACATTAGCTCTTTTGATCATTGAGCTTTGGCTTAACTTTGCATGATATCATTTGATAACTTCATATTTCTGCAAAGTGTTTCACTTGAATTGCAACATGGTTGGTTCTTGTGTTACAACCATTTTTTTGTTGTTGCCTTCTATTTTGATCTTTGAACTTTGCATAATGATATTTTGATTATTGTTGCAAAGTAAATCTTTATTGGATTGCATGATGGTTGGTTCTTGTGTGACAACCATGATTTTGTTTGTATCCAATTTATCCTTTAAGCACTTTTTCAAAAGCCATTGTATGCTCATAATAGCAATGTAATAATAAATATATGTTGGAAGTATGTGGGCTCCTGAATATGATATGGACATGGCAAGATATGAATATGAATGTATTCCCCCCCCAACTGATGGTATTGGCAATTTTATGAAATGAGGAAGAGAAATGTTTTTCCAACAATTACCATTCTAGCTTTTTATGGAATTCTATGGTCAAAAGTTAGAAAATGACGTATCTTCACTTACCCTTTGGAATGGATGAGTTGTATGTGTGGTGGCTGAAAAATTCTGATCATATTTTTTCTTCAAGTGGTGAACAAGAGGAGTCATGGATAGAGAGATAAGATAACTTTTTATTGCTTCTACTAAAACTTGTTGAATCTGCTCCAAAACGCTGAAAATAATAGTCTCATGTCTTCAAAACTCATTGGCACAATTCCTACTATGTGAAAAGATGTTCTGATGTCGAACATAGTAGGAAATTGTTGGCTTAGTGGCCATTAATGGATGCCACTAATCAACACAAGAACTCTCACCATTGATGACAATGAGAGTCAAGATGCCCAAACACATCTTGCTAGGTACGAATGAATTTTCTGATGTCGAGTCACCTAGAAGATCTAACGAACAAGGGACATTAATGTATTCCCATTGTTTTTCCGCATGAGGACTTGCCATTAAGGCATGCAAGCCTCAAGGTGTTTTTACAAAGAACTTAGACTCAAAGGACTATGGACTCAATAATTTGCATTGAAGCAGGCTTATTTGCGGAATGAAAATGACAGGAAATGGAAGATAAAAATGGAAGATGGAAATGGAGAGTAGAAATGGAAATGGGCAATAAGCATATGAATGAGCCTCTTGCTTTTATTTGGGGTTATGAATGGACAAAAAGAGATGGAAGAGTATGTGAATGTAAGTGGAAAGTATGGAGTGGAATGAGATGAATGGTTTATTATGAAGTATGGATGTGATGGAGACAATAGTATCTGAAAGTTTTTTTTTTTTTCAAGTGTTTGGATCTAATTTTGCATCAGCATATTTCCTCTTTGTTGTTGATCATCCTCTTATGAAACAAATTGGTCTATTAGAGAGACACCATTCTCTTGTAGTCATTTGTCCTTCCTCCTGGAACCTACAAAAAAAACTAATACTTCTTCTGCAATGGAATGTAAGATTATCAAAAAGAGAGAGACATGGCCAATCTCTCTAGTTATGATATTTACACACAAAACTAAGAATTTGTATTAGTGAAACAAGTTCTCAAAGGAAAAATCAAAAGAATTTATACCTGATTTGGAATTAGTGCCTCAAGTTGATGTTGCTTCTTTTCAGCAATTTATTTCATTATTTGTCATTTCAAACTTAAATGATGGATTTCTCATTGTGTAGATCTTGTTGAGATCTTTCCAATGGTACTTAAATCATCAAAATCTGATTTTGTATGAAAAAGTTAGGCTGATTTGAACAATGAGGTTTTTCTGGCTGCGGAATTGGAGAACGGCTGCGGAATTGAACTTTAGCTGCGGATTGTGCACAGTTTCTATAGCTAAAAATCTTGAATAAAAAGTTAGCCATTCATCTTTCATCATCAATCCAAAATTAATCAATACCTTCAAAAAAGTGAGCAAATAACTTATTCATTTCATTGATTCAAAAATATTTATTTTTTTTTGACATGCAGCGACTTAGTGTGGCAACTCAATGTGGCGACTTAGTGATAACACTCAACTTGACTTCCCTTTGACCGAGGTCTTTTTCATCAAATTTGACCGAATGAATAGGACACCATCCATGTACTGACATTCCCCCAGCTACTCATGTGGCTTGTTTTGCTTGATGACACCTGCAACCTAGAGTTTAACAAAACAGCTGCAAAAGTGGCTGAAACAGTGAACCATCAATTTTGAAATTTTTTTTTCATTGTCTACATGTAGGAACTCTGTGAATGGTAGTGGAATATGGCGCAAAATAGTTTTAGTGATGGACTTATAGTTTGATAAACAGCCTATAACCATGACCATAACCATTTGGCCTTTTCATAAACTTAGGCCCTTCCGGTTCTGCCCTTAATAACCGACCCATCCTTTCCTCCATTTAAAATTCAATCTGGAATTCAACTGCGTGTGAGGGTTTAACAGAGGTAAGACGGCTACGTTGCAAGGTTTATGGAAGAACAATGGGTAAAAATGGAAGATGGATACGGGTAACGGGAGTGTTCAGGAACTGTAAGCGGAAACAGAGGATGAACAGCCGAGATGGGTTCATAAAATGAAATGGAGACGTATGCGAACAAGGTGCAGCTTTAACAAAATGGTAGGGTAGTGAAGTGGAGTCGGAATTTTTGAACTGAACAACTGTATGAGAGACATTACACGTTGATGAAATGGTGCGCAAAGTACAGTGGAGAGGAGCCGTATGATTTTTTTGAACATGTCTTTGTCGTTGAAGCATAGTCACACGTTGCATAGGACTGTTAGTCATTAAAGACATGTAATTAAGCTTGAATACCAGCACATAGTTGATTCCTAATTACAATTCCTTTCCTCGGGCACACCGAATTGAATCACACATCAAACTATCAGTTAATTAACTCAAATTCCGTTTTTCTTCACGCAGCAGCAGCAAAAAAAAAGGTTCCAAAGGAACCAAGGATTTCTCCCAGACCGCCACAAATTTCTTCAAACGGTTTCTGAGTTATCTAACTAACCCAACTGGCGAAAAAAAACCCATGTTTTAGTTTTTCTAAATTCGCCTCCATTTGTAAAAATCGCACGTTTGAAATTTGGAATTTTTCAGTGTTTTGCGTTTTTCCTAAGTTAACATTTTTTTATTGTTCTGCATTATTACAAATTGTTGCATTCGGCCTTCTGGTTTGATTTGTTGTGTAATTGCCTTAGTTGTGCTTGTCACTAATGGTGGTCCACCTTCATGGAGCGGGAGTGAACAGTCCACAAGTTGATTATGCTATCAGTCCAAAAAAAAAATGAATGCACAGAAACAGTACACACATCTTGTTGCGTATTGATAAATGGCATGGCATGGGCAGGAAGGACAAACAGGATTGATTGGCTTAATTGATAGGATTACAGGGCCAGCGGAAGCAGACACGATAGTCTCCCATCCAACAAGCTACCCCTCCCTCGAAGAGCTTTTTCTTTCTCTATTTCTCTCTCAGATGGATTACTTTGGATGTTGATGTACCTCGCCTGCAGGATTTGATTATGGATTATAAGGGTGCTTTGAGGTGCACGCTGAAGAGAGACAGGGCATGGAACTTAGCTTTAGAGGAAGTGACACACCTGGAGTGTTATCTCCAAAAATGCATGATTCGGTCTTCAAACAAGGAGCTCAACACCTGAAATAAATTTCAGCCTCTAAAAAGAAATGTCGAGGCCCCTTGATGGAGTTAACATGGATTCTATAAATTTGCATTCACCTCCTCATTGTTACCTAATCGTTTAACATTCGATCCCTTGGTTTTTTTTTTTCATATATACAGTGCATTTTTTTTATGTTGCGGGTTTGTTTCAGGCCAAAGCTTGATCAGGGAGGCAGATTTTTTTTATTTTTTATTTTTTGAAACCACAATGGAAGCTAGGATTGAAGATAGCCATAGATTGTTTTTCTTTTTCTTTTTTCTTCTCTGAAATTGTAAAATTTTATAAAAAGGATTAATGATTTCAATTTCAAGCAACAAATACTTCAAGAAAAACATGCTAAAAACAGGACTTTAACTGAGGTCCTAGGCTGGTTTTTCATCGATCTTAGCTGGGTGACTAGGATAGGATCCATGTCGGGACAATTCTGGAGATGCCCATGTGGTCGGTTTTTTCATTGGACGCTTGTAACCTGCTAAACCTTGAACAGCTGCGGAATTCTCAACTGGCTACGGAATCAGGGCACTTTCCGCAGCTAAGTTGCAAAACCTTATTAAAACAGGATACAGTGTTTTGAGGACCACTACAAACCACAACCAGTCAATTTTGGACAATTTGAACCTATCAAAGCAGTTGAGTTTCATTTTTATTTTTTATTTTTTTGAATCAATTGAAATGATGAAGTTTATTTTGTCTCCTCTTTATTTATTTATTTATTTATTTTATAAAAAATATTTTTCTGATCCTCTAGATCACACAAAGTGCAAGAGGAGAGCATACTCAAGAATTATTAATTTTTTTTTTTACATAACAATCCTTTTTCTGATCCTCCAGATCACACAAAGTGCAGGAGGAGAGCATACTCAAGAATTATTTTTTTTTAGATGTAAGAAATAAGGTTTCCTAATTACACTTCCCGGCAACGGCACCAAAATGTCTAGTCAATTTAGCGTCTTAAATTGCTCTACATAAATTATCAATCCGGGCACCGTAAACTGATGAAGTGTGGTGCACCATATGTGCTTAGTTAACATTTTTCTTACTTCGTCGTTTTATAGATTTTATTTTGTTTTGGGGTTTGTTTTTGTTGGTTTCCTAAAGTGTCTAATGCAATGGAAATCCTATTCTAAGGTCTTAAGAATACTTTTAAAGGACAAGTATGGATAGAGATTTCAAGACAAGGCCTAAGTCCTATGTCCCTAATGGTAACTTCCAAAAACTTTAGCACTTCAAAAGATCTCAAAACATGTTATTGATGGAATTAGTACTTGAACAAAAGTGTAAATATGCAGTCATTTCAATCAAAATGGAATGCAACAACCAATCAATGAGTTAGTGACTATGAAATTCAGTATCCTTGCTGCTGTATGAAAAAAGAAAGTAAAAATTGAATTTAAAGCAACTCAAAGACTGAAAGCAAAGCAACTAAATCACACTACTTCAACCCTGTTCTGATCCTTTACCCTTCAACTCAATCTGCCTATCGGGAGTAATCATAAACAAGCTAAGTAATATGATATCTAAATTGCAGGAAATTAAATTGCATAAAAGGAAACTAAGATTTAACTAATCACACTACTTCAACCCCTGTTCTGATCCTTTTCCCTTCAACTCAATCTGCGTATGGGGAGTAATATATAAACAAGCTGAGTTAATGATATCTAAATTGCAGGAAATTAAATTACATATAAAAGGAAACTAAGATTTAACTAATCACACTACTTCAACCCTGTTCTGATCCTTTACCCTTCAACTCAATCTGCCTATGGGGAGCAATCATAAACAAGCTGAGTAATATGATATCTAAATTTGCATGAAAGTAAATGAGCAAAACAACGCTGAATGAAATAACAGTGTTGCAATTAGAACTCAGAAAATATCAGCAGAAGGACAAGATGATTATGTCATGTCATTAGTCATTAAAAAGCTATGTGCATTACTAATCTACAATCAACCGGTTGAACACACTTGCATGAATTAAAATTGCAGATGAAAAATCTAATCTATCAAATTGAAAGCAATCAAATGACATAATGAAATCAAAGCAAAATTTACAAAATGAAATCTACTCTACCTTACATTCTTATATGCTCCATGACATCTACTTCACATCTCCTTCCATGTTGAGAACATCAAAGCTTTATTCAATTCTTCAAAATTACAAAGTACAACAAGGTTCTCCAAAGCTTTCAAAAGCCATCAAGGAAGAACTACAAACTCCAAGCTAAGAACTCACAAGCTAAAAGACTAACAAGCTAACAAATGAAGGAGAGAGTCTCCTATTTATACAAAAAGATGAGAAGCCATCTCATTAATGAGAGTCCATGAATCTCTCCCTCTACCTCTAGAGTCCTAATCAAAATGAACTGATAAGACACATGTCTTCTTAGAGTTACAATACAATTAGGAGATGTGACACATATCCACATGATCCCATGATTCTTTCCACTCAATTCGAATTGGCCTTGGGGGTGCCACATAAGGGTCTTCTAGAAGCCTCCTTCCAACCTAACATGTCAACAATCTCAAACCATTTGTTAGGTTAAGCATATGCACATTA